>LR738711.1:265478194-265520904 GCA_902687465.1 Secale cereale | reverse complement strand
CCGTCGCCCCCGCTTCAACCTCGCCGCCGCCAGGTAACCACTCCGTCTCCTCCCCCCTTCCTTCCTCCCCCTCCCTCCCTCCCTCCTTCCCCTACCTGGCCAAGTTCGTGAAACAGCCCCCGACGCGTTATTGTGATGAGAGGCTTGGAAGAACGAATTGACTTCTGGACAAGAATCACCCATCCCCAGGCATATCCAAATCTCATGTTCCCCTGACGATCAGAGGATTAGGAGACCGAAATTTGAACTTGGTTTCAGAAATAGATCACAGCTGACGGAATGAATTATTTACTTGTTCATGAAGATTGATTAGTTCTGCTTGTTCATGCTTTCTAAATCATTTATCTGGTTAATAAGAAATAGTCTTGTCCTCCAAAAAATTTATTAATGATGAAAATAATTTATCTAGTGTAATAAGACATGGCCTTCTCATGAAATTCACTAGTCCTACTTACTCATGGTTTCTAAATCTATTACTACATCGCCAAATTCTTTACAAATTTTCAGAAACTATTTTTGTTGGTTCACCAATCAATCTTAGCATCCATGTAAGTTCTGTTATCTCCAATACCACCAAAAAAGACATGGTGATGCACCCCGAGAGTGGATTGGTCATCATTGTTACTTTTCAGTCCAGAGCAGATCTTCTTAGCTCAGATCCTAAGTAACTTCTCTAAGTACCTACACACCAGAGGATTAGTAGCACTGATAGTACTACTAGAGCAGATCTTAGCTGAGAAAATGATCTAGCTCCTACACATGTATAGATCAATCAGTTTAGTTCTAGTGATGTTGGACTTTTGCACCCACACATAATTTGTACTACTAGCTGCAAATCTTTACCAGAGAGAGATTTATCAGCAGAAGGTTCCAAAGAATAAACCAGTACTAGCTAGTACACTAGCACAGTACCACTGCCACCTCCAAGTAAACAACAGGGACTCTGATCAGCAATGTAGTTAATTAGCCAGGGCCTGAAAGCTACTAGTAATCTACTCTCGCTGCCTGCAAATGCCTGCACAGGTAGGGAATGTAAGATGAAGCATGTACTTTTCCCAAGTAATCTAATGGGCTGGCACAAAGTGAAAAACAATAGTTAATTAATCAGAGGTAGATTAGAATTAGATGGCCAAAAGCAGGGCCGTGGCTTTGAGGAGCACATTCCCTCCATGCTCCATGTTCTCATGTCCCATCCTCTTTATGCATATGCATTTAGTTGAAGCAGTTTCATGATCTGGTTTTGTATGTTAAATTTCAGATAATTGTGCTGCTACACTGATACACTCTTATTTCAGACAATGCTGCTTATATTTTCTCTTATACAATGTCGGTGCTTGTCTTTATGAAGCTATTTGAAATGATATGCTCCGACCATCGTGTCGTGATGATTTTGCAGGTACCCCGAGAGGCCCTTGAGTTTGCTGGAATGTTGATTAACTTCCGTTCCGGCAAATTCGGGTACTCCATATGTCCTATTTCCAGCAAAGGTCATGCTGAAATTTTCTGTGAATTTTAGCATGACTTTGCTAAAAATAGGACATATAGGGTACTTGTGACTAATGCATGGGCCGGGGTATCTTAGTGGTTAATTAGGTAGGATCAAGTGATTAGAGCCAAGTGATTAGGCCCAACTTACAATTCTCCTTCCTAGCTTAGCTTTTAGGATGCCTCGGTGTCGACAAACCATAAATTATGAAACCTTGGCTTTTAGGGTCCCTCGGTGTCGATAAAAAATGAAATGATGAAAGCTTAGGCTTTTAGGGTGCCTGGGCGTCGAAAAACCCTGAATTATAAAAGCTTAGCTTCTAGGATGCCTCGGTGTCGACAAACCCTAAATGATGAGACCATGATCTTGTTCCTTGACAATAACCAAAATTTTGACCAAACTTTGTTCCTATTTAGAGAGAAACATGGCCAACAACGATGAGGCCGGCGGTTCGGGCGGGAAGGCATTCTGGGAGCTGTCCCAGGAGATGGAGGAACAACCTCACTTGTATGAGACGCCGCCTTCCACACCGATCCTGAGACCACTGATGGTACCGCGGAGGATGACCCCACTGATGCCACCACTGATGGTGCCGTCGAGAATGCCACCACTGATGATGGCGGCGCACGCACAGATGGCAGCCAACCGAAGAGGCAACGGAAGGACCGGCGGCCGACCGTGCTCCGCACCCTCAAGGAGGAAGTTACTGAAGTGGACCCCGACGGGAATCCAACGGCGCCCGAACGAATAGTCAAGGGGTACTCGATTCAGCTCGGGTGCATTCTCCGGAGCACCGTCTCGATCAACAGCGAGAACCTGAGGCATCCTGACAACGCGAATTACCGCAACCTCCTCTTCACGAAGCTGCACGAACGATACAAGTTCCCCGCTCAATTTGATAACACAAGCCTCAAAGGGAATAAAGTGAACAATGCTGCCCTCACGAAGATGAGCAAGGCCCTGTCTACTTGGAAAACCAATGTGAAGATAATGATCAAGAAAGGTGAGAGTTATGAGACGATCAAGGAGAAACATCCTTCGATCACCGAAGATGACTACAACGAATTCAAGATCACTTGCTCGAGCGCCTCACACTCCGAATCAAGTCAGTGGGGGAAAGAAATGCGGGAGCTCAACTTAGGGGAACACACACTCGGTCCCGGCGGTTACCGAGTGGCGGAGCCTAAATGGGACAAGGAGGAGGCGGACCGTGCTGAGCAAGGCCTACCGCCCATCTTCGATAAATACGGTGACAAGCAGACCAGGAACTTTATCAGGGCCCGGTACAAGAAGGACCCGAAAACAAAGGAGCTGACCACGGATCCGAAGACCAGGGCGCTTGAGCTTGTTCTGGTAAGGAATACACCCCCGCGTAATTAGCTCCATATGGTTGCATTCTAATTAATGAAGCCATATTTCTAAATGATTCACATTCCTTCCGCAGGCGACTGAAAGAAGTAGCGCGGGGTCGACTAAGAGCAGCCCTTGGGACACGACTCTAAATAGGGCGTTGAATGTAATGAAGAACAAGGATAAGCTCGAGAAGCCGACGTCAGCTGGTCGTGTGGCCGGCAAAGGCTTGTCGACAAAATGGTCGTCATACTATAACGCTGGTGGGCGAAAGGAGAAAAAGACCAGCTCGGAAAGCCAGGCGCGCGAGGTTCAAGAACTCAAGGCACAGGTGGCGCGGATTCCGGAGATTGTCCAAGAGCAAGTGCAACAACAGCTCGGAGCGACGATCACCGCCATTGTGCCTACCTTGATCGAGGGGTTGAGTGCGTGGATTGCTGGCGGCCAACAGGGGCCGCCCCCGATTCCCAGCTTCACGGCCAGCAACTCGCAGAACGCGATGGCGGGGCCATTGGTGTCAACGGCGGAGGCGGCATTGGTGTCTCCGACGCCGACACGGGATCTTAATGCACCCGTGTGTACGCCGGCCGGCACCTCTGCAGCAAGCGGCCCCTCCGTCAACTGCACGCCCGCCGTTGGCGGTGCCTCGACATTAGCCGAGCTCGACGCCATCATCACGGTAACTAATTAAGCCTCTCTCGGCCGAGGACTTCATCTCCTTGCCTTTGACTGGGCATCCCTGACGCCCTACATGTTTTCGCAGGGCGCCGCCGACGTTCCGTGCACTCTCCTGCACTTCGTGAACAACGAGTTGGTCGATGTCGCCAAGGGCAAAATCGTTCAACCGGGCCAGCCCTTGTTCCACGGTACCCAGATGCCACCCAACTTGTTTAGGGTTAAACTGGTTCGGGTGCTGCCAGGCTGCGACGACGTGTTACCTCCGATTCGACCCGTCGGGGCCGACGATGATGACGTCATGACCCTCAGCGCCTGCCTGAGCTGGCCCCTGCTTTGGCCGAAGAGCCAGATTCGTTTGGGGGCGGGGGAAACCACACCAAAGACAACACCGCCAGTCGTGCCGGCACCAAGTCGTCCCCATGGCAAGTCCGCCGCAACGGTGCCGGACATCCCTATGCCACTGGATCCAAACATGCATATGGCACAGGATCAGAACGACGACGACGACGATACATTTGCCAACGTCGATCATTACTTTGCCGATCATGGGTACGGTGACGACTTCATGGGGGCTCCTTCTCAAGAACCCAACCCAACAAAAGACGTGCGCGATCAAGCCGGTACCGCGGAGAAGCCAAGTTGCAACAGGCGTCGTCTACCGTTCAGCTCTCAGGAGACGCCTCCAGCTGCCGATTTCACCGAGCCTCAGATAGGCGAGGTGCGAAATATGATCAGCCCCAACACACTAAAGAAGGCGGTCTCTGAGCAGAACTCGGTCCCAATTCAGGAGATCAAGAAGAAGGCACGCAAAAGAAAAACTAACAAGGGTGCGAGCCAGCCGGCACCGAGTACGATCCGTGCTCAGGACGGGCCACCTTCACCTGAGGATGTAATGAGGAGGGTGCATGTGGCGGGTAGGCCGATGCTACCGACAAATATGCTCGATGCTGCAACCGGTGCCATGCGGAGTCTGCATGACAGTGTTCTTTTTTTGGAGAAGCGGCGTCTCACACAGAAGGATGTGGCGTACCCGGTTTTCGCGGCCAAGGTGCCGGAGGGCAAGGGCTTTGTGGATAACTCCATCGGGGGTACGATCGTGCTGCGGTTTGATGACATCCACGCTATGTTGAACCTTCATCCGCTGCACTACACCTTCGTTCGGCTATTTTCGCTGAGTATGGAGATGCGGATCATTCGCGACAAGACCCCGGACATCGTGATAGTCGACCCCTTCTACATGCGTGCCAAGATCTTGGGCAGCGCTGGGGACCGGCAAGTCGCGAGTTCTTACCTCGGAGGTGTCATTCTGGCAAACCGAGATAAGGATAACTTCCTCGTGCCTTACTTTCCCGAGTAAGTCCTCCGCCTCAACCGCCCCGTAACATATGAATTCTTAGATTTCGATCGTTCTTCTTTTAACATTCTGTGTTTTCTGCAGTGACACATAGTGCACGCTCATCCTACTAAGCCCCAAATATTCCATGGCCACGTATTTTGACCCGGACCGTAAGTCGGCTGTAGACTACACAAATGTCAAGAAGGTTCTTGATGATGTTCTCGCCGGCTACGCCAAATCTGGAGGCACCTTCACCAGGACAACTCGTAAGTACGGCAAGCACGTGTTCTCCCATAACACGACGTTCTGCTGCGTCAAGCAGCCGCCTGGCGGTCAGAAGGGTGCCTACTACGCCATCCATCACATGCGGGCGATCGTACGGGACCATCATCAACTTCTGCTACCGAGTAAGCTCAAAGATTGGGCCGCGCGCGTGTCGGCAATCCAGGACGCGGACATCAGACAAGATTTCTTTCGCATCCAGTCGGAGTTTGCGGAAATCATCCATCAAGATGTCCTTCGTACCTCGAGGCTGTTCTACCTCAGGAATCAACCGTCGAACAGTGACATCGACACAATGCTACAAATGCAGGCTGACAACACCCGTGATTTCATGACTCCCACGATAGACGGCGGCTTCATCCACGCTCCGGTGCATTGAGTCGAGTCGAAAGCAGTGATGCTGTGTCTAGTTCTGAAACATCGATTGGCTCTTGTTGTAATTAAACTTTAATGAACTTGTAGTATGTCTCTTTGGTTTCGAGAGTCGTTCAACTTAGATGTAATCGATGCTATTAATGTCTTGCTTTTCTCTTTCGATCGTTCTGTTGCATACTTATATATTGCTTATGAATTGTCTGTGAATTGATACTAACGTTTCGTTTGGCTAGTGCATATATATAGCGATGCCGTCGTATGTCGTGTACAAGGGTAAGGTTCCCGGAGTCTACGACGACTGGGAGGAGTGTCGGAGACAGGTTCACCGATTCAGCGGTAACAGTTACAAAGGGTACACCACTAGGGCCGAGGCCGAATCTAGATACGCCCGCTATCTAGCGGGGGAGGGGAGGGAGCGTTGGAGGAACCGGATGAAAACGAGTTTCATCGTGATGATGCTCATCGTGACGACCGCAGCTCTCTTCTATGTGATGGTAGTTTAGATGATCGATATCGACTTGTAATGCGAAGACAAACTCGCTACTCGCGATCTCGAGACTTGTAATATATTGTTCTATCTTTGTTCGGTCTTTTCAATTCGGAGACTAATATGATCGATGAATTGTATTCGGAGACTAATATGATGAATTGTATTCAGAGATTAATCTTCTATTGTATTCGATGAATGTGTTGTTGATGTGTGCTGTCTATATTCTGTGCAATTATACATTTTGTAATCTGTAAAAAAAACAGAAAAATAATATTAAAAAAAACCTAATATTCATACTAATGGCGCATCAGAGAAAAGTGCGCCATTAGTATGCCAAAGAATAGTAATGGCGCATTAACAGGCAGTGCGCCATTACTGTGCGGATACTACTAATGGCGCATCATACTTAGTGCGCCATTAGTATGCCATAGCACCTGGCCCCTGGGAGGCATACTAATGGCGCACTAAGGTGCACACTAATGGCGCATCCGCGGTGCGCCATTAGTATACCAGATACTAATGGCGCACCAGAGGTGCGCCATTAATATAAAATACTAATGGCGTGCTAGTAATGGCGCACCACTAATGCGCCATTAATGGCCAAATTAGGTGCGCCATTAATAGGCCTTTTCCTAGTAGTGGCTGCTCTCCCCTCATCTGCGATGTCGTCCACCACAGTAGGAGCTCCACCCCGGTGAGCTCCCGGCGGCGCCCACGCGCCTTGGTCGCGTCCCTCGAGTACCCAGCCATGGGTGCACGCGCTCGGGGTCGTCCGCTCACACCTAGCCGCTCCCAGTGTCGTGCTCATCGATGGCCGCTGGCGCACCTACTCGTGTGTGGCTGTGCGTGAGCACAGATGCACAGAGGCTGCCATGTGGGGCCCAACCCCTGTTAAAGAAAAACAAAAATGTAAGCACAAATAATAATAATAATAATAATAATATTGATTAATTAATTTAATTAATCTTGTGAATTAATCTTACCTAATTAGATCTGCTTAGTTAACTATATGTATGACAGTGGGCCCCCACCCCTAATTAGTTTAACTTAAACACCTCTTTAAAATATGTGTCAATGACAGGTGGACCCCACCTAATCTGTTAAATTAATTTAACTGTTATTTTACACTGTCTTTATGACAGCTGGGTCCCACCAGTCAGCTTGACCAGTCAACTTTGGCCCAGTCAACTGCTGACTGGACTATTGACTTTGACCCTGACCCCACCTGTCATACACTTTGGTTGGCTTTACGCTAGGTGATAAAGTATTTACTAATTAAATTTGGAATATAAATAAATTCATGAATTCTTTTGAAACTTTGAAAAATCATTAAAAATAATCTGTAACTCGGATGAAAAAGTTTTATATATGAAAGTTGCTCAGAACGACGAGACGAATCCGAATACGCAGTCCGGTCGTGCGCCATACACCTCTATCATACCGAACATGGAACAATCCCCCTCAGGTTCGCTTGTCCGAAAATGCCTAACTCCAGGAAAATGTTTCCGGATGTTATCCTCCTTCGCCGGTATCGTGTAGCACCGCGTTAGATCACATTGAGCGCTGCTTTTTGCTTGTCATGCAACTGTTTGCTTTATATTTATTGTTTCTTCCCCCTCTTCTTTCCGGTAGACCCCGAGACCGACGATGCCCCGGTGATCGACTACATCACCAACGACCGTTCCTTTGCAGCGGAGCTTCCAGGCAAGCCATCCCCCTTTGATCATTCTGATATCGCCCATTCTGATATCTCTCTTATGCTTGCATTAGAACTGCTACTATTTTTGTATGATCCTATTCGGATGCATAGAATGTTGTTGTTACCTACTTTCATACCTTACCTGCTTATTGTAACTGCTTAGTATAGATTGGTTAGAGATCCATCAGAGGCCCCCACTTTGTCCCGACTGCCCCGCTGGATTATCAGAAGACCTGATCAATAGGATCGAAGACCAGGCCCCGGCACCGCACATCACTTTCCCCTTAGTTGCTCGACACTACTGGGTTACTAGCGAGTGCCGAGGGTGAGACCTCATCAGCACTTTTGATGTTAACCTTGTAGGTTAGTTCATCGGTTATGTTCATCGAGGGTGATTCTTCCTTCTCCACTCCCGATAACGACACTGTCGTGCAACTCCTTAGGAGAGGACCTTGAGGGTGACTCCTCCTTGGTGTTAGACACCAGGTGATTCCTCAGGGACCCCCTTGGTGTTAGACACATAGTTACTTTGGTTACTATGACTTTACAACTATTACTTGGAAAGGCGGGTCTACCCTGAGGGCTACCCGCGAGTGATGTGGAGACAGGTTGACCTGGAGGGTACCCGAGAGTTGAATACGAGGCGTGGCCGGGCACTCTTAGCCCTTGCCGCAAGTCCTCGAGACGGGGTGACGGAGTCACATGATTGTGAGTCTCTGCTCGTTAACGCATTCCAAGACACTAAATGGTTTGGATATTTGACCCAAGGGGCCTCTGGCCTGATAGCGCTAACCATCACGTGGGCATAGTATGTGCGTTCTGCGTCCTATACATCAGCCGAAGCTTAACTGACGTCATGCGACTGAGCGGCGCGCGCCAGGTTGGACTGGTTATGCACCTACCTTTTTAAGGAGGTAGCTAGGTCTGCTTACCGGCCACCCACGCAACATGCATGAGTTCCCGGGGAGATGGCCATGACCCCTGGGGACATTGGTTTAGTCCGGCGTGCATGACCTCTCTATTAAGCCTAGGCCGGGTTGTGGCGTATTGTTTGGCTGAGGCCGGGCATGAACTGATGGTGTGTCCGGCCGGAGTTAACCGAGTGTGGTGGGTAAGTTGGTGCTCCCCTGCAGTGAAGAAAACATCTATCGATAGTCTGTCCTACGGTAACGGACACTTGGAGTTGTATCCCGATCGCTACAACTAGAACTGGATGCTGAGACATGAATGGATATGTGGCTCCGGGATTGCTTCCTCGCAGGGAGTCGGGGAAGGATTTCTGGGCGTTAATGCTACAACATGCTTGATAACTATAATATGTTATTCTGTACTCTCTTCTACTGCTGCAAGAACGATGGTTTCCAGAAGATGCTAGTCATCGATATGACTAGCTTCTCCCCCTCTTATTTTGGCATTCTGCAGCTTAGACCACAGATACTACCCTTTTCATTGATACCGATACATATGTAGTGTAGATCCTTGCTTGCGAGTACTTTGGATGAGTACTCACGGTTGCTTTGCTCCCCATTTTCCCCCTTCTTTCTTCTTTCTGGTTGATGCAACCAGATGGTGGAGTCTAGGAGCTGGATGCCACCCTTGACGACTGCTACTACCCTGATGGAGGCTACTACTACGTGCAGGACGCCGACGACCAGGAGTAGTTAGGAGGTCCCAGGAAGGAGGCCTTGCCTTTTCGATCGTTGTTACTTTTGTGCTAGCCTTCTTAAGGCGAACTTGTCTAACTTATGTCTGCACTCAGATATTATTGCTTCCGCTGACTCTTGTGTATTCGAGCTTATGTATTCGAGCCCTCGAGGCCCCTGGCTTGTAATATACAGCTTGTATTATTTTAATTTGTGTCCAGTGTTGTGTTGTGATATATTCCAGTGAGTCCCTGATCTTGATCGTACACATTTGTGTGCATGATTAGTGTACGGTCAAATTGGGGGCGTCACAAAGCGCAAGTTGGGACCAAAGACTGGGCTGCGCTTTTCTTGGCTATGTGCCATGCAATATTGTTGGCACTCACTCTGGCACTTCTTGTCAACATCGATGCTTGTCTGAGTGAACTTTGGAGTACAACAAAGAAGTAGCATAAGTATACGTCCATCTTTTCTTTTCGTGCAGTTGTACTGAAATCGGCCAATGTAATGAGTTGCGTGCAAGTTCAGGCTCCAAGTTACTGATACGTCTCCAACGTATCTACAATTTTTTATTGTTCCATGCTATTATATATTCTATTTTGGATGTTTAATGGGCTTTATTATACACTTTTATATTATTTTTGGGACTAACCTACTAACCCAAGGCCCAGTGCAAATTGCTGTTTTTTTTCCTATGTCAGTGTTTCGCAGAAAAGGAATATCAAACGGAGTCCAAACAGAATGAAAACTTCTGGAGAGTTATTTTTGGAACAATATCAACACGAGGGACTTGGAGTACATGCCAGGAAGCGAAGGAGGTGGCCACGAGGGCAGGGGGCGTGCCCAGGGGGGTAGGCGGGCCCCCACCCTCGTGGGCCACCTGTTGACTCCCCGACGTGCCTCTTCAACCTATATATATACACTCATACCCTGAAAACATCAGGGCAACAGAGGAAACCCTAATTCCATCGCAGTAACCTTCTGTACCCGTGAGATCCCATCTTGGGGCCTGTTTCGGAGCTCCGCCGGAGGGGGCATCGATCGCGGAGAGCTTCTACATCAAAACCATAGCCTCTCCGATGAGTTGTGATTATTTTACCAGAAACCTTCGGGTCTATATTTATTAGCTAGATGGCTTCTTCTCTCTCTTCGGATCTCATTACAAAGTTCTCCCGATCTTCGAGGAGATCTATTCGATGTAATCGTTTTGAAGTGTGTTTGTCAAGACCCGATGAATTGTGGGTTTATGATCAAGATTATCAATGAACACTATTGGATTCTTTTCTGAAATCTTTTATATATGATTATAATATCCTCTTTGAATTATTGGTTTGGTTTGGCCTACTAGATCTATAGTTCTTGCAATGGGATAGCAGGGGCCGCAAGGCATGTATAGTATTGTTGCCATCGAGGATAAAAAGATGGGGTTTATATCATATTGCTTGATTTTATCCCTCTACATCATGTCAAGTTGCTTAAGGCGTTACTCTGTTCTTATGAACTTAATACTCTAGATGCATGCTTGATAGCGGTCGATGTGTGGAGTAATAATAGTAGATGCAGAATTGTTTCGGTCTACTTGTCACGGACGTGATGCCTATATATAATGATAATGCCTAGATACTCTCATAACTATGCGCTTTTCTATCAATTGCTCGACAGTAATTTGTTCACCCACCGTAGAATTTTGCTATCATGAGAGAAGTCATTAGTGAAACCTATGGCCCCCGGGTCTATCTTTATCATTTTATTTTCCTGTTAACTTGCCAATTTCTGTTGTCGTTGCTTATTTGCTTTATTTACTTTCAATCTCTATACCAAAAATACCAAAAATATTATCTTATCATATCTATCAGATCTCACTCTCGTAAGTGACCGAGAAGGGATTGACAACCACTTTTATCGCGATAGCTGCAAGGTTCTTATCTGTTTGTGTAGCTACGAGGGACTCCCGCGTGGTCTCCTACTGGATTGATACCTTGGTTCTCAAAAACTAAGGGAAATACTTACGCTATTGTGCTGCATCACCCTTTGCTCTTTGAGGGAATACAACGCAAGCTCGAGAAGTAGCAGGAAGAATTTTTGGCGCCGTTGCCGGGAGATCTACGCAAAATTCACATACCAAGTACCTATCACAAACCATTATCCCTCGCATTACTTTTAATTGTCTCTCGTTTTCCTCTCCCCCACTTCACCCTTGTCGTTTTATTTGCCCTTCTTTTTTTCCATGTGTTTACCGTTCGCTTGCTTCATGTTTGCTTGTGCGTTGGATTGCTTGCTTGCCACTATGGCTCAAGTTAATACCAAATTGTGTGACTTCTCCAATACAACCAATAATGATTTTATTAGCACACAGATTGCTCCTATTATTGATGTTGAATCTTGTGAGATCAATGCTGCTCCATTGAATCTTGTCATGAAATATCAACTCTCTAGCCTTCCTAATGAAGATGACGCTACCCATCTAAACAAATTTGTTGATTTATGCGATATGCAAAAGAAGAGGGATATGGATAATGATATTGTCAAATTAAAGCTATTTCCGTTTTCGCCGAGGGATCGTGCTAAAACTTGGTTCTCTTCTTTGCCTAGAAATAGTATTGATTCATGGAATAAGTGCAAAGATGCCTTTATCTCTAAGTATTTTCCTCCTGCTAAGATTATCTCTCTTAGAAACAATATCATGAATTTTAAGCAACTAGATCATGAACATGTTGCACAAGATTGGAGAGAATGAAATTAATGATACGTAATTGCCCTATAGATGGTTTTAACTTATGGATGATTATACAAAAAAATTATGTTGGCTTGAATTTTGCTTCTAGAAATCTTTTAGATTCGGCCACATAGGGCACTTTCATGGAAATCACTTTAGGAGAAGTTACTAAACTCCTAGATAATATTATGGTTAACTACTCTCAATGGCACAAAGAAATATCTACTAGTAAAAAAATACATGCTATTGAAGAGATTAGTGTTTTGAGTGGAAAGATGGATGAACTTATGAAATTATTTGCTACTAAGAGTGCATCTTGTGATCCTAATGATATGACTTTATCCACGTTGATTGAGAATAATAATGAATCTTTGGATGTGAATTTTGTTGGTAGGAATAATTTTGGTGACAACGCTTATACAAGAAACTTTAATTCTAGGCCTTTTCCTAGTAATTCCTCTAATAATTATGGTAATTCCTACAACAACTCTTATGGAAATTTTAATAAGATGTCCTCTGAATTTGATACTAGTGTCAAAGAATTTATGAATTCGCAAAAGAATTTCAATGCTTTGCTTGAAGAAAAATTGCTTAAGGTTGATGAGTTGGCTAGGAACGTGGATAGAATTTCTCTTGATGTTCATTCTTTGAAACTTATATCTATTCCACCTAAGCATGATATCGATGAGTCTCTCAAGGCCATGAGAATTTCCATAGATGAATGCAAAGAAAGAACCACTAGGATGCGTGCTAAAAGAGAGTGCTTTGTGAAAGCGTGTTCTTCTAGTTATCATGATAATAAAGATGAAGATCTGAAAGTGATTGATGTGTCTCCTATTAAATCCTTGTTTTCTAGTATGAATCTTGATTAATATGGGACTGGAGATGAGTCTACTTTAGTAAAAAGACATCCCAATGATTCGGAGTTTGTAGATCTTGATGCTAAAACTATTAAAAGTGGGATAGAAGATGTCAAAACTTTACATAGCAATGAACCCACTATTTTGGATTTCAAGGGATTTAATTATGATAATTGCTCTTTGATAGATTGTATTTTCTTGTTGCAATCCGTGCTAAATTCTAAGCATGCTTATAGTCAAAATAAGGCTTTTACCAAACACATCGTTGATGCTTTGATGCAATCTTATGAAGAATAACTTGAATTAGAAGTTTCTATCCCTAGAAAGCTTTATGATGAGTGGGAACCTACTATTAAAATTAAGATTAAAGATCATGAATGCTTTGCTTTGTGTGATTTGGGTGCAAGTGTTTCCACAATTCCAAAAGCTTTGTGTGATATGTTAGCTTTCGATGAACTTGATGATTGCTCTTTAAATTTGCACCTTGCGGATTTTGCCATTAAGAAACCTATGGGAAGGATTAATGATGTTCTTATTGTTGCAAATAGGAATTATGTGCCCGTAGATTACATCGTTCTTGATATAGATTGCAATCCTACATGTCCTATTATTCTTGGTAGACCTTTCCTTAGAACGATTGGTGCAATTATTGATATGAAGGAAGGAAATATTAGATTCCAATTTCCATTAAGGAAAGGCATGGAACACTTTCCTAGAAAGAAAATCAAATTACCCTATGAATCTATTATGAGAGACACTTATGGATTGCCTACCAAAGATGGCAATACCTAGATTTATCCTTGTATCGTGCCTAGCTAGGGGCGTTAAACGATAGCGCTTGTTGGGAGGCAACCCAATTTTATTTTCTTTGTTTTTGCTTCTGTTTAGGAATAAATATTGCATCTAGGTTCTGTTTAGATGTGGTTTTGTGTTTTAATTAGTGTTTGTGCCAAGTAGAACCTTTGGGAAGACTTGTGTGAAGTTTATGCGTTCATGCTATAAAAAACAGAAACTTTAGCGCTCACGAGATTAGCGACCATTTTTTTACTGGAGAGTGCTTTTTAGTTGATTCTTTTTGCATATGATTAATAGACAAATTCCTCACGTCCACCAATTTATATAAAAAATTTTAGAGTTACATATGTATTTGAAAGTTACAAATTTCTACAGAATGTTCTGTTTTTGACAGATTCCATTTTTCGTGTGTTGTTTGCTTATTTTGATGAACCTATGAGTAGTATCGGGGGGTATGAATCATAGAGAAGTTGGAATACAGCAGGTTTAACACCAATATAAACAAAGAATGAGTTCATTGCAGTACCTTTGAGTGCTGGTTTGTTTTCTTATACTAACGGAACTCACGAGATTTTTTGGCTAAGTTTTGTGTTGTGAAGTTTTCAAGTTTTGAGTAAGGATCTGATGGACTATGGAACAAAGAGTGGCAAGAGCCTAAGCTTGGGGATGCCCAAGGCACCCCAAGTTAAAATTCAAGGATAACCAAAATCCTAAGCTTGGGGATGCCCCGGGAAGGCATCCCCTCTTTCGTCTTCATCTATCGGTAACTTTACTCGAGACCATATTTTTATTCACCACATAATATGTGTTTTGCTTGGAGCGTCATGTATGATTTGAGTCTTTGATTTTTAGTTTGCCTCAATCATCCTTGCTGGACACACCTTTTTGAGAGAGATACAAATGAATTGGAATTTATTAGAATACTCAATGTGCTTCACTTATATCTTTTGAGCTAGATAGTTTTGCTCTAGTGCTTCACTTATATCTTTTCGAGCACGGTGGTGGTTTTATTTTGTAGAAATTATTGATCTCTCATGCTTCACTTATATCTTTTTTGAGAGTTTCTTAGAACAGCATGGTAATGTGCTTGGGTTATAAAACTAGTCCTAATATGATAGGCATCCAAGATGAGTATAGTAAAAACTTTCATATAAAAGTGCATTGAATATTATGAGAAGTTTGATACTTGATGATTGTTTTGAGATATGAGGATAGTGATATTAGAGTCATGCTAGTGGAGTAATTGTGAATTTGAGAAACACATGTGTTACAGTTTGTGATTCCCGTAGCATGCACGTATGGTGAACCGTTATATGATGAAGTTGGAGCATGATTTATTCATTGAGTGTCATCCTTTGTGTGGAGGTCGGGATCGTGCGATGGTTAACTCCTACCAACCCTCTCCTAGGAGCATGCGTCGAATACTTTGTTTTGATAACTCATAGATTTTGCAATAAGTATATGAGTTCTTTATGACTAATGTTGAGTCCATGGATTTTACGCACTCTCACCCTTCCACCTTTTCTAGCCTCTCTTGTATCGCGCAACTTTCGTCGGTACCATACACCCACCATATACCTTCCTCAAAACAGCCACCATACCTACCTATCATGGCATTTCCATAGCCATTCCGAGATATATTGCCATGCAACTTTCCACCGTTCTGTTCATATGACACGCTTCATCATTATCATTCACATAGAGTCATATTTTCTTCTAGCTTCGAGTTGTAAGTAAATAAAAGTGTGCCAATGAGAAAAGGATGATGGAGACTATGATTCCCCCACAAGTCGGGATGAGACTCCAGGCGTAAAGAAAAGAAAAAAATAGAAAAAAAGAGGCCATTAAAAAAGAAAAAGAAAAGAGAAAAGGCCCAAAGAGAAAGAAAAAAAGAAAAAAAGAGAGAAAAAGAGAGAAGCAACAATGATACTATCCTTTTTCCACACTTGTGCTTCAAAATAGCACCATGATCTTCATGATAGAGAGTCTCTTGTTTTGTCACTTTCATATACTAGTGGGAATTTTCATTATAGAAGTTGGCTTGTAAATTCCAATGATGGGCATCCTCAAAATGCCCTAGGTCTTCGTGAGCAAGCAAGTTGGATGCACACCCACTTAGTTTTTTGTTGAGCTTTCACACACTTAGAGCTCTAGTGCATCCGTTGCATGGCAATCCCTACTCACAGACATTGATGTCTATTGATGGGCATCTCCATAGCCCGTTGATACGCCTAGTTGATGTGAGACTATCTTCCTCTTTTGTCTCTCCACAACCACCACTCTATTCCACATAGTGCCATATCATTGGCTCACGCTCATGTATTGCGTGGAAGTTGAAAAGTTTGAAAAAATTGAAGTGTGAAACAATTGCTTGGATGAAACCGGGGTTGTGCACGATTTAAATATATTGTGTGATGAAGATAGAGGATAGCCAGACTATATGATTTTGTAGGGATAACTTTCTTTGGCCATGTTATTTTGAGAAGACATGATTGCTTTGTTAGTATGCTTGAAGTATTATTATTCTTATGTTAATATAGACTTTTATCTTGAATCTTTCGGATCTGAACATTCATGCCACAATAAAGAAAACTACATTGAGAATTATGTTGGTTAGCATTCCACATTAAAAAAATTGTTTTTATCATTTACCCACTCGAGCACGAGTAGGAATTAAGCTTGGGGATGCTTGATACGTCTCCAACGCATCTATAATTTTTTATTGTTCCATGCTATTATATATTCTGTTTTGGATGTTTAATGGGCTTTATTATACACTTTTATATTATTTTTGGGACTAACCTACTAACCCAAGGCCCTGTGCAAATTGCTGTTTTTTTGCCTATTTCAGTGTTTCACAGAAAAGGAATATCAAACGGAGTCCAAATGGAATGAAACCTTCTGGAGAGTTATTTTTGGAACAATATCAACACGAGAGACTTGGAGTACACGCCAGAAAGCGAAGGAGGTGGCCACAAGGGCAGGGGCACGCCCATTGGGGTAGGCGTGCCCCCCACCCTCGTGGGCCACTTGTTGACCCCCTGACATGCCTCTTCAGCCTATATATACTCTCATACCCTGAAGACATAGGGGCAACCGACGAAACCCTAATTCCACCACCGCAACATTCTATTCTCGTGGGATCCCATCTTGGGGCCTGTTTCGGAGCTCTGTCGGAGGGGGCATCGATCACGGAGGGCTTCTACATCAACACCATAGCCTCTCCGATGAGTTGTGAGTAGTTTACCATGGACCTTTGGGTCCATAGTTATTAGCTAGATGGATTATTCTCTCTCTTCATATCTCAATCTTTTTGCGGTGTGTTTGTCGAGATCCAATGAATTGTGGGTTTATGATCAAGATTATCTATGAACAATATTGGATTCTTTTCCGAAATCTTTTATGTATGATTATAATATCCTTGCAAGTCTCTTTGAATTATTGGTTTGGTTTGGCCTACTAGATCTATAGTTCTTGCAGTGGGAGAAGTGCCTGGCTTTGGTTTCAATCTTGCGGTGTTCTTTCCCAGTGACAGTAGGGGCAGCAAGGCATGTATAGTATTGTTGCCATCGACGATAAAAAGATGGGGTTTATATCATATTGCTTGAGTTTATCCCTCTACATCATGTCATCTTGCTTAAGGCGTTACTCTGTTCTTATGAACTTAATACTCTAGTTGCATGTTGGATAGCGGTCGATGTGTGGAGTAATAGTAGTAGATGTAGAATCGTTTCGGTCTACTTGTCACGAACGTGATGCCTATATATAATGATCATGCCTAGATATTCTCATAACTATGCACTTTTCTATCAATTGCTCGACAGTAATTTGTTCACCCACCGTAGAATTCTGCTATCATGAGAGAAGCCACTAGTGAAACCTATGGCCCGGGTCTATCTTTATCATATTATTTTCCCATTAACTTGCCAATTTCTGTTGTCGTTGCTTATTTGCTTTATTTACTTTCAATCTCTATACCAAAAATACCAAAAATATTATCTTATCGTATCTATCAGATCTCGCTCTCGTAAGTGACCGAGAAGGGATTGAGAGCCCCTTTTATCGCGTTGGGTGCGAGGTTCTTCTCTGTTTGTGCAGGTATGAGGGACTTGCGTGTGGTATATTACTGGATTGATACCTTGGTTCTCAAAAACTGAGGGAAATACTTACGTTACTTTGCTGCATCACCCTTTCCTCTTCGAGGGAATACAACGCAAGCTCGAGAAGTAGTAGTTACTCCTTTATGAAATCGGCGAACAGTAGCACAATACTAAATTACCAATAGATACAATAATCAGGATGAAGGCCTGTACCAACCTGTGAGACGAAACATATAAATTAGTACTTCCTTTGACTGGAAGCCGAGATAAGCGACCGATAGGAAAGGAAGGAAGCAGTCGAGGAAATGAACCACCCAAAGTTTTTGTGCAATTCCACTGAAATCTTGCAACCCTGTTGGCACATATATTGAAAGTAAGATTGATGTAATAGTAGTTGAAGAAACATAAAGAGAAGTTCTTCTATGCTAAGACTTTGTGCATCCAACCATAACAACACATGACAACCTCTGCTTCCCTCTATGAAGGGCCTATCTATTATTCCTGTCTTATAAGTGTCAAGGTGAAATCCACCTTTCCTTTTTTACATTTTATCCTTTGGCAAGCACATTGTGTTGGAAAGATCCTGACATATATACCCACTTGGATGTAAGTTTTCATGATCTATTACTGTTGACATTACCCTCGAGGTAAAAGGTTGGGAGGCAACACCATAAGCCCCTATCTTTCTCTGTGTCCGATTAAAACTCCATAACCATAAGTATTGCATGAGTGTGAGCAATTGTGAAATATTATATGATAGTTGAGTATGTGGGCTTGCTAAAAAGCTCTTATATTGACTCTTTCTGATGTTACGTTAAATTGCAATTGCTTCAATGACCGAGATCAAAGTTTGTTAGTTTCCAATGAAGTTTATGATTCATACTTGATATTGTGGATGAATTGTTACTTTAGCATAAGAATCATATGACTATATTTATATAAGTTTCTATTATGAGAATGATCATGATGCCCTCATGTCCATATTTTGTTTATATCGACACCTCGATCTTTAAACATGTGGACATATTTTTCGATATCAGCTTTCGCTTGAGGACAAGCGAGGTCTAAGCATGGGGGAGTTGATACGTCCATTTTGCATCATGCTTATAAGTTGATATTTATTGCATTATGGGCTGTTCTTACATGTTTTGTCACAATACTTATGCCTTTTCTCTCTTATTTTACAAGGTTTACATGAAGAGGGAGAATGTCGGCAGCTGGAATTCTGGGCTGGAAAAGGAGCAAACTCTAGAAACCTATTCTGCACAACTCCAAAAGCCCTGAAACTCAACTGAACATCGTTTCAGAAAATATAAAAAATATCTGGCGAAAGAAGTCCAAGAGGGGGGCCACCGGCTGCCCATGAGGGTGGGGGCGCGGCCCCCTTCCCAAGGCACGCCCCCTGCCTTGTGGGCCATCGGGAAGGCCCCCGATGCCCATCTTCTCCTATATGAGGTGTTTCGACCAGAAAAAAAAATCAGAAGGAGGCTTTCGGGACCAGACGCCGCCGTCTTGAGGCGGAACCAAGGCGGAAACCAATCTAGGGCTGCGGCAAAGCTGTTCTGCCAGGATACTTCCCTCCGGGAGGGGGAAATCGTCACCGCCATCATCACCAACAACTCTCCCATCTTGGGGAGGGCTATCTTCATCAACATCTTCACCATCACCATCTCCTCTCAAACCCTAGTTAATCTCTTGTATCCAATCATTGTACCCAAACCTCAGATTGGTACCTATGGGTTGCTAGTAGTGTTGATTACTCCTTGTACTTGATGCTAGTTGGTTTATTTGGTGGAAGATCATATGTTCAGATCCATTATGCATATTAATACCCCTCTGATCTTGACCAATATTATGTCTTGTGAGTGGTTACTTTTGTTCCTGAGGACATGGGAGAAGTCTTGCTATTAGTAGTCATGTGAATTTGGTCTTCGTTCGATACTTTCTTGTGAACGTCTACTACATGACACTTCACCATTATTTGGGCCTAGAGGAAGGCATTGGGAAGTAATAAGTAGATGATGGGTTGCTAGAGTGACAGAAGCTTAAACCCTAGTTTATGCGTTGCTTCGTAAGGGGCTGATTTGGATCCATATGTTTCAGGCTATGGTTAGGTTTACCTTAATACTTCTTTTGTAGTTGCGGATGCTTGCATTAGAGGTTAATCATAAGTGGGAGGCTTGTCCAAGTAAGGGCAGCACCCAAGCACCGGTCCACCCACATACCAAATTATCAAAGTACCGAACGCGAATAAGATGATTGTGATGAAAACTAGCTTGACGATAATTCCCATGTGTCCTCGGGGGCGCTTTCCTTTATATAAGATTTTGTCCAGGCTTGTCCTTTGCTACAAAAAGGATTGAGCCACCTTGCTGCACCTTATTTACTTTTACCTTTTGTCACTTGCTACCAATTACCTTATCACAAAACTATCTGTTACCTATAATTTCAGTGCTTGCAGAAAATACCTTACTGAAAACTGTCTATCATTTCCTTCTGCTCCTCATTGGGTTTGACACTCTTACTTATCGAAAGGACTACGATAGATCCCCTACACTTCTGGGTCATTAAGACTCTTTTCTGGCGCCATTGCCGGGGAGTGAAGCGCCTTTGGTAAGTGGAATTTGGTAAGGAAAAAATTATATAGTGTGCTGAAATTTATTGTCACTTGTTACTATGGCTCAAAATCCTTTGAGGGGCTTGTTCGGGGTATCTTCACCCCGAACAGAAGAGCAAAGAGTTGCTCCTCAACCTACTGCATCTATTGAAAATGTTTGCTTTGAGAATCCTTCGGGTATGATAGAGAAATTGTTTGAAAATCCCTTTACAGGAGACGGAACACTACATCCCGACTTACACCTAATCTATGTGGATGAAGTTTGTGGATTTTTTAAGCTTGCAGGTATGCCCAAGGATGTTATCAAGAAGAAGGTCTTCCCTTTATCTTTTAAGGGAGATGCATTGACATGGTTCAGCCTATGCGATGATATGGGATCATGGAACTATAATCGTCTGAAGTTGGAATTTCATCAGAAGTTCTTCCCTATGCACCAGGTTCATCGTGATCGCAATTATATTTATAATTTCTGGCCTCGCGAAGGAGAAAGCATCGCTCAAGCTTGGGGGAGGCTTAAGTCAATGTTATATACATGCCCCAATCATGAGCTCTCAAGAGAAATGATCATTCAAAAAATTTATGCTCGCCTTTCTCATAATAATTGCTCCATGCTCGATACTTCTTGTTCTGGCTCTTATATGATGAAGACTATTGAATTCAAATGGGATTTATTGGAAAGAATTAAACGCAACTCTGAAGATTGGGATCTCCACGAAGGTAAGGAGTCGGGTATGACCCCTAAGTTTGATTGTGTTAAAGCTTTTATGGATACCTATGTTTTCCGTGAGTTTAGCACTAAATATGGACTTGACTCTGAGATAGTAGCTTCTTTCTTTGAATCTTTTGCTACTCATGTCGATCTCCCCAAGGAGAAGTGGTTTAAATATCATCCCCGTATTGAAGTAAAAGTAGTTGAACCTATTTAAGTTGAAGAAAGGACTATAACTTATAATGTTGATCCTGTTATTCCTACCGCTTATATTGAGAAACCACCTTTCCCTGTTAGGATAAAGGATCATGCTCAAGCTTCAACTGTAGTTTGTAAGAGTAATACTAGAACACATGCACCCTCTGAGAAAATTACAGTTGAACCTAGTGTTGCTATGGTTAAAGATCTCTTGGTAGAAGATTTAGATGGACATGTTATTTACCTCCAAGAAGAGTTTGCTAGAATAGCCAAACCCAATGTTAGGAATAAACATAAACCTGTTGTAGGCTTGCATGTTATCTCTGTTAAGATAGGAGATCATTGCTATCATGGTTTATGCGACGTAGGTGCTAGTGCGAGTATTATCCCTCTTGATTTGTATAACGAAATTATGCATGATATTGCACCTGTTGAGTTAGAAGGGATTGATGTTACTATTAAGCTCGCTAATAGAGATACCATTTCACCAGTTGGGATTGTTAGAGATATTGAAGTCTTGTGTGGGAAGGTTAAATACCCTGCTGATTTTCTTGTTCTTAGTTCCCCACAAGATGAATTCTGTCCCATTATATTTGGTAGACCCTTCTTGAATATTGTTAATGCCAAGATAGACTTCGTGAAAGATGTTGTCCCTGTTGGATTAGGGGATATGTCTCATGATTTTAACTTTGCTAAATTCCGTAGACAACCCCTTGAAATGGTACCACCTAGTAAGGATGAAATAATTGGTCTTGCTTCTATTGTCGTGCCACCTAATGACCCTTTAGAACAATACTTGCTAGACCATGAAAATGATATGCATATGAATGAGAGAAGGGAGATAGATGAAATATTCCTTACGTAGGGACCCGTATTGAAAAACAACTTGCCTGTTGAAATCCTAGGGGATCCTCCTCCACCCAAGGGCGATCCCGTGTTTCCACTTAAACCTTTACCTGATAATCTTAAGTATGTTTATCTTGATGAAAAGAATATATATCCTGTTATTATTAGTCCTAACCTTTCAGAGCAGGAAGAATAAAAACTATTGAAAACTCCGAAGAAGCACCGAGCTGCTATTGGATATACTCTAGATGATCTTAAGGGCATTAGTCCCACTATATGCCAACACAAGATAAAATTCGAAGAAAATGCTAAACCGGTTATTGATCATCAGCGACGATTAAATCCTAAGATGAAAGAAGTGGTAAGAAAGGAAATACTAAACTCCTAGAGGCAGGTATTATCTATCCAGTTGCTGATAGTCACTGGGTAAGTCCTTTCCATTGTGTTCCGAAGAAAGGAGGTATGACTGTTGTCCCTAATGATAAAGATGAATTGATCCCGCAAAGAATAGTTACAAGTTATATGATGGTAATTGATTTCCGTAAGTTAAATAAAGCTACTAAGAAAGATCATTACCCCTTGACATTTATTGATCAAATGCTAGAAAGGTTATCCAAACATACTCATTTCTGCTTCCTAGATGGTTATTCTGGTTTCTCTCAAATACCCGTGTCAAAAGGGGACCAAGAAAAGACCACTTTTACTTGTCCTTTCGGTACCTTTGCTTATAGACGTATGCCTTTTGGTTTATGTAATGCACCTGCTACCTTTCAAAGATGCATGATGGCTATATTCTCTGATTTTTGTGAAAAGATTGTTGAGGTTTTCATGGATGATTTCTCCGTTTACGGAACTTCTTTTGATGATTGTTTAAGCAACCTTGATCGAGTTTTGCAGAGATGTGAAGACACTAACCTCGTCTTGAATTGGGAGAAGTGCCACTTTATGGTTAATGAAGGCATTGTCTTGGGACATAAAATTTCTGAAAGAGGTATTGAAGTGGACAAAGCTAAAGTTGATGTTATTGAAAAGATGCCATGCCCCAAGGATATCAAAGGTATACGAAGTTTCCTTGGTCATGCCGGGTTTTATAGGAGGTTCATAAAGGACTTCTCGAAAATCTCCACGCCTCTGACTAATCTCTTACAAAAAGATATTCCTTTTGTCTTCGATGATGATTGTCTAGAGGCATTTGAAATACTTAAGAAAGCATTTATCTATGCACCTATTGTCCAGCCTCCTGACTGGAATTTACCCTTTGAGATTATGTGCGATGCTAGTGATTATGCTGTAGGAGCTGTTCTACGGCAAAGAGTTCATAAGAAATTGAATGTTATCCAATATGCTAGTAAAACTCTAGATAGTGCCCAAAGAAACTATGCCACCACTGAAAAAGAATTTTTACCAGTTGTATTTGCTTGTGATAAGTTTAGACCCTATATCGTTGATTCTAAAGTAACTATTCACACTGATCATGCTGCTTTCAAATACCTCATGGAAAAGAAAGATGCTAAGCCTAGACTTATTAGATGGGTTCTCTTGCTGCAAGAATTTGACTTGCATATTATTGATAGGAAGGGAGCTGAGAACCCCGTAGCAGATAACTTGTCTAGGTTAGAAAATGTGCTTGATGACCCACAACCTATTGATGATAGCTTTCCTGGTGAACAATTATGTAACGCCCGGGTAATCACGCTACAGTAATTCCCTGCTAATGATGCCACGTCATCATAATTACCCGTTGTTAATCTCACGATGATTCAAACCGATTCAAAATTCAAATTTAAAACAAAGTCAAGTAATTAAAGCTCTCAAATGTCAAAAACAAAATGTTCTAAAAGTGGCAAATAATCCTTAAAGAATATCAGTGAAGAAATCAACCTTAATTAAAGTATTTAGATGTACTAGAATAAATAAAATAACATCACAAATAATTAATTAAATGTCTTTATAATTTTATAAAGTATTCAACTAATTTATTTGGGAGGCCAACTTTTGTAGTGTGTTCTAATGTATAGCACTAATTTTGGTATTAATATTGTATTTTATAAAACTAAACTTAATTATAAAGTAAATAGAAAATAGAAAGTAATAAAAAGAAAAAGAAAAAAAGAGGCTAACAAAAATAAA
The DNA here is from genome assembly GCA_902687465.1 of Secale cereale. Classification (NCBI taxonomy): domain Eukaryota; kingdom Viridiplantae; phylum Streptophyta; class Magnoliopsida; order Poales; family Poaceae; genus Secale; species Secale cereale. The sequence continues at coordinate 265,496,594 of LR738711.1, read as the reverse complement.
CTAACCTACCCTAACCTACTGGGCCTCGGCCCACTACCCCCCTCAGCCTATAACCCCCCACCCCACAGTGGGGGAAAATATCCCCTCTCCCTCCCACCGACACTCCCCCCCCTTTTTTGCCTGGATCGGGATCGACCCGATCCCTCCACGCCGCTCGACGCCTCGCCGCCCCGGCCTTCGATCGCCGCCGCCTGGAGCTGCCTCGCCATCGCCGGACGCCTCCCCACCTCTTCCCCGCCGGCTTCTTCACGCCACACCGCCCCGCTTCTCTTCAACGCTGGTGAGGCCACCGGCCTCCTACTCCCCCTGCACGCCGTCGTCGATCCGACCAGCACGCCGGCGCACACCCCCTGACCACCGCCCGTACGTGCGCCGACCGCGCTCACTCCCGTGGCACTGCTCGCTTCGCGGCTGTCCCATGCCTCCTCCTGGCCGCGCCTGCTTCCGCACCTCTCCCGAGCCGCCCGCGTCCATCCGCCGCTGGCCGCCGTGCCCGTCGACCCCCTTGCCTCGCGCCGGCGTGCTGACCTGCTGCCGCCAGCCGTCCCCTTCCAAGCCACCTCGCCGCCTTGGCCGCAGCGGCTGGTGGCCCGCCAGAGCCGCCGCTACCGATGGTGCTCGGGGCAACACCCCATCCCGCGTCCAACCCCGCCCCACGCGCGCGCCTGTGGATGGCGCCTGTCGCCGGAGCCCCCGGCTCGCTCGCCGGTCGACCGCGCCTCCCCCTCCCCGCTTCGCCCCTTGCCGCCTCTCGCCGCGTCGGTCGCCTGGCCAGCGCCGTGGTCGCCGGCACCTCCCCTGCAGCGCCTTGCCGGGCTACAGCCCCGCCCAGCGCCCGCTCTTCCCCTCGCCAGTTAACCCAGATGCCCGAACCACTTGGGGCCTATGGCCCTATGACAAGGGGCCCCACGGCCTAGAAACGTTTAAAAAAAAGAATAAATAAATAAAACAATAATAAAAATAAATAAATAGATAAATAATTCTATTAATTAATTAAATAATTAACAAATTAATTAAGTTAATTAATCACATTTAGATTAATCTAATCAGTAATTAACCTAATCAGTAATTATCTAAATCATAATTAATCCAACTAAACTGTTAGTTAGTTTACAGCCAATGACATGCGGGTCCCACGCGTCAGCTTGACCTGGTCAACCCTGTTGACTGCTGACGTCATGCTGACGTCAGCATGCACTATTCTGGATAATGTTGCTTTATTTAATAATTAATAAATTAGAAAATGATTTAAAAACTTTAAAAATTAATATAAAATAAACCGTAACTCGGATGAAAATACTTTATATATGAAAGTTGCTCAGAATTTCGAAATGCATCCGAATACGCAGACCGTTCGTCAACCACACGTCCCTAGCATACCGAACCCACAACTTTCCCCCTTCGTTTCATCCGCCCGAAAACGCGAAACACCGGGAATACTTTCCCGGATGTTTCCCCCCTTCGTCAGTATCACCCGATACTGTGTTAGGGCACACTTAGCACCGTTACATGTCATGTCATGCATCGTCATGCATCTTTTTGCATTGTATTCACTGTTTCTTCCCCCTCTTCTCTCCGGTAGACTACGAGACCGACGCTGCTGCTGCCCCGATCGACTACGGTGTGGACGACCTCACTTTGGTTGCCGAGCTTCCAGGCAAGCCCCCCGTTGATCAACCTGATATCGCCTATTATTCTTTCTACTGCTTGCATTAGAGTAGTGTAGCATGTTACTGCTTTCGATACTCCTATTCTGCTGCATAGCCTGTCATTGTTGCTACCACTGTTGATACTTTACCTGCAATCCTAAATGCTTAGTATAGGTTGCTAGTATTCCATCAGTGGCCCTACACCCTTGTCCATCTGCCCTGCTATTCTATCGGGTCGTTATCACTTGGGGGTGATCACGGGTATATACTGCATACACTTATACATGATACTTGATGTGACTAAAGTCGGGTCGGCTCGTTGAGTACCCGCGGTTGATTCACGGATTGGGGGCTGAAAGGACATACTTTCCCGACGGCCCTCTGTGTGGATCTTTGTGGCGGAGCGATAGGGCAGGTTGAGACACCCAGTGGAGAGGTGGCCTGGCCCTGGTCGTTGTCCGCGGTTATTTCATAATAACACGCTTAACGAGTTTGGATATTTGATCTGAGTCTGGCCGTTGGCCTATACGCACTAACCAGCTACATGGGAATAGTTATGGGTACTCGACGTCGTGGTATCAGCCGAAGCCTTCTTGACGTTAGCGGCTTAGCGGCACGCGCCAGGTTGGACCGCGTAACGTAACTTCCTTAATAATGGAGGTTGCTAGGTCTGCTCACCGGCCGCCCTCGCAACGTACAGGTGTGCATTGGGCGATGGGCCCAGACCCCTGTGTGCTTAGGACTTAGACCGGCGTGCTGACCTCTATGTTGTGCTTAGGTAGGGCTGCGACGTGTTGATCTTCCGAGGCCGGACATGACCCTGGAAAGTGTGTCCGGCCAAATGGGATCAAGCGTGCTGGGTTATGTGGTGCACCCCTGCAGGGAAGTTAATCTATTCGAATAGCCGTGTCCCTCGGTAAAAGGACGACCCGGAGTTGTATTCCGACCTCATGACAACTAGAACCGGACACTTGATAAAACACACCCAGATGAGTTCCAAATATAACTCGGTGGTTGCTCTCTCACAGGGTGATGTGCGGGAGGATCGTCGAGTAGGATTATGCTATTCGATGTTACTTGGTGAACTTACCATCTATTCTCTTCTACTGCTGCAAGATGGAGGCTGCCAGAAGCGTAGTCTTCGTTTGGATTAGCTATCCCCCTCTTATTCCCGCTTGCTGCAGTTCAGTCCACCGATATTACCCATATCATTGTTACCATTGCATATGTAGTATAGATCCTTGCTTGCGAGTACTTTGGATGAGTACTCACGGTTGCTTTGCTCCCCCTTTTCCCCCTTCTGTTCCTTCTTCTCGGATGATGCAACCAGATGGTGGAGCCCAGGAGCCAGACGCCACCTACGACGACTCCTACGACACCGGAGGCGCCTACTACTACGTGCAGTCTGCCAACGATGACCAGGAGTAGTTAGGAGGATCCCAGGCAGGAGGTCTGCTCCTCTTTCGATCTGTATCCCAGATTGTGCTAGCCATCTTATGGCACCTTGTTTAACTTTATGTCTGTACTCAGATATTTGTTGCTTCTGCAGACTTGTCTATGATCGAGCACTTGTATTCGAGCCCTCGAGGCCCCTGGCTTGTAATATGAAGCTTGTATGACTTATTTTACTTTTAGAGTTGTGTTGTGATAACTACCAGTGAGTCCCTGTCGGGGGAAACTGTCCTCCCACGAGCACCTATGGGACCGGAGCCCCTTCTACGTTGCGGTAAGGGAGCGGAGGGAGCACGGAGAGCAGATCGAGGAGTGCACGCGGGCAGTTTTACCCAGGTTCGGGCCGCGCGGACGCGTAAAACCCTACTCCTGCCTTAGGTTGTATTGAGTTCTTGAGCTCGGGAGCTTGAAGAGCTATAGTACTAGCTACACCGAGCGAGAGAGTTGTCTTGGTTTCGAACCGAACCCCCCTCTACGTTGTGCATGGGCCTCCTTTTATAGCTCAAAGGGGTCACCGACAGGTGTCAACGTAGAGGAGGGCAAAAGTGTAATTTTGGTGGTAGTTGCAACAGTGCGTGAATAGTGCATGAACAGTGGATGAACAGTGGTCTTCACCTAATTTTGACAGTGGGGGACAAGGGCCTTAAATGCCCGTCGCCGTCGACCCCAAAAGTGTCCGTCCATGCTTCTTCGTTCGCCACGGCGGTAGCCTCGTCACCGTGGCTTGCCACCGTGTGCCCCAAGCTGCACAGCCATCTGCCATGTGCCCCCTGGAAGGGCCCCAGGGTGACGCGTGGACCGATGAGCTGGAGCGCGGGCACACAGCGTAGGTCTCCCCGGGAAGCACCTTGCTGGGGTAGTGATCTTGCCGGGCCCGGAAGCTTGTCGCTCTCCGGGTCCTGCCGGGGCGCATGACGCGCCTTGGCATCTCTTCAGATATGTATTCCTTGGCCTTCCTGGCAAGCTCCTCTTGCCAGGGTCTTGTGCTAAAGTGATAACCTTGAGCCTGGTGCGGCCTTCCCGGCAAGATCCTCTTGCCGGGGCCTTGATCTTCTGACTTGTATACTTTGTTTTTGAATGGCTTCATAGGGACAGGAAAGGTTACTGGCGAGCGCGTGGTAAGCCCAGCCACGGGAAGCTGCTACCGCCCGTGCACAAGTTGGGGTACTAAGGTACCCCTATCTTAGTACACCGACAGGAGCCCCCGGGCCTGGGCCACACACGGTGCCGAGCGCTGTTGGGCCAGGCCCAAAACAGTGCACGGGCACACGCGGCCCACGGCAAGCCGTATCCCCTTCCGTATCCGCCGCATCCCTCCCTAACGGCACGCGTCGATTGCGGCGTCGTGGGAGAGATCGTGGCCTGTTCTTTAATGGGAAATGTGGAACGTCCCCCACTCCCCCCTTAAAAGCAGAGGAAGCAGGGGCAGTTCCCTCCATCGTCTTCACTGCGCCTTGATTCTCCAGAAACCCCCGTCGCCCTCCGCCTCCCAAAGGTCGACAGAGAGCCAAGCCCCTTTCTTCCTCCGCCGTCTCCCGCATCCGCGGCACCGTCGAGCTCCTCGCCTCTTTCCTTGCCGCCCCCGCCATGGCTCCGAAGAGCGACAAGGCGAAAGCAGACAAGGCCAAGAAGGAGAAGTCCGAGCAGGCGGCGAAGCTGGCAGCCCTGCGGAAGAAGTGCGTGGTCTTCGCGCCGAGGCTTGGCGCGAGGGAGCTCCGGGACAAATATTATTTGTTCTGGGCGAGGGAGACCAAAGCTCATCCCCGCACCCAGGTCTTCCCCGCCGTCGCCAAAGATATGTTCCCCGGCGGGTACTTTTTCTTCGCTGCATTCTTCCACTTTGGCCTGTGCCCTCCGTTTTCGGAGTTCTTTTGTGATGTAATGAACACATATGGCCTCCACCTCCTAGATTTCACCCCCAACGCCATCCTTACGATGGCCGTTTACGTACATCTGTGCGAAAACTATGTTGGGGTTCATCCAAATGTAGCTCTTTTCCGCCACTTCTTCATGCCTAGAGTAGAGTCAGGTGCCCCCCTCTCCGGCGGCATCTCCTCGATCTTTAGGCTGAACAAGAAGGACTCGTAACTGAAGGGTGAGCTTCGCGGCAAGTGGGAGGAGTGGACAGCCGATTGGTGCTGGGTGTTGGAAGATAAGCCAGAGCCCTTTACCTCGCCGCGCCAGACTGCCATAGTGCGCGGCAGGGATTGGAGTGAATTGGCCCCGGAGGACAACAAGCTTAGTATCGCCCTCATTAGGATCATTCGTCTCCGGGTCGCCAATCTGACTATCGGAGAAGTTGGAGCAGATTTCCTCCGCCGCCGCATTGCCCCTTTACAAGAAAGGAAGAGGCCCGCCTGGGAATTTGGCAATGCGGCAGATATTATGAGGCTGCGCCCTGGATTGAACTACAATTTCACCGCTTTGGAGTTGAAGGGGATGGTCCGGGAGCTCTTCAAGCATGACCCGGCCCACCCGGAGTGGTTTAAACCTTCCCGGGGAGTGGTGCCGCTGTGCAACAGCACTGCCCGTGATTCCCTACGAGCGATGATGCCCGCGTGCGACTCCCATGGCGTCGTCCCCACTTGGATAGAGCCTCCGCCGGATACCGTGCTGACCTTCTTCGACAACTTGGTCGAGAAGCCCCGCAACGCCGAGGAGAACAAGGGCCTCACCCGGGCTACTACTGACCGGGATATAGCCTACATCGCCTCCAGGATGGAGGAGGCCGCCGCAGCCGCGGCCGCGGGCGAGTTTGGATACACCATGGACGATGCAGAGGCCGCGGACGCAGTGAGTCAAGCAGAGGAGGCAGAAATCCTCAAGCTGATGAAGATTGCGCCCGAGGAGTTTGCCGGGGAGCCTTCCGTGAAGTTTGCCGGGACGAGCGAGGTTGTCGGGGGGAGCGAGGCCGCCGGGCACGGCGCTGAGTCCAGCGGGCCCGCCGAGGAGGAGGAGGATGCCGAGGTTGATGAAGACTCTGGTGGATCTCTGAATCTTGACGACGATGCCTCCTCGTCCTCGGAGAACTCCCCGCCTCCGGCAAGTCCCACGCAGCAACCGAAGAAGCGCCTGCGCAAGGCAGCTGAGACGGCGAGGCCGCAGGCGCCTCGACAGCAGCCAGTGCGCCGTGCGACGCGCGCCACCAGGACGAGCGAAGTCGTCAAGGAAGCGCCCCGTGCTCGAGCGCCAAGCGGAGGGGGATCTTCCCGGAGCGGAACGGGTGCTCCTTCTGTCCCTCGGTCCTCGGCGACGATGGGGGCTGGGTCTTCGCAGCCCACAGCCCCGGAGACCGCCAAGCGCCCGAGGGAGCCTTCTCCTCCAGCTCCTCGCGCAGAAGCACCTCAGGCGGAATTTGACTTCTCCGCCCTCAGCTCCGACGAAGAGGAAGAGGAGTAAGTACTTGCAATTCTTTAGTTTCTTCGATTTTGTCTTGATTTTCCTTGTTGATTCTGATCTTGTTTTTGTTTTGCTTTCAGGACCCTGACCCAACGGATGGTGAAGAGGGCCAAGATCCCTGTGGTCGAGATTGAAGACGACTCGCCCGCCGCGGCGACGGGAGACGTGCCAGCGGCAAACTTGCCGGATCAACCTGCTGCTCCGAGGAGCAGCCCCCAGCGCAGCCCCCAGCGTAAGTCTGGTTTTTATCTTTCTGCTTGACGGGCGCGCTCAAGGTTGTTGCTTGTGCTGATGTCTTGTTGTCTTGTTTAGAGGTGGAGCCGCAGCTGTAGGAGCACCAGGAGGTTGCTCCCGACGAGCCACTCGCTCCGCCCTCCCCGCCAGGGAGGAGCTCTCCGGCAAGGGAGAACGCTCCGCCAAGGACGGGTACTCCGCCAAGGGCGAGTACCCCGCCAAGGGTGAGCAGCCCGACAAGGGTGAGCACCCCGCCAAGGGAGGGTGCTGGCGGCCCTCCGCCAGCAGGGGCCACCACTCCGCCGCCAAGGGAAAATTCCCCGGCGAGGGAGCCCGTTGTTGAAGAAGTCCGCAAAGGTAAACCTTGCAACTTCTTCTCCTTGGATTTGCCTTTTTGGATATTTGCTTGATTCTTTCTTTTCTTTTTCTTCTGCTAGATCCTCCTGCCCCGGAGCGGATGGAGACGGAGACCACCGGCGAGGAGGGTGTGCACGGCGACCGCAGCAACGCCACTGCTGCTGATGAGCCAGCCGCCGAAGAGACCGCCCCGACCGCCGACGCCGCGGCTGGGGAAGAGGCCGGCGACCACACTGCTGGCCCGGAGGCCGCAGGAGAGTCGGACGCTGCACCGGCCGCCGACCCCTCCGCCTCCACGGAGCGGTCGGGTGTCTACTTGGAGGCCGCCAACGGGGTCTTTATTGAAGTCCCGTGGGCGTCCGCTTCTTGCTGGGCTTTCCTCCGCCTCCTTGGGCCTTCTCCTTGTCGCGACGCTCGTATTCAGCCTTCTGCTGTTCTACGAGGTACTCGACTCTTTTGCAGTTCTGAAGATCGTGGCCCTTGGTGCGGTGGATCTTGCAGTACTGCTTGTCGGAGCCGTCCTGCTTGTCGGCTGCCGCTACAGGGGCAGGCTCCTTGCCTGAACCGCCAGCCTGTGCCTTCTTGGCGGGAGCCTCCTTGCCGGACTGCTCGACAACCAGCACCTCCTTGTTCTTCTTCTTTCTGTTGTTCCGCCGCCGGCTCTTCTTTGCCGGGGCGGCATTCTCGCTATCGCTTCCTCCTGCGCCAGTATCCTCTCCGGGGAGTCTCCTCCCCTCTTCGGCGCGCGCGCACTTGTCAGCCAAAGCGTAGAGCTCGCTGACATCCCGGATCTTGGTCATGGCCATTTCTTCCCTCATCCGGCGGTTACGCACGTTCTGGTGGAACGCGCTGATAACCGCGGCAGGGTGAACGTCGGGAATGTTGTGTTGCACGCGGCAGAATTTCTGTACGTACTTGCGCAGGGACTCTCCCTCCTTCTGGGCTAGGATGTGGAGATCGCTCTCCTGGCCGTGGGGTTTGTGGCCGCCCGTGAAGGCGCCAACAAACTGGTGGCACAGATCCGCCCACGAAGAAATGGAGTTCTCCGGCAAGTGCATAAGCCAAGACCGGACGTTTGGCTTAAGCACTAGCGGGAAGTAGTTGGCTAGTATCTTCTCGTCGCGTCCCCCGGCAGCCTGCACCGCGATGGTGTAGATGCTGAGGAACTCCGAGGGGTGTGTCTTGCCGTCATACTTCTCGGGTACACTACTAGAAAAAAGGCTATAGGTAATATCACTATTAGTGGCGCACCAGAGATGTGGTGCGCCACTACTATATAGCAGTGGCGCACCACAAACAGGTGCTCCACTAATAGTGACATTACTAGTGGCGCACCAGGTGTGGGGTGCGCCACTACTAAGTTTTTGAACAGTAACCAGCCATGCCCAGGCTTACCAGTGGCGCACCAGGACAAGGTGCGCCACTACTATTTTTGATAGTAGTGGCGCACCTTGCCCTGGTGCGCCACTGGTAAGGCTGGGCATGGTGGTCCAAAAAAAAACATAGCAGTGGCGCACCCCTTCACTGGTGCGCCACTAGTATTCCTGGCTACTAGTGGCGCACCAGTGAAGGGGTGCGCCACTGCTATGTTTTTTTGCACCAAATGCACCCCCCCCCCCCGTGGACCGCCTTTTCAGTTAAAAAAATAAATAAAAGAAAATGATAGAAATGTCAAAAAAATAAAAAAAAATAAGATTCCAATGTGATTTGTGGTTTAGTTTTTAGCAAAATTTACAAACATGAATTTCGACTTTTTTTGCAAAATCTCTCGAGAATTTGTAAAATGGGCATAACTTTTGCATACGAACTCCGATGAAAAAGTTTTTTATATGAAAAAGCATCTACTCGAAAAGTTACATCCGAATTTAACTGGGGGAACCCCGTTAAACATTTTCTAAATCCCCAAAAACCTAACAGAAAAAAAGTTACGGGGCTTTTAAGATCTACAGGCAAAAAAATTCAAAAAAATTCAAAAATAGTAGTGGCGCACCGTGGGTGTGGTGCGCCACTAATATAGTTTTTTTTTTTGAAAAACTATTTTTTTGGAATAAATATTTTTTGAAAAAATTCAAAAAAATTCAAAAATAGTAGTGGCGCACCGTGGGTGTGGTGCGCCACTAATATATTTTTTTTGGAAAAAATGGTTTTTTTTGAAAAAATGTTTTTTTGAAAAAAATAGTTTTTTTGAAAAATATGATATGTAAAATGACCGGGAAGTTTGAAATATTTTTTCAAAATTTCATCACACTCATGAACATGAACAAACTCCCAGACATTAACAAGGTTTAATAGGATTGATATGATAGATATATCAACAAGTGCCTGCTAAGTGAGCTGGTGCTGGGGTTGGATAGAACTCAGAAGTTAAGCGTGCTTGGGCTGGAGGAGTGTAGGATGGGTGACCTTCTGGGAAGTTTGACCACGGAGTGCGATTTGACCCGAGATTAAGCCATATTGACCCGAGATTAAGCCATAGTGACCCGAGATTAAGGAAAAAAAATTCCCGCAAAAATTGAAAAAAAATTCTGGAAAAAAATTTGAAATAAAAAATTGTTACTAGTGGCGCACCTGTAGCAATATCAGTGGCGCACCTGTAGCAATTCTGGAATAAAATTTGAAAAAAAAAATTGCGCACCAGTGGCGCACCCGGGGGGCATACCAGTGGCGCACCAGTGGTGCGCCACTGTTATTGGGATTAACAGTGGCGCATCATAGGTGCGCCATTAGTATTCCTTATTAGTGCCGTGGTATTAGTGGCCCACCCATGGTGCGCCACTAATGGCAATATTGGGTGCGCCACTAATAGCCTTTTTTCTAGTAGTGGTACGTCGGGCTTGAAATTTTTCATGCTGGGCCACTGGACTTGCCGCAGCTCACGGGTGAACGCAGGGCAGCCTGCCGCGTATGGCAAGTCGCCTGGTTCACCGGGCGCGTGCGCGTCGACAGCGGTCCCAGCGCGCTGATCTGATTGTCTTCGGGCTTCTCGTCGACGCTCGATGCGAGTCCGAGCGTCTTCTTGCCGCCTATCGTCTAGGACTTGGCGCTGATCGCGGCGAGCCCGCGGATCCGACGACGCCGTGGAGTCGTCGTCGACGTTGATCCGGCGGGGTGGCGATTTCTGCTTCCGCGGCGGGGAGTGCTCGGTAGTTGCACCCCCGGCGGTCTTGTCGCCATCAGCCTTCGCTTGATCGACTTGCCGCGGCCGCGAAGTTGCCGGCTGCTGTGGCGTGTCGTTGTTGGTGAAGGCGATGAGGCTCTGAATCGTCGCCCTCCAGTCTTCGGCCTTGTCTGCCGCTGGAGGGAAGTCGAGGAGCAGCTGTGCTCTCGCTAGAGCTTCTGCTGGAGAAGAGGGGAACGGCGGCGAGCGGTGCGAGGAGCGGGACACGCTCGGACTTCTAACAGCGTTAGAAGGAGCATGTTCCCGCCCCGGCGACCGCGCCTTGCTCGTACCAGTGCGCTGGCCTTGAGCATCCCGCGATCCTCCGGCTTGGCTACGCCCCAGCAAGCGTATGGTACCTCCAGTACCACGCCGCTGCGGGTCTTGTACCTCCCGAGAGGGACGTGGTGCGTCCACAGACACCGAGGCTTTGGAATTCGCCCGGTCGTCCGTCTTGTCCTTGGACTTGGTGGCGCCGTGAGTTTCGTCGCCGGCAACCACCCTTCCGCCGGCGTCTCCTCCACCAACCGTTGGTTCTGGTGGTGGTGGAATCGACGCAGACGGGCCTCCGACCTCCGAAGCCTTCTTCTTCGGAGGCATGTTGTTGTAGCTAATGAAGTTGAAGAAGATGGAGAGGTTGCTGAAGATTGCGCCCGCGTGAGCGCCGGATCAGGTTCGCACAACCTCGACGCCCCCTACCTGGCGCGCCAAAGATGTCGGGGGAAACTGTCCTCCCACGAGCACCTATGGGACCGGAGCCCCTTCTACGTTGCGGTAAGGGAGCGAAGGGAGCACGGAGAGCAGATCGAGGAGTGCATGCGGGCAGTTTTACCCAGGTTCGGGCCGCGCGGACGCGTAAAACCCTACTCCTGCCTTAGGTTGTATTGAGTTCTTGAGCTCAGGAGCTTGAAGAGCTATAGTATTAGCTACACCGAGCGAGAGAGTTGTCTAGGTTTCGAACCGAACCCCCCTCTACGTTGTGCATGGGCCTCCTTTTATAGCTCAAAGGGGTCACCGACAGGTGTCAACGTAGAGGAGGGCAAAAGTATAATTTTGGTGGTAGTTGCTACAGTGCGTGAATAGTGCATGAACAGTGGATGAACAGTGGTCTTCACCTAATTTTGACAGTGGGGGACAAGGGCCTTAAATGCCCGTCGCCGTCGACCCCAAAAGTGTCCGTCCATGCTTCTCCGTTCACCACGGCGGTAGCCTCGTCACCGTGGCTTGCCACCGTGTGCCCCAAGCTGCACAGCCATCTGCCACGTGCCCCCTGGAAGGGCCCCAGGGCGACGCGTGGGCCGATGAGCTGGAGCGCGGGCACACAGCGTAGGTCTCCCCGGCAAGCACCTTGCCGGGGTAGTGATCTTGCCGGGCCCGGAAGCTTGTCGCTCTCCGGGTCCTGCCGGGGCGCATGACGCGCCGAGGCATCTCTTGAGATACGTATTCCTTGGCCTTCCTGGCAAGCTCCTCTTGCCAGGGTCTTGTGCTAAAGTGATAACCTTGAGCCTGGTGCGGCCTTCCCGGCAAGCTCCTCTTGCCGGGGCCTTGATCTTCTGACTTGTATACTTTGTTTTTGAATGGCTTCATAGGGACAGGAAAGGTTACCGGCGAGCGCGTGGTAAGCCCAGCCACGGGAAGCTGCTACCGCCCGTGCACAAGTTGGGGTACTAAGGTACCCCTATCTTAGTACACCGACAGTCCCTGATCTTGGCCGTACACATTTGCGTGCATGATTAGTGTACGGACAAATCGGGGGCGTCACAAGTTGGTATCAGAGCCGACTGCCTGTAGGAATCCCCCTTCCACACTCCTTGGCCGAAGTCGAGTCTAGACATTGCAAATCTTTTACTAACATGGCTGTGTGGCTTACGGGCCCACGTCGCCATTTGGGTGGTACTAGATTCTTTTACTCCTCGATCTATGCTCCGGGATTCTGAACACTCTTCTATTTCATGTAAAACGATTTTACAAACTCTAACATTAGGATCCCCGAGACCCCTCACCCCAAAGTTGGATTAGCCATAGTTATTGCTTAGACTAGAATTTTGTATAGTCCCCACATTGTCATTTGACTCCTTTGAAACATCTTTGTTTTCAGATGGAACCCCCGAGGCAGGTCGTGCGCCACACGCAGGCCCTTGGTGCCTCGGGATCACCTGCCGTGCTAGTTGAGATGATGACCTATCTGGGTTATCGCTGGCACCCTGAGTATACCGTGTACGAGCAGTACCAGGACTTTAACCAGGAGCAGTATCGTGCCATCGTCCGCCTCTACTCGCGTGCAGATAACTCCTCTACTGTGTTGCACACCGCTCATGGTGTTGGAGTGACCATCGATATGGCAGTTCACGATGTTGCTTAAGCTGCTCTGACACGCCTTCGTGGAGAGTATCGGGCGTTGGACACTTCCCCTTTCAGGCACGTTGCTATCGCCTCCGACAATGGAGCGGAGGGATACTACACTGCTGCCTACTCCACCCTCACCCGAGAGCCCTTCCATTATCAGAACCTTGTTCTACATGCTTATGGGCTGGATCGAGCTAACCGAGCTCTTCGACATAAGTTGTACACCACCCGTCAGCACCTGTACCGCGCCTTAACGTTGTTGCACCCCTTTGTCCTATCTGCACAGCTGCCACCTACTGTGATCTACCCAGCTAGGACCGTGATGCCTCCTGGTGTCGGTTGGCCAGATGTGGGAGGCGACACTCCCGCACCTGGTCCTCTGTTGCCACCTGGACGTCGGGTCCTGCACTAGAGTATCCACGGCCCTTAGGTTAATGGCGTGGAGGACTTCTCGTTGCAGCACTGCCAGCTGTCAGACTACCTCTACCTCCAGAGTTCCGCCTGGGACTGATGTAGTCTTGCTTACTAGTACTAGATGCATTCGCCGCGAGCCTGCGTGCCGCCTATGTTGTCCTTAGTTATGTACTGAACTTTGTGTATCGAACTCTATGCTTGCACCCCTTTTGTAATATATGCCGACTACTATGTGGTATTTTACGTGCTCCTTTCATTATGCATGTTTCATCCATAAATGATTCTTGTGTTTGCAAATTTTTCAATGCTGAACTACCCCTGTTATATATTAGCAGGATGGTTAGACCAGCTGGCCGTGGTGGCAATGCCCTACCACCGCCCGAATACATGGCCGGTATGATCCAACAGTTGGAGATGAATCGCCAGTTCATGGAGACTGTCATGGCTCAGTTCCCTCATCCCAACATGGGTCAGCAGCAAGGCGCAGTGACACTGAATGACTTTGCTCGCCTCAACCCATCCGTCTACCGCAGCTCAACTCAGCCTCTTGATGGTGATGACTGGCTCCGTGACATTGCTTTTGAACTGGAGTCTGCTGGAGTTGCCGCTGCCAACTATGTCACCTTTGCGGCATACTATCTGAAGGGTCCCGCTGCTCAATGGTGGGACAGCCATAGGCGTACACTGCCTGCTGGAACAATCATCACTTGGCCGGAATTCCAAGCTGCCTTCCGTGCCCGCTTCATTCCTCAGGGAATCATGGATAGGAAGAAGCGTGAGTTCCGCAACCTCACCCAGGGCAACAAGACTGTGGATGCTTATCAGCGGGAGTTTCTGGACTTATCCTACTATGCTGAAGAAGACATTGCCACTGATGCTCGTAGACAAAAAAAGCTCCGTGACGGACTTCAAGCTGACATCAAGCTCGCACTTCTTGTGCATGACTTTGGAGATTTCGCCACCTTGGTGAACAAAGCCATCCAGGTGGAAACTGGTCTGCAGGAACACCACAGCACTATCAGGCGCAACCGTGAACCAAGCTCATCCTCGGGCCCTCCCTCACAGAAGCGTAGGGTCTGGATTCCCAACAATGTGTACCGTCCAGCTGCACCTACTCCAAGGCAGTCCTATGCTGCACCTCGTCTGCCTCCACCACCTAGGCAGCCAAGACTTCCAGCTGCACCACTCCCAGCTCCTGCTTCTGCCCCCAATGATGGTCTGTGCTACAAGTGTGGTCAGCCAGGACACCTTGCCAGGAACTGCTTCCAGAATCAGAACCAGCTTGCACTGCCTACAGCTGGTCGTGGGAACAATCAGCCCCGCAACAACAATGCGAAGCCTTACGGTCGTGCTCAGGCCAACCACGTTGATCTCAATGAGGCTCAAGACCAACCTGCTACTATGATGGGTACTCTCCTTGTTAATTCAGTACCTGCATCTGTTTTATTTGATTCAGGAGCATCGCATTCATTCATATCAGAAGATTTTGCATACAAGCATGGCATTAGAAGTGAGGACATGAAAACTTCGGTATTAGTACACACACCTGCGGGCCAATGTCGAACCTCCATGGTTTGCCACGACGTCCTCGTTGAGATCGATGGACGGGAATTCTATGCCTCTCCCATCATATCGGGGTCTTGTAACATCAACCTCATCCTGGGAATGGATTGGCTGAAAGCGCATACCGCTTCTATCGCTTGCGGCACAAAAACCGTCCACCTATTACACCCTTCTAATGAGATAGTAAGCTATCAAGCTTGTCTGGATCAAAATGCTGAAGCCCGTCTTTATGCATTGAATGCATTGAACGCTTCACCACTCGAGGGCATCGAAAACATTCCCATCGTGCGCGAGTTCCAGGACGTCTTTCCTGAGGAACTTCCAGGGATTCCCCCTGCTAGAGCTGTCGAGTTCATCATCGACTTGAAACCAGGCACCACTCCTATAGCCAAACGACCCTACAAGATGCCGCCTCATGAACTCATTGAGCTTAAGGAGGAAATCGACAAATCTCTTGCTAGTGGTTTCATCCGCCCGAGTTGTTCTCCTTGGGGAGCACCTTCCCTCTTTGTCAGGAAGAAGGATGGGACAAACCGATTGGTCCAAGATTACCGTCCTATCAACCAAGCAACTATCCAGAACAAATATCCGCTTCCTCGGATCAATGATCTGTATGATCAACTGGCTGGTTCATCAGTGTTCTCTAAACTCGACTTGAGGTTGGGTTACCACCAGATCCGTGTTCATGAAGAGGATATTCCAAAGACCGCCTTTGTAGCTCGATATGGTTCATTCGAGTGCACCGTCATGTCATTCGGCTTGACCAATGCTCCAGCTACATTCTCTCGCCTGATGAATTACATATTCATGGAATACCTCGACAAATTCGTCGTGGTTTATCTGGATGATATCCTTGTATTTTCCAAGAATAAGGAAGAACATGCTGAACATCTTCGCCTTGTACTGGAAAAGCTTTGAGAGCATCAACTTTATGCTAAGTTTTCCAAGTGCGAGTTCTGGCTTCCTGAAGTAACCTACCTTGGGCATGTCATCTCCAAGGATGGTATTGCCGTCAACCCTGAACGAGTTCAGGCCATTCTCGATTGGACTCCTCCAAAGAATGTCAAGCAAGTCAGAAGTTTTCTCGGTCTCGCCAGCTATTGCCGTCGATTCGTCGAGAACTTCTCCAAGATCGCGAAGCCTCTGACAGGTCTACTTCACAAGGGCGTCAAGTTCGAGTGGACAGACAAATGCCAGGAAAGTTTCCAGGCGCTTAAGGACAAGTTGACTTCTGCTCCAGTGCTTGCTCCACCTGATACTAAGAAGGACTTCGTCATTACTACGACGCTTCTCGTCAAGGATTAGGCTGTGTCCTAATGCAAGAGCACAGAGTAATTGCTTATGACTCTCGTCAATTGCGTCCTCATGAAGAGAACTACCGAGTTCACGACCTTGAGCTTGCTGTTGTCATATATGCGCTAAAACAGTGGCGACATTACCTTCTCGGTAATCGTTGCGAGATATTCACCGACCACCAAAGTCTGAAGTACTTGTTTACTCAACCAGACCTGAACCTCCGTCAGCAGAGATGGATGGAGACCGTAGCAAATTTTGACTTGGGTATTTCCTATACCCCGGGCAAGGCTAATGTGATGGCTGATGCCTTAAGCCGCAAGTCATATTGCAACCACCTCCAGGTTCACAAGGTTCAGTCCTCGCTCGTTGAAGAATTCAGAAAGCTGAACCTCCATATTGTTCCTCCTGGGGCACTCGCTCCCCCTCCCCTAGAATCCCGCCAGATGAATCTTCGTGTTGTTCCTCAGGGTTCTCTCTATACCCTGGTTGCTGAACCATATCTCGTGGGCGCCATCAAGTGGATTCAGAAGGCGGACAACAAAGTCGAGAAGATTAAACACTATCTCAAAAGGGGAAAGCCCTCATTTTTCACTATTGCCGATGATGGCGCCTTATACTTGAAAGGCCGCTTAGTGGTACCATGTTCGAGAGAAAACCTGGACAAGACGCAGGAGGTTATGAAAGAAGCTCATGATACACCTTTGACTATTCATCCCGGTAGTACCAAGATGTACCAGGACATTCGTCAGAGATTCTGGTGGTCTAATATGAAGCAAGACATTGCTCGTTATGTTGTTGAGTGTGAAGTTTGCCGTCGTATCAAAGCAGAACATCAAAGGCCTGCTGGAAGTTTGCAACCTATCTCTATTCCTGAATGGAAATGGGACCATGTTGAAATGGACTTCATCACTGGATTTCCGAAATCGCAGAGAGGTAATGATGCAATTATTGTCGTCATTGACCGGCTTTCCAAAGTTGCACATTTTCTGGCAGTCAAAGAAACAATTACTAGTAGTCAGCTGGCAACTCTCTACATGTCCAGAATTGTTTCACTTCACGGTATTCCACTGGTTATCAGTTCAGACCGTGGCAGTTTATTCACATCAAGATTCTGGGCAAGTGTCCAAGAAGCTATGGGAACACATTTGTCATTCAGTACTGCTTTTCATCCTCAGTCGCAAGGGCAAGTTGAACGCGTCAACCAAGTTCTCGAAGACATGCTTCGAGCTTGTGTTATTTCCTTCGGCAAGAAATGGGGGGAATCTCTCTCGTATGCTGAGTTCTGTTACAATAATAGCTATCAAGCTAGTCTCAAGATGGCTCCCTTTGAAGTGTTATATGGACGAAAGTGCCGAACCCCTCTGAACTGGTCAGAAACTGGGGAACGTTCACTCTTCGGTCCGGATATTATTCAACACGCTGAAGAGCAAGTCCGCGTCATTCGCGAGAATCTGAAGACTGCTCAGTCACGTCAGAAAAGTCAGTATGATCGTCATCATCAAGACATGGTCTATCAACCTGGTGAAAAGGCTTATCTTCGAGTTACGCCAATGAAGGGTGCTCACCGCTTCGGGATCAAGGGAAAATTAGCTCCTCGCTATATTGGTCCATTCACTATTCTGGAAAGGCGTGGAAAGGTGGCATATCAACTGGAGCTGCCACCGAACCTTTCTCAGGTTCACGATGTGTTCCACGTGTCTCAACTCCGCCGCTGCTTCAAGGACCGAGTCCGCGCAGTGGACCACGAAGTGCTCGAGTTGCAACAGGACCTCTCCTATAAAGAGCATCCGGTCCGCATTCTCGACCAAGCTGAACGTCGCACACGTCAGAAGATGATCAAGTTCCTCAAAGTCCAGTGGTCACATCACTCTGAAGACGAAACCACTTGGGAACGCGAGGATCGTCTTCGTGAAGAATACCCCGCACTGTTTCCTTCTACCTCCAAAATCTCGGGACGAGATTTCTTGTAGTGGAGGAGATTTGTAACACCCGAGTAATCACGCTATAGTAATTCCCTGCTAATGATGCCACGTCATCACAATTACCCGTTGTTAATCTCATGATGATTCAAACCGATTCAAAATTCAAATTTAAAACAAAGTCAAGTAATCAAAGCTCTCAAAAGTCAAAAATAAAATGTTCTAAAAGTGGCAAATAATCCTTAAAGAATATCGGTGAAGAAATCAACCTTGATTAAAGTATTTAGATGTACTAGAATAAACAAAATAACATCACAAATAATTAATTAAATGCCTTTATAATTTTATAAAGTATTAAACTAATTTATTTGGGAGGCAAACTTTGTAGGGGTGTTCTAATGTATAGCACTAATTTAGGTATTAATATTGTATTTTATAAAACTAAACTTAATTATAAAGTAAATAGAAAACAGAAAGTAATAAAAAGAAAAAGAAAAAAAAGAGTGTAACAAAAATAAACTAACCTACCCTAACCTACTGGGCCTCGGCCCACTACCCCCCTCAGCCTATAACACCCCACCCCACAGTGGGGGAAAATATCCCCTCTCCCTCCC
>LR738711.1:265397642-265478032 GCA_902687465.1 Secale cereale | reverse complement strand
CCCCCCTTTTTTTTCACCTGGATCGGGATCGAACCGATCCCTCCACGCCGCTCGACGCCTCGCCGCCCCGGCCTTCGATCGCCGCCGCCTGGAGCTGCCTCGCCATCGCCGGACGCCTCCCCACCTCTTCCCCGCCGGCTTCTTCACGCCTCGCCGCCCCGCTTCTCTTCAACGCTGGTGAGGCCACCGGCCTCCTACTCCCCCTGCACGCCGTCGTCATTCCGACCACCACACCGACGCACACCCCCTGACCACCGCCCGTACGTGTGCCGACCGCGCTCACTCCCGTGGCACTGCTCGCTTCGCGGCTGTCCCATGCCTCCTCCTCGCCACGCCTGCGTCCGCACCTCTCCCGAGCCGCCCGCGTCCATCCGCCGCTGGCCGCCGTGCCCGTCGACCCCCTTGCCTCGCGCCGGCGTGCTGACCCGCTGCCGCCAGCCGTCCCCTTCCAAGCCACCTCGCCGCCTTGGCCGCAGCGGCTGGTGGCCCGCCAGAGCCGCCGCTACCGATGGTGCTCGGGGCACCACCCCGTCCCGCTTCCAATCCCGCCCCACGCGCGCGCCTGGGTATGGCGCATGTCGCCGGAGCCCCCGGCTCGCTCGCCGGTCGACCGCGCCTCCCCCTCCCCGCTTCGCCCCTTGCCGCCTCTCGCCGCGTAGGTCGCCTAGCCAGCGCTGTGGTCGCCGGCACCTCCCCTCCAGCGCCTTGCCGGGCTACAGCCCCGCCCAGCGCCCGCTCTTCCCCTCACCCGTTAACCCACATGCCCGAACCACTTGGGGCCTATGGCCCTATGATAAGGGGCCACACGACCCAGAAACGTTTAAAAAACAATAAATAGAAAAAACAATAATAAAAATAAATAAATAGATAAATAATTATATTAATTAATTAATTAATTAACAAATTAATTAAGTTAATTAATCACATTTAGATTAATCTAATCAGTAATTAACCTAATCAGTAATTATCTAAATCATAATTAATCCAACTAAACTGTTAGTTAGTTTACAAACAATGACACGCGGGTCCCACGCGTCAGCTTGACCTGGTCAACCCTGTTGACTGCTGACGTCATGCTGACATCATGCTGACGTCAGCATGCACTATTCTGGATAATGTTGCTTTATTTAATAATTAATAAATTAGAAAATGGTTTAAAAATTTAAAAATTAATATAAAACAAACCGTAACTCGGATGAAAATACTTTATATATGAAAGTTGCTCAGAATTTCGAAACGCATCCGAATACGCAGACCGTTCGTCAACCACACGTCCCTAGCATACCGAACCCGCAACTTTCCCCCTTCGTTTCATCCGCCCGAAAACGCGAAACACCAGGAATACTTTCCCGGATGTTTCCCCCCTTCGTCAGTATCACCTGATACTGCGTTAGGGCATACTTAGCACCATTACATGTCATGTCATGCATCGTCATGCATCTTTTTGCATTGTATTCACTGTTTCTTCCCCCTCTTCTCTCCGGTAGACTACGAGACCGACGCTGCTGCTGCCCCGATCGATTACGGTGTTGACGACCACACTTTGGCTGCCGAGCTTCCAGGCAAGCCCCCCCTTGATTAACCTGATATCGCCTATTCTTCTCTCTACTGCTAGCATTAGAGTAGTGTATCATGTTACTGCTTTCGATACTCCTATTCTGCTGCATAGCATGTCATTGTTGCTACCACTGTTGATACTTTACCTGCAATCCTAAATGCTTAGTATAGGTTGCTCGTATTCCATCAGTGGCCCTACACCCTTGTCCGTCTGTCCTGCTATCCTATCGGGCCGTGATCACTTGGGGGTGATCACGGCTATATACTACATACACTTATACATGATACTTGGTGTGACTAAAGTCGGGTCGGCTCATTGAGTACCCGCGGTTGATTCACGGATTGGGGGCTGAAAGGACATACTTTCCCGACAGCCCTCTGTGTGGATCTTTGTGGCGGAGCGACAGGGCAGGTTGAGACACCCAGTGGAGAGGTGGCCTGGCCCTGGTCGTTGTCCGCGGTTATTTCATAATAACACGCTTAACGAGTTTGGATATTTGATCTGAGTCTGGCCGTTGGCCTATACGCACTAACCAGCTACGTGGGAATAGTTATGGGTACTCGATGTCGTGGTATCAGCCGAAGCCTTCTTGACGTCAGCGGCTTAGCGGCGCGTGCCGGGTTGAACCGCGTATCGTAACTTCCTTAATAATGGAGGTTGTTAGGTCTGCTCACCGGCCGCCCTCGCAACGTAATGGTGTGCATTGGGTGATGGGCCCAGACCCCTGTGTGCTTATGACTTAGACCGACGTGCTGACCTCTCTGTTGTGCTTAGGTAGGGCTGCGATGTGTTGATCTTCCGAGGCCGGACATGACCCTGGAAAGTGTGTCCGGCCAAATGGGATCAAGCGTGCTGGGTTATGTGGTGCACCCCTGCAGGGAAGTTAATCTATTCGAATAGCCGTGTCCCTCGGTAAAAGGACGACCCGGAGTTGTATTCCGTCCTCATGGCAACTAGAACCGGACACTTGATAAAACACACCCAGATGAGTTCCAGATATAACTCGGTGGTTGCTCTCTCACAGGGTGATGTGCGGGAGGATCGCTGAGTAGGATTATGATATTCGATGTTACTTGGTGAACTTACCATCTATTCTCTTCTACTGCTGCAAGATGGAGGCTGCAAGAAGCGCAGTCTTCGTTTGGATTAGCTATCCCCCTCTTATTCCCGCTTGCTGCAGTTCAATCCACCGATATTACCCATATCATTGTTACCATTGCATATGTAGTATAGATCCTTGCTTGCGAGTACTTTGGATGAGTACTCACGGTTGCTTTGCTCCCCCTTTTCCCCCTTCTGTTCCTTCTTCTCGGATGATGCAACCAGATGGTGGAGCCCAGGAGCCAGACGCCACCTACGACGACTCCTACGACACCGGAGGCGCCTACTACTACGTGCAGTTTGCCGACGACGACCAGGAGTAGTTAGGAGGATCCCATGCAGGAGGCCTGCTCCTCTTTCGATCTGTATCCCAGTTTGTGCTAGCCATCTTATGGCACCTTGTTTAACTTTATGTCTGTACTCAGATATTTGTTGCTTCCACTGACTTGTCTATGATCGAGCACTTGTATTCGAGCCCTCGAGGCCCCTGGCTTGTAATATGAAGCTTGTATGACTTATTTTACTTTTAGAGTTGTGTTGTGATAACTACCAGTGAGTCCCTGATCTTGGCCGTACACATTTGCGTGCATGACTAGTGTATGGACAAATCGGGGGCGTCACAAGTTGGTATCAGAGCCGACTGCCTGTAGGAATCCCCCTTCCACACTCCTTAGCCGAAGTCGAGTCTAGACATTGCAAAACTTTTACTAACATGGTTGTGTGGCTTACGGGCCCACGTCGCCATTTGGGTGGTACTAGATTCTTTTACTCCTCGATCTATACTCCGGGATTCTGAACACTCTCCTATTTCAGGTAAAACGATTTTACTAACTCTATCATTAGGATCCCCGAGACCCCTCACCCCAAAGTTGGATTAGCCATAGTTATTGCTTAGACTAGAATTTTGTATAGTCCCCACATTGTCATTTGACTCCTTTGAAACATCTTTGTTTTCAGATGGAACCCACGAGGCAGGTCGTGCGCCACACGCAGGCCCTTGGTGCCTCGGGATCACCTGCCGTGCTAGTTGAGATGATGACCTATCTGGGTTATCGCTGGCACCCTGATTATACCGTGTACGAGCAGTACCAGGACTTTAACCAGGAGCAGTATCGTGCCATCGCCCGCCTCTACTCGCGTGCAGATAACTCCTCTACTGTGCTGCACACCGCTCATGGTATTGGAGTGACCATCGATATGGTAGTTCACGATGCTGCTTACGCAGCTCTGACACGCCTTCGTGGAGAGTATCGGGCGTTGGACCCTTTCAGGCACGTTGCTATCGCCTCCGACGATGGAGCGAAGGGATACTACACTGCTACCTACTCCACCCTCACCCGAGAGCCCTTCCATCATCGGAACCTTGTTCTGCATGCTGATGGGCTGGATCGAGCTAACCGAGCTCTTCGCCATGAGTTGTACACCACCCGTCAGCACCTGTACCGCGCCTTGACGCTGTTGCACCCCTTTGTCCTATCTGGACAGCTGCCACCTACTGTGATCTACCCAGCTAGGACCGTGATGCCTCCTGGTGTCGGTTGGCCAGATGTGGGAGGCGACACTCCCGCACCTGGTCCTCTGTTGCCACCTGGACGTCGGGTCCTGCACCAGAGTATCCACGGCCCTCAGGTTGATGGCGTGGAGGACTTCTTGTTGCAGCACTGCCAGCTGTCAGACTACCTCTACCTCCACAGTTTCGCCTGGGACTGATGTAGTCTTGCTTACTAGTACTAGATGCATTCGCCGCGAGCCTGCGTGCCGCCTATGTTGTCCTTAGTTATGTACTGAACTCTGTGTATCGAACTCTATGCTTGCACCCCTTTTGTAATATATGCCGACTACTATGTGGTATTTTACGTGCTCCTTTCATTATGCATGTTTCATTCATAAATGATTCTTGTGTTTGCAAATTTTTCAATGCTGAACTACCCCTGTTATATATTAGCAGGATGGTTAGACTAGCTGGCCGTGGTGGCAATGCTCCACCACCGCCCAAATACATGGCCGGTATGATCCAACAGTTGGAGATGAATCGCCAGTTCATGGAGACTGTCATGGCTCAGTTCCTTCATCCCAACATGGGTCAGCAGCAAGGCGCAGTGACACTGAATGACTTTGCTCGCCTCAACCCATCCGTCTACCGCAGCTCAACTCAGCCTCTTGACCATGGAGGTATAGAATGACTTGGCTCAGTTCTTCTATGATTTGAGACATTACTTCTGGGATGACCCACATCTTTTTAAAGAAGGAGTAGATGGTATTATTAGATGTTGTGTACCTGAGCATGAACAGGAACATATCTTACGCAAGTGCCACTCCGAAGCTTATGGAGGACACCATGCAGGAGATAGAACTGCACACAAGGTATTGCAATCCGGGTTTTATTGGCCTACTCTCTTCAAGGATGCCCGTATGTTTGTCTTATCTTGTGATGAATGTCAAAGCATTGGTAATATTAGTAGACGTCAAGAAATGCCTATGAATTATTCACTTGTTATTGAACCATTTGATGTTTGGGGCTTTGATTATATGGGACCTTTTCCTGCCTCTAATGGGTACACACATATTTTAGTTGCTGTTGATTACGTTACTATGTGGGTAGAAGCTATTCCAACTAGTAGTGTTGATCATCACACCTCTATTAAGATGCTTAAAAAAGTTATATTTTCGAGGTTTGGAGTCCCTAGATATCTAATGACTGATGGTGGTTCACACTTTATTCATGGTGCTTTCCGTAAGATGCTTGCAAAGTATGATGTCAACCATAGAATTGCATCCCCCTATCACCCACATACTAGTGGTCAAGTAGAATTAAGCAATAGGGAGTTGAAACTAATCTTGCAAAAGACAGTTAATAGGTCTAGGAAGAATTTGTCCAAGAAACTTGATGATGCATTATGGGCCTATAGAACTGCATACAAAAATCCTATGGGCCTGTCTCCATATAAGATGGTATATGGAAAAGCTTGTCACTTACCTCTTGAGCTAGAACATAAGGCATATTGGGTTATTAAAGAGCTCAACTATAATTTCAAACTTGCCGGTGAGAAGAGTCTATTTGACATTAGCTGTCTCGATGAATGGAGAACCCAGGCCTATGAGAATGCCAAGCTGTTTGAAGAAAAAGTTAAAAGATGGCATGACAAAAGGATAGAAAAGCGTGAGTTTAACGTAGGTGATTATGTCTTGATATTCAACTCTCGTTTAAGATTTTTTGCGGGAAAACTTCTCTCCAAGTGGGAAGGACCTTACGTTATCGTGGAGGTCTATCATTCCGGTGCCATAAAAATCAACAACTTCGAAGGCACAAATCCGAAGGTGGTGAACGGTCAAAGAATCAAACATTATATCTCAGGTAATCCTATAAATGTTGAAACCAATATTATTGAAATCGTAACCCCAGAGGAATACATAAGGGACACTTTCCAGAATGATTCAGCCTTCGAAAAGAAACATGTATGTGTTACGGTACGCAAACCAACTCCAAAACAGTTCTAAAGGCAAATTTTCTCCGTTTTGGATTATTTAGAAAAATAGAAAAATAAACAGCAGTCCGGAAGAGACACAAGGCATCCACGAGGGTGGAGGGCGCGCCCCTGCCTCATGGGCACCCCGTGTGTCCCCTGGACTCCGTTTTCTTGTGGGTTACTCCTTTTGGTCGCTAAAAATTCATTATATATACTCCCGAAGGTTTTGACCTCTGTATCACGCAAAAATCCTCTGTTTTTGTTTCGAGTTGTTTTTGTCGCAGATAAGATCAAGATGACTTCTCATGAGTCTAATGGAGAGAGTCGGGTGTCTCATCCGACACTTGACCCAAGAGCAAACAGTGATGATAACCAATTTGGTCCATCAACGGAGGAAGAGATGGAGGCTGACTTGAAGAGGATAGATGCCATGGAGGAAGATCAAGAAGTTACCTCCCGCTTTCAAGCTGGATTCACAATGGGGGAATTACAGAGCTCAGCTATTCCAAACTCAGTCCTCCCTACCAATGTCAGGTTTCTTTCTTATGAAAATATGAAAAAGAGTGTTACTTGTTCTCCCGCAGCTATGCAGCATCCTTGCGTGAAAGGAGCTTTAGCCGTCACAGGCAAGCTCCGCAAGGAAATTATGGACCTTAAGCAGCAAGTTAACAAACTTGAGGAGGAGAATCGTATCCCGAGGGGTATCATTGCCAAGAATATTACATCACCACCCCCAAAGAAGGAGACATAATCATATGGGTATGGGCACTCCCCTTGGCTACTGCCAAGCTTGGGGGAGTGACCCTAGTATCGTATCACCATCACTCCTACATTTACCATTTTACTTAGTTCGATCCTTTTGGTAGTATCTTGATCAATTAGAATAAAGTTAGTATGATCTAGTTGTGAGATTTTGCTTTCTGAGCTTTATCCTGTGTAATCGAGTTCGTGAGCTATATAATAAAGATTAGTGTTGATTCAAGGGCTTGATTTCCTCACTAGGGTCATGATAAAAAGAAAGAAAGCATAAAGAGTATCAAAGAGATCATATTGATCTTATGGGAAGTAATAACTTCACATATAAGAGTATGATAAATAAAAGTTGTTGGGAGGTGACTAACATAGTTTTGCTCATCGTTGCAATTAATAGGAAGTAATAAAAGAAGAGAGGCTTCACATACAAATATACTATCTTGGACATCTTTTATGATTGTGATGACTCATTAAAATATGACATGCTAAAGAGTTGATGTTGGACAAGGAAGACAAGATAATGGGTTATGTCTTCTTATATCCAAAATAAAGTATATTGTCATGGATCATCCAACATGTTAAGCTTGCCTTTCCCCCTCATGCTAGCCAAAACTCCTAGCACTAAGTAGAGATACTACTTGTGCTTCCATACATCGTTAAACCCAGTTTTGACATGAGAGTCCACCATACCTACCTATGGATTGAGAAAGATCCTTCCAAGTAAGTTGTCATGTTGCAAACTCGCTAAAATATGTATGATTTATTAGTGTGGGAGAAATTAGCTTTATACGATCTTGTGATATGGAAGTAATAAAAGTGACGGACTACATAATAAAGGTCCTTATCACAAGTGGCAATATAAAGTGAACTTCTTCTATGCTAAGACTTTGTGCATCCAACCATAAAAACACATGATAACCTCTGCTTCCCTCTGTGAAGGGCTTATCTATTATTCCTGTCTTATAAGTGTCAAGGTGAAATCCACCTTTCCTTTTTACATTTTATCCTTTGGCAAGCACATTGTGTTGGAAAGATCCTGACATATATACCCACTTGGATGTAAGTTTTCATGATATATTACTGTTGACATTACCCTTGAGGTAAAAGGTTGGGAGGAAACACCATAAGCCCCTATGTTTCTCTGTGTCCGATTAAAACTCCATAACCATAAGTATTGCATGAGTGTGAGAAATTGTGAAAGATTATATGATAGTTGAGTATGTGGGCTTGCTGAAAAGCTCTTATATTGACTCTTTCTGATGTTACGATAAATTGCAATTGCTTCAATGACCGAGATCAAAGTTTGTTAGTTCCCAATGAAGTTTATGATTCATACTTGATATTGTGGATGAATTGTTACTTTAGCATAAGAATCATATGACTATATTTATATATGAGAATGATCATGATGCCCTCATGTCCGTATTTTGTTTTTATCGACACCTCTATCATTAAACACATGGACATATTTTCGATATCGGCTTTCGCTTGAGGACAAGCGAGGTCTAAGCTTGGGGGAGTTGATACGTCCATTTTGCATCATGCTTATATGTTGATATTTATTTGATTATCGGTTGTTCTTACATGTTTTTTCACAATACTTATGCCTTTTCTCTCTTATTTTACAAGGTTTACATGAAGAGGGAGAATGCCGGCAGCTGGAATTCTGGGCTGGAAAAGGAGCAAACTCTAGAAACCTATTCTGCACAACTCCAAAAGCCCTGAAACTCAACAGAACGTTGTTTCAGAAAATATAAAAAATATCTGGCGAAAGAAGTCCACGAGGGGGGCCACCGGCTGCCCACGAGGGTGGGGGGCGCGCCCCCTGCCTCGTGGGCCAGCCGGAAGGCCCCTGATGCCCATCTTCTCCTATATGAGGTGTTTTGACCTGGAAAAAACCAGAAGGAGGCTTTCGGGACTAGACGCCACCGTCTCGAGGCAGAACCGTGGCGGAAACCAATCTAGGGCTCCGGCAAAACTGTTCTGCCGGGGATACTTCCCTCCGGGAGGGGGAAATCGTCACGGCCGTCATCACCAACAACTCTCCCATCTTGGGGAGGGCTATCTTTATCAACATCTTCACCAGCACCATCTCCCCTCAAACCCTAGTTCATCTCTTGTATCCAATCTTTGTACCCAAACTTGAGATTGGTACCTATGGGTTGCTAGTAGTGTTGATTACTCCTTGTAGTTGATGCTAGTTGATTTATTTGGTGGAAGATCATATGTTCAGATCCATTATGCATATTAATACCCCTCTGATCATGAGTAATATTATGTCTTGTGAGTGGTTACTTTTGTTCCTGAGGACATGTGATAAGTCTTGCTATTAGTAGTCATGTGAATTTGGTCTTCGTTCGATATTTTGATGAGATGTATGTTGTCTCTCCTCTAGTGGTGTCATGTGAACATCGACTACATGACACTTCACCATTATTTGGGACTATAGGAAGGCATTGGGAAGTAATAAGTAGATGATGCGTTTCTAGAGTGACAGAAGCTTAAACCCTAGTTTATGCGTTGCTTCGTAAGGGGCTGATTTGAATCCATATGTTTCAGGCTATGGTTAGGTTTACCTTAATACTTTCTTTTAGTTGCGGATGCTTGCATTAGAGGTTAATCATAAGTGGGAGGCTTGTACAAGTAAGGGCAGCACCCAAGCACCGGTCCACGCACATACCAAATTATCAAAGTACCGAACGCGAATCAGATGATCGTGATGAAAACTAGCTTGACGATAATTCCCATGTGTCCTCGGGAGCGCTTTCCTTTATATAAGAGTTTTTCCACGCTTGTCCTTTGCTACAAAAAGGATTGAGCCACCTTGCTGCACCTTATTTACTTTTAAGTTTTGTCACTTGTACCAATTACCTTATCACAAAACTATCTGTTACCTATAATTTCAGTCCTTGCAGAAAATACCTTACTGAAAACTGCCTACCATTTCCTTCTGATCCTCGTTGGGTTCGACACTCTTACTTATCAAAAGGACTACGATAGATCCCCTACACTTGTGGGTCATCATGCACTTCCAACATACGGTTGACACCACTCTTGTTTACCAATGGTGAGATTATATCAGGAGATTATCAAGACACTACCAAGATCCCCTCCCTGCTCCCACACATTGTCCACCTGCACAGACACACACACACATGCATGTACATGATTAAGCATGGGGTGCTTGTTTAACTCCGATAGGACAATTAGGCAACAATTAATTAGTGCCACTTAAGTACTCCTGATTGATTAAATGACGTTGCAGGAGAGGCAGCAGAAGTTGAAGTGCTCCTGGAGGATAGCCTTAAATGTGACACAGACGTTGTCGGAGCCATTCAGTGGCCTCGACTGAGGCCTCGGCTTCAGGTAGATCACCTTGGCACTGTTGATCGTGTAGGGCTAGCTCACACATGCATCAAGAATACAGTTAATCAGTATGATGTGTCATCAAGCCAAGTACTACTCTGCTACGTACTACAAGTGCATTTCTTCAAGTAAATTAATACTAGTAGCAACACAGCAATACAATACCACTAGGATGATGTCAGGATAACATAGGACGCTACGAGCTTGTGATCCTTCTTCTTCTTCTTCTGTCATTGTCTTCCTTTTCTTGGTATGTTTCTCTTTCTCCTAAACCAATTGGTGAAACCAAGTACATGAGTGGGCTTGAATGTCAGATTTGGTTATCAGTGAGTACAAGATTACTATGTAAACAATAGTATTATTATCTCATGGCGGTTGTAAAATAGAGGTGAACACATGCATTAAATATCATTCTTACTTAAGGGAAGGTTAGGGTGCCAATTTTGATGAAGAGGATTGGACACAGATCTCCCTTTGTGCAGTTCCACTAAAATCGACCAACAGTTCCGGCGTGACATTCTAGTTAAACTGCACAAAAATCACTAGTTATGACTTATAACAGTGGCATGGCATCATTTTACCAGGGGCATTGGATTAAGAACAATGCATATCTGGGTTGGTCCCATTTTTCACATTAGCCACCTATTCGTATATGTGGATAGCAAATCTAGTCCTGGTCATACAAGTGTGTACGTCGTTTCCCCTTTATTTCTGTTTTCGACCAAGAGACCGGTTGGAGGGCCAGACTGTACTACTTGCACCCCCTTCCTTCCTATTTGTACCAAGTCATATGTACATTACATACTACATCCTTTCCCCCTTCCTTTCCTATTTAAACCAAGTAACAAGATTCAACTCCATAAAGTAGCTTTACCTCTAACAATAGAAAAAAAATAGGTGGCGTTGGACAATCCGATCAACCCTAGCTACATGGGGGGCTCAGAGGTAGAAAATGATGCACATGCAGCGGCGTAACGAGTTGTGGAAGTAGAGCTAGGATGGTTTCATAGGAAGATATACCTGAAGGTCGTCAGGTGTGGCTAGGTGGGGGTGTGAGGCGGGATCCGCCAACACTATGGCAGCGACGAAAGGATCGAAGGACCTTCCGCGTCGGTGCTCGGCCAGAGAGACAATGATGCGGCCGACAGCGGATCTCCTCCCTCACCGTCGGCGACGGCTTAAACACTGCACCTCCTCCCCTTCCCCAGCGGAGGGGATGCGTCTGAATCTGTAACCAACTATCAGGACAGGAAGGTTGTGCGATATCTTGTTTAGATCCGGAGAGGATGCGAATTTCTGAATAGAGCAACCCTAGCAAGCAAGCGCAGAGGCTCCTGCCTATATAGATACGTATAGTAGAGTAGTTTTATTTCTTCACTCCATCAAAACAATCGTCTAATATGTCAAAAAACAATTGTTTACATGCCAGGTCACCGTTTTTTGAGTTGTTGATTGTTTTTTAAGATAGCTACCCGCTTATTAAAAGCGGAGTGTGTGGATGAACACGCTGCTCGGCTCGCTAAGCTCATGCCCGTTAAGGCTGGTCTCGTTAAGCTCGATAAGACTAACGAGCAAAAACCCCTGCTCGGCTCAGTGCGTTTGAAGCTCGTTTAGCTCGTGAGCTCTCGTTAACAGATTCTGATGATGTGTTACAGTCTACATGATGAGTGTGTAGATGTAATTTTTAAGAAGATAGATGGTGACTATGAAAGGAAATGTGCTAGTTTGTCGCCTCCTATGTAGATTAGATTGAACAGATAGGCTCAGATTTGGATTTATTCATTCAGAAGCGAGCCACGAGCATATCGAGCTAAACTATTTAGGCGCTCTTTACTCGCCAGCTAACAGCTTTTGGTCCAGCCCCGCCGGTGTGCTAGGTCGCACTTTGTATCGTTCACGTGTGGTACTCGACCCTCAATTAAGGTAACAACCACCACCTCATAAAATTTTGAACAAGCCGACCGCCCAAATTATCGGAAACGTGGGCTGCACCAACATGCAATATTATTTATATTTTCTATATGTGGGAGTACAATTTTAATGGAGTGCTACTATTTCCAGCTCCTCCTCAGTCATTCAAAATTGTGGTTCGGGTTTTGGTTGCCCATGATCCAAACACACCCCAAGCATCCGGCCTGTGTGCTATCTACCAAATCTTTGCGAAGTGCTATAGTTGAGACTCAGCAGTCACCCCGGTGTGGCCGTCATGACCCATCATATCACAAGACCCACACATTTACCAGCAATGGTAAATTGGCCTGGTAAGTTGGACGTATGAAACAACCATCATTCGACTGGAATGCTCGTTTAAGCCCTTTCTCCCCTATCTTGAAGAAAACCACACTCCACGCTAGTCACTTCTGCCATTTTTCTTCTGTACCGACGAAGGAAAGATAGGTGAATCAGTGACGCTACTCTATTTTCATTCCAAGAATCTTCATTTTGCGAAGCACCGACCATTTTCATTGCGATTGTGGTTTCCTTTCGATTGCTTTTTGTTTGTCAGTGTATTGATGGATCCTGGAGCATTAGGCAAAGAGTTGCTGGCGTACAACCCACTGAAGATAGAGATCTCCAGGAAGAAAGCACCAGCCAACGAGTTGGCGATGTTGGCGGGCCAACCCATGGAGACGAAGAACTCCAAGAAACAAGCACTGGCCAAAGAGTTGAGGACCTTGGTGGATGAACTCCTGAACAAAGAAAGCTGGAAGAATAGCAAGGGCCCCACCGTGCCTATTGCAGAAAGTCTAATGGCCACTTATGAGAGCCTCAAGGCCGGGTTTGAGAGGATAGTCGCCGTTGAGAAGTAGTATTTCCTCGGCAAGGCGATTGCCCCCGGAGGGATGGGATCCCCCGGTGAGCTGCACAAGGTAAAAAAATATGGTTTACCATAGTTGCGGTTTGTTATTATTTGCAATGTGTAGGTGCCGATGGACGTCCTTGATGATTTCGATGTTGCGGTACCTCATGTGGACATCACTCCAGAGATCAATCCCCATGCCGCTGTCCTTCCTGTGGACATTGCCCTAGAGATCGATGACACGAAATAGTTGGTCGCGCTAGTCTTTCAACATAGTTTGTAGTGTTTAATTACCAGAACGATGCGTTTTATCACACTGTCTTAGGGCTAGTGCGGTGTATTGTGTGGGCGGTACTTGCTACTTTTGTTTGATAGTGAATCATGTGAACTGTCTCTGAGTTACTGAAATAGAGGTATCCTCACCAGATTTTGTAGTATTATATGGCATGCTTAGGCATATGTTTAAAGTGTTTAATCATATAAGCAAGGCATGATTGAAGAAAAAATTGTTTGATGATTCTTGGTGTCAAACCTCGACTGATTCTGTGTTGTTTTAGTAGGCTAGCTACTGTGCGAGCTATAGTACTTGCAAACACTGACCGAAGAAAAATGTTGGGGCTAATAGGTTGATGTGAATATGTAGTTGACGTCGTACTTTTGGAATTGCTTAGAGAGTGTTTACGTGTGCTAGTGATAGGTTGTACGAGTGTGTACATGACCCACCTCACATATCACTAGTATATTTCTTGAAGTTCTTGCGCGTCAGCCAGCCGATCTCTTCTCGCTCTCTGTCTCCTTTTCCTTGGCCAACTATCGGCGGACAATTGCAACGCGTGTCCCCTTTGGTGAGCGGCATGCCAGACCGACTGTGGTGGGTGCGACGCGAACGCGACAGGCATGCTTTAAGTATGCCGTCTTTTCCTTTTGAACTTGCAAAGTTTAACATTTTCTACTATGTTCTTTCCCTTGTTCGTGCAATCCATTGATACAAATCCAGAACAAAATGACGAGGGCGGGGCTTACCCGTTTTTTAGGAGGGCTTGTTTGGCCTAGTGGGTCTAAGTGATATGACATGCTACAATGTCGTGCAGTTTTCGTGTGTGGTAGCAGTATTGCCGGTATAGTAGTTTTCTTGAAGAAGCGGATTCAACGAAGTCATGATGGTTCCTTTGTCCGATCAAATTACAGCGGGGAAGTTTGGGCCTGTGATTTGATGGCTCATTAGTCATTATTACTGTGGCACTACGACTGGGGTGTGTCTCCCCTGCAGCTTCGTGTGATGCACTCTAATTTTGGTGTCATGGCAAGTGCACTAGGATGGTTGACGTCCCACATGTCAGTGAATGAAAGTATTCTTTCAGATATTGAGGAAGCCGGGCGGGATAGTGTCACTGCTCTTTTGCAGTAGTACTATTCTTTTTTTATGAAAGATATTGTCTCCACTCTTACGATGGAGGAGTGTGAAACACGACAGCCCACTGAACTTGGTATGTGCACTACTCCCTCCATCCGTGAAATTCTGTACATATCACATTGACCAAAAGGAAACTCCATGGCATAATTAACGCCCGAAGCCGCCATCAGCACGTACTACATCATAATATCACCGTGCATTGCACGTACCATAGTGGTACGAGTAGTAAAAGACAAATGCCAACATGCCACGCAGGTGCTACTTCTCGAGCTTGCGTTGTATTCCCTCGAAGAGGAAAGGGTGATGCAGCATAGTATCGTAAGTATTTCCCTCAGTTTTTGAGAACCAAGGTATCAATCCAGTAGGAGACCATACGCGAGTCCCTCGCACCTGCACAAACAAATAAGAACTTCGCAGCCAACGCGATAAGGGGTTGTCAATCCCTTTACGATCACTTATGAAAGTGAGATCTGATAGAGATGATAGTTTGATATTTTTGGTATTTTTATTATAAGAACAGAAAGTAAAAGCGGAAAAGTAAAGTATATTATAGATTGATATGTTGAGAATAGACCCGGGGGCCATAGTTTTCTCTAGTGACTTCTCTCATGATAGCGATATTCTACGGCGGGTAAACAAATTACTGTCGAGCAATTGATAGAAAAGCGAATAATTATGAGACTATCTAGGCATGATCATTATATATAGGCATCACGTCCGAGACAAGTAGACAGAAACGACTCTGCATCTACTACTATTACTCCACACATCGACCGCTATCCAGCGTGCATCTAGTGTATTGAGTTCATAAGAACAGAATAATGCCTTAAGCAAGATGACATGATGTAGAGGGATAAACTCAAACATAGTGATATAAACCCCATATTTTTTATCCTCGATGGCAACAATACAATACTTGCCTTGCTGCCCCTACTGTCACTGGGAAAGGACACCGCAATATTGAACCCAAAGCCAAGCACTTCTCCCATTGCAAGAACTAAGGACTAGTAGGCCAAACCAAACCAATAATTCGAAGAGACTTGCAAGGATTTTATTATCATACATAAAGAGTTCAGAGAAGAACCAAATATTTCTCAAACATAATCCTGATCATAAACCCACAATTCATCGGATCTCGACAAACACACCGCAAAAAGAGATTACATCGAATAGATCTCCTCGAAGACCAATGAGAACTTGGTATTGAGATCCAAAGAGAGAGAATAAGCCATCTAGATACTAGCTGTGGACCCGAAGGTCTATGGTAAACTACTCACAACTCATGGTGTGGCGATGATGATGATGATGTAGAAGCACTTCGTGGTAGATCCCCCCTCCGGCGGAGCTCCGGAAAAGGCCCCAAGATGGGATCTCACGGGAACAGAAGGTTGCGGCGGTGGAACTAGGGTTTTCTCTCCTCTTCTGATAGTTTTGGGGTACGTAGGTATATATAGGAGGAAGGAGGGCACCGCGGGCCAGACGTGGGGCCCACGAGGCAGGGGGCGCACCCTATAGGGGGGGCGCCCCCCACCCTCGTGGGCGCCACGTGTGCCCTACTCCGTGGTTCTCAAGTCTCCCGTGCGTATTTTGCTCCAAAAATATCTCTCCCGAAGGTTTCATTCCGTTTGGACTCCATTTGATATTCCTTTTCTGTAAAACCCTGAAATAGGCTAAAAAAATAGCAATCTGGACTGGGCCTTTGGGTTAGTAGGTAAGTCCCAAAAATAATATAAAAGTGTATAACAAAGCCCATTAAACATCCAAAACAACATAAATAATAGCATGGAACAATCAAAAATTATAGATACGTTGGAGACGTATCAAGTGTCCCCAAGCTTAATTCCTGCTCGTCCTCGAGTAGGTAAATGTTAAAAACAGAATTTTTGATGTGGAATGCTAACCAACATAGTTTTTCAATGTAATTCTCTTAATTGTGGCATGAATGTTAAGATCTGAAAGATTCAAGACAAAAGTCTATATTGACATAAGAAATAATAATACTTCAAGCATACTAACAAAGCAATCATGTCTTCTCTAAATACTATGGCTAAAGAAAGTTATCCCTACAAAATCATATAGTCTGGCTATGCTCCCTCTTCATCACACAAAATATTCATATCATGCACAACCCCGATTTCAGCCAAGCACTTGTTTTCATACTCCATTCTTTCAAACCTTTCAACTTTCACGCAATACATGAGCGTGAGCCATGGACATAGCACTATGTGGAATAGAGAGGTGGTTGTGGAGAAGACAAAAAGGAGGGAGATAGTCTCACATCAACTAGGCGTATCAACGAGCTATGGAGATTCCCATCAATGTGAGTGAGTAGGGATTTCCATGCAAATGATGCACTAGAGCTAAATATGTATGAAAGCTCAACAAAAGAAACTAGAAGGTGTGCATCCAACTTGCTTGCTCATGAAGACTTAGGGCATTTGAGGAAGCCCATCGTTGGAATATACAAGCCAAGTTCTATAATGAAAATTCCCACTAGTATATGAAAGTGACTAAACATGAGACTCTCTATCATGAAGAACATGGTGCCACTTTGAAGAACAAGTGTGGAAAAAAGATAGTAGCAATTGCCCCCCCCCCCTTTTCCTTTTTCTTTTTTGGGCCTTTCTTTTTTTCTTTGGCCTTTCTTTTCTTTTTCTTTTTTTCTTTTTGGAGGGGCTTTATTAGCCTTTCCTCACATGGGACAATGCTCTAATAATAGTGATCATCACGCTTTCATTGAATTACAACTCGATATTACAACTCGATACTAGAACAAGTATGACTCTATATGAATGCCTCCGGCGGTGTACCGGGATGTGCAATGAAGCAAGAGTGACATGTATGAAAAATTATGCATGGTGGCTTTGCCACAAATACGATGTCAACTACATGATCATGCATGGCAATATGACAATATGAAGCGTGTCATAAGAACGGAACGGTGGAAAGTTGCATGGCAATATATCTCGGAATGGCTATGGAAATTCCATGATAGGTAGGTATGGTGGCTGTTTTGAGGAATATATATGGTGACTATTTTGAGGAATGATATATGGTGGGTGTATGGTACCAGCGAAAGTTGCGCGGTACAAGAGAGGCTAGCAATGGTGGAAGGGTGAGAGTGTGTATAATCCATGGACTCAACATTAGTCAAAAGAACTCATATACTTATTGCAAAAATCTACGAGTCATCAAAACAAAGCAATCAACGCATGCTCCTAGGTGGGAGGTTGGTAGGAGTTAACCATCGCGCGCCCCCGACCTCCACACAAAGGTTGACACTTTACAAATACCTCATGCTCTAACTTCGTCACATAGCGGTTCACCATACGTGCATGCTACGGGAATCACTAACCTTAACACAAGCATTTCTCAATTTCATAATAACTCCACTAGCATGACTCTAATATCACTATCCTCATATCTCAAAACAATTATCAAGCATCCAACTTCTCATCATATTCAATGCACTTAGTGTGAAAGTTTTTACTACATTGATATTGGATGTCTATCATGTGAAGGCTAGTTTTATAGCCAAAGCACATTACCATGCTGTTTCAATAGACTCTCAAAAGGATATAAGTGAAGCATGAGAGATCAACAATTTCTACAAAATATAATCACCACCGTGCTCTAAAAGATATAAGTGAAGCCCTAGAGCAAAACTATTCAACTCAAAAGATATAAGTGAAGCACATAGATTGTTCTATCAATTCCTAGGCCATATTTAACACTCTCAAATAAGTGTCTCCAGCAAGGATAATTGTGGAAAACTAACAAGCAAATACTAATATTATACAAGACGCTCCAAGTAAAATACATATCATGTGGTGAATAAAAATATAGCTCCGAGTATAGTTACCGATGGATGAAGACGAAAGAGGGGATGCCTTCCCGTGGCATCCCCAAGCTTAGGCTTTTGGTTGTCCTTAAATTTTACCTTGGGGTGCCTTGCGAATCCCCAAGCTTAGGCTCTTGCCACTCTTTGTTACATAGTCCATCAAAGCAATACTCAAAACCTGAAAACTTCACAACACAAAACTTAGACAAAAATCTCGTGAGCTCCGTTAGTATAAGAAAGCAAACCACTACTCAAAGGTACTGCAATGAATTCATTATTTGTTTATATTGGTGTTAAACCTACTGTATTCCAACTTCTATATGGTTCATACTTTCCAATAATACTCATAGATGCATTGAAATAAGCAAACAACACACGAAAAACTGAATCTGTCAAAAATAGAATAGTCTGTAGTATTCTGCAGTTTTCGCATACTTCTGTAACTCCAAAAAAATCAAACTAAATTGTTAAACGTGAGGAATTTGTCTATTAATCATCTGCAAAAATAATCAACTAAATAGCATGCTCCAGTAAAATCTGGTGACCATTCTAGCGAGCGCTAACGATTCTGTTTTTCATAGCAAGATCATATAAACTTCACACAAGTCTTCCCAAAGGTTCTACTTGGCACAAACACTAACTAAAACACAAAACCACATCTAAATAGAAGCTAGATGCAATATTTATTCCTAAACAGAAGCAAAAACAAAAAATATAAAATTGGGTTGCCTCCCAACAAGCGCTATCGTTTTACGCCCCTAGCTAGGCACGATACATGGTTAGATCTAGGGAATGCCATAATGATACGATATATCGCGAAAACTCATCTCATATACCCTATGTTCAGCAGAAAGTTTCCATTGTGGCAAGAAAAAGTAATCAAAAGGGCTAAATTTATTGTGACAAAAGTCCCCCATATCAAGCTCAGGAGGAATAGGTTCCTCTTTTGGCCCTTTGTAGTGAACAACCAATTCATCATTATAGGCGTTCTTTTGGCAGAAGGTCATGAGCCTTCGCTCAAGGGAAAAGCGTAACCCATTGTTTTGAATAGGAAAATCATCATTCAACTCAGAAATTCTATCAACCAAGAATCGATAGGAACCTTTTTTCTAAGGTTTTCATTAAAAGCAACATGATCAGGAGATCACAACCGCATTATGTCTTCTTGATTGAATAAGATAGCCTCTATGGGAGGTCGACCAGCATCTACCCCGTAATGAGCGAAGATTTCTTTGGCCTCTTTCATGATAAATATAAACTCATGAGCCGAAAAGATAGTAGCTGCATGCTTAACAGAAGAATGCTCAATATTGGAAAACTCCAAAAAGATTCTCTGAATACAGGGATGCATATGGATAAATTGCCTTTCAATTTCAACTATAAGCATAGACACGGCATCCGCAAGGCTACTAGTTCTGTGAAGAATAGAGCCACCCATAGTGGGCAAAGCACCGGCACAAGTAAAGAAGTCTTGAAGAACTCCTTTTCCAATGATATTTCCACTACCAACCCGAAACTTCTTAATATGTAAAGTGGTAGTTTCATTCGGAGGGTCAACATAGACGTTGCCCTCAACATTACTACCCTTCTCGATGAAATCTTCCCCCATCTCAGACATGAGGTCAAGTGAACGATAAACACACGGCAGAAGAAGGGCAAATAAAACGGCAAGGGTGAAGTGGGGGAGAGGAAAACGAGAGGCAATGTAATGCGAAGGATAAGGGTTTGTGATAGGTACTTGGTATATGACTTTTGCGTAAGCCTCCCCGGCAACGGCGCCAGAAAATCTTCTTGCTACTTCTCGAGCTTGCGTTGTATTACCTCAAAGAGGAAAGGGTGATGCAGCATAGTAGCGTAAGTATTTCCCTCAGTTTTTGAGAACCAAGGTATCAATCCAGTAGGAGACCATGCAAGAGTCCCTCGCACCTGCACAAACAAATAAGAACTTCGCAGCCAACACGATAAGGGGTTGTCAATCCCTTTACGGTCACTTACGAAAGTGAGATCTGATAGAGAAGATAGTTTGATATCTTTGGTATTTTTGATTATAAGAACAAAAAGTAAAAGCGAAAAAGTAAAGTAGATTGTAGATTGATATGTTGAGAATAGACCCGAGGGCCATAGTTTTCTCCAGTGGTTTCTCTCATGATAGCGATATTCCACGGCGGGTAAACAAATTACTATCGAGCAATTGATAGAAAAGCAAATAATTATGAGACTATCTAGGCATGATCATTATATATAGGCATCACGTCTGAGACAAGTAGACCGAAACGATTCTCCATCTACTACTAGTACTCCACACATCGACCGCTATCGAGCATGCATCTAGTCTATTGAGTTCATAAGAACAGAGTAACGCCTTAAGCAAGATGACATGATGTATAGGGATAAGCTCAAACATAGTGATATAAACCCCATCTTTTTATCCTCGATGGCAACAATGCAATAAGTGCCTTGCTGCCCCTATTGTCACTGGGAAAGGACACTGCAAGATTGAACCCAAAGCCAAGCACTTCTCCCATTGCAAGAACTATAGATCTAGTAGGCCAAACCAAACCAATAATTCAAAGAGACTTGCAAGGATATTATAATCATACATAAAGAGTTCAGAGAAGAACCAAATATTTCTCAAAGATAATCTTGATCATAAACCCACAATTCATCGGATCTCGACAAACACACCGCAAAAAGAGATTACATTGAATAGATCTGCTCGAAGACCGAGGAGAACTTGGTATTGAGATCCAAAGAGAGAGAAGAAGCCATCTAGATACTAGCTATGGACCGGAAGGTCTACGGTAAACTACTCACAACTCATGGTGAGGCGATGATGATGATGTAGAAGCACTCCGTGGTAGATCCCCCCTTCGGCGGAGTTCCGGAACAGGCCCCATGATGGGTTCTCGCGGGAACAGAAGGTTGCGGCGGTGGAACTAGGGTTTTCTCTCCTCTTCTGATAGTTTCGGGGTACGTAGGTATATATAGGAGGAAGGAGGGCACCGGGGGCCAGACGAGGGGCCCACGAGGCAGGGGGCGCGTCCTATAGGGGGGAGGGGGGCGCCCCCCCCCCTCGTGGGTGCCACGTGTGCCCTACTTTCTCAAGTATCCCGTGCGTATTTTTCTCCAAAAATATATATCCCGAAGGTTTCATTCCGTTTGGACTCCGTTTGATATTCCTTTTCTGTAAAACCCTGAAATAGGCAAAAAACAGCAATCTGGACTGGGCCTTTGGGTTAGTAGGTTAGTCCCAGAAATAATATAAAAGTGTATAACAAAGCCCATTAAACATCCAAGACATTCGACGGCCTCCAAGTACCCTACGATCAGTTACTGCCAACCAAGCCCTTCTCCGGAGTGACTGACGACTCCACCACCCCCGTAGGGCAGGTCCGCCTACCTGTCACCTTTGGCAAGCGTGACAACTACCACACTGAGCTCATCGACCTCAACGTCGCCCACATCCATCTCCCTTACAACGCCATCCTCGGGTACCCAGCCCTGGCGTTCATGGCAGTAACTCACCACGGCTACAACGTCCTCAAGATGCCGGGGAGCGGCAGCGTCATCACCGTCGCTTGTGATGAGAAGGACGCGGTGTGCTCACTTGAGCACGCTTACCAAGCGGCAGCATTCGAGGGTCCAGACAACGATATCATCATCTACCCTCCTGAGTTCGTTCCCAAGAAGAAGAAGAAGCTGCTCGCCCTGGAGCCGCGTGAGGTTGTAGGACCTGGTGGC
Source organism: Secale cereale (assembly GCA_902687465.1). Lineage (NCBI taxonomy): Eukaryota > Viridiplantae > Streptophyta > Magnoliopsida > Poales > Poaceae > Secale > Secale cereale. The sequence goes on along the minus strand of LR738711.1, from coordinate 265,455,991 downwards.
AGCACCTCAAAGCCTACACCTAGGGAGGGCCCGCCTCCCTCCCTCGCATAGAAAGGCGCGCTTGGCGCCACCCTCAGACTAGGCTTGGGGGCTCTCCTTTGGAGGGCCTCTGACTTAGCCAATGTCAGGAGGGAGGCGCTCGGGCACCATGTGGAGGAGTGCTTCACCGCACATTTCCCTCCGAAGGCCTCAAGGCGTGAGGCACCAAGCGCTTAGGAGTTCATCAGCCAGACCATTGAAGACCTACAGGTGCCAAGGGCAATGCGGGGCAAGCGCCACCCGGCGCCTCGGAGTGCAGTTGTCGCCCCAAGCTCAGGCGACGGGTTGTGTGTCCACGTGAACGTCCCCGCGCTCAACATAATCGCATCTCAGGAGCTCTATTGGCCTTCCCAGGTGGGCCGGTGCGGGGGTCCCCCTCACAGCTACGTTCGCATGCCTTTTGGCCTGCCGAACCAAGCGACCCTGCACCAGCGCCATATGTGGGAGGTCCTGGCGACTCACGAGGTCAGGCATCAGGAGATCCAAGCGGAGTTGGACTCGGTTCTCCGCGAGATCTGGGAGGCCCCGGAGCCTCGCGGGGCGCTGGAGCCAGGCGGCGCATGAGGAGCAGCGTCTGCATCAAGCGTCTTCAGCTACGCCAACACTACTTCAGCAACTGTGCTAGGTGACATTTTCCGGTTTTTGTTCATCTAGGAGCGCCCCTCGGGCTGCATCATTCCCAGGTCGCATGGGCCTGTCCCTGCGGCGTGTGTCCTTCTGCATCCTTAGTTTACCTTGTTGGGGGCGCCCCCCGGGCCGCATTATCTCCAGGTCGCACAGGTCCATCCTTGTGGCATACGTCCCATTTGGCGTTACTTGATTTAGTCGGTTTCCTCCTACAATTTGCCTTACGGGCATCATCTACTCACCCATCACCTCTTCTGGTCTCCTTCGCTACTTGATGGACTTCTGATCATCCCGCAACTGAGGTTGCACACGTTGGCATGACGCTTGTGCTCGGGTCCGTCCCTGCAACGCTGACAAACCCGAGGGACCAAGCTCTAACCCGCGGCCTGCTCCGAAAGCGTCACCTCACTAGGTCCTCGGTGCCCTCGTCTTCCCGCGGAATTATTAGGGGTCCGGTGGTAGGCGCGGTCCTAAGTTGTGCTGCTACAGACTATCCTGCAGGAGTCTCGGGAGCACGGCGACAGGCGATCCCGCCGGTCTCCCTTCCTCACATAATTTTCTTGCGCGTTAAAGGGAGGCCTCTGAGCATCACGTCTTAGGGGATCTTACCGACTCTCCGGCCCTCACCCCTTGGCCATGACCACGTTATCGTGACCTGGCATACCAACGACGGCTGAGCTTTGCTCGAGGGTCGGGACCCAAGCACGCAGAGCATCAAGAAGGATGGGAGAAGGGGAGGCCGGCTCAGAGAGCTCAGGCCTATTCGTACGTCAAGGGGGACCCTTGATCATCGCGACCCAATGGCCTAACTAGTTCCGTAGCCCCTCACTCCCTGGTCTTGTCCTGGTGATCCGGTCAAAGCCAGCGGCGGCAGAGGTACGCGCTGGGCTGGGCCCTGCCGACGCACAACATCAAGGCCTAAGTCCAGCATTCACTTCCCGAAGGCCGTTCGTACGTCAAGGGCGACTCATGAGAATCGCGACTCAGGAGCCTAACTGGTCACGTAGCCCCTCACCCCTTGGTCCCGTCCTAGTGATCCAGGACGATCCAGTGGCGGCTGAGGTACGCATGGGGCCGGGCTCCGCCGACGCAGAACTCTAGGGCCAGAGGGGAGGTAATCATGAAATCTCAGCCACGCGAAAACAAGCCAGGCGTGCCGCTTAAGGAATCATCTCACGCTCATCAAGATAAGTCATGAACTCTTTCAGCGCCTCATCCTTACTTGAAGAACGGGATTCAGTAGTCACGCGTCGGCAACACCACCTCGCTTTTTAACCTCCAGAAGCCGCTTGCACGCCAAGGGGGGCCTCTTGAGCATTGCGCCTCAGGAGCTCTTACCGGACCTCGGGCTGCTCGCCTCCTGGCCTTGACCACGGCATCGCGACTTGGCATACCAGCGACGGCTGCAACTTGCCTTGGGACTGGGGCCTGCCGGCGTAGAGAACTATGCTACCGAAAGGGTAAAAAGGAGCGGTATTGCCGACACGGGGATCGCAAATAGGGTCTACTAGCAAGGATAATAAGATAAGAGCAAAAACACTACAAGTTCTTTACATGCTCTCGTGGGGTAGGCCTCGAATCCTCGACGGGAACGCCACAGAAGGATTTCGGGAGGTCCTATCCATGGCCACCGTCGTTGACGCCATCATCAATAGTGGGCCATGATGGCCCACCTCCGACCGCACGCAGATTACCACCGGCGACGTGCTCGCGAGCCCGACACGCTTCGGGCGCGCCGCGAGTTTGGGGGCGCGTAGCTATCCTCACTCGTCTCTGGAGACTCGTCGGACTCAGGAGAGCTGCTGGACTCCCGGAGGCCACGATGCTGCTGGGCGAGCTGGTGGTAGGGTCGACGGCTGGCGCGGCGCCAGCCGCTGTGCCTTCTTGACGATCCCCTCCAGGGCAGCACTCCAGGTGGCGTCCCTCCTCATCAAACGCCTTGAAGAGCAGCACAGAGGTGCCATCGTACTCAAATTGGATGGTAAGGGCGCCATATGCACAGCAGACGTGGGCAACCTTGCCCCATCCACGAGTCATGAAGACCTTACCCGGGGAGACTACCTCAACCTCAGCCCTCGTTGCCGGGGCCCAGCACTCAGCGTGCTGCAACCACAGCTCAAGCGGCCCCCTCAGCAGCATCTCCGCGGTGAAGAATGGTGGGAAGCATATCCAGGATCTAGGGGGAACCGCCGCCCACACCACGAACTCGCGCGAGGAACCCCCCACGTGCGTTCTCGGGGCGGCGGCGTGCGCCACGATGGCACAATCGACACGGCCAGGGCGCGGGCGGCGCTGGGCGCTGCCTTCTCGTCCATGGCCTGGTGCCATGGCGTATAGGGGCAGCGGGTAGCCAGGGGCCGCTCATGCCAAGGTCATGTCACTTCCGGCCTCGTGGCGGTGCCATGAGGGTGGAATGGTCTTTTCTTTAGTGGGAGCACTTCTGGATCCTCGCGAGGAGTCTTCCCCTTCTCAGCGGCAGCAAATCGCCGGATCGGCGCCATGAGCAGGTCGGCCAGGCAGGGAGCAAGGGAGAAGAAGAAGCGAGAGGAATGAAGGAAGAAGATGGGCAGCAAGGACTTCGCCTGCCGCCTTATTTATAGCCAGGAGAAGGCCAACCGCCGGCCTCCATAATCGCCCGTAATGATGGTCTTTTGTGAATGCATGGACTTCTCCAGTCGCGCAGTCGTTGAGGCTGTGTGGGGAAGTGGAGACGCCCATGGCCCATCAATCGCCACTTGTCAGTCAAGGCCGCAGGCTTTTGGGGCCCGCGGCGCTTCGCACTTGACCCTTGGCTTCGCCACGAAGCCATGCCCGAGGGCACCTTGGGCCCGGGGGCTACTCTCAGCGTTCTGAGAAAGGGGTACTCAAACTTGCGTGCCTGCAGCCTAGGGCGTGGCTCATCAAGCGGCCTGGTACGGCCCAACCTCTTCCACAACCACTCAAGAGCCTCGCGAGGGGCCGAGCCTCACGAGGCGGACGACACAAGACCTCTCCTAGGGCGGCCTCACTAGGATGGATCCTGAGGAGCGGAGATATCAAGGCAAGGGGCACCTCGCGAGGTCCTTGTGATGTGAGCAGTGACGACCAAGGCCAGGCGGGTGCTAGTGGGCGCAGAGTGCGAGTTTCCTCTTTGGTGCTAAAGGAGCAGACACATGCGAGGAATCCCGAGGCGTCAGGCAAAGGTTTCCATATCGGTGCAACAAGAACAAGACCAGCAGGACGGCAGAGCGGAAGTCATCGCAGAGCCCACGACGGCATCACCACCAGGGCCTTTGGCAAGCGAAGACCACCTTTTGTCAGGGTAGCATGTACTAGATGTCCCCCTTCAAATTTGGCTGTTGTGGGATCCCTTCCCACTCTATTTGGGAAGAGGACCCGGGCCACTATAAATAGGACTAGCCACCACCAATGGTATCATCTCATCTTGAGTTGATCAGATAGAAGGCCACACACCCACAAGCTCACTCGAGCACAAGAACACCTCTCCTCAGGAGGCAGTTCACTCCATGTACTAGTTCTTCCTCGGCTTACAAGGCAATCCACCACACCACACTAGATTAGAGTATTACACCACAACGGTGGCCCAAACCAGTATAAACCTTGTGTACCTTGTTCTTCGGATCTGACGAGCTAGGCCTAGCGATCAGCGAGTAGACGAGCTAGGGCGGGTGGAGAGATCTTCGTGTGCACCCCAGAGTTCAAACCACAAGGGTTTTGTCGGAACCCAAGATCCAACAGCGAGGGATGCGGTTTGGGTGGGCCAGGGTGGTCAGCCGTAGGCGTGGTGGTGGTATTGATTTGTGTACCCTTTCAACCATACTAGTACTTCACAAAAGTACATTCATTTGTGAGTTTTCTCTTAATCCTTGGATGCAACGATTTAATGCAGATTGAAATTTGAACATGTGATGGGGGGCTCTAAATTTGACACTTATAAAACGGAAAAACAAAACATATACTAGTAAATTGGAAGAGAGTGAGTATACGGTAGGATGTTTCCCATACAAAACAAGCCCCCTGGGTTGTCACCGTGAATATGCCTTTAAAAGGAAGCAGGACGTCTTCGTACTCGTATGCCAATAAATCGGCCACAGACAACATGGTCCACCTTTGACTGTCACGTTCAGGATTGTCCGTGAAAGCAATTGTGATGTCAAACACCATGATGAGATTGTAATTTTTCTTGGCGCATGATCTTATCGGGACATCCGGGATTGCTATCTTCTTCAATCTCACAGTGGTTCCATCATACCAATTCAGGCGATGGCCCATTGAATGGCTAATCCCAATGGTGGATAAAGGTTCGACAGGAACGGTGTCACCGTTGTGGATGTTGTGCAAATTGATGTTGGTACCCTCCCATACATATGCAAGCCAATCTCCATTGGCATCTAGCCAAACCTATGAAACAGCGGGCAGCGAGGGAATTATGCAATGGAATAAAGAAGTATCCTTTAGAATACAATGGAATACAGAAGTAGCCTTTAGAATATATTGACATGATCAAACTCCTATCACTTACCTGCTCGTCGGACAAAAACGGATTGCCCCTCAGCGTCGGCATCTCAAGGGGCATCTAATTGCAACTATGGCTACGCCGCCCTGGATAGACCCCCTAGGAAACATCCGCATTCTCGAGGACGCATGGCAGACCAACTAGTATGGCCTTCTCCCACACATATTTACCCACCTTCTTAAAATATTTGGTGCAAGTACCGTTGAGTCTTGCGGATGTGAGGAAGTCGGAGCGACTTACGATTTCCCCCAAAGAATCAGCGTCCAAGGTCTCCCAACCTCGACGAGGACGAGAAGCACCACCGCCTTAAGAATCCATGGAAATGGCTACAAACTGCGTTGTCCCTTGGGTAACTTTCTTAGACCAGAGAGGATGGTAACTGCAGGGCTTCGTCCCTTCAAAAATGATGTTCTGCGGGCGCGCACTAGTGTATACTATTTGAGAATAGGGAGCCGGCAGACGGTTCGTTGTGCGGCATGTAGCATCCATCTACTACCGCGGAATTAAAGCACCCATGACATTTAAAGCGACTGGAGTAGTAGTTTATTATCCGGGCGCATGGACGAACGCGGACTAGCGGACCTCGTCGTCCTTTTTCGAGCACAACTTCGATAACTACGTGTGTGACATGCCTGCATGTTGTAGCCATGTCATCCACATGCAACCTAAGGGCAATTCATACTTAGCTGGTGTACGTACAGGGAGGAGAAGAAGGTGCAGTAGAAGGCTGAGATAGTAGGAGGACGTACGCGTGCGTGTAGGCATACTGTACATGGATGAAAAAGGAGGTGATCTAGCTGGCGTAATCAATTCGAGAGCAGGAGGTGAAGCGGAAGTGGAGGGCTATTCTTGGGAAGAATGGGCTAAGATCAGAAAGCGCAGTGCATTTCGTAATTGTTGGCAAAAAGTTATACGCGGACTAAATTGGATAGGATGGAGTACTAGCTGGTCGCAATGGGAGTATCATAGCTTGGCAATTTCGATGAGGTGGCATTGAATTAAATGAAGAAATAGAGGGTCGCGTGTCATATCAAGATACTGTGTCATATTATACGATACTAATACTCCCTCCGTACCAAAATAAGTGACTCAACTCTGTACAAAGTTAGTACAAAGTGAGTCACTTATTTTGGGACGAAGGTAGTATATTATTCTATACTATGCTTAGGGAGGTACTAGTAGTAGTATCATACACTAGTGGTACCATGCATATGCATGATAATACTATACTACTAGTATGCATTGTTTGGCACGAAAGTTCCTTGGAGCTCTTGCTATAGCAGTTGTACTCCACAACCCGCTTCTCTTCTCCTTCCTCTTCCATTGCCCGGGCAGGCGGGCACGTCCGCGGGAAACGATCGGTCTACTAGTGCTACAAAAAGATGCAAGCATGACCACTAATTAGTTTCATTCATCTATAGCTATATGTATATTTATACCAATATAAAAAGACCCAAAGGAGTAGATCCAATTAATCTCGGCCATCCAATCATGTCAATCCAAGGATCTAGACTGCTTCATGTTGGGAAACGTAGCATGCAATTTCAAAAAAAAAAATCCTACGCTCATGCAAGATCTATCTAGGAGATTCTTAGCAACGAGAGGGGGAGAATGTGTCTACTCACCCCCGTAGACTGAAAGCGGAAGTTTTTGACAACGCGGTTGATGTAGTCAAACTTCTTCTAGCTCCGACCGATCAAGCACCGAACTTACGACACCTCCGAGTTCTGCACACGTTCAGCTTGATGACGTCCCTCGTTCTTTTGATCCAACAAGATGTCCAGGAAGTAGATGAGTTCCATCAGCACAACAATGTGGTGATGGCAATGGTGATGTGATCCGCGCAGGGCTTCGCCTAAGCACTACAAAGATATGACCGTGGGAGTAAACAGTGGAAGGGGAGAGGGGGTCCTGGATTATGGGGTCCTCGGGCGTCCGGGCTACGTGACGTGGGCCGGACTGATGGGCCGTGAAGATACAAGACAGAAGAGTTTCCCCTGTGTCCGGATGGGACTCTCCTTGGCGTGGAAGGCAAGCTGGGCGTGCGGATATGAAGATTCCTTTCTCTGTAAACCAACTCTGTACAACCCTAGCCCCCTCTAGTGTCTATATAAACCAGATGGTTTAGTCCGTTGATACGTCTCCAACGTATCTATAATTTTTTATTGTTACATGCTATTATATTATCCGATTTGGATGTTTAATGGGATTTATTATGCACTTTTATATTATTTTTTGGACTAACCTACTAACCCAAGGCCTAGTTCAAATTGTTTTTTTTTTTGCCTATTTCAGTGTTTCTTTAAAAAGGAATATCAAACGGAGTCCAAATGGAATGAAACCTTCACGAGGATCATTTTTGGAACAAACGCAACCCAGAAGACTTGGAGTACATGCCAGGGAAGCCACGAGGCAGGAGGGCGCGCCTAGGGGGGTAGGCGCGGCCCCACCCTCGTGGGCCCCTCGTAGCTCCACCGACATACTTCTTCGTCCTATATATACTCATATACCCTGAAAACATCCAAGAGCACCACGAAACCCTATTTCCACCACCGCAACCTTCTGTACCCGTGAGATCTCATCTTGGGGCCTTTTCCGGAGCTCCACCGAAGGGGGAATCGATCACGGAGGGCTTCTACATCAAGTCCATAGCCTCTTCGATGAGTTGTGAGTAGTTTACCATAGACCTTCGGGTCCATAGTTTTTTTTTTGAAATATCAACGACAGTAGGAGAGCATCCTACTGACTTCCCATATATCAACAAAGGTTACATAGTGTTGGGGTTTTCATGCAGGACATGGTGTAGACCCCTAGACCAAAAAACATGGTCAGGGGCCCACTACTACGTCAAGCACCCCAAGTCCAACTAGTTAAAAAGAGTCTAGCTTTTAGTCTAGTGTTCTTAAGAAGTCTCCTACAAACTGTTCTAGGGAGGGTTTAACCCGATGTACAAGCAAACCAAAGTCTTTCTTAAACCTCTCCTGCCAGGAGGCCACCGAGGGGGAATCGCCCTAAATACCTTGCCGTTATGCTCCTTCCATATGCTCCAGGCCGCCGTCAGAAAGATTTCAATGAACATGGGTTTGGTCCAGCGTTGCCGCCCGGAGTGTGCGATCTGCAGGCGATCTCCATTGTATGTCCAGTCCATTCCCAGCTTCCCCCAGCAGACTCTGCTGAAGTCACAGCTAAAGAAGAGATGCTCAACAGTTTCCTTCTCTCCACTCGCACAAAGTTCGCATGCTACCCCCTTAGAAACATTGTAGTGGCGCCGTTTGAGCATGTTTTTGGTGTTCACCCGTTTCGCCAGCAGCAACCACGCAAATACTTTAATTTTAATTGTGCATCTGCTCTTCCAGATCCATTTGAAAGCTGCATCCGCTATCATTTCTTTGAAGTAGTTCGCGTAGTATTTCCGCGAGGAGTATCGGTCTCCCCACAAACAGGTCCAGGAATCATTTAGGTCATCCACGGGGGTGATGTCCCTCGATAGGTCTTGCATTTCCAGCACCTCATCCCTAGCCTGTTGAGAAAGGGGCAGATAGAACCCCTGCTGAATGTTTGTCATGGACAGGAAGTCCCTGACAGACGCATCTTCCATCGTAGTGTAGGAAAAGGCCCTTGGATGCGAGAGTTCAAAGGTTTCGGCGAGCCATAAGTCCTTCCAGAACAGCACCGATGAGCCATCACCCACCACAACCCTAGTAATTCCTCTGTATTTGTCGTTTAACTTCATCACATCTCTCCACCAGAACGAGCTGCAGGCATCCGCCGCGTGCGGGACTTGGTGTTCATAGTACGTGTCCCAGATCAGGGAACACCAGGGGGTGTCTTTTTTGTTGTAAAAGCAGTGAAGAAACTTGAGAAGAAGCCCTTCATTTTGGACTTTGATATCAAGAACACCCAGCCCCCCATGTTTCTTAGGCCTACACATGAGATCCCAAGAGGCCAGGGAGTTACATGTTTCCCCTTGTTCTGTTTTTTTGCGCCAAAGGCATCTGCGACGGATCTTGTCAAGTTGCTCTATCAGTTTAAGCGTGAACTTGAGAGTGCACATGGGATAGATCATGAGGGAACTAATCAGAGAGTTGAGCAACGTCAGCTTACTCCCATAGTTCATCAGGCATAGTGAAGAGGAGAGTCTGGGTTCCGCCCTTTCCACCAGCGGCATGAGCTCGCTTACCATAGGTTTTGTTGTTCCCATGGGCAGCCCCAGGTAGGTGAATGGCATCCCCCCAACCGAGCATTGCCAGATTTGCGCTAGTTCCGTAACAAGGCGTTCGTCCACATTAAGCGGCACCAGAATGGATTTGTTAAAATTGATCTTGAGACCGATCGAGTCCGCGTAGTCTATCAAGATTTGCTTCATGGCCCGCGCTTGAGCTAGATCGGCCGGCATGACCAAGATGGTGTCGTCGGCATACTGCACCACCGGGTAGTCCATTCCAGTGCGAGAGGGGATCGGCAGTTCGATTAAACCGTTCTGGTATGCGTTGTTGATGGCAGCCTGTAGTAGATCAGCCGCAAGGACAAAGATGAGGGGAGAGAGCGGGTCCTCTTGCCGTACCCCGCAGTTACAGTCAAATTATCTTCCGGGTACTCCGTTTAGAAGGACTGAGGATTTGCCTGATCCAAATATATTCTTGATCCATCCCATCCACCTATCATCAAAGCCCATGTGTTTCATGATCTCCAGCATAGCAGAATGGCTGATGGTGTCGAAGGCTTTCGCAAAATCCAGTTTGAGCAGCACTATGGGTTTTTTCGATCGTTGGCATTGATAGATATACTCAAAGGCCCATGCTAGGCAGTCTTGTATGGAGCGGTTCTTCAAAAAACCGTATTGGTTTTTATGTATAATCTTGAGGACAACGGTTTGTAACCTGTTCGCTAGTAACTTGGTAATGATCTTCAGACTACAGTTTAAAAGTGTGATTGGGCGGAAGTCATTGGCCGATTCAGGCGAGTTGGTTTTGGGGATGAGCGTGATGAACCCTGTGTTGATGCTGGTGATGTCAAGGTTGCCGTTGTAAAAGTCCTCGCACAGTTTATAGAAATCCTTCTTGACAATGTGCCAGCAGGTTTTGATGAAGTGTCCGTTGAAACCGTCAGGGCCAGGGGCTCGATCTGTGGGCATGGTTTTAACCACTCCATCTATTTCAGAGTGCGTAAAGGGGGCTGATAGTGCTTCAAGACCGTCGATCTTTTGGATGATTGAGGCTAGGTTAAACTTCATGGCCGGGCTGGAGGAAGCTCCAAGTCTTCCTTTGTATGTATCGAACAGTACCGCCTCCTTTGAGTTGTGGTCTGTGACCACAGAGCCGTCTTGTAGTTTGAGTGAGGAGATGAAGTTTTTTCTATAACGTTCAGTCGCCAAAGCATGGAACAACTTCGTGTTTTCTTCCCCAAATTTGATGTATCGAATCGTACAGCGCTCTCTCCAATACCGGTTCTGATATTGTAGTAGTTTAAGCAGATGGGCCTTGATAATTTTCCTAAAGTTTTTCTCTGGCACCGTGAGGGGCCTCCGGTCTTCCAGCCCATCTAGCTCCGTGAGAGCCCAATTGCAGTTTTGAATGAGTATTGAGAGGAGGGAGATCCCTTTGCTCCATTTTTTAAGATCATACCATAGGCGCTTCATCTTTTTGCATATAAGGGCAGAGATATTTTCAGCATAACAATTCCTATCCCAGGACGCCTGCACCACTTCAATAAAACCCGGATGGTTAGTCCAATAATTTTCAAAACGAAAGATCTTGCTCTTGGGTATGGTGGTATTAATTTCGATCACACATGGTGTGTGATCAGACACAGGTTTTCCAAGTGGAGTGACTATTGTATTTGGGTATGACTGGGTCCAGTGACACGACGAGAGAAACCAATCTAACTATTCCAGCAAGGGGTCGTCCTGCATATTGCTCCAAGTATATGATCGTCCTTTAAGAGGGATTTCAACCAAGGCTTGGGTACGTATAATATCATTGAAAGTGAATATGTCATTGGCATCCTCCCCAGGCTTATTTCTGTTGTTGGATGATCGAATGTAGTTGTAGTCGCCTACAAGAAGCCAATCTTCAGCATCTGGTATTTCCAGTTCATAGAGCCAGTCGGTGAACGTTGCTCGATCATCCCCCCTGCACGGTCCATAGATATTGAAAAGTGTCCATACGTGACCAGACGCCTTCGAAGTTAACTTTACTCCTAAAGCGAAGAAATCCGAGAAAATCCTGCTCCCATCAAAGAGAGAGCCATTCCAGACAGTAAGTATGCCCCCTGAGGCACCACGTGAAGGGACAAAAGCAAATTGATCAAGACGGCATGGACAGAACGTCTTAATGAAAGCAAGATCAAAAGAAGTACGTTTAGTCTCCTGGAGGCACACGATATTACAACCCGAAGCTGCAATCGCATTTTTAACTGCTAAAGTTTTATCATCCGAATTTATACCACGAATGTTCCACACCAGCACATTCCAGTGCACTTGGTGTGCCATGTAGACTAGTTGGTGGAGGTGGTGGCAGCGGGTTGCTCCTCCTCCAGCGGCGCCATAGTTATTAGCTAGATGGCTTCTTCTCTCTTTTTGGATCCCAATAGAAAGTTCTCCACGATCTTCTTGGAGATCTATTCGATATAATACTTTTTGCGGTGTGTTTGTCGAGTTCCGGTGAATTGTGAGTTTATGATCAAGATTATCTATGAACAATATTTGGTTCTTCTCTGAATTCTTATATGCATGATTAAAATATCTTTGCAAGTCTCTTCGAATTATCAGTTTGGTTTGTCCTACTAGATTGATCTTTCTTGCAATGTGAGAAGTGCTTAGCTTTGGTTTCAATCTTGCGGTGTCCTTTCCCAGTGACAACAGGAGCAACAAGGCACGTTTTTTATTTTTGTCATCGAGGATAAAAAGATGGGCTTTATATCATATTGCATGAGTTTATCCCTCTACATCATGTCATCTTGCTTAAGGCGTTACTCTGTTCTTATGAACTTAAAACTCTAGATGCATGCTGGATAGTGGTCAATGTGTGGAGTAATAGTAGTAGATGCGGAATCGTTTCGGTCTACTTGTCACGGACGTGATGACTATATACATGATCATTACTAGATATTCTCATAACTATGCGTTCTTCTATCAATTGCTCGACAATAATTTGTTCACCCACCGTACAATATGCTATCTTGAGAGAAGCCACTAGTGAAACCTATGGCCCCCGGGTCTATCTTCCATCATATTAATCTTCGGTCAACTAGCTATCTTTTATTTTGCAATCTTTACTTTTCAATCTATACAACAAAAATACCAAAAATATTTATCTTATTATATTTATCAGATCTCACTTTTGCAATCGGCCGTTAACGGATTGACAACCCCTTTATCGTGTTGGTTGCAAGGTTCTTATTTGTTTGTGCAGGTATAAGGGATTTGAGTGTAGTCTCCTATTGGATTGATACCTTGGTTCTCAAAAACTGAGAAAAATACTTACGCTACTTTGCTGCATCACCCTTTCCTCTTCAAGGGAAAACCAACGCATGCTCAAGAGGTAGCAAGAAGGATTTCTGGCGCCGTTGTCGGGGAGACTTACACCAAGTCAAGTCAAGATTTGATCTCCTGTCAACTTACCAATTTCTGGCGCCGTTGCCGGGGATACCTACGCAGAAGTCATATACCAAGTACCCATCACAAACTCTTATCCCTTGCATTACATTTTTTGCCATTTTCCTCTCGTTTTCCTCTCCCCCACTTCACACTTGCCGTTTTATTTGCCTTTTTCCGTTTGCTTGCTTCTTGATTGCGTGTGTGTGTTAGATTGCTTGTTCGTCACTATGGTCCAAGACAATACTAAATTATGTGACTTTTCCAATACCAATAATAATGATTTTATTAGCATGCCGATTGCTCCTATTACCAATGCTGAATCTTGGGAAATCAATGCGGCTCTGTTAAATCTTGTTACGAAAGATCAATTTTCCGGCCTTCCTAGTGAAGATGCCGCTACTCATCTAAACAACTTTGTTGATTTGTGCGATATGCAAAAGGAGAGAGATGTGGATAATGATATTGTTAAATTGAAGATATTCCCGTTTTCGCTTAGAGATCGTGCTAAAACTTGGTTCTCTTCCCTGCCTAAAAATAGTATTGATTCATGGAATAAGTGCAAAGATGCCTTTATCTCTAAGTATTTTCCTCCCGCTAAGATTATCTCTCTTAGAAACAATATTATGAATTTTAAGCAACTTGATCATGATCATGTTGCACAAACTTGGGAGAGGATGAAATTAACTATATGTAATTGCCCTACACATGGTTTGTACTTATGGATGATTATACAAAACTTTTATGCTGGATTGAATTTTTCTTCTAGATGTCTTTTAGATTCGGCCGCGGGAGGCACTTTCATGGAAATCACTTTAGGATAAGCTACTAAACTCCTAGATAATATTATGGTTAATTACTCTCAATGGCACACCGAAAGATCCACTAGTAAAAAAGTCCATGTGATTGAAGAGATTAATGTTTTCAGTGGAAAGATGGATGAACTTATGAAATTATAATAGTGTTGCTTTTGATACCAATGATATGCATTTGTCCATGTTGATTGAGAATAATAATGAATCTATGGATGTGAATTTTGTTGGTAGGAATAATTTTGGTAACAACGCTTATAGAGGAAACTTTAATTCTGGGCCGTTCCTAGTAATTCCTCTAATAATTATGGTAATTCATACAACAACTCTTATGGAAATTTTAATAAGATGCCATCTGATTTTGAGACAAATGTTAAGGAATTTATGAGTTCGCAAAAGAATTTCAATGCTTTGCTTGAAGAGAAATTGCTCAAGATTGATGAGTTGGCTAGGAACATGCATAGAATTTCTCTTGATGTTGATTCTTTGAAACTTAGATCTATTCCACCTAAGCATGATATAATGAGTCTCTCAAAGCCATGCGATTTTCCATTGATGAGTGCAAAGAAAGAAACGCTAGGATGCATGCTAAAAGAAATTGCTTTGTGAAAGCATGTTATTCTAGTTTAGATGCTAATAAGGATAAAGATCTAAAAGTAATTGATGTATCTCCTATTAAATCCTTGTTTTCTAATATGAATCTTGATAAAGATGGGACTGGAGATGAGTCAATTGTAGTTAAAAGGCATCCCAATGATTTGGAGTTTTTAGATCTTGATGCAAAAATTGTTAAAAGTGGGATTGAAGAGGTCAAAACTTTACATAGCAATGAACCCAATATTTTGGATTCCAAGGAATTTAATTATGATAATTTTCTTTGATAGATTGTATTTCCTTGTTGCAATCCGTGCTAAATTCTCCTCATGCTTATAATCAAAATAAGGCTTGTACCAAACACATCGTTGATGCTTTAATGCAATCCTATGAAGAAAAACTTGATTAGAAGTTTCTATCCCTAGAAAACTTTATGATGAGTGTGAACCTACAATTAAAATTAAGATTAAAGACCATGAATGGTATGCTTTGTGTGATTTGGGTGCTAGTGTTTCCACAATTCAAAAAACTTTGTGTGATATGTTAGGTTTCCATGAACTTGATGATTGTTCTTTAAATTTGCATCTTGCGGATTCTTCCATTAAGAAACCTATGGGAAGGATTAATGATGTTTTTATTGTTGCAAATAGGAATTATGTGCATGTAGATATCATCGTTCTTGATATAGATTGCAATCCCGCATGTCGTATTATTCTTGGTAGACCTTTCCTTAGAACGATTGGTGCAATTATTGATATGAAGGAAGGAAATATTAGATTCCAGTTTCCGCTAAGGAAAGGCATGGAACACTTTCCTAGAAAAAAAATCAAATTACCATATTAATCTATTATGAGAGGCACTTATGGATTGCCTACCAAGGATGGCAATACCTAGATCTATTCTTGTATCGTGCCTAGCTAGGGGCGTTAAACGATGGCGCTTGTTGGGAGGCAACCCAATTTTATTTTCTTTGATTTTACTTCTGTTTAGTAATAAATAATGCATATAGCTTATGTTTAGATGTGGTTTTGTGTTTTAATTAGTGTTTGTGCCAAGTAGAACCTTCGGGAAGACTTGGGTGAAGTCTTTCTGATCATGCTGTAAAACAGAAACTTTTGCGCTCACGAGATTAGCTGCCTTTTTCTACTGGAGAGTGATTTTAGGTTGATTCGTTTTGCACATGCTTAATAGAGAAATTCCTCACATCCACCAATTTATTTCAGAATTTTTAGAGTTACAGAAGTATTCGAAAGTTACAGATTGCTACAGACTGATCTGTTTTTCACAGATTCTATTTTTCGTGTGTTGTTTGCTTATTTTGATGAATCTATGAGTAGTATCGGGGGGTATGAACCATAGACAAGTTGGAATACAATAGGTTTAACACCAATATAAATAAAGAATGAGTTCAATACAGTACCTTAAAGTGGTGGTTTGTTTTCTTATACTAACGGAGCTCACAAGATTTTCTGTTAAGTTTTGTGTTGTGAAGTTTTCAAGTTTTTGGGTAAGGATTTGATGGACTATGGAACAAAGAGTGGAAAGGGCCTAAGCTTGGGGATGCCCAAGGCACCCAAAGGTAAAATTCAAGGACAACCAAAATCCTAAGCTTTGGGGCATCCACTCTTTCGTCTTCATATATCGGTAACTTTACTTGAGACTATATTTTTATTGACCACATGATATGTGTTTTGCTTGGAGCGTCTTGTATGATTTGAGTCTATGCTTTTTAGTTTACCACAATCATCCTTGCTGTACACACCTTTTGGGAGAGACACACATGAATTGGAATTTATTAGAATACTCTATGTGCTTCACTTATATCTTTTGAGCTAGATAGTTTTGCTCTAGTGCTTCACGTATATCTTTTTACAGCACGGCGGTGATTTTATTTTGTAGAAATTATTGATCTCTCGTGCTTCACTTAGATTATTTTGACAGTCCTTTAGAACAGCATGGTAATTTTATTTGGTTATAAAATTAGTCCTAATATGATAGGCATCCAAGATGGGTATAATAAAAACTTTCATATAAAGTGCATTGAATATTATGAGAAGTTTGATACTTGATGATTGTTTTGAGATATGAGGATGGTGATATTAGAGTCATGCTAGTAGAGTAGTTGTGAATTTGAGAAATACTTGTGTTGACGTTTGCAAGTCCCGTAGCACGCACGTATGGTAACCGTTGTGTGACAAATTTGCAGCATGAGGTATTTCATTGATTGTCATCCTTTGTGTGGAGGTCGGGATCGCACGATGGTTAACTCCTACTAACCCTTCCCCTAGGAGCATGCGTGTAGTACTTTGTTTTGATGACTTGTTGATTTTTGCAATAAGTATGTGAGTTCTTTATGACTAATGTTTTGTCCATGGATTATACACACTCTCATCCTTCCGCCATTGATAGCCTATCTTGTACCGCGCAACTTTCACCAGTACCATACACCCACCATATACCTTCCTCAAAACAGCCACCATACCTACCTATCATGGCATTTCCATAGCCATTCCGAGATATATTGCCATGCAACTTTCCACCATTCCGTTTATTATGACACGCTTCATCATTGTCATATTGCCATGCATGATCATGTAGTTGACATCGTATTTGTGGCAAGGCCACCATGCATAATTTTTCATACATGTCACTCTTGATTCACTACACATCCCGGTACACCGCCGGAGGCATTCATATAGAGTCATATTTTATTCTAGTATCGAGTTGTAATCCTTGAGTTGTAAATAAATATAAGTCCGATGATCATCATTATTAGAGCATTGTCTCGAGAAAAAAAAGGCCAAATAAAAAAAGGGAAAGGCCAAAAAAAGGCCAAATAAAAAAAGGAAGGCCCAAAAAAGGAAAAAAAAAAAGAAAAGGGACAATGCTACACTGTTTTCCACACTTGTGCTTCAAAGTAGCACCATGATCTTCATGATAGAGAGTCTCTTGTTTAGTCACTTTCATATACTAGTGGGAATTTTCATTATGTAACTTGGCTTGTATATTCCAATGATGGGCTTCCTCAAATTCCCTAGGTCTTCGTGAGCAAGCAAGTTGGATGCACACTCATTTAGTTTCTCTTGTTGAGATTTCATACATTTATAGCTCTAGTGCATCCGTTGCATGGCAATCGCTACTCACTCACATTGATATCTATTGATGGGCATCTCCATAGCCCATTGATATGCCTAGTTGATTTGAGACCATTTTCCTCCTTTTTTTCTTCTCCACAACCACCACTCTATTCCACCTATAGTTCTATATCCATGGATCACGCTCATGTACTGTGTGAAAGTTGAAAAAGTTTGAAAAAAAAATATGTATGACACAATTGCTTGGTTGAAACCGGGGTTGTGCAAGATTTGAGTATTTTTTGTGACGAAGATGGAGCATAACCAAACTATATGATTTTGTAGAGATGAACTTTCTTTGGCCATGTTAGTTTGAGAAGACATAATTGCTTTGTTAGTATGCTTGAAGTATTATTATTGTTATGTCAATATTAAACTTTTATCTTGAATCTTTCAGATCTGAACATTCATGCGACAATAAAGAAAATTACATTGAGAATTATGTTGGGTAGCATTCCATATCAAAAAATTTGTTTTTATCATTTACCTACTCGAGGACGAGCAGGAATTAAGCTTGGGGATGCTTGATATGTCTCCAACGTATCTATAATTTTTGATTGTTCCATGCTATTATATTACCTGTTTTGGATGTTTAATGGGTTTTATTATGCACTTTTATATTATTTTGGGACTAACCTACTAACCTACTAACCCAAGGCCTGGTGCAAATTGCTGTTTTTTTTGCGAGTGGTTCGCAGAAAAGAAATATCAAACGGAGTCCAAATGACATGAAACCTTCACGAGGATCGTTTTTGAAACAAACGGAACGCAGAAGACTTGGAGTACACGCCAGGGAAGCCACGAGGCGGCCACGAGGCAGGATGGCGCGCCCAGGGCGGTAGGCGCTCCCACCACCCTTGTGGGCCCCTCGTAGCTCTAGCGACCTACTTCTTCGTCCTATATATAGTCATATACCCTGAAAACATCCGAGAGCACCACGAAACCCTATTTCCACCGCCATAACCTTCTGTACCCGTGAGATGCCATATTGGGACCTTTTCCAGAGCTCCACCGGAGGGGGAATCGATCACGGAGGGCTTCTACATCAATACCATAGCCTCTCCGATGAGTTGTGAGTAGTTTTCCACAGACCTTCAGGTCCATAGTTATTAGCTAGATGGCTTCTTCTCTCTCTTTGGATCTCAATACAAAGTTCTCCTCGGTCTTCTTAGATATCTATTCGATGTAATACTTTTTGCGGTGTGTTTGTCGACATCCGATGAATTGTGGGTTTATGATCAAGATTATCTATGAACAATATTTGGTTCTTCTCTGAATTCGTATATGCATGATTAAAATATCTTTGCAAGTCTCTTCGAATTATCAGTTTGGTTTGGCCTACTAGATTGATCTTTCTTGCAATGGGAGAAGTGCTTAGCTTTGGGTTCAATCTTGCGGTGTCCTTTCCCAGTGACAGCAGGGGCAGCAAGGCACGTATTGTATTGTTGCCATCGAGGATAAAAATATGGGGTTTATATAATATTGCATGAGTTTATTCCTCTGCATCATGTCATCTTGCTTAAGGCGTTACTCTGTTTTTATGAACTTAATACTCTAGATGCATGCTGGATAGCGGTCGATGTGTGGAGTAATAGTAGTAGATGCATAATCGTTTTAGTCTACTTGTCACGGACGTGATGCCTATATACATGATCATGCCTAGATATTCTCATAACTATGTGATCTTCTATCAATTGCTCGACAGTAATTTGTTCACCCACCGTAGAATATGCTATCTTGAGAGAAGCCACTAGTGAAACCTATGGCCCCCAGGTCTATCTTCCATCACATTAATATTCAATCAACTAGCTATATTTTATTTTGCAATCTTTACTTTCAATCTATACAACAAAAATACCAAAAATATGTATCTTATTATCTTTATCAGATCTCACTTTTGCAAGTGGTCGTGAAGGGATTGACAACCCCTTTATCGCGTTGGTTGCAAGGTTCTTATTTGTTTGTGCAGGTACAATGGATTGGAGTGTGGTTTCGTACTGGATTGATACCTTGGTTCTCCATAACTGAGGGAAATACTTACTCTACTTTGCTGCATCACCCTTTCCTCTTCAAGAGAAAACCAACGCATGCTAAAGAGGTAGCATCCGTAGTGGCAATCATAATCATACAGGCTAGACATCTAGGGTTTAGTCATTACGATCTCGAGGTAGATCAGCTCTTGTAACCCCTATACTCATCAAAGTCAATCAAGGAGGAAGTAGAGTATTAGCTCCATCAAGAGGGCCCGAACCTGGGTAAACATCGTGTCCCCTGCCTCCTGTTACCTTCGATCCTTAGACGTACAGTTCCGGACCCCCTACCCGAGATCAGCCGGTGACCCCCTACCCTGTGCCCTCATTGAAAGGCTCGATGGCTTGCGTTGTCATCAATGACAGTATCACTTCCGGAGGAGCCCTAGTTTCAGGGCAAACCCTCCGGCTTGGCGGTTCACCATGGATGCCCGTTCGGCCATTGAGCCGAAAGCGAACCCCCGAGTCACCGCAAACCCTCTTCGTATCAGCCCTGAATACTCCAACAAGATGGACCCCGCAAATATTTCGTCTTTGAACGAGCTGCTAGATCGCATCACCGCCTTGGGAGTCTCAAGTAACTATGATTGTATCGGGCGTAAACCTGACCAGAGAGAGATTAAAACTCCGCCGATCACCCATCAGGTAGCGGTTGTGGAGGAACAAGCTGACAACAACTCTTCTCCTACTTTGAAAACAAGCTACATTCAGATTTTCGAACTCGGAAAACCGGATACCCATCCTAGGGAGGACACTGTGTGTCCCCCGAACACCAAATCGGGCAGCAATCCGGAAAATACACCGGAGACTCTGGAACCTGGGTTGGTAACCTCGGAAATCCCTCAAACTCCGGACTCCATAGGTGGGCAGGCTGCGAATTTAATCCTGCCCACCCACCACAACCAATATTCTCCAAGCAATTCCGGCCCTCCGGACATATCCGACCTAATGCATGTGCGGCAACAGCTTCAGGAGACAGTCCATCGCTTCTGGGCCAGATTCCTCCTTGTGAGAAACAAGATAAAAGACTGCTGCAACAATGATGCAATTTCAGTATTTCGCAACAATTGTACGGACAAAGGAATCCTTAATGCCCTCAATAGATGTCGCATATTGCACTTCGCAGATTTGGCACACATAGTACAGAAGTACTGCGCAATGGAAAGCGCTTGGAAAAGTCAGACAGCCCGCTGGGAACCGCAGGCCTCTAAGCTATCTCCCGGGCGGATAAAAAGGATGCACCCTCGCGGGGCACGCGATCATCATCCATGGACAAGAAAACAAATCCCTTTACGGGACATAGAACTGTCTTCGAGGAATGGCTCGATAGGCCCTGTCAAATACACTCTACGCCGGATACCAAACCAACGCACAATCTACGGGCATGTTGGATACTCCGCCAGGTGGCCAAGAGCGGCGAGGGTATCCTCATCAATAATACCCCAAAGAAGTACTCTTCGGAGGATGACGATTTCAAAGTATTCATAGTCTTCGAGACCTTCTCCTCGAATAATCGGCGCAAAAGGGCGCTCCATGACCTCGCCGAAGTCTGCCAAATAGCAGCAATAAACCCTTGGAACGATACGGCAATTACTTTCAACGCCAATGACAGACCAAGGTCCTGCTCAGTTCGAGCACCAGCCGCGTTGGTCCTAAACCCAATCGTGGATGGCTTTCGGCTCACTAAAGTGTTAATGGACGGTGGCAGCATGTTGAACCTCATCTACGAGGACACGCTCAATAAAATGCAAATGGACAGGAGTCGCATTGATAAGAGCAATACATCCTTTAGGGGGATCATCCCCAGCAAGGAAGCAAGATGCTCAGGAAAAATTAAACTGGATGTGGTATTTGGCACACCAGAAAACTACAGGTCCGAAGAGATAATCTTCCAGGTGGCCCCGTTCAATAGCGGATATCACGCCCTATTAGGGTGAGATGCATTCACACACTTTGAAGCTGTACCTCATTACGGTTATATGAAGCTCAAAATGCTCGGGCCCAATAGTGTTATCACTATCGCCAGTCATCCAGACATAGCACTCCGTGCCGAAAATAAAACCGCATCCCTGGCCCTTGTGGCATTGTCAGAAGGCCTAGCGGCCGAGGAACTCACCGCTCTACACTCCAAAGTGGATAGGGACGATGTAATTCTCGATAAAAGGCCTAAATCCACCTCTTTCAAGCCAGATAACGAAAGAGTCAAATTTCAAGTCCACCCGACGGATCCCAAGAAAACAGGGCACAACTGGAACCCACGGTCGCCGCCGCATTACGCGCGTTCTTGCGCGAGAACTGGGATATCTTCGCCTGGCACCCATCGGATATGCCAGGAAACCCATGCGTCCTGGCCGAACATAGTCTCAGTATACTAAAGGGATACAAGCCTGTCAAGCAAACGCTTCGGCGATTTTCCAAACCCAAGCGACATGCTATGGGGGAGGAGCTAGCCAAGCTACTCGAAGTCGGGTTCATCAGAGAGATCAAACATCTAGACTGGCTAGCAAACCTGGCCATGGTACCAAAGAAGGATAAATCCTGGCGCCTGTGTGTCGATTTCAAAGATCTTAACAAGGCCGGCCCTAAGGACCCCTTCCCACTACCTCGCATCGATCAGATTATTGATGCAACCGCGGGACACGATTCATTGTGTTTCCTCGACGCATTCTCCGGATACCATCAAATTAAGATAAAGGAATCCGACCAAGCCACAACGGCATTCATCACCCCGTACAGGCCTTTCTGCTTCAAGACTATGCCTTTCGGGCTCAAGAACGCCGGCGCCACCTACCAACCCATGATTCAAACATGCCTGGAAAAGCAAATCGGCAAGACCGTGGAGGCATATGTAGACGACGTAGTCATCAAAACCAAGCATGTTGAATCACTGGTGGATGGCTTATGCCTTACATTCGACCACCTCCGGACATATGACATACAACTCAATCTGGCAAAGTGCGTTTTCGGCGTCCCCGCCGGCAAACTGCTTGGGTTTATTGTTTCCAATAGAGGAATTGAAGCAAACCTAGCCAAAATCCGGGCCCTCTCACAATTGGCAACACCAACTGACCTCAAGCAGGTCCAAAAACTAGCCGGGTGTGTGGCAGCTTTGAGCCGTTTTATCTCCAAACTAGGAGGAAAAGCATTTCCATTGTATCGCCTGCTCCGACGCAGCGACCACTTTATGTGGACGGACGCTGCAACAGCGGACTGGAAGAAATAAAAACTTTGCTAGCAAGCAACCCCATCTTGACCGCACCAAACGTCGGTGAACCAATGTTGCTCTACATATCGGCAACTCACCAAGTGGTGAGCGCGGTCCTCGTCGTTGAACGAGAAGAGGAGGGGCATAAATTCCTAACTCAAAAACTAGTATACTACGTATCGACGGTCCTCACACCATGCAAATCCCGATACCCGCATTATCAGAAGATAGCATATGCAGTCTTTATGGCATCCCGCAAGCTGTGGCACTACTATCAAGAGTGCTCGATCACGGTGGCTTTAGAGGTACCACTCAATGATATTATAAAAAACTGGGACGCCACTGACCGGATCGCCAAATGGGCTATTGAGCTCTTACCATTTGAAATAACTTACAAACCATGCCGAGCAATTAAATCTCAGGTGTTGGCTGACTTTGTCGCCGAATGGACATAGGTCGAACTCCCTTAAGAGTACGACATGTATTCCAACTGGGTGATGCACTTCAATGGCTCTAAAATGCTAGCCGGACTTGGGGTTGGTGTCGTCTTGACATCCCCCATGGGAGACACAGTCTGTTACGTGCGCCAAATACTATATACAGACTCTAACAATGCAGCCGAATACGAGGTCCTATTGCATGGTCTCCGGATGACCGTCTACATGGGCATACAATGCCTTGAGGTGCGCGGGGATTCAAACCTCGCAATATCCCAAATAAACGGAGAATTTGAGGCAAGATGGCGGCTTATCGCAATGCCGTACTCAAAATATCAGCTCGGTTCGAGGGTCTCGAGCTTCATCACGTAGCTCGAGAGAGTAATCAAGCCACAGACATCCTCGCTTGCACGGGCGCTAAACGTGAACCAGGCCCACCCAACAACTTTGTGGAAAGGCTCTTCAAGCCATCCGTGGTGTGGCAGGACGAGAGCGGCAACACTAGTATGGAGCCGATCATACCCCACGATCCCGAACATAGTTCCGATATCATCGGAGGCTCGGTTACCGAAATAACACCATCGGCCCACGAAAGCATGGCCATAATTGCCTAGTTGACCGAGCCTTTCCTCGCCTACCTTACTAGGAACGAGCTCCCGGAGGATTAGACTGAGACTCGCCGCATCGTTCGACGCTCAAAGGCCTACAAAGTTCACGAAGGAGAACTGTACAAGAAAAGTACTACCAGAGTCCTTCAAAGATGTATCTTTGAAGAAGAGGGACGGCAACTCTTGGCTGAAATACACGATGGTCTTGGCGGCCACCATGCCACAGCTCGGGCCCTTGTAACTAAGGCCTTCCGCACAGGCTTGTTTTTGCCCACGGCCCGGGCAGATGCACAGGACCTCGTACAGCGTTGCATTGGATGCTAGCTTTTCGCTAATCAAAGCCATATGCCGCCCACTGCCCTAAGAACAATCTGCACCACTTGGCCCTTTGCGGTCTAGGGGCTCGATATGGTCGGACCCCTTAAAGGGGGAAGCCATAAGAACAAATACTTATTGGTTATGGTCGATAAGATCACTAAGTGGATAGAAGCCAAGCCAGTTAAAACAGCTGAAGTCGGACTTGTGATAGGCTTCATATCCGACGTAGTACACCGTTACGGTGTCCCGCACAATATTATTACTAACAATGGCTCTAACTTTACAGCCGACGAGGTGAAAACTTGGTGCGCCAATTTGGGCATGTAGCTCAATTACGCCTCTGTATATCACCCTCAGACAAATGGTCAAGTCGAACGGGCTAACGGCGTGATAATGAGCGGCATTAAACCCAGACTAGTGCGATCTTTGCAAGAATCATACAAGCACCGGGTCAAGAAACTTGATTCCGTACTCTGGGGGTTGTGGACCACGCCCAACCGCACGACCGGATACACACATTTTTTCATGGTGTACGACGCGGAGGTGGTCTTGCCTTGCGACATTATTCATGACGAACCTCGAGTGCACATGTATGAAGGGAGAGAAGCTGAGCGCCATCGCCAGGACGACCTGGACGGCTTGGAGGAGGAGCCCGATGTCGCAAAGGCATGTTTCGCATTCTATCAACAATAGGCTCGACGGTATCAAAGCGGAGAAGTACGGGCAAAGACTTACAATATCGGGGAACTCTTTATACGCCTACCAAAGAAGAAAAAGGACAAGCTCAAGCCCAAATGGGAGGGTCCCTTTATTATATATGAAGTTCTCACTGGAGGAGCCTATCGTCTTCGCAATGCTTGGGATAATCGCTTGGAGCCAAACCCATGGAACGCGGCAAGGCTCCGAAGATTCTACGCCTAAAAGTCCGTGAATATACCTTTTTTCCTCGCTCCTTCTTTTCTCCTTTTCATTATTTTCTTTTTTTCTCGTTTCTATATGACTTTTTAGCGCGTGTTCGGATAAACCACACACTTGATGGGTATACATCCTTAAATGTACACACCCCACAATACCCGGGGGCTTCGTTTTACAAGAATATTATTATCATTATTTTTTGAGCATCAAGCTCACCCTATATATGTGTCTTCTATTCACATATGTTATTTTCCGCCATTATATGCACCTTTATGACTTAAGTTTTTGCCAAGATGGGTTGCGTGGATCCTGTGCTTATGCCCTACATTCCGGTTTGTTCGGCTAGGGCATGAAGGGAGCACCTCTGCGATTGTTACAACCGGGTTATCCGGACGTGTACCTCAGATGGGTGACGCCGAAAGCTAGCGTTCGTAAGGGAATGGTCAGGCGGTGAGCAAAAGACTAACTACCCTTGTTGTAATACAAAACCCTAGATTACAACGTGTACTATGATTTTTTAGCGTCACAGCTTCGGTATGCACAAAATCCGTTTACTGGCCCAGGGAAAGGAACCCTTAACGGAACTATTCTATCTGGAAGATGTTTCTTACAATCAAATGTAATATAACATAACTCCCCGAATACAACTTGTCTATTCAAGCACCTATAACCGGACTGCCTGGTTTCCGAACATACTTGGGTGTTTCCTTAGCGTATAGTATTCGGAAACACTCCGAACCTAGGGTTTCCGGAGGTCGAAGCAGAAAGTCTGCCATGACAATCGTTTTGCAAATTCGGCTGGAGATAAGTTGTTGATAAAAGTACATTACTACTTAGACTCAAAAACTTCCTCTTCCTCTAGACCTTCTAATAAATTGTCTAGTTTACAATCTTGTTGGGAAAACCTGGAGGCCAACTCCACTTGGTCGTATACCAGGCTGACCGGAATTTCTTGTCCATCGGATCCTCGAGGTCCGACCCGCGCCATATGATTTGGATCAAGCCCGGTGTACCATGTTTTTACCATGGCCCAAGCTTCCCGAGCACCTTCTCGGCATGCTGATATCTTCCATAGCCCAAAACAGTGCTGAGCTCCCATGAATAAATTCAGTAGTTCCTCCATACTTCCTGGAGGAGAATCGGCTGGCCATAAAGCCTTAGCAATGTTCCTCATTGCCTTCCGTGCTCGCTCATGCACCTTGGACAACTCTTGTAGTAGGTCGCCTTGAAATATGGACACCTCTTCTTCGGGCCGCATCGTCAACACGTCTGCAGAAATAACCTTGTCAGGATTTCGCATTAGCGAACTGTACGACAATAAGTTAAAAGGCATACCAAATATGCCGCCTCTCAGATTTCTGTTTTCCTTTAAGGCGTCCGCAAGTTGGGCTCGCACGTCTTTTAGCTCCTCGCCGAGCTGGGTGTTGGCATCCTGCAGATTATTCTTCTCGACCCTGATCCGTGTCAGTACATGTTGACCAACGGCTTCCTGCCTTTCAGCATGCTCTTTATCCGCCAGCGCGGCCTTTAATTTCGGTTCCAGCTGATCTGACGATCCTGCCATCATAAAATACATCAGTATTTATTCACATAAATGGTAGGGGCACGTGATTATATTTTTCGGACGGAAGGGGACATTACCAGTCGGGGCCTCCTTGGATTTCTCCAGTTCGGCGGTAAAGGCAGTCAGCTGGGTCCGACGCTGTTTTATCTCCTGAGATATCATGTTGTTCTTATTCGCGAGTACTTGATTATACATCGATCCTTAAAATCAGTTGCTTCAACTGTTTTCAAGTCTCGGGGGCTACTGGTATATGGTTATTAAATATACACAAAATGATCTTACCCGCATATCCTTTGAAAGCTGGTAAGTGGCTCCAGCAAGCCCATACAGAGCAGGTCGGATATATGCATCCGCCGAGCTGAAGGCACTGAATGCCTCTTCAGTAAAGCGAGGATCACGCATAACTGCTCTCCAGCGTCGATAGTTCACTGCACTCTCCACTTCGAAGTTGGTGACAGATAAATTATCCTAATCATCGGAGAGAGGACAATCTGACATTGCACCCGTACTAGCTCTAGCCGTTGAGGCAAGGTCCGGGGTCAGATTGGCGGACGTATGTCCGGCTAGGTCTCCGGATATAGTCCAGTGGATGCTCTTCCTGAATTATGGCACAACAAAAAATGTCATAGTTCGGTATGTTTGCCACATGGCATATTGAAAACCTTACCTTTTCGATGAAGGTAGGGGCTGGGAAGTATCACAGTCCGCTTTTCTTTTCTAAGGCCCGCCTTGTGTTGGCGTCCCCTTCCTAAGGGACGATCTCGATGCGGCGTGACGAGACGAGCACCATCCCTTTGAGGCACGAGATAGCGCAGTGGGTGAGGCGCGATGGGAAAAATCTTTTGGAGGAGATGCTCCCTAGGAACTTACGTGGGAAGAGGGGAGAAGGCCGTCGTAATCGGCTACAATGGCCACTTCTGTGTCATCGTGGCTCGCCTGATAGAAGACCCCCTCCTTGAGCTCCACCGATATATCTGGATCCTCCTCAAAACCGGGATCTAGGTCCCGAATATGGTCCTCCGGCTGTGGAGCAGGACTGTAGATCCCTGCAGTGGCCTTCATCCATTCCTGTCAAAAATGACCGGGTTAAATTCAACTAATTGCGACTTAGGAAGAGGATTGAGTAAGGTTCGGGATTAAAATCTTACCCAGCTAGGACAGTTGTACATGGAAAAGCCCTCTTGGCACTTAAGGCGAGTGAATTATTCTTTCTCTCCTTTATAAAGATCGGCCAACATGGCGGACAGAGCAGCGAAGTTGTCAGGACCCTTGAGGCCGCAACGAGATGCATCCTCCTCCCCGTTATAATTCCACATGGGTAGTTCTCTTGATTGGAGTGGTTGAACACCTCGCGTTATAAAAATTTCCATAACCTCAATTATGGACAATCCGGATTGGGCATGTATTTTTATCTTTTCCATAAACATTTTGACCTCTGAACTGTCCGCCTCCTCGAGGGTTCGGGGGCGCTAGTTGTGGCGCTTCTTTAATGGTGCATTGGAAAACTCAGGAAGGCCTCGTCGGATAGGGTCCAAGAGAACAACGTCTTCGATATAAAACCACTCTGAGGGCCACTCTTCGGATGCCTTCTTCGGAGTGCCGGATAGGTATCCTGTCATGGCTATGCGCCATACTTCGGCACCGCCCACCTCGAGTATGGATCCCTTTTGGGAGCGATGGACGAGGCAGAAGACCTTCTTCCATAGCTCGAAATGGGCCTCGCAGCCTAGGAACAGCTCGCAGAGAGCGACGAAGCCCGCGATATGAAAAATGGAGCCTGGCGTGAGATTGTGCAGTTGGAGGCCATAGTACTCCAGGAGACCTCGGAGGAACGGATGGATTGGAAATCCAACGCCTCTTAAAACAAAGAAAGGAAACAAAGCACACTCGCTCCCCTTTTGAAGGGTTCGGGAAATTTTCAGCCAAGGCTTCACCAATAAAAGAAGTTAATCCTGACCGAACGGAGACTAGATCCCGAGGAGGGAGATAGCCCTGCGCCAGGAGCTTGGCCAGTTGGGCATGAGATACAGAGCAGCTCTCCCAATCACCTTTTTGAGGGCCGTGGGGGCGGGAGGAAGAACTAGGAGCGTTGGCCATGATTGCGTGGATTCTTGGGGCAAGTTCGAAGGATTTTTTTGCCTGGTATGGAACGGCATCTAAGATCTAGATCTCCTTAAATAGACTCCTTCCGTGCGCCGTCGAGGGGTTGTCTGTAAAAGTGCTTGGACCTTTCGTATTCGTTTGCCACGTGGAAGCTGAAGCGATGGAAGCGTAGAAGCCGAGGGGTATAACATTTAATGAAAAGCCCGAGCTGTTGGAAGAATTCACCTCACAAAGACCGAAGATGTAAGTGCCGAATATAGCCCTTTGGTTCAGATGCTTTGAAGTATTTGGAGGAGGAACCCGCCTTGCAATGCCGAAGACAATCTGCGCGCCGGACACATCGTCATTGAAGCCTGGTTCGGGGCTACTGAGGGAATCCTGGATTATGGGGTCATTAGGCGTCCGGGCTACGTGACGTGGGCCGGACTGATGGGCCATGAAGATACAAGACAGAAGACTTTCCCCTGTGTCCGGATGGGACTCTCCCTGGCGTGGAAGGCAAGTTGGGCGTGTGGATATGAAGATTCCTTTCTTTGTAAACCGACTCTGTACAACCCTAACCCCCTCTGGTGTATATATATAAACCGTAGGGTTTAGTCCGTAGAGGCAATCATAATCATACATGCTAGACATCTAGGGTTTAGTCATTACGATCTCGAGGTAGATCAACTCTTGTAACCCCTATACTCATCAAAGTCAATCAAGCAGGAAGTAGGATATTACCTCCATCAAGAGGGCCCGAACCTGGGTAAACATCGTGTCCCCTGCCTCCTGTTACCTTCGGTCCTTAGACGCACAGTTCGGGACCCCATGCCCAAGATCTACCGGTTTTGACACCGACAAGGGGCTCCACACATGGCTAACATATGTTATTGTGTTGTGCTAGGGGTGCCCCCTCATATATATAGGTGGGAGGGGGAGGGGATGCAGCCTGGTGCACCACATAGGTGGCCGGCCGGCCCTATGGCTCCTGCCCTGGCCGCGCCCCTGCTATGTTTGGACAAGGGGGAAAGGAAGGAGGGGGAGGGGAAGGAAGTAGGAGTCCTACTTCACACTTCCCTTTTCGTCCTCTCCTTTCCTTTCCTCCCCATATGGCTGGCCCTATAGGGGGAGAACCAGCCCCTTGTGGGCTGGTGTGTTCCCTCGCTTGGCCCATTAAGCCCATATCTTTGTCGGGGGTGCCCGAAACTCCTTCCGGTGACCCTATATGTACCCGGTACCCACCTGAACACTTCCGATGTCCGAATATCATCGTCCTATTCATCAATCTTTACCTCTCGACCATTTCGAGACTCCTCGTCATGTCTGTGATCTCATCCGGGACTCTGAACAACATTCGGTCACCAAATCACATAACTCAAATAGTACAATATCGTCATCGAACATTAAGCGTGCGGACCCTACGGGTTCGAGAACTATGTAGACATGACTGAGACACCTCTCCGGTCAACAACTAGTAGCAGAACCTGGATGCTCATATTGGCTCCCACATATTCTATGAAGATCTTTATCGGTCAAACCGTTGTAACAACATACGTTATTCCCTTTGTCAACGGTATGTTACTTGCCCGAGATTCGATCGTTGGTATCTTCATACCTAGTTCAATATCGTTACCAGCAAGTCTTTACTCGTTCCGTAATACATCATCCTGCAACTAACTCATTAGTCACTTTGCTTGCAAGGCTTCTTATGATGTCTATTACCGAGAGGGCCCAGCGATACCTCTCCGATACTCGGAGTGACAAATCCTAATCTAAATCTATGCCAACCCAACGAACACCTTCAGAGATTCTTGTAGAGCATCTTTATAATCACCCAGTTATGTTGTGAAGTTTGATAGCACACAAGGCATTCCTCCGGTATCCGGGAGTTGCATAATCTCATAGTCGAAGGAATATGTATTTGACGTGAAGAAAGCAATAGCAATAAAATTGAACGATCAATATGCTATGCTAACGGATGGGACTTGTCCTTCACATCATTCTCCTAATGATGCGATCTCGTTCATCAAATGGCAACACATGTATATGCATAGGAAACTTAACCATCTTTGATTAATGAGCTAGTCTAGTAGAATGTCACATCCCTAGTCAGTGCTTGCATTAGGACTAGCTAGAGTGTGCATCATGTTTAGTTTCTACAGAAAATTGAAATGGGAATGACAGTAACCCCAGCACCCCTCTTCTAACAACTAGGGTTTAATAAAATCTTTTCCAATGTACCCAAAATGCCCTTCAAAAATGTTCATCATCTTTGCCTTGGTCTTAAACCTCTGCCAAAAATGGTGCACAATTTTCTAGGACATCCAAAGGTCTCTGGATTAATTCATATTGTAGTTGCATTTGGGCATTTAAATGCTATAAAATAATTTAGATGCCCAAATAATCATATGCTAAAATGTTCCATGTTGTTCATATTATATACAGTGGGCGTGACTAGTTTTATGATTTATAAAAATGCTCTAGCATTTTTATTAATTCAACAAAGTTGCAAAAGAAAACAAACAGAAATAAAATAGAAAAGAGAGGAGAGAGAGGGACTTACCTGGCGCCCAGCTAGCAGGCCCACCTACCGGTTCAGCCCAGCCACCCCTCCAGCGAGATGCTTTGCTCGGCCAGGCAGGCAGGCAGGTGCTCGACGCCGGCACCAGCGCGTGCCACACAGCTGCCCGCCGCCCTGCCTCCTCCCCTCGCCGTTCTGTTGGCCTTTATCGGTCACCCACTTCTCCCCCGA
This sequence comes from Secale cereale, assembly GCA_902687465.1. Taxonomy (NCBI): domain Eukaryota; kingdom Viridiplantae; phylum Streptophyta; class Magnoliopsida; order Poales; family Poaceae; genus Secale; species Secale cereale. The sequence goes on along the minus strand of LR738711.1, from coordinate 265,424,761 downwards.
GCCCGTAGACACGCCTCCTCCTCCCCAGCTCCTCTCCCTCGCTCCCCCGCACCATGGCCGATGCTGCCGCACCCGCGCCGTCGTGAAACCCGCGTCCGCCGTCGTCCCCGTGCCGCGTCACCATGTCCGTTCGCTCCGCCGTCGTCGACTACGTCCAGCAGACCGAGCCCCGATCGCTCGCCCGCTCTGGAGTCGCCCCCGACCCCGTCTTCCCCAACTTCGGCCGCTGAGATCGCCATCATCACCCCACTCAGCTCCGACCTTCCCCGAGCCCGCTTCGACGCTTGCTGCAACCGCCGTGAGCCCAGCTACCTCCCCATCCTCTCCGTTTCCATCCTCGAGCCATGTACCGACTGCACGAAGCTCACTAGCTTCACCGTCTCGTGTAGAGGTTGTAGGACCTACCCACGCTCTTCCAAGAGCACCGCACCGACGAGTTCGTCCTCGCCCGAACTCCGGCAGCCGCTGGACTCGTCACCGGCATCGTTTCCGGCGACCCCGAGGCCAACCACCACCACCACTCGCTGCGGCACTTCACCAGCAGCACGTAGACGTGCTTCGCCGTCGATTTGGTCGCCGGAGCACGAACTCCGCACATCACCGCCGCATCTGGCCTCGCCGGCGGCTAAACGCCGGCGGGTCAACCTAGTTTGACCAGGGGTTTGACTCCTATGGGTCACTGACATGTGGGCCCTGCCTATTAGTCAAACCTAGGTTAGTGCCTAAACTAATCCTAATTAGTTAGTTAACTAACTTTGACACTGACCAGTGGGACCCACCAGTCAGGTTTGACTTGGACCAGGTCTGTTAACCTGCTGACGTCAGCATGCTGTCATGCTGACGCAGTAAATGCTTTTCTGGGATTAAATGTTTTAAAACAATTCAGGAAATTCTAGAAAATGCTTTAAACTTCAAAAAATAATATAAATTCAACAGTAGCTCAGATGGAAAAGATTTATATATGAAAATTGATCAGAAAAATCCAATCTTTCCAATGGCACAGGTTTCATGCATGTTTGAGCAAGTTAACCTTGCTGTTCACATTAAAACATGATAATGCACTTTAATAAATAATAGTTTGGGTTTAAATTTGAATATTTGATTCAAATGGGCTCAAACCTTTCAGTTTATAGATGCATTAGCCCAAAACACATTCATCTTGCCATGTCACGAGCATGCATCATATTGTTGCATTTGTTTGTATTTTGATTGTATCGTTGATGTTCTTCGTGGTAGGTCCTGCTCCCGAGGATACTTCTGCGTATCCAACTGAAGAGCAGTACCCGACAACCACTCTGTCAGGCAAGCAACCTATTGATCATTCCGATACGAACCCATCTTCTCGCTCATGCTCTCTTTTACTGCATTAAGGCAACATCGTGTGAACTGCTACTTGCTGCGGTAGCTGAACCCTATTCCTTTGCATGACCTGTCATTGCCACAGTAAATAGTTGAAACCCACTAGCATGTGTAGGAGTTGACTAAGCCATGTGATGTGTGTTCCACCATGCTATTTGTTTATGTTTCCTGCTATGCTTAGAGTTGTGTCAGGTCTGGTTCATCTGGGTGATGGATCAGAGTGAAATGATCATGCTCGATAAAGAGAGGGAAGTGTGGAACATGTTTGGTAAAGGTATCGATGAAAGGCCATGTAGGAGTACATGGTGGGTTGTTTCATTGGAACCGTCCATAGGACCTGAGATCTGTATGTGTGGTTTAAGTTTCAGCTACTACCACACATTGGGATCCTTAATTGACCCTCTCGACTTATTAACTGCCCTTGTCCTCTGTCCAGGAGTTGAAACTAGTTTCTGGTGTTTGTAGTTTACTGGTGGTCGTGCACAACGCTGACCCTCAGGGTGGGCTGTGATGCGGCAGGTACATGGCACGGCGTACCGGTCGCCCGTTTGGTGACTCGGGAACCCTGTACACATCGTTTGGGGCCGTGAGCGACACCCCGTCTGGATCTCCCCACGGATGGAACCCAAATAGGCGATAAACCTGGACTAGGGACTTGTGTAGTTAGTCAGGTCGTGGCCGACACCCTCGCTGGGCTTCCGCTTGAAGGATGCCGAGTACATGTCGAGTAAACGGCGGTAAGTGGTGGGAGCGTGTGTGAAGAAGTACAGCCCTGCAGGGTTACCAATCTATTCGAATAGCCATTGTTCGCGGTACGAGCCACTTGGTTGCTCTTACAGTTGATGGATACTACTAAAAGCCTCAAGACAAGTGTGAGTGCCGTGGATGGCCCTTCCGTAGGATGAAAGAAGAGGATCCACGGTGGTGTATTGTTGTGGTGAGTAGAGGACTCGTGTACGTAGTCTTATGTTGCAATCTGCTGAGAGTTGTAGTATAGGTTAGCCAAGAGTCAAAGCTGGCTTACTGCTATGAACTCCACTACCCCCTGTTGATAATGATGCATGTATGATAGGTTCTGTTGTAAGACTTGCTGAGTACCTTTGTACTCATGTTTACTTAATAACTGTTGCAGAGGAGAACCCTGCCCCCTTCTGATGGGTTTTACATAGACGTTGACGTCGACGGATAGCTTGCTACCCATACGGAGATCCTAAGCTTGTGAAGGGCCTTGTAGATAGTCAAGCTACACTAAGCCTGTTTTATTTCCAAGTTTTCTGTAGTCAGACATGTTAGCTTCCGCTCGTGCTTGTATGATTTTATGACTTGAGTGTTGGGTCATGTGACCCCTACCTGTATGGATATGTTATGTATGGCTCTTCGGAGCCTCTTAAATAAAGTACTTTGAGTCATAGAGTTCTGTTGTGATGCAATGTTGTATTTGCACATATTGAGCATATTGTGTGTATGATTGAAATGCTTGGTATGTGTGGGATCCGACACCTAGTTGTTTACCTTTGGTAGCCTATCTTACAGGGAAATGCCTCCTAGTGCTTCCATTGAGCCTTGGTAGCTTGCTACTGCTTGGAACACGTAGGCTGGACGGCATGTGTCCTTCTTCGTTCCTGTGTCTGTCCCTTAGGGGAAATGTCACGCGTTGTTCCTTTAAGTCCATGTAGGTTGCTACGACTTGGGTTCATACGTTGATGACCGACACGTTCGTTGCTGGGTCATGGATGCCTGTCTTTGTAATTTAGTGCCACTTTTGGTTTATAACTAGCCATGTCGGCCCGGGTTCTCTGTCATATGGATGCTAGCGACACTGTCATATACGTGTGCCAAAATGCGCAAACGGTCCCGGGCCAGGTAAGTTGGCACCCGTGGGGATACCGTGCGTGAGGCCGCAAAGTGATATGACGTGTTACAAGCTAGATCGGTGTGACTTAGGATCGGGGTCCTGACAGCGTTGGCATCAGAGCCGGACTGCCTGTAGGTTTCTCAAGCCAAACTGGTCGATGTTGAGTCTAGAAAATTCTTAGTTATATGTAGGGGAATTGATTGTGGAAGGGAACGTAAGCTCTTTTACTTCTTTACCTTATGCCCTTCTGATCTGAGTCATCCTATTCTTTCTACGTGGGTTTAGGACTAGGCCTCTCATCCTTACTAGGTTCACGTGTTACTAATCCGTAGACTCTTAGGATTGTTGGTTTCAAGCCTGAGTTCAGTTCTACCCTTCTAGTATGATGATTAGTTGGACCCAGAACCTTGATATTATGTTGTTGAGTTGCTATGCTATCATTTGTATGATGTCTCAAAATCTTTTTTGAGCATTTACAGTTGTTATGCTGCCCGATTTCTTCCAGAAATTCTAATGCCTTTGCATTATTTCGTGTTTTAGATGTCTGTTCGCACACCTCACCAGGTGGTCCGTTTGACTCGGTGCATTAATGTGCCAGGTCACACTGCCATGCTAGTCCGTGTGTTGACTGAGTCCGGTTACCGTTGGTATCCTGAGTACACTGTGGAGGAACAGTACCGGGATTTCAACCAGAGTCAGTATTTCTGCACCATCCGGATATACCCCTCTTATCCCGGAGCTACCGACCCCATCCATTGGTCTTATGGACTCGGGGTTACCATCGAGATGGCATTGCAGGATGCCGCTTACTCGATGATGACCATCATCCGGGCTAGGCATGCCCAGCTGCTGAACACTGAGTTCTGTTACATGCCAGCCTCACTTCCTGGAGAGGAAGGCTACTACAATGCTCTGTATACTGATGCCGCTCATGAGGAGCCACTACTTCAGACTACTACTCAGATGCTGGAGGATAGGGACCGTGAGGTTCCTGCTCTCCGGATGGAGCTTTATAACACTCGAGCCGCCCACTGGACTACTTTGACACGGCTTGCACCTGTCGTGCACGCCGGATATCTAGATATGCGGGATTTGTACCCCGTACGGACTCGTCTGCCTGATCGTATGGATTGGCGTGATGTTGGGGGTATTACACCTCCACGTGGGCGTCGGTTACCACCAGCATCGGGACCGAGATTGCATCCATGTCCCTATGGTCCACAACCTTCGAGTGCTCGAGAGTTTTAAGATCGACCTGTTCCACTTCCAGGCTATGGTGGTAATCTTTACGAAGATTACTACGGGAGTGTCTGAGTTGGACCGTGGTAGTAGTAGTATCGTACTAGTTGTATTTCCACAGTCCTGCGTGTCTTGTGGAATATGACTTAGTTTGTACTGAGTTCCGGAGGCGTAGTTAAATAAAGTATAGGAGCTTGGAATGCCTCTGATGAGATGTATCGTCTTTCACCGCAGTTGTACTTTAGCCTTGGCTTGTATTCAACTATGTATGGTGTGTATGACCACTGGTGTATATACGGTAGTTTCTATATTACCATGTCGTACGGATGAACATCTCTACATTCCGTGTCATCCATTACATTCTGCACTCCTATGTCAAAGTTTTGCCATCCTTGTCTAAACCGTTGTTTTGTTTTCCTAGGATGGTCAACACTCGCAGCACTCCTGCTGCTCAGGAGCAGGGTGAGGCCAGTGGGGCTAGAGATGAGAATCTGCCCCAACCACCCTCCTTCGCTGAAGTTATGCTCGAGGCATAAAGGAACAAGAGAGAGGTCAACCGTCTGCTGGAACGCATAGAGCAGAACACTGGGTTCCGCCAGAGGAATGACGTGGTGTAAATCAATGACTTTATCAAGATGTGCCCACCGAAGCTCCATCACTCCGCCGAACCTCTGGATGCGGATGACTGGCTTCGCAGTATCACCCACAAGCTACACTTTGCCCGTGTGGCCGAAGCTGACAAGGTTACCTATGTTGCCTACCATCTTGAGGGCCCTGCCAGCCTCTGGTGGGAAAACTTTGAAGCTATGCGTCCTACCGGCCAAATCACTACTTGGGCTGAGTTCAGTGAGGCATTCCGTGAACATCACATTCCAGAAGGTCTCATGGATCGCAAGCCGGAGGAATTCTGCAATTTCACCCAGGGCTGGCTAACCGTAGATGGCTATAGTCGCGAGTTTGGCAACTTGGCACACTATGCACCCGAGGAAGTATCCATCGATGCCAAGAAGGAGGCGAGGTTCCGCAAGGGACTCAGCCTTGAACTTCGCCGAGATCTACATCTGCACGAGTGCACCTCCTTCCAGAAGTTGGTGAACAAAGCTATCAGTGCTGAGACGGGCCAGACAGATTTTGAAGCCACACACAAGCATCCGCGTGACTTTGGTTCCTCATCCGGCTCTGGCTCTCACAAGCGTCGTGTGTGGGTTCCTAACACTGCTCTGCCACCCAGATTCACTCTGAGGCCATCCTATGAGGCGCCTCGCTCAACCCAACAGTATGCACCTGCCAAGACTTATGGAGGACCATCTGCCAACTTTGCTCCATGCACTGGCACTGTGACATGTTTCAAGTGTGGAGAATCAGGGCACTACATGCGTGAGTGTCCTCAGAACCAGCCACGAAAGTCCGTTGGCCGTGGTAAGCCAACAGGCAAGGTGAACTATGTCAAGCCAATCCCCACTACACGTGGTCATGTCAACTATGTCTCTGCCGAGGAAGCTTATGAGGATCCTAACGTCTTCCTTGGTACGCTTCTTGTTAACTGCCATCCGGCATCTATTCTTTTCGATACTGGAGCATCTCATTCGTTCATATCTGAGAGCTATGCTCGAATGCACAACATGACTTTTTGTGACATGCCCACTTCCATGGTTATTCAAACTCCTGGTTCAAAATGGCAAACCTCTAGGGTAAGCCATGGAAATGAAATTCTTGTCGATAGACTTGTTTTCCTTGCATCACTAATAGCTCTCAAGTCCTCGGACATAAACATCATCTTGGGTATGGACTGGATGACAGCCCATTACGCCAAGATTGATTGCTACACTAGGACCGTTCAACTTACACACCCATCCGGCAAAACAGTTAATGTATTGCCCCGGATGGCTGAGCGTCAGCTCTACTCTCTTAATGCTAGCCCTCTACCAGAACTCGAAGATATCCCGGTAGTCCATGACTTTCCAGATGTCTTTCCAGAAGAACTACGAGGTGTTCCACCTGACAGAGATGTTGAGTTCGTGATAGATCTTGTTCCAGGAACTATCCCAATCTCTAGGAGACCATATAAGATGGCACCACTAGAACTAGCTGAGCTTAAGAAACAACTCGATGAGTCCTTGAAAAAGGGTTTCATCCGTCCTAGTTCTTCTCCCTGGGCTTGTCCCGTCCTCTTCGTCAAGAAGAAGGATGGAACGGAATGGATGGTTGTAGATTATCGACCTGTCAATCTGGTCACCATAAAGAACAAGTATCCGCTCCCCAGGATCAACGACCTGTATGATCAGCTCGCTGGATCCTCAATCTTTTCCAAAATGGGTTTGAGGTTGGGCTACCATCAAATCAAAATTAAGAACGGGGACATTCCCAAGACGGCCTTTGTTACTCGTTATGGCCAATACGAGTACATCGTCATGTCCTTCGGGTTACCCAATGCTCCAGCCACTTTCTCCCGGCTAATGAATTCTATATTCATGGAGTACTTGGATAAATTCGTCGTGGTATACCTCGATGATATACTCATTTACACCAAGAACAAGGAAGATCATGCCGAGCATCTAAGGCTGGTATTGACGAAACTTCGAGAGAACCGTCTTTATGCCAAATTCTCCAAGTGTGAATTCTGGTTGCCAGAAGTGACCTATCTGGGTCATGTAATCTCTGGTAAGGGTATAGTTGTCAATCCCGAGCGAGTTCAGGCCGTCCTTGATTGGACTCCTCCTGAATCGGTCAAGAAAGTTAGGAGTTTCCTTGGCTTAGCGAGCTATTGCCGACGCTTCGTCGAGAATTTCTCCAAGGTTGCTAAACCTCTAACTGAACTCCTCAAGAAAGATAAAAAGTTCGAGTGGACCCCACAGTGCGAGTCCAGCTTTCAGGAACTGAAAAGACGCCTGACATCTGCACCCGTACTGGTACCACCAGACTTCTCCAAGGACTTTATCATCTATTGCGACGCCTCGCGACAAGGACTAAGTTGCATACTCATGCCAGATCGTCAAGTGATCGCATACGCATCTCGACAGTTGCGTCCACATGAGGATAACTACCCTACACATGATCTAGAGCTTGCAGCTGTAGTCCACGCACTCAAGACAGGGCGACATTACCTTCTTGGTAATCGCTGTGAAATCTTCACTGATCACCAAAGTCTGACATACATCTTCACCCAACCGGATTTGAATCTCAGGCAAAGACGTTGAGTTGAGTTGCTCACAGATTACGACCTATTAATCACTTACACCCCTGGGAAGGCCAATGTCATGGCTGATGCACTAAGTTGTAAGTCTTATTGTAACAACCTGATGTTACAACAAGGGCAACCACTCCTCCACGAGGAATTTCGTAAGCTTAACCTTCACATTGTTCCTCGAGGATTCCTTTCCACCTTGGTGGCGAAACCTACCCTTACGGATCAAATCATAGCTGCCCAGCGGTATGATAGAGGTATATCTCGGATCAAGGAGAACATTGCTAGTGGTGTTGCTAAAAGTTCCTCTATGGATGATCGAGGTGTTGTGTACTTCGAGAACCGCGTGGTTTGTTCCCAAGAAACAACAACTACGGCAATTGATCCCCAAGGAGGCTCATGAATCTCCTCTCACGATTCATCCCGGTAGTACCAAAATGTATCAGGACCTACGCCAGAGGTTGTGGTGGACTAGGATGAAGAGAGAAATCGCTCAGTTCATTGCTAACTAAGACGTTTGTCGTCGAGTTAAAGCAGAGCATCAACGGCATGCTGGCACCCTTCAACCTTTAGCTATTCCTGAATGGAAATGGGACAAGATTGGTATGGACTTCATTACCGGGTTTCCGAGGACCAGGAAAGGGAATAATGCTATCTTCGTCGTTATCGACCGCCTCTCCAAAGTAGCCCATTTCCTGCCTGTTCGAGAGAGTATAACCGCTAGCCAGCTAGCAAACTTGTATATCTCTCGGATAGTATCTCTTCATGGTGTGCCGTTGGAGATTAACTCAGACCGTGGAAGTCTTTTCACTTCACGATTTTGGGAAAGTTTCCAAAATGCTATGGGGACTCATCTCTCTTTTAGCACCGCCTTACATCCCCAGTCAAGTGGTCAAGTAGAACGAGTCAATCAAATTATGGAAGATATGCTTCGAGCCTCTGTCATCTCTTTCGGTATGGATTGGGAGAAGTGTCTTCCATTCACCGAATTCGCTTATAACAATAGTTATCAAGCCAGCTTGGGCAAGGCTCCCTTCGAAGTTCTATATGGACGAAGGTGTCGAACGCCTCTTAACTGGTCAGAAACCGGGGAAAGACAATTCTTTGGTCCGGATATGATCCAGGAAGCAGAGGAGCAAGTTCGCATCGTTCGTGAGAAATTGAAAACAGCCCAGTCTCGCTAGAAGAGCCAATATGATATTCATCATAAGGCTGTGACTTTTGAAGTTGACGATAAGGCTTACCTTCGGGTTACCCCTCTTAAGGGAACCCATCGCTTCGGTATCAAAGGAAAATTGGCTCCTCGTTACATCGGTCCTTTTCGCAGTCTTGCCAAACGAGGAGAAATTGCCTACCAATTGGAACTACCTCAGGATCTTTCCAGAGTTCATGATGTCTTCCACGTTTCTCAACTCAGGCGCTGCTTCTCGGATCCTATCCGCGGAGTGGACCACGAAACGCTTGATCTCCAGGACAATCTCACATATCGAGAATACCCCATTTGTGTTCTTGATCAAACCGAGCGTACCACTCGACGTCATAATATCAAGTTTTTTAAGGTTCAATGGTCACATCATTCCGAGAGTGAAGCTACTTGGGAAAGGGAGGATCATCTTCGACTTGAGTACCCCACCCTTTTTCCGGAGGAACCCGAATCTCGGGACGAGATTCTTTTGAGTGGGGGTGAGTTGTCACATCCCTAGTCAGTGCTTGCATTAGGACTAGCTAGAGTGTGCATCATGTTTACTTTCTACAGAAAATTGAAATGGGAATGACAGAAGCCCCAGCACCCCTCTTCTAACAACTAGGGTTTAATAAAATCTTTTCCAATGTAACCAAAATGCCCTTCAAAAATGTTCATCATATTTGCCTTGATCTTAAACCTCTGCCAAAAATGGTGCACAATTTTATAGGACATCCAAAGGTCTCTGGATAAATTCATATTGTAGTTGCATTTGGGCATTTAAATGCTATAAAATAATTTAGGTGCCCAAATAATCATAAGCTAAAATGTTCCATGCTGTTCATATTATATAAAGTGGGCATGACTAGTTTTACGATTTATAAAAATGCTCTAGCATTTTTATTAATTCAACAAAGTTGCAAAAGAAAAGAAACAGAAATAAAATAGAAAAGAGAGGAGAGAGAGGGACTTACCTGGCGCCCACCTAGCAGGCCCACCTGCCGGCCCAGCCCAGCCACCGCTCCAGCGAGATGCTTGGCTCGGCCAGGAAGGCAGGCAGGTGCTCGATGCCGGCAACAGCGCGCGCCACACAGCTGCCCGCCGCCCTACCTCCTCTCCTCGCCATTCTGCTGGCCTAGATCGGTCACCAACTTCTCCCCCGAGCCCGCAGACACGCCTCCTCCTCCCCAGCTCCTCTCCCTCGCTCCCCCGCACCATGGCCGACGCTGCCGCGCCCGTGCCGTCGTGAAAACCGCGTCCGCCGTCGTCCCCGTGCGCATCACCGTGTCCGTTCGCTCCGCCGTCGTCGACTACATCGAGCAGGCTGAGCCCCAAGCGCTCGCCCACTCTGGAGTCGCCCCGGACCCCGTCTTCCCCAACTCCGGCCGCTGAGATCGCCATCATCACCCCGCTCAGCTCCGACCTTCCCCGAGCCCGCTTCGACGCTTGCTGCAACCGCCGTGAGCCCAGCTACCTCCCCATCCTCTCTGTTTCCCCCCTCGAGCCCTGTACCGACTGCACGAAGCTCACCTGCACGCGCCACAACGGAGCTCGTCGCCGACGTGCCTCCGGCCACCTAACGGCCCGGCCATCGTGCCCACTAGCTTCACCGTCTCGCGTAGATGCTGTAGGACCAATCCACGCGCCTCCAAGAGCACCGCACCGACAAGTTCGTCCTCGCCCGAACTCCGGCAGCCGCTGGACTTGTCGCCGGCGTCGTTTCCGGCGAGCCCGAGGCCAACCACCACCACCACTCGCTGCGGCACTTCACCAGCAGCACGTAGACGTGCTCCGCCGTGGATTTGGTCGCCGGAGCACGAATTCCACACCTCACCGCCGCATCTGGCCTCGCCGGCGGCTAAACGCCGGTGGGTCAACCCAGTTTGACTAGGGGTTTGACTCCCCTGGGTCACTGACATGTGGGCCCTGCCTGTTAGTCAAACCTAGGTTAGTGCCTAAACTAATCTTAATTAGTTAGTTAACTAACTGTGACACTGACCAGTGGGACCCACCAGTCAGGTTTGACTTGGACCAGGTCTGTTGACCTGTTGACGTCAGCATGATGTCATGCTGACGCAGTAAATGCTTTTCTGGGATTAAATGTTTTAAAACAATTCAGGAAATTCCAGAAAATGCTTTAAACTTCAAAAAATAATATAAATTCAACGATAGCTCAGATGGAAAAGATTTATATATGAAAATTGATCCGAAAAATCCAATCTTTCTAATGGCACTGATTTCATGCATGTTTGAGCAAGTTAACCTTTTTGTTCACATTAAAACATGATAATGCACTTTAATAAATAATAGTTTGGGTTTAAATTTGAAACTTTGATTCAAATGGGCTCAAACCTTTGTGTTTATAGATGCATTGGCCCAAAACACATTCATCTTGCCATGTCATGAGCTTGCATCATATTGTTGCATCTGTTTGTATTTTGATTGTATCTTCGATGTTCTCCGTGGTAGGTCCTGCTCCCGAGAATACTTTTGTGTATCCAACTGAAGAGCAGTACCTGACAACCACTCTGTCAGGCAAGCAACCCATTGCTCATTCCGATACGAACCCATCTTCTCGCTCCTGCTCTCTTTTACTGCATTAAGGCAACAACGTGTGAACTACTACTTGCTGCGGTAGCTGAACCCTATTCCTTTGCATGACCTGTCATTGCCACAGTAAATAGTTGAAACCCACTAGCATGTGTAGGAGTTGATTGAGCCATGTGATGTGTGTTCCTCCATGCTATTTGTTTATGTTGCCTGCTATGCTTAGAGTTGTGTCAGGTCTGGTTCATCTTGGTGATGGATCAGAGTGAAATGATCATGCTCGATAAAAAGAGGGAATTGTGGAACATGTTTGGTAAAGGTATCGATGAAAGGCCATGTAGGAGTACATGGTGGGTTGTTTCATTGGACCCGTCCATAGGACCTGAGATCTGTATGTGTGGTTCAAGTTTCAGCTACTACCACACATTGGGATCCTTAATTGACCCTCTCGACTTATTAACTGCCCTTGTCCTCTGTCCAGGAGTTGCAACTAGTTTCTGGTGTTTGTAGTTTACTGGTGGTTGTGCACAGCGCTGACCCTCGGGGTGGGTTGTGATGCGGCAGGTACGTGGCACGGTGTACCGGTCGCCCGTTTGGTGACTCGGGAACCCTGTACACATCGTTTGGGGCCGTGAGCGACACCCCGGCCGGATCTCCCCACGGATGGAACACAAATAGGCGATAAACCTGGACTAGGGACTTGTGTAGTTAGTCAGGTCGTGGCCGACACCCTCGCTGGGCTTCCGCTTGAAGGTTGCCGAGTACATGTCGAGTAAATGACGATAAGTGGTGGGAGCGTGTGTGAAGAAGTACACCCCTGCAGGGTTACCAATCCATTCGAATAGCCGTTGTTCGCGGTACGGACCACTTGGTTCCTCTTACAGTTCATAGACAAGTTGATGGATACTACTAAAAGCCTCAAGACAAGTGTGAGTGCCGTGGATGGCCCTTCCGTAGGATGACGGAAGAGGATCCATGGTGGTTTATTGTTCTGGTGAGTAGAGGACTCGTGTACGTAGTCTTATCTTGCAATCTGCTGAGAGTTGTAGTATAGGTTAGCCAAGAGTCAAAGCTGGCTTACTGCTATGAACTCCACTACCCCCTGTTGATAATGATGCATGTATGATAGGTTCTGTTGTAAGACTTGCTGAGTACCTTTGTAAGTAACTGTTGCAGAGGAGAACCCTGCCCCTTCTGATGGGTTTTACATAGATGTTGACTGTTGCAGAGGAGAACCCTGCCCCTTCTGATGGGTTTTACATAGATGTTGACGTCGACGAGTAGCTTGCTACCCAGACAGAGATCCTGTGCTTGTGAAGGGCCTTGTAGATAGTCAGGCTACACCAAGCCTGTTTTATTTCCAAGTTGTCTGTACTCAGACATGTTAGCTTCCACTTGTGCTTATATGATTGTATGACTTGAGTGTTGGGTCATGTGACCCCTACCTGTATGGATATGTTATGTATGGCTCTTCGGAGCCTCTTAAATAAAGTACTTTAGGTCATAGAGTTCTATTGTGATGCAATGTTGTATTTGCACATATTGAGCGTATTGTGTGTATGATTGAAATGCTTGGTATGTGTGGGATACGACACCTAGTTGTTTACCTTTGGTAGCCTATCTTACAGGGAAATGCCTCCTAGTGCTTCCATTGAGCCTTGGTAGCATGCTACTGCTCGGAACACGTAGGCTGGCCGACATGTGTCCTTCTTCGTTCCTATGTCTGTCCCTTAGGGGAAATGTTACGCGTTGTTCCTTTAAGTCCGTGTAGCTTGCTACGACTTGGGTTCATACGTTGATGACCGACACGTTCGTTGCTGGGTCATGGATGCTTGTCTCTGTAATTTAGTGCCACTTTTGGTTTATAACTAGCCATGTCGGCCCGGGTTCTCTGTCATATGGATGCTAGCGACACTGTCATATACATGTGCCAAAATGCGCAAACGGTCCTGGGCCAGGTAAGGTGGCACCCGTGGGGATACCGTGCGTGAGGCCGCAAAGTGATATGACGTGTTACAAGCTAGTTCGGTGTGACTTAGGATCGGGGTCCTGACATAGAGGCTTACCAGGGACACGGTGTTTTATCTATGTATCCACACATGTATCAAGTTTCCAGTTAATACAATTCTAGCATGGATAATAAACATTTACCATATGTAGCGACCACGATCCGAATGGACTGAAGTCTCTGTGTTTCAGTGTCATCCCTGGATCGGTAATACTGACACACACAGTACTTGAAGTATTTATAACAGAGTGGCAATCACACACTTATTACATCGAATGTCTCCAAAGAGAACTTATTACAAAAGTCTATGGCATAAGGCCATCTAACAAAATAACAGCGGAAGGATTGGAAGTTAAGTGAGTCCATCAACTCCAACGGCATAGCTGAGTGCATGAAAAACGACCTAGAACGTCTTACTCCTCGTCTGAAAAGTCTGCAACGCAACATGTTGCAGCCCGAAATGGATCAGCACATGGAATATGCTGGCAAGATAACACAGAAGATGCAAGTAACTGAAATAAAGGCTACACTATATGCATATTTGGCTGGTGGAGGCTCTAAGGTTAAAGTTTTTGCGTAAAGCCAATTTTTCCCTACAACAAAGGAATAAATTTTATTTTAACTATCATGGTAGTTGAAACATCATTGAGAAGGTACCTCCAACTCAATCCAAAATTAAAGTAAAACTTTAACCCAACAAATTAAAGTGTTACTTGCCTTGCTGATGATTCACAAAACCCAGAGACTCGTAGTAGCATGCTTCACAGTCCGGGTATTCTATCACAAGCAAACAATACCATACAAAAGCAATGAAGCAATGACGCGCAAACAAAACTCCAAAAGATAAGATCTAACCAGAAAGTTCAACTTAAGAACTCCGGTTTGCAGAAAGAATCAAATCGAAAGAAGCAACGAAACTCAAAATGCGAAAGAAACGATATTCGTTTACTAGTTTGATCTAGGGTAAAATTTTACAGTAGCCAAAACTTTGTTCAAGTTGGTTAAACTTAAAGAGGGCGTCGAGACAAAGATCTGGGATTTTGAATCACCTGATTCCGACTCTCGAGCGAAAAGAAAAATGAAAAACAAGATCAGGGCAGAAATCACCTTCGAAATAATCGTGGATAAATACCCCGAAAAAGAAAACGGACGAATAGACTAACGAACGAACGTTCGCTGTCTGCGGCTAACGGGCGAACAACATTCGTTAAAACAAATGTATGGATGAAAGTCCGCTAAATAACTAAACCGAAAAAAACCGATCTAATCTAAAAAACGGATCTAGGGTTTTTTCTACGAAAAAGAACCGATTGGTTAACAAAAAGAACCCGCGGCGACGGCGGCAGCTACCTCGGCGGGCGGGCGGTGGCGGCGGCTTCGGCGGAGGGTGGCGCGGCGGCTCCGGTGGCGCGGCAGGCGGCGGTGGCGGCGGCTGGCGCGGAGAGTGGGGCGGCGGCAGCGGCTCGCACCGGCGGTGGCGCAAGGGCGGCGACGGCGTGGGGCTTGAGGGCGGCGCTAGGGTTCGGCGGCTCGGGCGGGCTGGCGAGCTGGGCGGCTGGGCTGGCGGTGGCCTCCGGGCTGGCGCTTTTAAAGGCCCGGCTAGGAGAGTCCTAGCCGGTTACGGCCCAGAGTCGGTTCCCTTTTTTTTCAACGAGTCCTGACGAACGAAAACTAACAAAAGAAATACCAGACGGACTCCAAAAATCCTGAAATAAATTTTCACCGGCCTCTAATAATATCTAGGACAAAGTGAACATTTTTCTTGGACCTAAATGCAATTTTGAAAAACGCGTATTTTTCCTATGCAAATAAAATCACAAATAAATCCGAAAAAAATACCAAAAGTGATTTAAATATTATTTTCCTCCATATTTCTGTTATTTTGGAGAATCCATATTATCCCCGCTCAAATATTTTATTTAGAAGTATTTTTAGGAGGGAAAAATAATTAAAACCAACGCTATCCTCGTACCGGTATTCGAGTAAACTCAAATACAAAACGGTAGAATTCCCAACTCTCTCCATAGGTCCTTGAGTTGTTTAGAATTTTCGAGGATCGCCACGCACAAAAATGCAAACAAATATGCAACAGTATGATCTATGTATAACATTCCAAATTGAAAATTTGGGATGTTACAAACCTACCCCGCTTAGAATGAATCTCGCCCTCGAGATTCGACTTGGCTAGAGAACATGTTTGGGTGGTCCTTGCATAGATCATCTTCTTGTTCCCATGTGGCTTGCTCCTCGGTGTGCTGACTCCACTGAACTTTGCAAAACTTGATAACCTTACTACGGGTGACTCTGCTCAAAAATTCGAGAATCTTAACAGGCTTTTCCTCGTAAGTCAGATCACTATCCAACTGAATTGTTTCCAGGGGTACTGTGTCTCTAAGCTTGATATCGGCCATCTCCGCATGGCATTTCTTAAGCTGCGAAACATGAAACACATCGTGCGCTCCCAACAATCCTTCGGGCAACTCCATCTTATAGGCAACATCTCCCGTGCACTACAGGAAACATCTAGTTTGCCGTCAGGCAACAACAGACGGCAAAGGCTGGTGTACAGACGGCAAAGAGTTTGTCGTCAGCCAATGACGGCAAAGTGTGTCGGCAAAGACAAAGTCGGCAAAGTATACTTTGCCGTCAGCTTTATCGTCGGGAAGACGGCAAAAGTTTTTCCGTCAGCCAACCACAAATTTGCCGTCTGCACCGGAAATACCAGACGGCAAAGCACGCGGTCTTTGCCGTCAGTCAAAGTGTGTACTTTGGCTGTCATCGGGATAGAACTGCAGACGGCAAAGATTGTTTTCTAGTATTTTATTTTTTAAATGACGTAAGAGCAGAGCATCTCGCCGGACACATGCATTTTTAGTCTCATAACCGGAAGCGTACGCCAAATTATTACATACTCGACAATAGTTCATTTGTACCACGTTCTAGCAGTGTGACAATCATCTTTGAATATATAACAAAATTTGATTACAAAAAAAAAATCTAATTACAAGTTACAGATTGTGTCAACTTCGATCCCTTCTAGGACAATCATCTTTGAATATATAACAATCATCGGGAAAAAATTGTGTTTGTTTATCCTATTAATGTTCACCAAATACACATATTAAAATATGGTAAATCTTCTAAAACTTTTTCCATGCCTTCTAGGACATATAAAGCAGTACCATGCCAAATTTCATATTCTTTCGACCTTGTTTACATTTTCAAAAAAATTAAAAAGTCAATACATGCACTTTGCCGTTCGTAAAAAAAATCACAGACGGCAAAATATTTGCCGTCTGTGATTTTGTTTTACAGACGGCAAAGCGAGCTCTTTGCCGTCTTTAGGAAAAAGGCTGACGGCAAAAAATTTGCTGTCTGTGATTTTGACTTACAGACGGCAAAGCAAGCTCTTTGCCGTGTGTTAAAAAAACTCACAGACGGCAAAGTATCTTTGCCGTCAGCCGTTCTTTGCCGTCAGCAGCTGTCGGCAAAATTGGTCTTTGTCGTCTGCCCCGACGAAATGCTGATGGCAAAGAGCAGTACTGATGGCAAATCTCGAGTTTCCTGTAGTGATGCGTTCCAAAACACGGTAAGGTCCCACAAATCTAGGGGCTAGTTTTCCTTTAACTCCGAAACGTTTAACTCCTCGCAGAGGTGATACTCTCAGGTACGATCTGTCTCCGATTTCATAAGCTATTTCCTTCCGCTTCGAGTCTGCATAACTCTTCTGCCTAGACTGAGCTACCTTCAATCTATCTTGAATTAGCTTAACCTTCTCTTCAGACTCTTTGATCAAGTCCGATCCAAACAACTGTCGGTCTCCTACTTCATCCCACATTAACGGCGTTTGACATCTCCTTCCGTACAATGCTTCGAACGGTGCCATCCTCAAACTGGCCTGGTAACTGTTGTTGTATGAGAACTCAGCGTAGGGCAAATTTTCATCCCAACTAGATCCATAATCTAGCGCACACGCTCTCAACATGTCTTCCAGAATCTGGTTGACTCTCTCGGTTTGTCCATCTGTCTATGGGTGAAACGATGTACTAAATTCTAGCCTTGTTCCCAAAGTTTGGTGTAGCTGATGCCAAAACTTTTAGGTGAACTTTGTTCCTCTATCAGATACAATGGTCCTCGGAACTCCGTGCAGACATACGATCCTGGTCATGTATATCTTGGCCAACTTCGCACTGGTGTATGTGGTTTTCACAGGGATAAAGTGGGCTACTTTGGTCAAACGGTCCACTACTAGCCAGATTGAGTCATATCCTGATTTGGTCCTGGGCAATCCGGTGATAAAGTCCATGCCAAGCTTCTCCCACTTCCATTCAGGTATCGGCATAGGTTGTAGCAATCCTGCTGGCTTCTGATGTTCTGCCTTTACTCTCTGGCATACATCACATACGGCTACATACTCGACAATATCCTTCTTCATTCTCGTTCACCATAAATGTTCCTTCAAATCCAAATACATCTTGGTGTTTCCGGGGTGTATCGAGTAGGGCGAATCATGTGCTTCCTGCAGTATCAACTTCCTGATCTCCGGGTCGTTGGGCACATAGATTCGATCCTCAAACCACAAGGTGTCGTGCTCATCCTCACAAAAGCCCTTGGCTTTTCCTTCACTCATCATTTTCCTTATCTCGGCAATCTCTTTGTCATCCTTCTGGGCTTCACGTATCTTTCCCAGCAATGTTGACTGAACCTCCAACGTTGCGACAAAACCTCTAGGAACTATCTCCATACGAAGCTCCCTGAGATCATCTGCTATCCCCTGGGGCATTATATTTCCCCTTTTACTAAGGTATTTGCATAACTCTTCCAGCTAAGAGCATCTGCAACGACATTGCCTTTCCTGGGTGATAGTGCAGCTTCATATCATAATACTTTATAAGCTCCAACCATCTCCTCTATGTGTGGTTCAACTCCTTCTAAGTGAAATTGTACTTCAAACTCTTGTGATCCGTGGACACATCAGAACGATTTCCAATAAGGAGATGTCTCCAGGTTTTGAGTGCATGCACTACAGCTACTAACTCCATATCGTGCGTCGCATAATTCAGCTCGTGCGACCGCAGTTGACGAGATGCATAAGAAACAATTCTTCCATCCTGCATGAGTACTCCTCCAAGTCCTATGTGTGACGCATCGTAGTACACTTGGAAATCCTTGCGTATATCTGGCAGTATCAGCACTGGGGCTGTCGTCAACCGTTTCTTCAACTCCTGGAAACTTTCTTCACACTCTTCAGTCCAATTGAACTTTGTCTCCTTCTTCAACAATGTCGTCATTAGCTTAGCAATCTTCGAGAAATTTTCTATGAATCTCCGGTAATATCCCGCGAGTCCAAGAAAATTGTGGATCTCTCCAACTGAAGTGGGTGCCAACCACTCAATGACTGCCTGCACTTTGACGGGGTCAACTGCTATACCTTCTCCCGATATAACATGCCCTAGGAATCCAACTTCCTTCAATCAAAACTCGCATTTGCTAAACTTGGCATACAACTGATGTTCTCTGAGCTTCTCCAGTACCAAACGCAAATGCTCCGTGTGTTCCTCCTCATTCTTCGAGTACACCAAAATATCATCAATGAATACCACGACAAACTTATCCAAGAATTCCATGAACACCTTGTTCATCATACTCATAAAATAGGCTGGGGCGTTAGTCAATCCAAATGACATAACCATATACTCATATAGCCCATACCTTGTGGTGAAGCCTGTCTTGGGTATATCCTTCTCTCGGATCTTCAACTGGTGGTATCCAGATCGTAGATCGATCTTAGACAATACTTTCGCTCCCTGGAGTTGGTCGAATAAATCATTGATCATCGGCTGCGGGTACTTATTCTTAATAGTCACTTAATTCAATGCATAATAATCAACGAACATTCTTAAAGATCCATCCTTCTTCTCGACCAAAAGCACTGGGGCTCCCCAAGGTGATGAACTCCGGCGAATAAAACCTTTCTCCAATAACTCCTTAATCTGCTTCTTGATCTCCTCCAGATCATTCGCTGGCATCCGATACGGTCTCTTCTATGTTGGTCCAGTGCCAGGCAACAGCTCTATCGAAAACTCAATATCCCTATCGGGTGGCATGCTTGGTAACTCCTCTGGAAACACATCCGGGTAATCCTTTACTACCGGCACTTCCTCCTAAACAACTCCCATGAGAGAATGTACTTGTGTCCTTATAGGCGAATGCCTAGATACATACTTAATCCTTTTTCCCTCCGGGGTGGTAAGCAAAATAGACTTGCTGGCACAGTCGATATTCCCTCCATACATCGATAGCCAATCCATACCTAATATCACATCCAATCCTTGTGACTCCAAAACAATTAGGTCTGAGGGAAAAACATGTCGTCCAATGGTCAATGGCATCTGAAAACATCCTTGATTTGCCATATATTCCGCTCCGGGTGAACTTACTAACATGGGGGCCATAAGAACTATGGTGGACAACTTATGTCTATTTACGAATCCCCTTGAAATGTATGAATGTGATGCACCAGTATTGAAAAGAACAACGGCGGTAAATGACTTAAACAAAAACTTACCGATCATCGCATCTGGTTGTTCTTCAAATTCCTCCACGGTCACGTGGTTCACTTGTCCTTTGTTGAACGGGTTGGGCTTCTTCCCGGCGCTTCCATTCCCGTTCCCATTCTTAGCTTCAGGGCACTCACTGGCATAATGTCCATTCTTCCCACACTTGTAACAGGTGATGTGGCTGAAATCCTTCTTGGCGGGTGTGGACGGGGTAGAGCGATTCTAATTATTGTTTGCTCCATTCCCATTCCCATTCTTGGAGCCACTGTGGTTGTGGGAACTTCTTCCAGTGTGGGTGTGGTTTCCATGGTTATGGGTATATCCTCCCGAATTCGGGGTGAATCGGGGCTTCTGCTGGGCTCCAGAATTATTCCTTCCTTGTCCATACTTCCTCTTGCGGCTCTCAATCTGCTGCTGCTTCCCTCCAATCATAAGAGCTTTATCTACCAACTCCTGGTAGTTGTTGAAAGTTTCCACCATCAACTGTACGCTCATCTCATCATCCAGCCCTTCCATAAATCTCTCCTGCTTAGCGGCATCTGTGGCCACATCATCTGGGGCATAACGAGATAGGGTACTAAACTCATGCACGTACTGAGCCATAGTACGATTTCCTTGGTGCAAGTTGCAAAACTCCCGCTTCTTGATGCTCATAGCTCCAGTTGAGACATGGGCAGTACGGAAAGCTTGCTGCAACTGATCCCAAGTTACATTGGCTATAGGAAAAGTGGCTATGTAATTCTCCCACCATGCTGCGGCTGGTCCAGACAACTGGTGTGCGGCAAATCGCACTTTCTCAGCATCCGAGCAATTTGCGGTGGTCAAATCCCTTCTAATCTTACGCAGCCAGTCATCAGCAACTATTGGTTCAATGCTGCTAGCAAACACCAGTGGTTGCAACCTTAGGAAACGTGTCAGGTTGTCCACGGGTGGTGGTGGTGGAGGGTTGTTGTTGTTCTGGTTGTTCTGAGTGTTCTGGACAAGAATTTGCATCAAAGTGTTCTGCTGCTGGATCAACTAAGTGAGCTAAGGGGGAAACTCAAATCCGGGCTCACGTCTTGGAGGCATCTGATGGGTGTAGAGGGAAGAGATTAGAATAGAATTGAGGTCTAAGGGAAAATCACTACCCATATGCACATGAGACAAACACAATCATATCACACCAATCAATTTCAAGCAAGGTCTTACAAAGATCTAACTAACATTACAAAAGTGCTCTAAGACTACTAATTTGTGGGAAAGAACTACTAATCATAGGGCAGTCATCTGGAAATTTTGATCGGCGGAAGATTCCATGATGTCTGCTCCAGCTTCATCTTCATAGTCTTCGTCATCACTATCATCGGGGTCTAAATCCGTGTCGTCGATGATGATGTAATCTTCAGAACGAATCTCCTTAGGTTCTTCTTCCTCTTCTTCTCCTCCTAGTGCTGGATCTCCCATGAATACACCTAGCTTCCTTGTCAAATCATCATTTCTCCACTAATATCAACATCTCCTCCTCGTATCAGTCACAAGTAGACTTGAGTTCTTCTTCTAGCTCCAAATTCATGTTTAGTGCCTTCTTCAAATCTATCATCCCTGCGCACATCTGGTGCTCCTGTCATCGAATGTGCAGGTTTAACTCCTGGATGTATGCTGCAATGGACCTGTCCTTCCGGGTGCTGATTATGTCCCAACGCTCATCTCGGCGTCCACAAATCTGGTAGATAGTGTCCTTCAGCTCCTGCTTGTAGACTTGTCCGATCCTTCGCATAGTGATGTGGACTACCATACTCTTGCCTAGGCTCCAGGTTGGTGCATTAAAAGAAAACTCTATTGGCTCAGTGGATGGTGCAAAGGTTCTCCTGGGAATTTGAACTTGAATGCTCCATCGCTCCTCTTCTGGTATAGTGGCAGTGTAGGTCCCGCTAAAGCTTGGTATTCCTATGTTCAGGTACCTAGTGACCTCCTTCAAGTGTCGTCCAAAAGGTGTGTCTTCATCTGGTTGAGTGAACTTGTTCCTTGGGTCCACCATCCTAAAGAACTAGAAAATGGAGAGAAGTCAGAAATGAGTAGAGAAGAGTGACCTAGGGTTTATCTTAGTGGTCGTGTCCTACAGTCAGCGTGTGCTCTGATACCATCTTGTAGCGACCACGATCCGAATGGACCGAAGTCTCTGTGTTTGAGTGTCATCCCTGGATCGGTAATGCTGACACACACAATACTTGAAGGATTTATAATAGAGTGGCAATCACACACTTATTACATCGAATGTCTCCAAAGAGAACTTATTACAAAAGTCTATGCATAAGGCCATCTAACAAAATAACAGCGGAAGGCTCTTAAGTTAAGTGAGTCCATCAACTCCAACGGCATAGCTGAGTGCAAGACAAACGACCTAGAACGTCTTACTCCTCGTCTTAAAAGTCTGCAACGTAACATTTTGCAGCCCGAAACGGGTCAGCAAATGGAATATGCTGGCAAGATAACACAGAAGATGCAAGTAACTGAAATAAAGGCTACACTATATACATATTTGGCTGGTGGAGGCTCTAAGGTTAAAGTTTTTGCGTAAAGCCAATTTTTCCCTACAACAAAGGAATAAATTTTATTTTAACTATCATGGTAGTTGAAACATCATTGAGAAGGTACCTCCAACTCAATCCAAAATTAAAGTAAAACTTTAACCCAACAAATTAACTTTAGAGTGATGAGACCAACCAATAATTCAAGTACCAGATACTCAAGATTGTCCATAACCGGGGACACGGCTAATCATGATCAGTTTGTACACTCTGCAGAGGTTTGTGCACTTTTCCCACAAGACTCGATCTCCTCCGTTGGATTTCTCGCACTGCATGGTGTTTGAGGAACAGATGACCGAGACATAGTTTTTCAGAAGCATTTACTCTTTACCCCAGGTGGACCCATACACCTACTTTCCCCTACATCTGCTAGTCCACCACGAAAAAGCTCACACAACTTACACATACTATGCCAGAGCCCATAATGGCATTGTGGATGCACACGGAAGTTTCTAGCATGAATAGTTTTATGATCCCTTTGAGCCTGGGTGGCATTCCATAGCACAATCACACGGAAACCCCGGGATTTCCTAGGACAACACTGGATACCCCAGGTGCCCTGCAACCAATCCACCAAGATGTGTATTCAAGTAGCCAAATTAAGTTGAACCATTAATTAACAACTCACATCTGTCATGGATATTCTCTCAAACCCAACCACGTCTACGAGCATAGCAAGGCAACCTAAGCATAACGTAGAAGTAACTCCCAAGGGTTTGAAAATAATACAGGTGATAGGTTCAACCTCAAACTACTTCCCAAACCCACAAGTTAAGAGATCCTACTCATGCAATGTGTGAGGGTTTGAACTAATGCATAAAAACTGGGTAATAAAAGGGTATGATCAAAGTGTTACTTGCCTTGCTGATGATTCGCAAAACCTAGAGACTCGTAGTAGCACGCTTCACAATCCGGGTATTCTATCGCAAGCAAACAATAGCATACATAAGCAATGAAGCAAAGACGCGCAAACAAAAATCCAAAAGATAAGATCTAACCAGAAAGTTCAACTTAAGAACTCCGGTTTGCAAAAAGAATCAAATCGAAAGAAGCAACGAAACTCAAACTGCGAAAGAAACGAGATTCGTTAACTAGTTTGATCTAGGGTCAAATTTTATAGTAGCCAAAACTTTGTTCAAGTTGGTTAAACGGAAAGAGGGCGTCGAGGCGAAGATCTGGGATTTTGAATCAACTGATTCCGACTCTCGAGCGAAAAGAAAAACGAAAAACAAGATCAGGGTAGAAATCGCGATCGAAATAATCGCGGATAAATACCCCGAAAAAGAAAACGGACGAACAGACTAACGAACGAACATTCGCTGTCTGCAGCTAACGGGCGAACAACGTTCGTTAAAATGAACGTACGGACGAACGTTCGCTAAATAACTAAACCGAAAAAACCGATCTAATTAAAAAAACGGATCTAGTGTTCTTTTTTATGAAAAAGAACCGATTGATTAACAAAAAGAACCGGCGGCGACGGCGAGAAGACGGCGGAGGGCGGCGGGGCGGATCCGTTAGCGGGTGGCGCGGCGGCTCCGGTGGCGGGCGGCGCGGCACGCAGCGGTGGCGGCGGCTGGTGCGGCGAGCGGGGCGGCGGCGGCGCAAGGGCGGCGGCGGCGCGTGGCTCGAGGGCGGCGCTAGGGTTCGGCGGCTCGCGCGGGCTAGCGAGCGGGGCGGCTAGGCTGGCGGTGGCCTCCGGGCTGGCGCTTTTAAAGGCCCGGCTAGGACAGTCCAAGTCGGTTACTGCCCAGAGTCGGTTCCCCTTTTTTTTAAACGAGTCCTGACGTACGAAAACTAACAAAAGAAATACCAGACGGACTCCAAAAATCCCGAAATAAATTTTCACCGTCCTCTAATAATATCTAGGACAAAGTGAACATTTTTCCCGGACAACATGCAATTTTGAAAAACGCGTATTTTTTCTATGCAAATAAAATCACAAATAAATCTGAAAAAAATACCAAAAGTGATTTTAATATTTTTTTCCTCCAGTATTTCTGTTATTTTGGAGAATTAATATTATCCCCGCTCATATATTTTATTTAGAAATATTTTTAGGAGGGAAAAATAATTAAAACCAACGCTATCCTCGTACAGGTATTCGAGTAAACTCAAATACAAAAATGGTAGAATTCCCAACTCTCTCCGTAGGTCCTTGAGTTGTTTAGAATTTTCGAGGATTGCCACGCACAAAAATGCAAAAAATATGCAATGCAGTAGGATCTATGTATAACTTTCCAAATTGAAAATTTGGGATGTTACATCATGATATAAGGAAATATAATATAACAACTTAATTATTGCCTCTAGGGCATATTTCCTTCACTTCAATGTCGAGCGCTCAACACATTTAACCTGCAGTTAATTTCATGCGAAATATAGTGCTAATCACATAATAACACGCAAATAATATCCTAATTAATATCCGCATGCACAAATTAACGTGCATTGCACGTACACATTGACTAGTTCACCTTAAAAGGAGTATACATTGAGTACGGTCCCCATTGTGTACTACTACTATTGGATAGTACTATCTCAAATCCATACAAACCATGCAATAGGATTACTAACTAGTACTAGTACTACGCACATAACCTAAGCTAGATCACGGTACTCATCGTCAGAGATGGGTAGGCGGCCTCATGCTGCAACTCCAGCTCCTCCTGCTCCTCCTCCAGTTTGGCGAACATCTAGTTGATCCCCCAGTCCCGTTGCCAGAGGAAGCGGTGTTTGGCCTCCACCTTGGCCTCCGACTGGATGAACTCGAGGATGGCATGTTGTTCCGCTGGCCTCTGCTCTTGGGCGACGCCATGGCGAAGCATGCAGCCGGTGGCGCCGGCTCCACCTCGCCCGTGTCGTCGTCCTCCTCCTCCAGCTCCGCTTAGCCCGCGTCGTCCTCCTCCTGTTTCGGGTTTGCCTCACCCGCTTCATCGTCCTGCTCCTCCAGCTCAGCTTCGCCCGCGTCGTCCTCCTCCTGTTCCGGCTCCGTCTCACCCGCGTCATCCTCATCCTCCTCCGGGTTAGTGTCCTCCTTGATCGCATGCTGCTCCGCCTCCTCCTCCAACTCCGGCTAGTCCGGTGGCAGGATGGTTGCGATCTGGACTTCGTGCCGCTTCCAGATCTTCGGAAGCAGCTCAAAGCACCGCTCCGGCAGAGCATGGCGTATGTCGTTACCATCGGACAGACCATGGCTATTGGGCGACGGCGGGCAGAGAAGAGGTAGTGGGAGGGGAATGAATGTGGCTACTGTTTGGGTTCACCGTCTAGCTAAAATAGAGGCAGTCCATCACAGGTACCCGCGGGTGCACAAATTATACACATATGGGTCTGTTTAGGGTGCGTCACATAACTCACATGCGCGTGCATGAATGGTGTGTTTGTTAGGGAGTGTGTGTGTGTGTGCCCCTCTATTCTTCGGACATGTACTCCACCTTTTGCATCGGTATATAAGTATAACAATACCTTACCTTGTAATTTACCTTGTCATATTAATCAGATTTGTGTCAAAAGAATGTGACTTCCTGCTCGTGATTTCGTTATATAATTATCCGAAATTTGCTAACTAGTAAAATAAAGTGGAATTTTCCATGTTATAAGTAAATTAATGTGACTGATTATCATATGGGTAAGGTCAGACGAAGGGTGGTAGGAACAAATAGTCCACCTAGAGCATGTGTGTGTGTGTGGTCGTATAGAGAGACCATGTGTGTATAAAGAGACCGTGTGTGTGTGTGAAAGAAAGAATGGTGTGTGTGTGTGATGGAGTCTTTGGCAAGGAAAGTAATTAAGTGTGTGTGGCTTCATCGTAGACAGTCAATGTGTATGGTAGAGGCTTCCAACGAGGGAGGGGGCGAGGGAGAAAAATCCCGCAGATATGGATGAATGGCATGTGCGTGTGAGACGAGTGGACATCGAGATAACACGTTTGTTTGAGAGACGCCGAGGAAAACTACTATCGATGGTGCATATAAGCAGGAATTAAACGAAGTGAAAGTCTTATTGGTTCCAGGGATAGTGGGAGGGAGTGATAGAATAGGGTAGCCAAAAGGAGATAGTTAAGTGTGAGTGTGTGTTTTAGAGAAGAGACACATACATATGGAAGCCATCTGCACACAAGAAGAGAAACAATTGATGTGGGGTGGGAGCTAGGGGTAATTAACTAGGCACCGAGAGAGATGAGACAATGGACATGCATGTGCGGGATGTATACATATATACGTGGGGGGTTTGTCTGCCCGCGCACATGATTGAGATGAAAGAGAGGGCATAAGTCATAAGATCAACATGACACGAGAGTTGGATCGATATGGCAATATGCATCCATCCGAGAGCAGAGGGAAGAAGGTGCAAGGCTGGAGCGTGTGTTTTTGTCTTTAAGAGAGAGTGGCGTGGGGTGGAGCATGCATATATGGCGAGTAGAGGGACCGAGACACAAATTTGTGTGCAAAAGAGACCGACCTATAGGTGCATGTAGAGAAAAACATATATAGTGTGCGTGATAGGAAGCAAGAGTGCGTCCGAGAAAGAAGGTTGCTGGAGAAACACAAAAATTGGGATATAGAGATGCTAGTTAGAGGGAGATCGGCTATTGTGTTTTTTGTCTTTGAGAGA
>LR738711.1:265223147-265397524 GCA_902687465.1 Secale cereale | reverse complement strand
GTGTGTGTGTGTGTGTGTGTGAGGGTGCGTGTGAGTGACATACAAATGAATATTAGAGAGAAATGAGAGCCCGAGAGACAAAGTTTGTGTTTGCGAGGGAGAGTGAGACTTTTCTGAGGGAGAGTCGTAGCTAGAGAGACATAGGGAACATGAGATATCCCTATGGAGAGAGGGTGTGTGTGAGCGACATATAGGGGAACGATGGAAAGAAATAAGACCTTGGGAGATTGATTTTGTATTTGAGTGCGAGAGATGGATATTTAAGAGGGAGAGTCATAGCTACTGAGAGTTAGTGAGCGCAAGAAATGTCTAGAGTGAGAGGGTGTGTCTGAGTGGCACATAGGGGAATAGCATAGAGAAATGAGACCCCCGGAGATGAAGTTTTTGTTTGTGTGAAAGAAAGAGAATTCAGAGGGAGAATTATAGTTAGAGAGGCATAGCAGGGAGAGATATAGTGAATGTCGAGGAAGAGACTACTGTCAGAGTGTTACGTATAAGAAAAGACTTCTACCAACATACAACTAGCACAAGACATACCCGTGAGATGGTGTAGGCGTACGGGTCTAAATAGATATATGAGGGTGCGAGTGATAGCTATATGAGACGAAATATTTGGATTAAAGGGGATTCAAATATTTAAATTAGAGATCAGGACATCAATAATATGATAACGAAAACTGGGCTATCAAACATGCCTATTAATTTGAATTTGGGGACATATGTAATGTTATTTAGTTTATCAATATCAGTGATGTGTAGATCTTTTCAATTAGAGAAAATGCATGACTTTATGCAATTCATGTCTAAATGAGACTACCCTACATGTTGCATGTGTCAAACATGTTATACGTGTTTGAGAAAAAAAACTATGCGTGAAACAGACATTAACTAGATCTAGTTAGCGAGGAATGCATACACTGGATTTCAACATAAAATGGTTCAAAATAGTTCAATTCAATTTAAGATGGATTCAGCCTTATGAATATGAGATCATGACATCTGTAAACCATATTTATGTAGAAAGGGTGTTTAGCTTTTGAAAGTACTAGTCATTGTGTACGTGCAATGCACGTTAATTTTTGCATGCGGATATTAATTAGGATATTATTTTCGTGTTATTATGTGATTATCACTATATTTGGCATGAAATTAACTCCACGCTAAATGTGTTGAGCGCTCGACATTGAAGTTGTCTAGGTCATTGGTTTGATGGCCGAGGTTAATTGGATCTGCCCCTTTGGGTCTTTTTATATTGGTATAGATATAGATATAGATATATAAAAAGATGATGTATATAGATTTTTTCGAATACAAACTGGATCATGCCCGAAAAAAAAAGAAAATGGATTCAAAGTGTGTTGGTACGGTAAACGTGCACTCTCTTTTTTTGTAAAAAATTGAACGAAGCGGGGAAACTCGCAGTAACCGCCCGAAACCAAAATCTGCGAGATTTAAATTACTGACAATCCCTGACACGCAAAGCCTATGGGCTCGATTTCTATAGGTTTCGACAGGGGTAGGCTTGTAATTTCATTGAAACGTGACATGACAGCCTCCGCCTCTCACCTCCCCGGATTCATACATGGTGGGCGCCAAAACATAGTTTCTCCTCGGCTGAAATCGCCTCTGACCTCCCTCCCCGATTCGTACACGGTGGGCGCCAAAACAAACTCTCCTCGACAGAAATCTCCGGCGGCAAATATTCGGTGTATGCAAGAATACCATCCTATCCCCAGCAGCCCAAGATTCATGTGATGTCTGGAATTTTAAACGGGGGATAAGTTGGTAAATTTCCCCGCATTTGAGACAAGCGCGTCCCAAAGACATGGCCCCCCTACCTCTCTCCCTCCATTTCCCCATTCGTACTCCATGTGCGCCAAAACACCCTCTCCACCCTAGCCTCCTCCGTCTGCCACCCCATCTACCATTGTCCTCCTCCACCATGTCGGAGCTGATACCCCGACGCCGTAGTCCATTACAAGAGAGCGACCTTTCTCATCCATGGCTTTGGACCATCTGGATCCTTGCCTCCCATCCTCTCGTTGCATCCCCGCCATCATCCACCTTGCCGGCACCACTCCTACGGCCGTCTCGTCCACCGCACCAGGATATTTCCCTCGCTGCCACCGTCTGCCCTCCTACATCTGCTTCTACGCCGCTGATAGCCATCGCTACCATAGCACAGTCAAATTCTCAGCAGATGCATACACGGCACCACACCAGAGGCGGTACTCTTTTGTATCCGCTCAACTTATTTATTGCAGCAAGAAAATAGATCGCCATTGCTTGATTGTGATTTCCTGTCCACCACTTAGGATCTTACTTGTTAGTTGTTGGTTGCGAAGTTGCCTTTGTCCGGTTTGCACCTTCAAATCCACCATGGCACGATCAACACTAGCTAAATGACAGTAGACTAAATTTCAAAACTGGGACAATCAATTTTTGAGAGCTCGCCGGAGTTCGCTGGAGGGAAGGAAGCTGCTCGGGTGGGGGTGGCGGTGGGGCCTCGCCGGAAGAAAAAAACTCAATGCGGGTGGGGGCGGGGGTGGCAGGGTGGTTCAGGGGAGGGCGGGGGGTCGTGGCTGGTGGTTCGGCCGACGGCCTGTGCTGTGTTCCGTAAGGGAAGAATCAGAGGGGGTAAGAAGAAGGGTTAGGAGACGTAGGATCTTCCCTCAACCTCCTGAACTGGTCGACTGACCCAAATGACGAAAGTCACGCGACTTGCATGTAGAAATTCCTTTATATTCAGTACCATCATCGTAGCTGCTTAGCACTGCTCCTAAATCCATCAAGCTAAGCAACGTGCCACTAAAAATTCCAACTTGTTGCTCGAATACGAATCGGATTTGATGCTGATATAAATAAAACACATAACATTTAATTTGTTAGCTGATATTCCCACTTTACTTTCGAAAAGCACATGCACCACATATAGAGAGACATCAGGGAATTGCATTCTTAATGTGCTCTGGTTCATCATGTGTGGGAACCGCGCAACAAACATTTTATTATCCTAAATTAGCTTGCTTTTCTTTAGCATGTTCCTCTTATGTGCTTCTTTAGTAAGTACTCTCTCCGTTCCTAAATACAAGTCTTTGTACAGATTCCACCATGGACTACATATGGAGCAAAATGAGTGAATCTACACTCTAAAATGTATCTGTATACATCTGTATGTGATCCATAGTGTAAATCTCTACAAATACTTATATTTTGGAACAAAGGGAGTATAATAGGACAATACAGTATGTTCCTTGTTGTGAACACGAGCAGGGACATTTGCAGTGTACAGGTCTATTCGGTCGGTTGGGATGGACACTTTCAACTCTTCGGGCCACTTTGATTCGTAGGATTTTGTAAATATAGGAACAAGAATTATACTGGCCTGCCAACTTGAATCCTATAAGATTAGGAAGAAAATGCGGGGAGTTGTGCCGCCTTTGAATCCTATAGTATAGTATATTAATGCACGCACCATATTACAACACACATGGGCTCTCCCATCAGAGTCTAGTGATAGCACACAAGGGTTTATAGGAAGCCCCTATTATATTAGAATATCCTCTGCATTACAAAGATAATCTCACTACTATTTATGTTTTCATGCTTCTCAGATATTATACGTAATCACAATGCATATGAGAATGCGCATATCATAAGAATATTACAGAACAGTGCAATGACTAACAAACTTGGCACCAAGGCATTGAGTTCCATTCTGGATGCAATGAAACTCATATGCTCCCCACCTGCAGATTCTTGTTTAGAATATGATCCAAATGACTATTCCGACCTCGAGGAGTCGAAGGCACATGGCCTATCCTGTTCACCCATCAAGGTGCCTGTTCTAATCTGTCAAGGTTTTATTGATTGCATGTATCATGCATAAGGTGTCTTGCATTTCTTCTACTTCGTTGCAGCGCCATCTGCTTAGTTTACTTATCATATATGTCAAGATGCCATGCCCATCCATTATCAATACATATTCCATCTGTTATCGTACCATGTTTTCCCACTCAAATGTTGTTCTTGTGCATCAGACATAAAAAAGGAAGAGGGTGATTGCCGAACCTGAAGGAGCACCAGTAAAGTCCTTGAACAACATGGTGGTGCCAGAGAAATCAGAAAGCACCCCACTTATATTGGCTCTCTAACCAGTGACACAAAACATAGGACCGACTCCAGCAGATTGTACCCATACTTCATTGGCCAGACCACTATCCCCACCACACAGGACCTTCACTCCAGCAAAAGGTATGCCAAATTAAATTGCCATAGCACCAGACATACCATGGAAAAATCCCACTCCAGCAAAAAGTACAACAAGTCCACTGATACGCCCATTTTGCATTATGCTTTTATGTTGATATTTATTGCATTATGGGCTGTTATTACACATTATGTCACAATACTTATGCCTTTTCTCTCTTATTTTACAAGGTTTACATGAAGAGGGAGAATGCCGGCAGCTGAAATTCTGGGCTAGGAAAGGAGCAAACATTGGAGACTTATTCTGCACAACTCAAAAAGCCCTGAAACTCCAGGAAACTCTGTTTTCGAAAATATAAAAAATATCTGGCAAAATAAGTACAGGAGGGGGGCCACCCACCATCCACGAGGGTGGGGGCGCCCCCTGGGCGTGTCCCCCTGCCTTGTGGGCCACCTGGCAACCCCCAATGCCCATCTTCTGCTATATGAGGTGTTTTGACCTGGAAAAAATCATAAGGAGGTTTTCGGGACGAAGCGCCGCTGTCTCGAGGTGGAACCTTGGCGGAACCAATTTAGGGCTCCGGCAGAGCTGTTCTACCGGGGATACTTCCCTCCGGGAGGGGGAAATCGTCATCGCCGTCATCACCAACAACTCTCCCATCTTGGGGAGGGTTATCTTCATCAACATCTTCACCAGCACCATCTCCTCTCAAACCCTAGTTCATCTCTTGTATCCAATCTTTGTACCAAAACCTCAGATTGGTACCTGTAGGTTGCTAGTAGTGTTGATTACCCCATATAGTTGATGCTAGTTGGTTTACTTGGTGGAATATCATATGTTCAGATCCATTATGCATACTAGTTGGTTTACATTCATGTTTTTATTGGCCTACTCTCTTCAAGGATGCCCGTAAGTTTGTCTTATCTTGTCATGAATGTCAAAGAATTGGTAATATTAGTAGAGTCAAGAAATGCCTATGAATTATTCACTTGTTATTGAACCATTCGATGTTTGGGGCTTTGATTATATGGGACTGTTTCCTTCCTCTAATGGGTATACACATATTTTGTGTTGTTGTTGATTACGTTACTAAGTGGGTAGAAGCTATTCCAACTAGTAGTTCTGATCACAACACCTCCATTAAGATGCTTAGAGAAGTTATTTTTCCGAGGTTTGGAGTCCCTAGATACTTAATGACTGATGGTGGTTCACACTTTACTGATGGTGCTTTCCGCAAAATGCTTGCTAAGTATGATGTTAACCATAGAATTGCAACCCAATACCACCCATAGTCTAGTTGTCAAGTAGAATTAAGTAATAGGGAGCTGGAATTAATTTTGCAAAATACTGTTAATAGATCTAGAAAGAATTGGTCCAATAAACTTGATGATGCATTATGGGCCTATAGAACTGCATATAAAAATCTCATGGGTATGTCTCCATATAAAATGGTTTATGGGAAAGCATGTCACTTACCTCTCGAACTAGAACATAAGGCATATTGGGCTATTAAAGAGCTCAATTACGATTTCAAAATTGCCGGTGAGAAGAGGTTATTTGACATTAGCTCGCCTGATGAATGGAGAACCCAGGCCTACGAAAATGCAAAACTGTTTAAAGAAAAATTTTAAAGATGGCATGACAAAAGGATAAAAAAGCGGGAGTTTAACGTAGGTGATTATGTCTTGCTATACAACTCTCTTTTAAGATTTTTTTTGCAGGAAAACTTCTCTATAAATGGGAAGGTCCTTACGTTATCGAGGAGGTCTATCATTCCGGTGCCATAAAAATCAACAACTTTGAAGGCACAAATTCGAAGGTGGTGATTGGTCAAAGAATCAAACATTACATCTCAGGTAATCCTATAAATGTTGAAACCAATGTTATTGAAACCGTAACCCCGGGGGAGTACATAAGGGACACTTTCCAGAATGATTCAGACTCCGAAAAGGAAGAGGTATGTGGTATGGTAAGTAAACCGATTCCAAAACAGTTCTAATGGCAATTTTTCTTTGTTTTGGAATATTTAGAAAAATAGAAAAATAAGAAGTAGTCCGAGAAGGACACGAGGCGTTCACGAGGGTGGAGGACGCGCCCTACCCCCTCGCCACGCCCCCACCTCGTGGGCACCCCGTGTGCCTCCCAGACTCCGTTTTCTTGCACGTTACTTCTTTCGGTCAGTAAAAATTCATTATATAATCTGCTGAAGGTTTGGACCACCGCAGCACGCGAAAATCCTCTGCTTTTGTTTCGAGCTATTTTCTGTCAGAGTTGACAAGGTCAGGCATCATATCATCCTCCCCCTCCAGCAATGAGGGAAACGATGCTTGGTTAATGAACATAGAGCTGAAGAGATAAGAACCTAGGGATATCAACAAGGAGAATAGGATCAAGAAGGCTATGGAAGATCAGGCTCCGGCAGCAGAAGAAGAAGACATCCTTCAACCCCTTCCAAACCTTTTTACTTCAACTGAGATTGAAGCTTTCAAGATGATTGAATTAGGTCAAATACAAAACAAGTATCTCACAAGTGAAAATATTTTGCTGAAGGAGCATATCGCCGCACTCAAGGGTATTATCCGCAAGTTGGAGGATCTCCTACGCTCGATGTACGATACTCCTTCATCACTTCTACCAACTCCATCATCCCCACCTTCGAAGACGGAGACATAATCACATGGGTATGGGCACTCCCCTTGGCTACTGCCAAGCTTGGGGGTGGTGCCCCGGTATCGTATCACCATCACACTCCTATCTTTACCGTTTTTCTTAGTTCGACCCTTTTGGTAATATCTTGATCTAGTAAAATAAAGTTTAGTATGATCTAGTCGTGACCTTTGCTTTATGATCCTTATCTTTGTAATTGAGTCCGTGAGCTATATAATAAAGATTAGTTTTGAGTGAACGGCTTAACTTTCTCACTATGATCATGAGAGGATAAAAGAAGGTATAAAAAGTATCAAAGAGATCATATTGATCTTATGGAAAGTAATGACTTCACATATAAAGAGTATGATGAATAAAAGTTGTTGAGAGTTGAGAAACATAGTTTTGGTCATTGTTGCAATTAATAGGAAGTAATAAGGAAAGAGAGGTTTTCACATACAGATAAACTATCTTGGACATCTTTTATGATTGTGAGCACTCATTAAAATATGACATGCTAAAGAGTTGATGTTGGACAAGGAAGACACCATAATGGGTTATGTTTTCTTACATCCAAAATAAAGTATATTGGCCTGGATCATCCAACATGTTGATCTTGCCTCCCCCCATGCTAACCAAAACTCCTGCACCAAGTAGAGATACTACTTGTGCTTCCATACATCCTTAAACCCATTTTTGCCATGAGAGTCCACCATATCTACCTATGGATTGAGTAAGATCCTTCAAGTAAGTTGTCATTGTTGCAACTCTCTAAAATATGTATGATCTATTAGTGTGGAGGAAATAAACTTTGTACGATCTTGTGATATGGAAGCAATAAAAGCGACAGACTGCATAATGAAGGTCCATATCACTAGTGGCAATATAAAGTGACGTTCTTTTGCGCTAAGATTTTGTACATCCAACCATAAAAGCACATGAAAACCTCTGCTTCCCTCTGCGAAGGGCCTATCTGTTGTTCTTACCTTATAAGAGTCATGGTGATCTTCACCTTTCCTTTTTACATTTTATCCTTTGGCAAGACATTGTGTTGGAAAGATCCTGACATATATACCGAACTGGATGTAAGCTATCATGATCTATTATTGTTGGCATTACCCTTGAGGTAAAAGGTTGGGCGGCAACACTATAAGCCCCTATCTTTCTCTTTGCCCGATTAAAACTCCATACCCATAAGTATTGCATGAGTGTTAGCAATTGTGAAAGACTAAATGGTAGTTGAGTATGTGGACTTGCTGAAAAGATCTTATATTGACTCTTTCCCATATTATGATAAGTTGCAATTGCTTCAATGACCAAGATCATAGTTTTTTAATTTTCAATGAAGTTTGTGATTCATACTTGACATTGTGAATGGATTGTTACTATAGCATAAGGAAACATATGACAATATATATGTATGTTGTTCTTATAAGAATGATCATGATGCCCTCATGTCCATATTTTATTTTATCGACACCTCTATCTCTAAACATGTGGACATGTTTTTTGATGTCGGCTTCCACTTGAGAACAAGCGAGGTC
This sequence comes from Secale cereale, assembly GCA_902687465.1. Lineage (NCBI taxonomy): Eukaryota > Viridiplantae > Streptophyta > Magnoliopsida > Poales > Poaceae > Secale > Secale cereale. Next base: position 265,389,124 of record LR738711.1, on the reverse strand, counting down.
TAAGCTTGGGGGAGTTGATACTTCCATTTTGCATCATGCTTTTATGTTGATATTTATTGCATTATGGGCTGTTATTACACATTATGTCACAATACTTATGCCTTTTCTCTCTTATTTTACAAGGTTTACATGAAGAGGGAGAATACCAGTAGCTGGAATTCTGGGCTGGAAAAGGAGCAAACATTGGAGACCTATTCTGCACAATTCAAAAAGCCCTGAAAGTCAACGAAACTCCGTCTTAGAAAATATGAAAAAATATCTGGCGAAAGAAGTACAGGAGGGGGGCCACCCACCGTCCAGGAGGGTGGGGGAGCAGGGGGGGCCTGCTTCGTGGGCCACCTGGCAGCCCCCTGATTCCCATCTTCTGCTATATGAGGTGTTTTGACCTGGAAAAAATCATAAGGAGGTTTTCGGGACGAAGCGCCGCCATCTCGAGGCGGAACCTTGGCGGAACCAATCTAGGGCTCCGGCAGAGTTGTTCTGCCGGGGATACTTCCCTCCTGGAGGGGGAAATCGTCACCGCCGTCATCACCAACAACTCTCCCATCTTGGGGAGGGTTATCTTCATCAACATCTTCACCAGCACCATCTCCTCTCAAACCCTAGTTCATCTCTTGTATCCAATCTTTGTACCAAAACCTCAGATTGGTACCTGTAGGTTGCTAGTAGTGTTGATTACCCCTTATAGTTGATCCTAGTTGGTTTACTTGGTGGAAGATCATATGTTCAGATCCATTATGCATATTAATACCCCTCTGATTATGAACATGAATATGCTTTGTGAGTAGTTACGTTTGTTCCTGAGGACATGGGAGAAGTCTTGCTATATGTAGTCATGTGAATTTGGTATTCGTTTGATATTTTGATGAGATATATGTTGTCTTTCCTCTAGTGGTGTCATGTGAACGTCGACTACATGACAGTTCACCATTTTTTGGGCCTAGAGGAAGGCATTGGGAAGTAGTAAGTAGATGATGGGTTGCAAGAGTGACAGAAGCTTAAACCCTAGTTTATGCGTTGCTTCGTAAGGGGCTGATTTGGATCCATATGTTTCATGATATGGTTAGGTTTACCTTAATACTTCTTTTGTAGTTGCGGATGCTTGCAATAGAGGTTAATCATAAGTGGGATGCTTGTCCAAGTACGGGTAGTACCCAAGCACCTGTCCACCCACATACCAAATTATCAAAGTAACGAACGTGAATCATATGAGCGTGATGAAAACTAGCTTGACGATAATTCCCATGTATCCTCAGGAGCGCTTTCCTTCATATAAGAGTTTGTCCTGGCTTGTACTTTGCTACAAAAAGGATTGGGCCATCTTGCTGCACCTTATTTACTTTTACTATTTGTTACTTGTTACCAACTATCTTATCACAAAACTATCTGTTACCGATAATTTCAGTGCTTGTAGAAAATACCTTACTGAAAACTGCCTATCATTTCCTTTTGCTCCTCATTGGGTTCGACACTCTTACTTAACGAAAGGACTACGATAGACCCCCTACACTTCTGGGTCATCATTCACCGGCCTAAGACCTATCCCAACTGCAGAGACGGCCAATTTCTGCAGATTGGAACCCCATTCTAGTTATTCCCAATTTAAAAGACAACGATTTCAATGTTGTTAGGAACTACGTGCATATATTCCCATCATGAGAAGATTATAGTGAAGACAAACACCATTTTTACATCTTCCTGTCCCACTTACGTGTAAGTGTTATTATTCATGGTGATTGTTTTCCTGTTTTCTACTGATTGAACGCATCAATGATTTACATTAAATTGTTGTAAGTAGGCGAGGGTCAATCTACATAGTCATGACAAGCAAAGATTGCATGCGCTTTTCAAGGAAGCATCATTGCAGCAGTATCGGTATTACCTCAGGAAAACACACTTTGATGGCAAGTCTATAAATGAATTTCCGCTGAAGTCTCATGTGCTAAATTTAGAAGACCTTGAATGGAAAAACCTTGTTCTGCACTGGTCTTGTTCCCAGGATGAGGTACTGTCTATGATATCACATGACAATTTGAACTTCTACTTTTTCACATGTGCCTTAGGGATCTCTTTTGCAGGAAATCTGCTCGAAGAAGAACTCCAGTTTGAAAAGGACGATAGGATATCGCAAATATGCTGCTCGCAGCTTTGCTCTTGTTGGTACCTATTGTCCTGTATAACTGTACTTGCATTCATACCTATGTGACAACAGTATACATGATAGCTTGCTTATCAATTGTTCACTCCAAATTATCACATCTATGTTAATGGTTACATTAATGTAGAATATACCCAATGGCAATTAAAAAGTTTAGCTCTGCATTGTTCTTTTAAGTACCTGTTGTCCTTCATCAGTGTACTTATATTGACAGCTAGTTGTTCATGCACAATCACTCTGCAGCTTATTTTCCTTTGCCCTCTATTTTCAACACATTAGATCTATATTTACTCTTACCATAAGGTTGTATAAAACCAATGTTACTGAAGAAGTTTAGCTCTGCATTGCTCTTGGCAGTACTTTTTCCTGTATCGTTGTACTTACATTTATAGCTAGTTGGTTATGTAGCATCACTCTTCATCTTATCTTAAACGTTCTCCATTTTTTCTTATTTTATTACATCTATATTTACTCTTAACAAAATGTAGAATAAAGGCAATGCTTACGAAGAAGATTTTGTGGTAAACTTCTTGAATTGCCCCACCATCAGCATGGACAAGGGTTTTATAGAGCCGGTCTTCACCACTAATGTAAGTTTGTCCTTCTGAAGCCTTCAAACTTTGTTGTGTATATTTGGTTAGGCATAACTGCAACAACTATTTATTTTTGGTGTTTGCATCAAATTGCATGTTTAAAGTTTATTATGAAGTTCATAGACATAAGTTTGTGCTTCTCAATTTAATTTTTCAGCTGTACAACCAAGTTCCTTTTTCATACCATGTGAACTAAACCATACAGGGCAAGTCATCTTCTTTTGCACAACATGTATGCTTCCGTTCTTGATCCGTAATCTAGTGACGTTGTGAAATTACCCACTACAGCACAATGTCATATTTTGCAATGTCTTAACTATGAACAATGTCATCTTATTCTACAATTATTTAAATTGTCTCTTTATTTGCCAATCTGAAATGTGATAAATTGATAGCACACTAACCATTGATACTTATGTGTTCTTTAGCACCGCATGTATACTTGAGTTCTTGATCTATAATCCAGTGTTGTCGTGAAGCCGCCAACTCCTTCACAATGTCATTTTCTACCATGTCTTAACCTGAAAAATACCATATTGTGTTAATGCTATTTTAAACGGTGTCTCTTTATTCGCTAATAAGAAATGTGATGAATTGACAGCATTGATACTTATGTGTGCAAAACCTCTCATCTGTCTGCTTGTTTCTCTTTTAGAGTGATACCTCTCACCCGATGAAGAACTACCACAATGATAGCGAGACGAACCCATTGCATGTACCTCTAACATATATTGCAGGGAAGAAGGTAACACATCTTGGAGATAGCGATACAACTCCAAAGTCATGTCTTCATGTAGCGTTGAAGTTACTCGCTAATAGCAGTGACACAGGCTCGATGAAGTCGCCACCTGAATAAGTAAAACTTCTTCAGTCTCAACTTCAAGTAGTAAGACATGGTTCAGCTGAACCCCTGCTTGAACTCTAATCTCTATGGAAGATCAATGAGAAGTCCAATGCGTCCATTAATGCTATGCAGCAAGAGTTAGAGGATATAAGCGGCAAACAAGCGCAGTCTCATAAGCTTGCTCAACTGCTTGTGCTACCGCTCCCGAGCAGCGCTAACCTTTCTTGAACTCTATTGAAGTGATGTCGGTTTTGTATATTACTTTGTCGGCGTGTTTATTTGCACTCGTGGCGATCTTTGATGCCCAATGTATGTAATATGTCGTCTGCTTGTGCTTTATTACCACTAGCGGCGAACTTTGATGCCCCGTGGATGTAATATGCCGTAATTTCTTCATCGTATAGTCTAGGTTTTTTCTTATTCACGATACTGCAGTTATTTTACTATATATATATCCTGTCTTCGCTCTAAAGCAAACGGGCCAAAACGTAAAATTACAGTACATAATGGGCCGGCATGCAAATCACTATATATGGGCCGCATCGTGGGCCCAGTCATGTCAGTCCATTAACAGACCTAAATGTAAACTGGCCCACTAGTAGTTTCGGGCCTTTAATAGGCTGAGTAAACCACCGGTCCTATTTTGGCAAGAAAATTCAATGGGTTTTTAGTAGGCTAAAAAGTAAGTTGGGCCTGAAACATGCCGAATAGCTCACCTGCCGACCTTGGCCCATGATTGTGCCAATCACATCACGGGCTGTTAACATGCCAACATTGTCTCGGTCCTTGTTTGGCCTAATCAAATTATCGGCTCTGAGCAGGTCGGATGCAAAGCGGGCCATAATTCGGCCCAACTATATGATGGGCTTTTAGCAGGCCGATATAATTATAGGGCCAATATGTTAAATGGGCCTTTAATAGGCCGAAACAAATATCAGGTCGTACTATTAAATGGGCCTTTAGCAAACAGAAATCCAGTTGACGGGCCGAATCTAATAAGGGCCATACTTTAGCCTAAAGAATGAAAGCCTCTTAAAGGGCCGAATCTGATATGGGCCGTAATATGGCCCAGAATGTGGTACGCTATTAACGGGCCAGATCTCATATGGGCCCTTATTAGGCCTAGAATATGGGAGGCTGTTAAGGGACCAAATCAAATATGGGTCGGTATTTGGCCCAAAACATGGCAGCATGTTAACGGCCCAGCCCACTAGTGTCTTCAAAATCTTGTGGGCCTTTATCTGGGCCGGCCCGTTATGGTCTGCAAAATCTTGTAGGCCTTTAGCTGAGCCCGCCCATTATGGTCTCCAAACCCTTGTGGAACGTTAGCTGGGATGTCGCATTTAATCTATATGGGCCACTTTTGAGTCGGTCCATGTGTCAACATATCATAGGTGCATCTCGCCCATTGGATGAATGACATATGTGCCAACGCGGAGCTCACAGGTGGTTCCGTCGGCCAATGAGAATTTTACACGTGGAAAATCACCATTGGTCGTGGTTGTTAGGCGTTCATCGGATCCAAAATCGGACCCGATAGCTTAACGGCGACCCGTTACGGTGGAAGCCACGTGTCGGTTACCCTTGACGAAAGCACTTCCATGATGCGGCATTTAGCGACATGGAAGTGGACATTTTCGTGATGATAATTTTGGTATTTTCATGGAACACTTCTATGATAGCACATGTATGACTATCTTGATTCTGTCATAAAATTATCATGGATGTACATGCATGATAGAAAACGTGACCTATTGTAACAAACACGTATTATCAGGGAAGTGTTTTATTTGTAGTGATGTGGATACCCAATGTTGATGTAGATCATTTGGAGCAATCTATTTGAGTGAGTTGCACTTTCAATACCTACATGGGTTAGTCCCACAAGGAATACACAAGGATATCATAGACATAGAGTGAAATACACATATGGTGATGTCCATGAAAGCATTAGGTTACCTTGTCCCTTGTCTTACCAACAAGAGGGTTTGTGACTCCTTGAAGTAGTGCAAGATATGGAAGTTGGTTGCACTTGTCCTTGCCAAAATGAATATGAGTGAAGTATGTATGTTGGCGGAGTCACCCTCAAGAACTCTCTAGTTCTTCTTCTTTAGGACCCACATCAACTTGATGTGAATCCTTGGAGTTGTAGTTGTACTTGATGTAGTAGAACTTGAAGTAGTCTTGGGAACCAACTTGACCAATGCCTTAAGAGCTTCTTCAAATGAATCAATCTCTTATTGAAGCTTGTCCGTGCCTTTAGCTTGTGGTCATGTGGTGGAAGATCATCTTGAGTTTGTGTCCCCTTGAAAGAAGTGGGGTCATACTTCTCTTGTTGAGGAACAAACTTCATCTTGGAGTATTGATCTTCTTCCCACTCAACTCCATTGGCATTGAACTTTCGTTCAAAACCAACACCTTGGTTCTTCCGGTGCTTTCCTTGATTGCGTACAATATCCTCAAATTGCTTACTCCCGGCAAGGCTTTGGTCAACACCTTTCTCTATGATTCCCTTTAATAAGCTATTTTCTTGCTCAAGTGTAACTCAGCTAAGAGAATCATTAGTGGCATCAATAGAACTACTAGAAGCAACAATATTGAATTTAACATGATTATGCTACTACTAGAAGAAGAATCTTTCTTGTTTTTGTTGCTAGATTTTACTTGTGGCACATAAGTAGACAAGAGTAAATGCTTGGCAATGTAAGAAGAACTTTTCCTTCGAAGATCACCATTGATTGCTTTTAAGAACCCATGCTCTTACTCTAAATTTAGCTTTTCAAAGCGTAGCTTTTCATGAGTCTTTAAAAGCTCTCGATGATCCTCCAAAGTAGTTTTATGAGCTAACTTAAGAGTGTTTAGTTCTTTAGTTAGACGCTCAATCTCCTTCTTATCATTGTTATTCATTTCATCTTGATTAGCATGATAAATAGCAATTTCCTCATAGATTTCATCACTATTATTGTCAACAAATAATTCATCATCTCCTAGCAAATCATTTTCATCACTATTCAAATTTAGATACTCGGGGTGTGATACCTTGGGGCCTTTAGCCATGAAGCATCTTCCAATTCCTTCATTTGGTGAGTCAAATATGTCGTATCAGTTGGATGACACAAGAGCAATTCCGGCGACACCTTCATCTTGAGTATCATCGGAGTCAGGGTGATGGCTTCTCTCAGAGTAGTTGTCGGAGTCGGAACCGGATACCCATTCACCAACATGAGCTTTATGTCTTCGTCTTGTGTAGCTCTTCGATGATTTGTCCTTCCTTTCTGAATCCTTGCTTCTACGAGAGGTTCTTCGTTCATAACGATCATCTCTACTCCTTCCCTCTTTGCTTTTATTCTTGTAGAACTTGTTGAAGTTCTTCACCATTAAGCCCAATTCTTCATTGAAGACTTGTTTCTCACTTGATGTTGTAGGAGCGTCACATGAAGCTTTATAAGCACCACTAGACATGTTGTGGAGCTCTTCCTTATCCTTGAGTGACATCTCATGAGCAACAATTCTACCAATGACTTCCGTTGGCTTGAGATCTTTCTAATTGGGTGTTATTTGGATTATGGTGCCCATGGTATCATACTTTGAATCCAAGGCTCTTAGGATCTTCTTGATGATGAATTTGTGAGTCATCTCTTCGCTTCCTAAGCTGGCAATCTCATTTGTGATGAGAGCAAGCCTAGAGTACATCTCAATGACTCCTTCACCATCCTTCATCTTGAACTTGTCAAGTTTATTTTGAAGCACATCCAACTTGGATTCCTTGACGGACTCAGTACCTTCGTGCATATCAACCAAAGTATCCCAAATTTCCTTTGCATTCTTAAGGCGGCTGATTTTGTTGAATTCTTCGGGGCACAATCCATTGAATAGGATATCGCAAGCTTGAGCATTGTATTGCAACATCTTCAATTCTTCCACGGATGCTTCACGATCTGGTTGTCTTCCATCCTCGAAGTATTCAACTTGCAAACCAATTCGCATAATAGCCCAAATGGTGGGGTTATGTCCAAGAATATGCATTTTTCATCTTATGCTTCCAACTAGCAAAATTAGTACCATCAAAGTAAGGACCTCGACGGTGGTAACTTCCCTCGCTATATGCCATACTCTCCTAGGTTGTGAAACCAAGGCTATGATCACCAAATCAATGGAAATCAAGGCAAACGGAGACCGGAGCTCTGATACCACTTGTAGGATCGAAAGTAGGTCTATAGGGGGGTGATTAGACTACTTGACCAATAAAAATCTAGCCTTTTTCCAAATTTTAAGTGTTGGTATATTTTAGCAATTAGAACAAGTCAAGCAACCAACCTACACATGCAATTCTAAGAGTGTAGTAGCGGAAAGTAAAACATTGTATATGAAGGTAAAGGGAAGGGTTTGGAGAGTGCAAATGCAATGGAGACATGAAGATTTTTGGCGTGGTTCCGATAGGTGGTGCTATCGTATATGCACGTTGATCGAGACTTCAACCCACGAAGGGTAACGGCTGCACGAGTCCACGGAGGGGCTCCACCCACAAAGGGTCCACGAAGAAGCAACCTTGTCTATCCCACCATGGCCATCGCCCACGAAGGACTTGCCTCACTAGGGTAGATCTTCACTAAGTAGGCGATCTCCTTGCCCTTACAAACTTCTTGGTTCAACTCCACAATCTTTGCCGGAGGCTCCCAAGCGACACCTAACCAATCTAGGAGAAACCAATCTCCAAAAGGTAATAAATGGTGTGATGATGATGAACTCCTTGCTCTTGTGCTTCAAATGATAGTCTCCCCAACACTCAACTCTCTCACAAAGATTTGGATATGGGGGAAAGATGATTTGAGTGGAAAGCAACTTGGGGAAGGCTAGAGATCAAGATTCTTGTGGTTGGATTGGAATGTCTTGACATGAGCAGGTGGTTTCTCTCACAGAAAATGAGTAGTGGAAGTGTAGGAACATTCTGATGGCTCTCTCTCAAATGGAGAATGGGGTGGAGGGGTATATATAGCCTCCACACAAAATCCAAGCGTTACAGACATTTGACCCAACTTGGTCAGACCGAATAGGTGACTCGGTGAGACCAAACCAGTTCAAAATGTGAACATTAGGAATCTCGGTGGGACCGACATGATCAACTCGGTGGGACCGAGTGCTAGGGCTAGGGCAAAACCTCATCTTGGTGAAACCGATTGCATGAACTTGGTGAGATCGATTTCAGCAAAGGTCAAACAGATAGTTGGTTAGGAAAACTCGATGGGACGATCGCTCTTTTTGGCGATACCAAAATGTTACGAAGGGAAACAGAGAGTTTACCATGCAAACTCGGTGGGATTGATCGCTCTTCTCGGTGAGACCGAAATATTAGGAAGGGAACCAGAGAGTTTGCAAAGCCATCTCGGTGAGATCGAGATCCATATAGCTGTGACCGAATTGTCTAGGGTTTGTGGCAGTGGCTATGTCAAATGAACTCGGTGGCGTCGGATAGATCAAATCGGTGGGGCCGAGTTTGACTTAGGTATTTGGACATATGTGGAATTTGAGAAAGTGGCTGATACGTCTCCAATGTATCTATAATTGTTGATTGTTCCATGCTATTATTTATGAAGTCTTGGATGTTTAATGGGCTTTATCATTCACTTTTATATCATTTTTGGGACTAACCTACTAACCCAATGGCCCAATCCAGATCGCTGTTTTTTTGCCAATTTCAGGGTTTCGCAGAAAAAGAATATCAAGCGGAGTCCAAACGGAATGAAACCTTCGCGAGAGATATTTTTGGAGGAAATCATGCACGATGAACTTGAGAACCACGTCAGAAGAGCCACATGGGGCCCACGAGGGTGGGGGGCGTGCCCCCCTTCCCACGGCGCGCCCCCTACCTCGTGGAGCCCCCGTGACTCCCCCGGTGCCCTCCTTCTTCCTATATAAGTCTACGTACCCCAGAAACTCCATGAACAGAGAGAAAACCCTAATTCCACCGCCGTACCTTCTGTTCCCGTGGAGATCACATCTTGGAGCCTGTTCCGGAGCTCCACTGGAGGGGGATCCATCACGGAGGCCTTCATCATCATCATCATCGCCCTCACCATGAGTTGTGAGTAGTTTACCAAAGACCTTCGGGTCCATAGCTAGTATCTAGATGGCTTCTTCTCTCTCTCTGGATCTCAATACAAAGGTCTCCTCGTTCTTCGAGGAGATCTATTCGATGTAATCTCTTTTTGTGGTGTGTTTGTCGAGATCCGATGAATTGTGAGTTTATGATCAAGGTTATCTATGAAAGATATTTGGTTCTTCTCTGAACTTTTTATGTGTGCTTATAATATCCTTGCAAGTCTCTTCGAATTATTGGTTTGGTTTGGCCTACTAGATCTATAGTTCTTGCAATGGGAGAAGTGCTTGGCTTTGGGTTCAATCTTGCGGTGTCCTTTCCCAGTGACAGTAGGGGCAGCAAGGCACGTATTGTATTGTTGCCATCGAGGATAAAAAGATGGGGCTTATATCATATTGCTTGAGTTTATCCCTCTACATCATGTCATCTTGCTTAAGGCGTTACTATGTTCTTATGAACTCAATACACTAGATGCATGCTGGATAGCGGTCGATGTGTGGAGTAATAGTAGTAGATGCAGAATCGTTTCGGTCTACTTGTCTCGGACGTGATGCCTATATACAATGATCATGCCTAGATAGTCTCATAATTATCCGCTTTTCTATCAATTGCTCGACAGTTATTTGTTTACTCGCCGTAGTATATCGCTATCATGAGAGAAGCCACTAGAGAAAACTATGGCCCCCGGCTCTATTCTCAACATATTAATCTACATCTACTTTACTTTTAGCGCTTTTATTTGCTGTTATTATAAACTAAAAATACCCAAAATATAAACTATCATCTCTATCAGATCTCACTTTCGTAAGTGACCGTAAAGGGATTGACAACCCCTTATCACGTTGGCTGTGAAGTTCTTATTTGTTTGTGCAGGTGCGAGGGACTCGCGCGTGGTCTCCTACTGGATTGATACCTTGGTTCTCAAAAACTGAGGGAAATACTTACGCTACTGTGCTGCATCTCCCTTTCCTCTTCGAGGGAATACAACGCACGCTCAAGAGGTAGCAAGAAGAATTTCTGGCGCCGTTGCCGGGAGGCTTACGCAAAAGTCATATACCAAGTACCTATCACAAACCCTTATCCTTCGCATTACATTTATTTGCCTCTCATTTTCCTCTCCCTCACTTCACCTTGCCGTTTTATTTTGCCCTTCTTCCGTCATGTGTTTATCGTTCTCTTGCTTCTTGTTTGCTCATGTGCTGCTTGCTTGCTCACCCTCATGTCTGAGATGGGGGACAATATTATTAAGAAGGGTAGCAATGTCGAGGGCAACGTTCATGTTGACCCCCCAGATGAAGCTACCACTTTACATATTAAGAAGTTTCGGGTTGGTAGTGGTAATATTATTGGAAAAGGAGTTCTTCAAGACTTCTTTGCTTGTGCTGGTGCTTTGCCCACTATGGGTGGCTCTATTCTTCATAGAACTAGTACCCTTGCAGATGTTGTATCTATGCTCATAGTAGAAATTGAAAGGCAATTTATCCATATGCATCCCTGTATTTAGAGAATATTTTTGGAGTTCTCCAATATTGAGCATTCTTCCGTTAAGCGTGCATCTACTATCTTTTTGGCTCATGAATTTAGATATACCATGAAAGAAGCCAGAGAAATCTTTGCTCATTACGGAGTAGATACCGGTCGACCTCCTATAGAGGCTATCATGTTCAATCAAGAAGACCTAATGCGGTTGCGATCTCCTGATCATGTTGCTTTTAATGAAAACCTTAGAAAACAGGTTCCTGTTGAGATCTTGATTGATAGAATCTCTAAGATAAACGATTATTTTGCTGTTCAAAATAATGGGTTAGGCTTCTCCCTTGAGCGAAGGCTTATGACCTTCTGCCAAAAGAATGCCTATAACGATGAATTGGTCATCCACTACAACGGGCCAAAGGAGGAACCTGTTCCTCCTGAAATTGATTATTTTTGCTTGACACAAAGGAAGCTTGCTGCTGAACGTAGGGAATATGATATGAGCTTTCGCGACATATCGTACCACTATGGCTATCCCTAGATCTATCTTGTATCGTGCCTAGCTAGGGGCGTAAAACGATAGCGCTTGTTGGGAGGCAACCCAACTCTATGTTTTTTGTTTTTGTTACTGTTAGGGAATAAATATAGCATCCAGCCTCTGATTAGATGTGGTTTCATGTTTTGTTTAGTGTTTGTGCCAAGTAGAACCTTTGGCAAGACTTGTGTGAAGTTTATATGATCTTGCTGTGAAAAACAGAATCGTTAGCGCTCGCTAAAGTAGTCCTCAGATTTTACTGGAGCACGATTTTTAGTTGATTATTTTTTCAGATGATTGGTATACAAATTCCGCAAATTTACCAATTTAGTTTGAATTTTTTGGAGTTCCAGACGTAGGCGAAACCTGCGGATTACTACAGACTGTTCTGTTTTTGACAGATTCTGTTTTTCATGTGTTGTTTGCTTATTCCGATGCATCTATGAGTACTATTGGAAGATATGAACCATAGAGAAGTTGGAATACAGTAGGTTTAACACCAATATAAACAAAGAATGAATTCATTGCTGAACCTTTGAGTAGTGGTTTTCTTTCGTATAATGACGGAGCTCACGAGAAATTTTGTCTAAGTTTTGTGTTGTGAAGTTTTCAAGTTTTGAGTATTGCTTTGATGGACTATGGAACATGGAGTAGAAAAGGCCTAAGCTTGAGGATGCCCATGGCACCCCAAGTAAATTCAAGATAATCAAAATCCTAAGCTTGGGGATGCCCCGGGAAGACATCCCCTCTTTCGTCTTCATCCAGCTGTAACTATACTTGGAGCTATATTTTTATTCGCAACATGTTATGTGTTTTGCTTGGAGCGTCTTGTATAATTTTACTCTTTGCTTGTTAGTTTGCCACAATCAACCTTGCTGGACACACCTATTTGAGAGAGTTAAATATGGCCTAGAAATTTTTAGAACACTCTATGTGCTTCACTTATATCTTTTGAGTTGAATAGTTTTTGCTCTAGTGCTTCACTTACATCTTTTTGAGAACGGTGGTGGTAATATTTTGTAGAAATTGTTGAACTCTCATGCTTCACTTATATCCTTTTGAGATTCTATTAAAACAGCATGGTAATGTGTTTAGGCTAAAGAAACTAGTCTTCACATGATAGACATCCAATGTCAATGTAGTAAAAAAAACACACTAAGTGCATTGAATAGAATGAGATGTTGGATACTTGATAATTGTTTTGAGATATGAGGATAGTGATATTAGAGTCATGCTAGTGGAGTTATTATGAAATTGAGAAATACTTGTGTTAAGGTTAGTGATTCTCGTATCATGCACGTATGGTGAACCGCTATGAGACGAAGTTAGAGCATGAGGTATTTGTAGAGTCCCAACCTTTGTGTGGAGGTCGGGGGCGCACGATGGTTAACTCCTACCAACCTCACCCCTAGGAGCATGCGTTGATTGCTTTGTTTTCATGACTCGTAGATTTTTGCAATAAGTATATGAGTTCTTATGACTAATGTTGAGTCCATGGATCATACGCACTCTCACCCTTCCACCATTGCTAGCCTCTCTTGTACCGCGCAACTTTCGCCGGTGCCATAAACCCACTATATATCCTTCCTCAAAATAGCCACAATATTGTTCCTCAAAACAGCCACCATACCTACCTATCATGGCATTTCCATAGCCATTCCGAGATATATTGCCATGCAACTTTCCGCCGTTCCGTTCATATGACACGCATCATATTGCCATATTGCCATTGCATGATCATGTAGCTGACATCGTATTTGTGGCAAAGCCACCATGCATAATTTTTATACATGTCACTCTTGTTTCATTGCACATACCAGCACACCGCCGGAGGCATTCATATAGAGTCATACTTTGTTGTTGTAGTATCGAGTTGTAATAGTAATGAAAGTGTGATGATCATCATTATTAGAGCATTGTCCCATGGGAGGAAAGGCTAAATCTATAAAGCCCTTCCGCAAAAAAAAGGCCAAAGAAAGAAAAAAGAAAGGCCCAAAAAAAGAGAAAAAAAAGAAAAGAAAAAAGGGAAAATTGCTACTATCTTTTTTTCCACACTTGTGCTTCAAAGTAGTACCATGTTCTTAATTGTAGAGAGTCTCATGCTTAGTCACTTTCATATACTAGTGGGAATTTTGATTATAGAATTTGGCTTGTATGTTCCAACGATGGGCTTCCTCAAATGCCCTAGGTCTTCGTGAGCAAGCAAGTTGGATGCACACCCACTAGTTTCTTTTGTTGAGCTTTCATTCATATTTAGCTCTAGTGCATCCGTTGCATGGCAATCCCTACTCACTCACATTGATATATATTGATGGGCATCTCCATAGCCCCTTGATACGCCTAGTTGATGTGAGACTATCTCCCTCCTTTTTGTCTTCTCCACAACCACCTCTATTCCACCCATAGTGTTATGTCCATGGCTCAAGCTCATGTATTGCGTGAAAGTTGAAAGGTTTGAAAAGATAGAGTATGAAAACAAATGCTTGGCTGAAATCGGGGTTGTGCATGATATGAATATTTTGTGTGATGAAGAGGGAGCATAGCCAGACTATATGATTTTGTAGGGATAACTTTCTTTAGCCATAGTATTTTGAGAAGACATGATTGCTTTGTTAGTATGCTTGAAGTATTGTTATTTCTTATGTCAATATAGACTTTTATATTGAATCTTTCAGATCTGAAAATTCATGCCACAATTAAGAGAATTACATTGAAAAACTATATTGGTTAGCATTCCACATCAAAAATTCTTTCTTTATCATTTACCTACTCGAGGACGAGCAGGAATTAAGCTTGGGGATGCTTGATACGTCTCCAACGTATCTATAATTTTTGATTGTCCCATGCTATTATTTATGAAGTCTTGGATGTTTAATGGGCTTTATCATTCACTTTTATATTATTTTTGGGACTAACCTACTAACCCAAAGGCCCAGTCCAGATCGCTGTTTTTTTGCCTATTTCAAGGTTTTGTAGAAAAAGGCCTATATAATTCTATATAATTCTACGTACCCCAGACTCCCGTGACTCCCCCGGTGCCCTCCTTCTTCCTATATAATTCTACGTACCCCAGAAACTCTGTGAACAGAGAGAAAACCCTAATTCCACCGCTGTACCTTCTGTTCCCGTGGAGATCCCATCTTGGAGCCTGTTGCGGAGCTCCACCGGAGGGGGATCCATCACGGAGGCCTTCATCATCATCATCATCGCCCTCACCATGTGTTGTGAGTAGTTTACCACAGACCTTTGGGTCCATAGCTAGTATCTAGATGGCTTCTTCTCTCTCTCTGGATCTCAATACAAAGTTCTCCTCGATCTTCGAGGAGATCTATTCGATGTAATCTCTTTTTGCGATGTGTTTGTCGAGATCCGATTAATTGTGAGTTTATGATCATGGTTATCTATGAAAGATATTTGGTTCTTCTCTGAACTTTTTATGTGTGCTCATAATATCCTTGCAACTCTCATCGAATTATTGGGTTGGTTTGGCCTACTAGATCCATAGTTCTTGCAATGTGAGAAGTGCTTGGCTTTGGGTTCAATCTTGCGGTGTCCTTTCCCAGTGACAGTAGGGGCAGCAAGGCACGTATTGTATTGTAGCCATCGAGGATAAAAAGATGGGGTTTATATCATATTGCTTGAGTTTATCCCTCTACAACATGTCATCTTTCTTAAGGCGTTACTCTGTTCTTATGAACTCAATACACTAGATGCATGTTGGATAGGGGTCGATGTGTGGAGTAATAGTAGTAGATGCAGAATCATTTCGGTCTACTTGTCTCGGACGTGATGCCTATATACAATGATCATGCCTAGATAATCTCATAATTATTCGCTTTTCTATCAATTGCTCGAGAGTAATTTGTTTACTCGGCGTATAATATCGCTATCATGAGGGAAGCCACTAGAAAAAAAACTATGGCCCCCGGGTCTATTCTCAACATATCAATCTACATCTACTTTACTTTTATCGCTTTTATTTGCTGTTCTTATAAACTAAAAATACCAAAAATATAAGCTATCATCTCTATCAGATCTCCCTTTTGTAAGTGACCGTAAAGGGATTGACAACCCCTTATCATGTTGGCGGCGAAATTCTTATTTGTTTGTGCAGGTGTGAGGGACTCGCGCGTGGTCTCCTACTGGATTGATGCCTTGGTTCTCAAAACCGAGGGAAATACTTACGCTAATGTGTTGCATCTCCCTTTCCTCTTCGAGCAAATACAACGCAAGCTCAAGAGGTAGCAGCGGCTGAGGGTTTTGGAGCAATATCACTAAGCACTTGAGCAAGTGGACCATTAAGCATCACCTCATCCCCTTTCAATAGTATTGGCTTTCCTATGGACTCAATGTGATCTTGGATCACTAAGATGAAAATGAAGAGTCTTGAGCTTTTTACCAATCTATGTCCTTAGCATTTTGAGGGGTGCACATCTCCTGCCCATGCCATTGCAATCATTGAACTTCCAGAGATATTTAACTTGACTGGATATTAGTTCTATGAGTTATATGTTGTTATGAATTGCCAAAACCACCTAGGGATTAGTTGCACTTTAAAGATGTCCATCAAATTATATCAATGTGAGTGAGTAGGGATTGGCATGTAACGGATGCACAAGAGCTATAAGTGTATGAAATCTCAAAAGAAAACTAAGTGAATGTGCATCCAACTTGCTTGCTCACAAAGACCTGGGGCAATTTGAGGAGGCCCATTGTTGGAATATACAGGCCAAGTTCTATAACAGAAAATTGACACTAGTAATATATGAAAGTGTCAAAATAGGAGACTCTCTACCATGAAGAACATGGAGCTACTTTGAAGCACAAGTGTGGAAAAGGATATTAACATTGTCCCTTCTCTCTTTTTCTTTCATTTTTTCTTTTCTATTTTTGGAGACTCTTTTAGCCTCTCTCTTTTCTATTTTTTATAACCTCACATGGGACAATATTCTAATAATGATGATCATCACACTTTTATTTACTTACAACTCAAGGTAAACTCAACTCATAATGACGGAACAGTGGAGTTACATGGCAATATATCTCAGAATGGCTATGAAAATGCCATAATAGGTAGGTATGGTGGCTCTTTTGAGGAAGGTTATAAGGTGGGTTTAAAGCACCATCGAAAGTTGCACGATACTAGAGTGGCTAGCAAAGGTGGAAGGGTGATAGTGCGTATAATCCATGGACTCAACATTTGTCAAAAAGAACTCACATACTTATTGCAAAAAGTTTATTAGCCCTCGAAGCAAAGTACTACTATGGATGCTCCTAGGGGAGAGGTTGGTAGGAGTTAACCATCGTTCGCTCCCGACTTTCACACAAAGGAAGACAATCAAGAATAAATTGTGCTCCAACTTCATCAAATAACTAGAAGACCACATGTGCATGCTACATGAATCATAAACCTTAACACAAGTATTTCTTTAATTCCACAATTTACTACTAGTGTGACTCTAATATCACCATCTTCATATCTCAAAACAATTGCAAGGAATCAAACTTCTCATATATTCAATGCTCTTTATGAAAGTTTTTATTATATCCCCCTTGGATGCCTATCATAGTAGGACTAAATTCATAACCCAAGAAAATTACCATGTTATTTAGAGACTCTCAAAATAACATAAGTGAAGCATGAGAGTTCATCAATTTCTTCAAAATAACATCACCGACGTGCTCAAAAAGATATAACTGAAGCACTAGAGCAACTACCCTAGCTTAAAAGATATAAGTGAAGCACAAAGAGTATTCTAATAAATTCACGATTAATGTGTGTCCCTCTCAAAAGGTGTGTACAACAAGCATGATTTTCGCAAACTAAAAACCAAAGACTCAAATAATACAAGATGCTCCAAGCAAAACACATATCATGGTTCATACCCCCGATACTACCCATACATTCATCAAAATAAGCAAACAACACAATGAAAACAAAATCTGTCAAAATCAAAACAGACTGTAGCAATCTGAAAAGTTCGCATACTTCTGCAACTCTAAAAATTCTGAAAAATTAGGAAAACATCGGAAATTAGTTTATCAATCTTGTGTAAAAAAATCAAACAATTATCACGCTCCAGTGAATTATAGAAGTTTCTGCACTCGACACAAAATTTTATGTTTTTCAGCAAAATCAAATCAACAATCTTCCAAACCATCCCAAAGGTCTTACTTGGCACAAACACTAAATAAAAAAATTGAAAACACATCTAACCAGAGGCTAGAAGGTATATTTTTTTAACATTAGAAAAAAAATTAAAACAATAAAAATTGGGTTGCCTCCCAACAAGCGCTATTGTTTAACGCCCCTAGCTAGGCATAAATCAACGATCTAGGTATTGTCATCTTTGACAAAAAAATCCATAGATGTGATCTTGTCATTAGGTTTTCCAAATATAACTTGAAAAACATTATCCATAGAAACCTTAGCGTTCTCAAGTTGTCCCTCTGCAAATCCCTTTTGGTTACCGACTACGATCCAAGAATATTGTTGGTTCACATTATTGAATACTTGTTGGATCATGTCTAAAACGGGAATCTGCTTTTTTAGATTTTCATCAAAGATTTGATT
Source organism: Secale cereale (assembly GCA_902687465.1). Lineage (NCBI taxonomy): Eukaryota > Viridiplantae > Streptophyta > Magnoliopsida > Poales > Poaceae > Secale > Secale cereale. Next base: position 265,370,850 of record LR738711.1, on the reverse strand, counting down.
ATTGCCAAGCAAATGACTCAATAAGTAGTCGCTATTGTAAAGGATCTCATCTATAACCGGTTTTTCACGATTCATACCATAAAAAACGAAAATCTCTCGAGTCTCTCGTATTATGTAATCAAATTCATCCATGAGGGGAAGTGTAGCCGAGGGTCCTTTATTAATGGAAATTCGTAAAACAATATTGGCAAAGTGGGGTTGGTATGAATAAATCTCTTCTCAAGTTTAAGAACATGTGCGGAAATAGCCTCCGCATAAGTTTTGGTTCTCTTGAGTATAGGAGCATCATCACGAGGCAAAGCCCCAATGTAATTAAAGAAATCTTGGATGGCACCTTTTCCCATAACATTCCCTTGTCCCACAACAAAAGTTTTAGAATCCAGATTAACAGGAGTTCTAATTTTAGAAGTACTTCCACCGTTTCTGCCATACCGATGTTACTCATGGGGAGAAGTACGCAAGCGAGAGAAAAAGGTCTAACGAAAAAGGGCAAATAAAAAGGCAAATATTTTTGTGTTTTTCTGATAACGTTTTAGAACTAGGGGAGATGAAAACGAGATGCAAATGGCAAATAATGTAAATGCAAGAGATGAGAGTTTATGACAAGTACTTCTTGCTACTTCTTGAGCTTGCGTTGATTGTTCGCTTGAAGAGGAAAGGGTGATGCAGCAAAGTAGAGATAAGTATTTTCCTTAGTTAAGAACCAAGGTATCAATCCAGTAAGAGGCACAAGAAAGTCTCCAATCTATGCACCTGCACAAACTAACAAACACTTGCACACAACGCGGAAAAGGGGTTGTTAATCCCTTCACGGTCACTTGCAAGGGTGAGATCTGATAGATATAGATTTTAAATAAAAGTAAAAGGCAAAATAAAATAAGCCCAAAATAATTGCAGCAAGGTATTTTTTTGGGTTTTTCGCTTTATAGATCTAAAAATATATGATGGAAAATAGATCCGGGGGCCATATGTTTCACTAGAGGCTTCTCTCTCGAAGAAAGCATGCGGTGGGTAAACAAATTACTATCAAGCAATTGATAGAAAAGCGTAAAGTTATGATGACATCCAAGGCAATTATCATGAATAAAGGCATCACATCCGTGACAAGTTGACCGACTCCTGCCTGCATGTACTACTATTAGTCCACTCATCGGCCGCTATGCAGCATGCATCTGGAGTATTAAGTTATAAAAATAGAGTAACGCCTTAAGCAAGATGACATGATGTAGAGGGATAAACTCATACAATATGATATAAACCCCACCTTTTTATCCTTAATGGCAACAATAAAATACAATATAATACGTGCCTTGCTACCCCTTCTATCACTAGGTGACAACACCGCGAGATTGAACCCATCACAAAGCACGTCTCCCATTGCAAGAAAAAGAAATCTAGTTGGTCAAACCAAATCTATAGATCGAACAGAAATACAAAGCTATCTTAATCATGCATAAAAGAGTTCAGAGAAGACTCAAGTAATATTCATCGATGATCTTCTCATAAATCCACAATTCATCAGATCTCAACAAGCACACCACAAAAGATGATTACATCGAATAGATCTCCAAGAACATCGAGGAGTACATTGTATTGAAGATCAAAGAGAGAGAACAAGTCAACTAGCTACTAGCTATGGACGCATAGGTCCGTGGTAAACTACTCACACATCATCGACAGGGTAGCAAGAGGTTGATGTAGATGCCCTCCGTGATCGAATCCCCCTCCGGTGGAGTATCGGAGAAGGCCCCAAGATGGGATCTCACAGGAAAAGAGATATGCGGCGGTGAAAAAGTATTATTTTTTGTGACTCATCTAGGGTTTCTGGAACATTTGGGAATTTATAGGCCAAAGAGTCGATGCAGGGGACTCCCGAGGGGGCCACAAGCACAGGGGCGCACCCCCCTAGGGAGCGCCCCTACGGCTTGCTGTCACCTTGTGGGTCCCTTGGCCCCCACTCCAAGTCTCATAGGTGTATTCTGGTCCAAGAAAAATCATCGTAAAGTTTTATTCCATTTGGACTCCGTTTGATATTCCTTTTCTGCGAAAGACAAAAACAAGGAAAAATAAATAGAAAATGGCACTAGGCACTTGGTTAATAAGTTAGTCCCAAAAATAATATAAATAGCATATTAATGCATATAAAACATCCAAAGTTTATAATATAATAGCATGTGACAATCAAAAAATTATAGATACGTTGGAGACATATCACTCATCATCAGTAGCAACTTTAGGCACTGGGGACATATTATTCTCACTTGCTGAGACATTTCTAATAGTCCTCTTAGGCCTGGTGGCAGGGGCCTTGGGCTTGGAGGGAGCAATTGTTCTCATGGCATCTTCCATAAGTTTTTTAGACTTGGCAGAAGGTGGATTAGCTGCTAATTCCTCTACTTCTTCCTCCTCATCTGGATCAGTAATCATGGAGAGTCTTCTACCAACAAGATGAATAGTTCTATTCCTTTGCTTCCCCTTCTTCCCTGCAGCTTCTGCCTCTGAGCCAATTGGCTCCTCAAGTGTGAGAGTCATTCCTTTCTTAGGAACTTTCCTCACTGCAGTCTTGTCCTTAGTAGTAGTTTTGGAACTTCCAGCTATTCCATACTCCTTTGCAAGGACCACCTTCTTCTTTGAGGTCACTTCCTCAGGCTGGAAGTCCTCATCATCTGTGTCTGAGACCTTGTTTTTCCTTGTCCTCTTGGCAACCTTAGGAAAATTCCTAGGAGTGCTCCTGCTGCCTTCATCAAAACTTTCGGCTGGACTTGACCCTGCACTTAGGTCAACATTCGCTTCTGAGGCATTCTGACTGTCACTAGCATCTGACATCTTGCAAGATGGCCCTGTGAATAGTTTGGTATGGTCAGAGTAGATGAGTCATCACAAAAAGAAGATTGTTTTGAAGAAAATTCGAGTTCAAATATTAGTTTCAAGTATTCAAAGAAGGCATTTTGGATCAGCCGAGTTGATCATCTTGGTGATATCGAAGCACTTAACAGAAACGTGGCACACAGTTTCCGACTGACCGATATGTGGATCCGTGTCTCCGATATGCTAGGGTTTCACTAAAAATTTACATTCAGTCTCACTGATTAGTACAACTCGGTGGCGCCGAGACGTAGTAGTGCAATGGCTAGAGCCAAATCGGTGACTCCAAAAATATCAAATCGTGCGGTCCAAGATGCATTCTGCGGAAATATGAAACTATTTTTTGCTCCAATCTAATCTATGGAAGTGGAATAATTAGTGCAATATGTGGCAAAAACAATGGCATAAATCCTTGTGCATTGAGTCAGAATTTGAAGCACAAGGGGATCTAATTTTACCCTAACTACGCGCAAATCCTCTACCACGGCAATAGGGAGGAAGATTCCCATTGACAGCAACGAAATCCAATGGTGGGGCCGTGCTGGACGCAATGACGACTGCTCGGAGACTTGGCGATGGCAGCTGTGGGGCGCGAGTTCGAAGAGGGTCGAGAAATTTCAACCGTACTGCCTCGTTGGATATATATATATATATATATATATATATATATATATATATATATATATATATATATCCACCGGCTGTAGGTGGCTCCGAGTGGAGCAACTCGGTGGCACCGATATGTATAACTGCTGGTAGTGTAGCACATCGGTGACTCCGAAATGGTTCAGCTCGGTTACATCGAGAGGGAAAACCATATCAGTCTAAATGATTTAGGTCTGACCGAGTGTGAGTGAATAAGTGCAACCTAGAACATGCAGAAGGTTTTAGAATTTAGTCCTTCCCGGGTCGGTGACTCTGAGTGCGCCTCACCCCAGAGGGTTCGAAAAGACTTGTTCATTTTTTTGTGATGTAGCAAGAATAGAATTTGATACAAGAAAGAATAGGTAGCTAAAGGAGGTGCTTAGGCATTCTTGTACATCCACTTGGCCAGAAAAACCAAGACAATCAAAACAACAGATGGATGTCCTCGAATGAACCAAACATGCATACCAACATGGTCACACAATAAGATAGCAAATGAAATATGTGTCAAACATGCACAACCAATTCTAGCATCTATGAGGCAATTGGTGATGACTAGGCCATCTATATATGAATATATTGACTTAGGAGTCAAATGAGAACATTTGATCATAGGACATACTCATCGTTTAAGCGCAAGTGGGGTTACCACTTTTACATAAAGCATTAATGTGTTCACACCATTTGAGTTGCTTTAGCTCAAACTATAGAGCAAACCACACCCTAGATGTGATATCCCCCTCCCAAAGAGGGATGAACTGACCTTGGGTTTTATCGATGATGACTTCATGTAGATAGTGAAGATGGGGATGCTCAGTGTTGATGTAGTCCATCAAGAGTTGGGAGCAATCCTTTGGAATTTTGCATTTTCAATACCTACATGGGTTAGTCCCATAAGGAACATACAAGGATATCTACTGACATAGAGTGATGTGCAGATATGATGATGTCCATGAATGCATTAAGTTACCTTGTCCCTTGATTTACCAACAAGGGGGTTTGTGACTCCATGAACTAGTGCCAGATGTTGAAATTGGTTGCGCAAGTTCTTGCCAAAATGAATATGAGTGAAATATGTTGGCGAAGTCACCCTCAAGAACACTCTAGTTCTTCTTATTTGGGACCCACATAAACTGTATGGGAATCCTTGGAGTTGTAGTTTTGAACTTGAATAAGTAGAGCTTGATGAAGTCATGGGAACCCACTTGACCATGGCTTTAGAAGATTCTTCAAATAATCCAATCTCTTCCTGAAGCTTGTCCTTGCCTTTTAGCTTGCGGTCTTGTGGTGGAAGATCATTTTGAGCTTGTGTTCCCTCGAAAGAAGTGGGGTCATACTTCTCTTGTTGAGGAACAAACTTGTCTTGGGGTATTGATCTTCTTCCCATTCAACTCCATTGGCATTGAAATTCCGTTCAAAACCAATACCTTGATTCTTCCGGTGTCTTCCTTGCTTGGGTACAATTTCCTCAAATTGCTTACTCCGGGCAAGACTCTTGTAAACACCTTTCTCTAAAATTCCCTTCAATAAGATATTTTCTTGCTCAAGTGTAACTTGGCTAATAGAATCATTAGTGCAATCAAGACAATTACTAGAAGAAACAGTATTGGATTTAGCATTGTTATTATTACTACTAGAAGAAGAACCTTTCTTACTCTTGTTACTATATTTAACTTGTGGGACGTAAGCGGACAAGACGAGACATTTGGCAATGTAAGAAGAACTCTTTTTTCGAAGATTGTCATTGATTGCTTTTACAAACTCATGCTCTTGCTCTATATTTACCTTCTCAAAGCGTAGCTTCTCATGAGTTCTTATGCGCTTTCTATGATCTTCTTGAGTTGTTTCATCTGTTAACTCAAGAGTGTTTAGTTCTTTTGTTAGACACTCAATCTCCTTCTTAGCATTGTCATTTGTTTCATCTTGACTATCATGATTACTAGCAAGTACACTATAGCTCACATCACTAGTTTTATCAATAAGAAAATAAACATCACCTAGCAAATCATCTTCATCACTATTGAAATCAAGATACTCGGGGTGTGATAACATGGGACCTTTAGCCGTGAAGAATCTTCCAATCCCTTCATTTGGTGAATTAAATATGTCATGGGAGTTGGATTAAACTAGAGCAAGACCGGCAACACCTTCATCTTGAGTATAGTCGGAGTCGGAGTGAGAACTTCTCTCGGAGTGGGTATAGGAGTCAGAACCAGAAACCTATTCACCAGCATGAGCTTGATGTCTTCGTCTTGTGTTGCTATTTGATGACTTATCTTTCCTTTCTGAATCCTTGCTTCTTCGAGAGGGTATTCATTCATAACGATCATCTCTACTCCTTATCTCTCTATGAGGTGAGTCATCTATTCTACTACTTCTTTTAGGTGAGTCTTCTCTTTTCTTGTGAGGTGTCATACACTCATTGGAGTAGTGTCCGAGTCTTCCACAACTATAACAATTACGGTCATGACTAGAAGATCTTTTCTCATTAATTGTAGGATCTTGATGTCGGATTCAGGTCTCCGCAAAACCCTTGTAAGTTTGAGCACTAGGGTGTGTGCAAAGAACTCAACTTCCCCTATCAGCCTACTCGCCGATTCTACCAACTAGCCCGAGGAACAAGAAAGAATATGACACAAGGCAGTTTACCTAGGTTCAGGCCACCTAGCGGTGAGTGGCCCAACTCCTTCAATGTGGTGGATTGCCTCAAGTTGGGTTGAGGAAGAACTAGTACAGTGGACGAACAGCCTTGCGAGGCATGCTCTTGCTTGTGGTGGTGAGGGAGGTCTGAATGATCCCTCCGTCTATGGTGGTGGCTAGCTATATTTATAGTGGCCTTGGTCCTCTTCCCCCAAAATGTAGGTGGGAAGGGATCCCACAACGGCCAATTTTGAAGGATGACAAATAGTACATATTATCCAGACTAAAGGTGGTCTTCGCCTGCAAAGCCTCTGATCCTGACGCCACGGTGGGCTCGACGATGAGCTCCGTCCTGCCGCCCTAGCGATCCTGGTCTTGTTGCACGAAAATGGAAACCTTTGGTTGATTGCTCGGGACTCCACGCCTGCGCTTGCCTCTTTAGCACCAAAGAGGAAACTGGTCGTCCTGCGCTCGTTGGCGCCCACCTGGCCTTGGTCGTCATGGCTTGCGTCACCCAAACCTCACGAGGTGAGGGCTTGTTAGATTTATCCGCCCCTCGGAAGCCAGCCTAGTGAGACTGTCCCCTTCGGAGGTCTTGGTGTCGTCCACCTCGCAAGGCTTGGCCCCTCGCGAGGGTCTTCAGTATCGATGCTGAAGATGGGCCTTACCAGGCTGGTGAAGGAGCCACGTCATGGGCCGCAAGCAGGCAAGTCTGGGTACCCTGGTTCCCAGAACACCGTTAGTAGCCCCCGGGCCCAAGGCGTGCTCGGACTTGGTTTCGAGGCGAAGCCAAAGGGTAAGGGCGAAGCACCGTGAGCCACAACCGCCTGCGGGCCTGATCTGTTGGGGAACATATCATGCAATTTCAAAAAATTCCTACACTCACACAAGATCTATCTAGGATATGCATAGCAAGGAGACGGGGAGAGTGTGTCCATGTACCCTCATAGACTGTAAGCGGAAGCGTTATGTTAACGCGGTTGATGTAGTCGAACGTCTTCATGATCCAATCGACACCTCCGTGTTCAGCACACATTCATCATGATGACGTCCCTCTAGCTCTTGATCCAGAGAAGGTCGAGGGAGAGTTCCATCAGCACGGTGGCGTGGTGACGGTGTTGGTGAGGCGATCCGCGCAGGGCTTTGCCTAAGCACTACAGCGCTATGACCTGAGGAGCAAAGTGTGGAGGGGGGCACCGCACACGGCTAAGACAAATCTTGGTGTGCCTTTGGGGTGCCCCCTGCCCACGTATATAAAGGAGGGGAAGGAGGAGGCCAGCCTAGGGAGAGGGGGCGCCAAGGGGGGAGTCCTACTTGGACTCCTAGTCCAAGTAGGATTCGCCCCCTCCTTCGCCCCCCTCCTACTACGCCCGTCACCCCTAGTCCAATTCTGTATGGGCTTGGGGGGCTCGCCCAACTTCCTATGGAAGCCTCCGTCTCTCTTCTATGGCTCAATAGGCCCATTAACTTTCCGGGGGGGTTCCGGTGACCTCTCGGTACTCCGAAAAATCCTCGATCTTATTCGCAACATTTTTGGTGTCCGTATACAACCTTCCAATATATGAATCTTTACCCCTCGACCATTTTGAGACTCCTCATCATGTCCGTGATCTCATCCGGGACTCTGAACAAACTTCGGTCACGAAAACACATAATTCATAATACAAATCGTCATCGAATGTTAAGCATGCGGACCCTACGGGTGCGAGAACTATGTATACATGACCGAGACATATCTCTGGTCAATAACCAATAGCGGAACCTGGATGCTCATATTGGCTCCTACACATTCTATGAAGATCTTTATCGGTCAAACAGCATAACAACATACGTTGTTCCCTTTTGGTATGTTACTTGCCCGAGATTCGATCGTCGGTATCATCATACCTAGTTCAATCTCGTTACTGGCAAGTCTCTTTACTCGTTCCGTAATGCATCATTCCATAACTAACTCATTAGTCATATTGCTTGCAAGGCATATAGTGATGTGCATTACCGAGAGGGCCCAGAGATACCTCTCCGACATTCGGAGTGACAAATCCTATTCTCGATCTATGCCAACTCAACAAACACCTTCGGAGACACCTGTAGAGCATCTTTATAATCACCCACTTATGTTGTGACGTTTGATAGCACACAAGGTGTTCCTCCGGTATTCGGGAGTTGCCTAATCTCATAGTCAGATGAACATGTATAAGTCATGAAGAAAGCAATAGCAATAAAACTAAACGATCATTATGCTAAGCTAACGGATGGGTCATGTCCATCACATCATTCTCCTAATGATGTGACCCCGTTCATCAAATGACAACACATGTCTATGGTTAGAAAACTCAACCATCTTCGATTAACGAGCTAGTCTAGTAGAGGCATACTAGAGACACTCTGTTTTGTCTATGTATTCACACATGTATCAAGTTTTCGGTTAATACAATTCTAGCATGAATAAAAGACATTTATCATGATATATAAGGAAATATAAATAAAATCTTTATTATTGCCTCTAGGGCATATTTCTTGCATGATCGACATGTGGCGCCCTGATGGGACGTGGGCGTCTCCACTTCCCCACAATGCCTCGGCAACCGTTTCGACTTGACTGAAGCCTGATACATGCAAGGAAGATCATCATTACCTGCGACTGTGGAGGCCGACGGTTCGCCTCCTTCTTGCTATAAATGAGGAGGGGTGAAGCCCTCTGCTCATTTCCATCTCTTTGCTTCTCGTCCCTCCTTTGCTTTGCCATCTTGCTAAGGTATCCATGGTGCCACCGAGGAGAAGGGGAAAACCCCAAGGAGGGGCCAGGTGCATCGCCGCCCAAGAGAGGCCAAGGGCGCCCCCGCAAACGCGCCACCACCCTAGTGGTGACCCCTCAGGGACGCAATCGCATTTCTTCAAGGGCAGGCGCCGCTTCTCGGAGCCACGGTGGCGCTCCTTCGTGAGATGAGTGCCACTAGGGGCGGGGCGGCTACCACATCGAGGAGAGGCACGCCGCGGTCGTTCGGCCTTCAGGGTCGCGCTCTTGCTCAACAGATGCCTTCCATGAGTTTGTCATGTGGTTGGAGAGGCCCGCCGGCATCTGGCTCCCGCACCCATGCTTCTTCGCGAGGGCGCTGCCGTCGGGACTCGATGGCATCTTGCTGTAGGTCAACGGCTGCTGCAGCAGGGCCTCATAGGTGGGGGTCGAGGTTGCTGCCACGGGCGATGCGTCCTTGACCCGCAGCTGGCAGACGTTCGCTCGCGTGCGGGTGATACATCTCCAACGTATCTATAATTTTTTATTGTCACATGCCGTTATATTATCATTCTTGGATGTTTTACAACCATTTTATAATCATTTTATATATTTTTTGGGACTAACCTATTGACATAGTGCCAAGTGCCAGTTGCTGTTTTCTGCATGTTTTTTACATCGCATGAAATCAATATCAAACGGAGTCCAAACACCACAAAACTTTTTGGAGATTTTTTATGGGCCAGAAGACTCCCGATGGGCCAAATCAGTACCTGGGGGGTGCCCCGAGGGGGGCACAACCCACCAGGGCGCGCCATGCCCCCCTGGCGCGCCCAGCTAGGTTGTGCCCACCTCGGTGGCCTCCTGCATCGCCTCTTTACCCTATAAATTCAAAAATATTATGAAACCCTTCAGGGAAGACCTAGATCAGATGTTCCGCCGCCGCAAGGCTCTGTACTCCAAAAGATCCAATCTAGAGCCCTTTCTGGCACTCCACCGGAGGGGGAAATCATCACCGGTGGTCATCTTCATCATCCCGGCGTCCACCATGATGAGGAGGGAGTAGTCCACCCTCGGGGCTGAGGGTTTGTACTAGTAGCTATGTGTTTAATCTCTCTCTATCTCTCTCTCTCTCTCTCTCCCGTGTTCTTGAGATTCACAATCTTGATGTATCGCGGGCTTTGTTAATATAGTCGGATCATATGGTGTTTTCCCATGTCTAGCTTGTGATGAATTGAGTTTTCCCTTTGAGATTTCTTTGGATTGAATAATTTTATGGATTTGAGAACACTTGTTATATGTCTTGCAATTGAATAATCGTGGTGACAATCGGGTATCATAATGATCTACTTGATATATGTTTTGGCACTCAACTTGCGGATTCCCGAAGTGACATTGGGGTAATCTATGCATAGGGGTTGATGCACGTTCTTGTCTTTGTTTCTCCGGTAGAAATCTTGGGGCACTCTTTGGATATGTTTTGGTGTTATCTTAGTACGAACTCTTGGATCGATCGAGAAGGATAACTTTGTGTTATCTTAGTACAAACTCTTGGATCGATCGAGAAGGATAACTTTGTGTTATCTTAGTACAAACTCTTGAAAGATCGATCAGAAAACATAACCATGTGTTAGTCTAGTATGGAGTCTTAATAGATATATCGGAAAGGATAACTTTATGCTGCTTTAGTACGAACTCTTGATAGATTGAACGGAAAGAATAACTTTGAGGTGATTTCGTTGAGGGGTGGTTATATGATCCAATTATATTAGCATCGTTCAGAGATTGCACTAGCGAAAGTACGGACCCTAGGCCTTGTTTTCAAGCATTGAAATACCGTTTGTGCTAACTTTTGTTACTTGCTACCTTGCTGTGTTTTATTGTCCGCACTACAAAAATCTATATCTACTATCAATATTACACTTGTATCACCATCTCTTCGCCGAACTAGTGCACCTATACAATTTCCCATTGTATTTGGTGTGTTGGGGACACAAGAGACTTCATCCTACACCTCCTACGGATTGATAAACCTTAGATCATCCGCTTGAGGGAAAATTGCTACTGTCCTACAAAACTCTGCGCTCGCAGGCCCAACATGTGTCTACAAGAATAAAGTTGTGTAGTAGACATCAAGCTCTTTTCTGGCGCCGTTGCCAGGGAGGTGAGTGCTTGAAGGTATATCTTTAGATCTTGCAATCGAATCTTTTAGTTTTTTGTTTTATCACTAGTTTGGTTTTGTAAAATAAAACTAAAAAATGGAATTGAGGTTGCATCATATTATTGATCATCTTTATAATATCTTTTTTGAAAATGATGGATCAGAAAATTGTGCTCAATTGTTAGAAGAAGAAGTCAATAAAATGTTTGGCACAAAATATTTGAATGATGAGCATAATTGCAATGTTGTTAGTATGAATTCTTTGAATATCCATGATGCTAATGATATGCAAAGCCATAAGCTTGGGGATGCTATATTTGATGAATATGATATTTTTAGCCCCCCAAGATTTGATGTCGAAATTTGTTATAACGAAAGCATGCCACCTATTTATGATGATTATATTGATGAAAGTGGAGTTGCAGAGGTCATGACTTCATTTAGTGATGAATCCACTACTTTGGAGGATGTTTCAATTGACTATGATAACAAAGTTGCTATCTATGATGGTTATGATGATGACATGTATGCTATATTGAATAATGATAACCATGAAACTTGTCACCGTGACTTTAATTGTCAATCTCATGATAGTTATTTTGTTGAGTTTGCTCCCACCACTATTCATGAGAACAAATTTGCTTATGTGGAGAGTAATAAAATTTCTATGCTTGTGGATCATGAAAATAATGCTTTATGTGATGGCTATATTGTTGAATTCATTCATGGTGCTACTGCCCCCTATTTGACCGTACACTAATCATGCACGCAAACGTGTACGACCAAGATCAGGGACTCACTAGAAGATATCACAACACAACTCTAGACACAAATAAAATAATACAAGCTTCATATTACAAGCTAGGGGCCTCGAGGGCTCGAATACATAAGCTCGAATACACAAGAGTCACTGGAAGCAATAATATCTGAGTATAGATATAAGTTAAACAAGTTTGCCTTAAGAATGCTAGCACAAAAGCAACACGATCGAAAAGGCAAGGCCTCCTGCATGGGATCCTCCTAACTACTCCTGGTCGTCGGCGGTTTGCACGAAGTAGTAGCCTCCATCGGGGTAGTAGCAGCCGTCCAAGGTGGCTTCTGGCACCTGAACTCCACCATCAGGTTGCATCAACCAGAAAGAAGAAAGAAGGGGGAAAAGGGGGAGCAAAGCAACCGTGAGTACTCATCCAAAGTAGTCGCAAGCAAGGATCTACACTAGATATGCATGAGTATCAATGAAAAGGGTAGTATCTGTGGACTAAGCTGCAGAATGCCAGAATAAGAGGGGGAGAGGCTAGTCCTATCGAAGACTAGCATCTTCTAGAAACCACCAATCTTGCAGCAGTAGAAGAGAGTACATAATAACATATTATATGTATCAAGCATGTTGTAGAATTAACACCCAGAGATCCTTCCTCGACTCCCTGCGAGGAAACAATCCCGGGGCCACATATCCATTCATGTCTCAGTATCCATTTCTAGTTGTATCGACCGGGATAGAACTCCAAGTGTCCGTTACCATAGGAAGGGCTATCGATAGATGTTTTCTTCCCTGTATGGGTGCACCAACTTACCCAGCACGGTCACTTAACTCCGGCCGGACACACCATCAGGTCATGCCCAGCCTCGGCCAAACAATACGCCGCAACCTGACCTAGGCTTAATAGAGAGGTCATGCACGTCGGACTAAACCTATGCCCCCAGGGGTCATGGGCCATCTCCCCGGGAACTCCTGCACGTTGCATGGGCGGCCGGTGAGTAGACCTAGCTACCTCCTTAAAAAGGTAGGTGCATAACCAGTCCAACCCGGCACGTGCCGCTCAGTCGCATCACGTCATTTAAGCTTCAGCTGATGCATACGACGCAGAACACCCATACTATGCCCACGTGATGGTTAGTGCTATCAGGCTAGAGGCCCCTCGGATCAAATATCCAAACCGTTTAGTGTCTTGGGAACGCGGTAACGAGCAGAGACTCACGATCATGTGACCCCGTCGCTCCGTCTCGAGGACTTGCGGCAAGGGCTAAGAGTGCCCGGCCACGCCTCGTATTCAACTCTCGGGTAACCTCCAGGTCAACCTGTCTCCACATCACTCGCGGGTACCCCTCAGGGTCAACCCGCCTTACCAAGTAACAGTTAGAAAGTCACAGTAACCATAGTAACCATGTGTCTAACACGAAGGGGGAACCCTGAGGAATCACCCTATATGTAATTCCACCTGATGTTATCATTAAGGCGAACGAAGGAGGATTCACCCTCGATGTTCACGCTTGAGGAGTTGCACGACACTGTTATTATCAGAGTGGAGAAGGAGGAATCACCCTCGATGACCATAACCGACGAACTAACCTACAAGGTTAACATCAGGAGTGCTGATGAGGACTCACCCTCGGCACTCGATAGTAACCTAGTAGTGTCAAGCAACTAAGGGGAAGGTGAGGTGCGGTGCCGGGGCCTGGTCTTCGATCATGTTGATCGGGTATTCTGATAATCCAGCGGGGCAGATAGGACAAAGTGGGGGGTCTGATGGATCTCTAAACAGCCTATACTAAGCAGTTTAGTATAAACATCTAAGGTATGAAAGCAGGTATCAACAGCATGCTATGCATCAAAATAGGATCATACCAAAAAGCAAAAGCAGTTCTAATGCAAGCATAAGATAGAAGAGAGTGGGCGATATCGGAATGATCAAGGTGGTTGGTTTGCCTGGTTGCTCAGACGAGAAGGAGGGGTCGTCGTCGATGTAGTCGATCACCGGGGTAGCATCAGTCTCGCAGTCTACCGGAGAGAAGAGGGGGAAGAAACAATAAATACAAAGCATAGAGATGCAACAAAGAAACATGACAAAGTCAACACGCAGTGCTAGGGTGCACTAACGCGGTGCTACACGATACAGGCGGAGAGGGATAACACCCGGGAAAGCATTCCCGGTGTTAGGCATTTTCGGACAGGTGAGCCGGAGGGGGTTTGTTCCATGTTCGGTAAGATAGAGATGTGTGGCGGACGAAAGGACCGCGTGTTTGGATTCATCTCGTTGTTCTGAGCAACTTTCATGTATAAAACTTTTTCATCCGAGCTACAGATTATAATATGATTTTCAAAGTTTTATTAATATTCTGCAATTTATTTTAATTCGAAAATAAATGGGAAAATGCTAGGTGTACCCAGCACAGGGTACACAAAAGTGCACCAAGTGGCTGACAGGTGGGCCAGGGGGTACCAGTTGACCAGTTAACATTTGACTTGTCAACAGGGGGTGGGCCCCCCTGTCATTGACACATGTGACTAATTACAGATTAGTTAGGTTAACTAAATAATTAGTTTAACTAAAACAACTTAATTAAGTAAATAAATAAATAAATAAATAATTTTTATATTATATTTTTTTAAACATTTCTTTTTCTTTTTCTATTTGTTTTTAAAAGGGGAATGGGCCCCACTGCTCAATGGCCCATTAGGCCACTGGAGCAGGCGGTTAACAGGGCGGGCGAGGGTGCCTGGGCGTGGGCGCCCGCCCGAGCGACCACCAGAGAGGGGATGCGCTAGAGCCTCGTCGCGGCGCCGGCGCCGGGCACAGGTGGTGACCGAGGGTCGGAACAACGGCGCGCGAGCGCCAACGGCGACCGGAGGCGCACCCGCGCATGGGAGGGGGCGAGCGGGGCGGAGCGTGTGACGGTGGTGATCCGCGGGGAGCGGCGGGGCACGGACGGGGTTGCTCGCTGGGGTGAACCCGAGCGACGGCGCGCCAGGTGCCGGTCACCGGAGTGCGCGACCGTGGGGTGGGGAGCACAGCCGGGCGCAGCAGCCGGCTGTACTGGGCGGCGCGGCGGTGGGCGAAGCATGGCTGCGTGAGGCCACGGCGGAGGGGATCCAGGGAGCCGGGCACGGCGGCGAGTGGCAGAGAAGGCCGGTGGTGAGCGACAGGGGGCAGTAGTGAGCGGCACGTGCGGACGGCCGAGCACAGTAGGGGCGATGCGGGAGAGCGCGGGGAACGCGGCTACGTGCGGGGCGGTGAGGTAGGCAGTTGCGGAGGAGCAACTTGGCAGCAGCAGCTGCGTGGAACTCGAGCTCGAGCTCGAAACAGAGAAGGGAATGAAAGGAGATGCTCACCGTGCCCTGCAGGTGAGCTAAGTAGGCTCGAGGGAGGCACCAGAGTAGCAGAATGACGACGAGGTAGTGGCGGAGCCGACGGGAAGAAGACGACGACGCGGTGGCATCGATGCAGGCGCGATCCGGGCCGATCCGACCTTGTAGACGACATAGGTGATGTAGTAGGACGCGGAGGAGCTTCTGGACTCGACAGCGGGGCACGGGGCGGTCGGTGGCTGTAGGCATCAGGACGAGGAGGCGGCTCCGGTGCGGAGCGGATCTTGGCGAGGCGAGGGAGATAGTGCGGGGGAGGAACGAGGGCCGATGCGGGGGAAATATCCGGGGGGAGGCCTCGGTGGAGGCCTTATCCTTTACCTACAGGGATGGAGAGAGGATTCGGAGGCGACCAGTGAGCGCGGTCGCTCGATCGCCCCACAGTAGGTGGGAGACGACCTGGGGTCATTGGACTGGGCCGATCCAGTGGCCAAGGCCCCGGGGAACAGTGGGGGACTTTTTCCTTTTATCTATATTCTGCTTATTGTTTTCTATTTAGTTGCTACAACAAGTGGATTTAGTTAAACATGATATTTGGCAAAGAAAATCCAGCACAATAGTTTGGAGTGACACATAAAGTTTTGAGTCATTTGGAAACTCATAAATATTTGTTTATTTTGAAATGGCTACGTTTATTGGAGTTGGTCCACTTTATATTTTACTAGAGATTAGTCGGAGAGCCAAAAGATGCTGGATTCAACATGAGAAATGATCATGGGAAATTATACTAAAATTCAAACATTTTAGTTTTATAGTTTCAAGAAATAATAATTTGACTTGTTATTTGAATTTTGAATTTGAGTCCGATTTTCATCAAGTGGCTAATTGGCTTAATTAAATATGATGACATGGCATAGTAGAGTGATGTTACCGTCGCCTAATTATCCGGGAGTTACAATATGCTTGTAGGTATAGCAATAATATCAAGTATCCTCTCTATGTGTTGAAAGTTTTGAAATTTTTGCCTTTTTTGCCTTCCTATGCTAGTTGATTCTTGCTCCTATAAATTATTTGCTCACAAAATCCCTATGCATAGGAAGTGATTTAGACTTAAATGTGCTAGTCATATTCTTCATGATGCTCTCTTTGTGTTTCAATCTTTATCTTTTATGCGAGCATCATTGAAATCATCATGCCTAGGTAAAAGGCATTAAAGAAAAGCGCTTGTTGGGAGACAACCCAACATTTATACCTACTGTTTTTGCGTGTTCACATTATTATGCTACTGTAGTAATAATGTTTTATAGCTTTTGATTCAATAAAGTGCCAAGCAAAGCCTTATGATCATGTTGGGTGATAGTAGATTTGATCTTGCTGAAAAACAGAAACATTTGGGCTCACGAGAAAAATTCTCATTTTTAACAGAAGAGTGCTTCTGAGTTGATTCTTTTTTAATAAGATTAATATACAAATTCCTGACGTGCTCATAGTTTTTTCAAGATTTTTAGAGTTGCATAAGTATGGTGAATGTTTAGATCATTACGGACTGTTCTGTTTTTGACAGATTCTGTTTTCAATGGATAGTTTGCTTGTTTTCTAGTTTCCATGGCTTATATTGATCAGTATAAATTATAGAAATGATATGCTATAGTAAGAATTGTGTGAGAAAAATTATGAATCTTGTCTTTGACAGTACCCGAAGTGAATGATTTGTTTTATCATACTAACCCATCTCAGGAAGTTTTGTTAAGTTTTGTGTGATTGAAGTTTTCAATTTATGGGTGAGATATCGATATGAGAAGAACAAGGAGTGAAAATACCCTAAGCTTGGGATGCCCAAGGCACCCCAAGGTAATATTCAAGGAAGATCCACACAACTAAGCTTAGGGATGCCCCAGAAGGCATCCCCTCTTTCATCTCCAACATTATCGGTAACCTCACATGGAGCTATGTTTTCATTCGTCACATGATATGTGTTTTGCTTGGAGTGTCAATTTCTTTTGTTAGGATTTGCTTGCTGGTATTTATAATAATGTTTTGCATCTTTATTTCAATAAAAGTGTCAAGGATAGCATTTACCATGCTTATTTTGCAAGTCTATATGTTGCTGTTTGAAAACAGAAAGTGTTCTATTATCGTCTGAATTCTTCTGGATAGTAAGAACGTTATAAAATCTTGACATTTTTACAAAGTTAGCATGAATAAGTTCTTTGTAAAGTGGTAATTGTCAGAATTTTTAGAGATAGGGAAGTATGAGAACAATTTTACTCTTTACAGACTATACTGTTTTGACAGATTGCTGTTATGTTTGCATTATTTGCATATGTTCGCGTGTTTAATGATTTTATTTGAGGATAGGAGTATTAAATATGCAGAGGAATTTAGTATGCAATGTTGAATAATAATTTTAGTGATTTACTACAGTAGAGAATGATAAGGTTTTGCATTGATTTATACTAACTTATCTCACGAGTTCTTGTTGAGTTTTGTGTGGATAAAATAGAGCCCCCAAATAGTTGTCAAAGAGGCTAGATAAGCAGTATTCACACCGAGTCAAGGAAGCTCTTTTCTGGCATCGTTGCTCTAGTGCTTCACTTATATCTTTTTCAGCATGGTGTGCTTTAGTATTTTTAAAGAAATTCTCTCTTGCTTCACTTATATTATTTTGAGAGAAAGAAATTATGCTCATGATCTTCACTTATATTTGTTTGAGCTTATCAAAAGGAACACATCAAATTAGTCCCAAAGTGATATTTATCCAAGAAGGATATAATAAAAACTTTCATGAAGATCATTGGACAGAATAAACTTGATTCCTTGTAATAGTTTTGAGACATGATGATGTGATATGTGAGTCATGTTGATGAGTAATTGTGCCTTAGTAAGATATTGGTGTTAAGGTTTGTGATTCCCGAAGCATGCATGTATAGTCTCTCGTTATGATGGGAAGTTGGAGCACAATTTATCCTTGATTGTCCTATCTTTGTGTGAAGGTCGAGCGCGCGCTATGGTTAACTCCTACCAACCTCCCCCTAGGAGCATGCGTAGTATTACTTTTCTTCGAGGGCTAATAAACTTTTGCAATAAGTATATGAGTTCTTTATGACTAATGTGAGTCCATGGATTATACGCACTATCACCCTTTCATAATTGCTAGCCTCTCTTGTACCGCACAATTTTCGCCGGTGCATAAACTTTATTATACCTTCCTCAAAACAACCACCATACATACCTATATGTGGTATTCCATTGCCGCTCTAAGCAAATTTGTATGTGTCATCTCTAATTTTATAAATAAATTTCCCTTTTGTGTGCACGTACCGCTCGCGAGGCGGTGAGGGGTGCCCAATATTTTCCATGCTAGATGTGTTTTTCTCACGATGAGTGTTCATTCACTTGTCATTGCACGAGAGTAAGGCAAAGGTACGTATTAGGGATGACCAGTCCTGAAATGAAAAAAATTACTTTATTTTGTCAAATAATAAATTCCTTGTAAAGTGTTGGTATGGAAGGCAACCGTGGATTTGGCTAGCCATGGCTTGTTGATAAAAGTGGTTCATAGTTTGGTGGAAAAGGAATAAACTTTTTTTTATGTTTGGGAACCGCCTATGATATATCTAGCATGGAAAGTGTTGGGAACCTTGAGTCGTTTTCGTTGGTTGGAAAAGTAAACCTCCTAAAATAAATTTTATCTCTCAATTTAAGCTTTGAGCTCTGGCACCTCTACAAATCCCTACTCCTCACATTGATATCGATTGATGGACATCTCCATAGTCCATTAGTTTGCCTTGTTGATGTGAGACTTTCTTCCCTTCTTTTGTCTACTACCACCGCATTCTATTCCACCTATATTACTATATCCATGGCGTGCGCTCATGTATTACGTGAGAGTTGAAAATGCTGAAGCGTGTTAAGAAGTATGAACCAATTGCTTGGTTGACACCGGGGTAGTACATGATTTATAATTTGAGCTGGGAAGACAGAACATGACAAGACTATATGATTTTGTACGGATAACGTTCTTTAGCATTTGATATTCTGAAAGACGTGATTGCTTGTTGATATGCTTGAGTATTCAAATCTCATGTCAAAACTAGACTATTGCTTTGAACCATATAAAAGTCCAAATGTCCATTCTATAAAGAAAAGAATATGATATGTCATGATATGCAGCATTCCACATCGAAATTCTATTTTTATCATTTACCTACTCGAGGACGAGTAGGAATTAATCTTGGGGATGCTGATACGTCTCCAACATATCTATAATTTTTTATTGTTCCATGTTGTTATATTATCATTCTTGTATGTTTTACAACCATTTTATAATCATTTTATATCATTTTTTGGGACTAACCTATTGAGATAGTGACAACTGCCAATTGATGTTTTCTACATGTTTTTTACATCGCGGGAAATCAATATCAAACGGAGTCCAAACACCGCAAAACATTTTTGGGATTTTTTATGGTTCAGAAGACTCCCTATGGGCCAAAGCAGCACCTAGGGGGTGCCCCGAGGGGGGCACAACCCACCAGGGCGCGCCAGCCCCCCTGGCACGCCCATGTGGGTTGTGCCCACCTTGGTGGCCTCCCGCATCGCCTCTGTACCCTATAAATTTACAAATATTCTGAAACCCTTTGGTGAAGACCTAGATCATAAGTTCCATCGTCGCAAGGCTCTGTACTCCATGAGATCCAATCTAGAGCCCTTTCCGATACTCCGCTGGAGGGGCAAATCATTACCGGTGGCCATCTTCATCATCCCGGTGGCCACCATGATGAGGAGGGAGTAGTCCACCCTCGGGGCTGAGGGTTTATACGAATAGCTATGTGTTTAATCTCTCTCTCTCTCTCGTGTTCTTGAGATGCACAATCTAGATGTATCGCGGACTTTGTTAATATAGTCGGATCATATGGTGGCCCCCCCCTCTCTATCTTGTGATGAATTGAGTTTTCCCTTTGAGATTTCTTTGAATTGAATACTTTTATGGATTTGAGAACACTTGATATACGCCTTGCAATTGAATACTCGTGGTGACAATGGGGTATCATATTGATCCACTTGATATATGTTTTGGCACTGGACCTGCGGATTCCCGAAGTGACATTGGGGTAATCTATGCAAAGGGGTTGATGCACGTTCTTGTCTTTGTTTCTCCGATAGAAATCTTGGGGCACTCTTTGAATATGTTTTGGTGTTATCTTAGTACGGACTCTTGATAGATCGGTCGGGAAGGATAACTTTGTGTTATCTTAGTACGAACTCTTGAAAGATCGACCGGAAAAGATAACCTTTTGTTATTCTAGTACGGACTCTTGATAGATAGATTGGACAGGATAACTTTATGTTGCTTTAGTACGAACTCTTGATAGATTGAACAGAAAGAATAACTTTGAGGTGATTTCATTGAGTGGTGGTTATATGATCCAATTATATTAGCATCATTGAGAGATTGCACTAGCGAAAATACGGACCCTAGGCCTTGTTTTCAAGCATTGCAACACCGTTTGTGCTCACTTTTGTTACTTGCTACCTTGCTGTTTTTTATTGTTCACACTACAAAAATCAATATCTACTATCAATACACTTGTATCACCATCTCTTCGCCGAACTAGTGCACCTATATAATTTCCCATTGTATTTGGTGTGTTGGGGACAGAAGAGACTTTTTATTATTTGGTTGCAGGGTTGTTTGACAGAGACCATCTTCATCCTACACCTCCTACGGATTGGTAAACCTTAGGTCATCCACTTGAGGGAAAATTGCTACTGTCCTACAAAACACTGCGCTTGGAGGCCCAACATGTGTCTACAAGAATAAAGTTCATAGTAGACATCAAGCTCTTTTCTGGCGCCGTTGCCGGGGAGGTGAGTGCTTGAAGGTATATCTTTAGATCTTGCAATCGAATCTTTTGTTTCTTGTTTTATCACTAGTTTGGTTTTGTATAAGAAAATGGAATTGAGGTTGCATCATATTGCTGATCATCTTTGTAATATCTTTCTTGAAAATGATGGATCGTAAAATTGTGCTCAATTTTTAGAAGAAGAAGTCAATAAAATGTTTGGCACAAAATTTGTGAATGATGAGCATGATTGCAATGTTGGTAGTATGAATTCTTTGAATATCCATGATGCTAATGATATGCAAAGCCATAAGCTTGGGGATGCTATATTTGATGAATATACTATTTTTATCCCCCGAAGATTTGATGTGGAAATTTTCTATAATGAAAGCATGCCTCCTAGTTATGACTATTATATTGATGAAAGCGGATTTGGAGAGGTCATGACTTAATTTAGTGATGAATCCACTACTTTGGAGGATGTTTCAACTGACTATGATAACAATGTTGCGATCTACGATGATTATGGTGATGACATGTATGCTATATTGAATAATGATAACCATGAAACTTGTCACCATGACTTTAATTTTCAATCTCATGATAGTTATTTTGTTGAGTTTGCTCCCACCACTATTCATGAGAATAAATTTGCTGACATGGAGAGTAATAAAATTTTATGCTTGTGGATCATGAAAAGAATGCTTTATGTGATGGCTATATTGTTGAATTCATTCATGATGCTACTGAAAATTATTATGAGAGAGGGACATATGCTTGTAGCGCTTGCAAAAATATCAAGTATCCTCTCTATGTGTTGAATGTTTTGAAATTTTGCTTGTTTTGCCTTCCTATGCTAGTTGATTCTTGCTCCCATAAATTATTTGCTCACAAAATCTCGATGCATAGGAAGTGGGTTAGACTTAAATGTGCTAGTCATATTCTTCATGATGCTCTCTTTGTGTTTCAATCTTTATCTTTTATGTGAGCATCATTGAAATCATCATGCCTAGCTAAAAGACATTAAAGAAAAGTGCTTGTTGGGAGACAACCCAACATTTATACCTACTGTTTTTGTGTGTTCACATGATTATGCTACTTTAGTAATCATGTTTTATAGCTTTTGTTTCAATAAAGTGCCAAGGAAAGCCCTAGGATTATGTTGGGTGATAGTAGATTTGATCTTCTTGAAAAACAGAAACTTTTGCGCTCACGAGAAAAATTCTCATTTTTGACAGATGAGTGCTTTTGAGTTGATTCTTTTTTCATAAGATTAATATAAAAAATGCTCACGTGTTCATATTTTTTCAAGATTTTTAGAGTTGCATAAGTATGGTGAATGTTCGTATCATTACAAACTATTCCGTTTTTCACAGATTCTGTTGTCAATGCATAGTTTGCTTGTTTTCTAGTTTCTATGGCTTATATTGATCAATATAAATTCTAGAAATGATATGCTACAGTAAGAATTGTGTGAGAAAATTTATGAATCTTGTCTTTGACAGTACCCAAAGTGAATGATTTGTTTTATCATACTAACCCATCTCACGAAGTTTTGTTGAGTTTTGTGTGATTGAAGTTTTCAAGTTATGGGTGAGATATCGATTTGAGGAGAACAAGAAGTGAAAAGACCCTAAGCTTGCGGATGCCCAAGGCACGCCAAGGTAATATTCAAGGAAGATCCAAGCAACTAATCTTGGGGATGCCCCGAAAGGCATCCCCTCTTTCGTCTCCAACATTATCGGTAACCTCACTTGGAGTTATGTTTTCATTCGTCACATGATATGTGTTTTGCTTGGAGTGTCAATTTCTTTTGTTAGGATTTGCTTGCTAGTATTTATAATAATGTTTTGCATCTTTATTTCAATAAAGTGTCAAGGATAGGCTTTACCATGCTAACTTTGCGAGTCTATATGCTACTGTTTGAATGAGCGCTGGTGGCAGCGGCTTCGGCAAGCCGCCACGCCGCCTCGCCCGACTCGGAGATAGCGGCGAGGAGCCTTGCCGTTGCGCCTCGGTGAAGCGGGAGTGGGGCTCAAACTGAGCCCCCCAGGCCACTAGAGCCCAGGCCTCGGGAGTCGTTGCGGCCGTTCGTCCATTTTATCTTTTTCCTGCATCTTCTGGAAAAGGTAGAAGGCCCCGTTGGGGTGTGTAATGAACTATGGCGCCTATGACAAAATGCTATGCTTTTCATATCGTGTCATGGTATTTGTATTGCTACTAAGTGCGGGTAGGGTAACTTAGCTTGCCATGCTCGTGGTAGATTCCCTTGTCGTGGGGGTGCGTCTCTCGGGGGCGCTTTCCCGAAGCTCCCCTTCGTGTCAGCTCCGGAGCCATTGGGCCTCCGGAGGTGTTGTGTAGGTGCAGACTCAGGGGACTTCACGAGGCATCTTGGCCCTCTTTGCGCATCCCCCGAGCCTAGGTGTACTGTGGTTGGTGCGCCTCATCGCGATACCCAGAAGCACGGACTTAAAGGGAGCGTGCATGCCCGCGAGCTCATTTGAGGGTGTCTTGTGAGGATCGAATACGTCGGGGCCCTGGGGCACCCAGGGTTTGGTGAGGTGTGATTGTGGGCTAGCCGAAACGTACACACCTACGCAGCACCCGCACTCGGAGGAGCGACGGGCAACTGCCGCTCTTTCTAGGGTGAGGTTGGAAAAGCGAATAAAAAGGAAGGGAATTCAAACCCGCGAAAAGAGAAAGCACAAAAACCTCCAAATTTTATTCCAAGAAAAGCAAACCAGCTACAGAAAGCAAGCAAAAGAAAATCCGCGTCCAGCACCTAAGCTGGTCTTCATCTTCTCACCAGCGCGGAGCTAAGTGCTGCCATAGGGACGTGGGAGGGAGCCCCGTGAGGCCCAAGGGCGACGCTCAGGAGACTCTGGGGCGTGTACATCCCCATTCATTATTACGTGAGAGTGTCACGAGCGGAGACCTTCACAGGCACGGGGCCTTGCTCCATGGGTAGAACCTTCGGAGGTGCTGGATATTGCAGGCATTCTGGATGGGGATCCCATCCTACATCTCCAAGCATGCGGAGCCAGGCCTGGAGACACGGGCAATCCTGAACGGGCCCTCCCACATGGGCGAGAGCTTATGCAGCCATCCCTGGAGAGCACCCGCCTCAGGACGAGATCACCCACCTCAAGCGTCTTGGAGCGGATGTTGCGGCAGTGGTACCGCCGCAACGCCTGCTGGTACCTTGCTGCTTAGAGCGAGGCTTGTCAACGGCGCTCCTCCCCCAGCACAAGGTCCTCCCCTCACGAGGCGTCCTAGCATTCCTCGTCAAACGCCAAGACCCGAGGGTAGCAATGCTTGACCTCGTGGGGGAGAACCGCTACAGCTCCGCCCGTTGGCTTGGTTGCCGTTGTGCGGATTGACCATAGCGTGGACTGGAGGTCGTCCAGCCAGCCCCTGCCGCAAGCCTCGAGCTTCTTCTTGAAAATCCTCGCCTTGAGGCCTCTCAGCACCTCTGTGTTGGCGTGCTCAGCCTAGCCATTTCTTCGCGGGAGCGCCACCGAAGCGTAGCGCATATTTGTGTTCCAAGGTTAGCACAATATGTTCCATGCTCCGTGTCTTCTTCCTTCTCTGGCAGGGTCCCCTGGAGTAGGTAGGCTGTGAACTCCTCAGTCCAGCACCCCTCCTGAGGTTCTAGTGCGAGTAGTAGGTGGGCTCCGGAGGTCGGGCCACAGGCCGGGGCTCCTGAGGTTGGTGTTGAAGGAAGTTCCTCCTAAGGCGACACCGGCTCGATGCTAGGGGGCTGCCGATGGCTTAAAAGCCGCTCTTCAAAGACGCCTGGCTCTTGGGGCAATCCCCGAGATGCTCTCTTGGCAATGTCGTCCGCCTCCTTGTTCATCCCACATGACACGTGCTAATGTTCCAAACCGAGGAACCTTTTCTCGATCATGTGTACCTCCTTAAGGTAGGCCTACATGTGCTTGTCCTTCGGTGTGTACGCCTTGTTGGAGAAATTCACGAGGAGCTGGGAGTCGCCCTTGATAGTACGACGCTTCACCCCCAACGCTGCCGCGGCCTTGAGGCCAGCAATCAGGCCATCATACTCCGCAATGTTGTTGGAGACATTTTCGCCATTCTAGAAGCATAGTTTCACGGCGTAGTAGAGCTTGTCCATGGTGGGCGAGATGAGCACAGCTCCAGCACCCATACCCTGATGCGCGAAGGCACTGTCAGAGTACATGAACCAACCATCTGGGGCTTCATCTCCTGGGGAGAGGGAGTTTTCCTCGCTCACTCCTTGGTCTGGGACATCAGTCCATTCTACCACGAAATCGGCGAGAGCTGCTCCTTTGATGATTCGGGTCATGCTGAATTCCAACTCGAACGCTTGTAGCTTGATATTCCATTCCGTGACTCTTCCTACCACATTGGGGCTCCGGAGTACCCTTTCCAAAGGGTAAGATGAGATGACCTTGATCTGGTGACCTTGGAAGTAGTGACGTAGCTTCCGAGAGGCGACAAGGAGCGCCAACAGGAGCTTCTGGGGCATGGGGTAGTGCTCCCACGCATCACGCAACACAGTGCTGACGAAGTACACCGGGTGCTCGACAAGGGTGGAGGCGTTGGTGGAGTCCTACAGTTCCCGAGGCGGAAGGTCCCCGGGGACCTCGTCACCCGCCAAGGCGGGCGAGGCCTCTAGAGCACCACCCTTGGGAGTCTTGGTATCTTGAAGATCGGCCAGGGCGCCAGGAGCGCCGTTTGTTGGCGAGAAGACCGTGGCCTCTGGAGCTCCTTCCGGACCGCCACCAGTGTCGCGCTGGCAGAGTGCGGCGTGGCGGCCAGATAGAGCACCAACGGTTTGCGGAGGCGCGTGATACGTCCAAAACGTATCTATAATTTCTGCTTGCTCCATGCCACTTTTGGGTGATATTGCTATGATATTCATACACTTCCATACACTTTTGATCATATTTGGACTAACTTACTAATCCAGTGCACCCCAGTGCCAGTTTCTGTTTTCGGCTGTTTTTGTATTTCAGGTTTTCACATTACGAGAACTGCCAGGAAAAATCCAGAAAAAATATATAAAAAATCAGCGTTCCAGAAGCTACCGTGCGGCCAAAGTACAGCCGGGGGGGACCCACAGGGGCTCCAGGCGGCCTGCCCAGGCGGCCCACCCCTAGGCCGCGCCGGGGGGGCGCCTGGGCCCCCCAAGACTCCTCCGGTGACCCCCTTTGGCATATATTTAAGGTCCGTCGAGAAAACCCTGATTCCAGAACCCTTTTCTCCAAACGCGACTCCGATCTCCGCCGCCATCGCCATCAAGCTTCGGGGGACCAGAATTCCTGCGCCGGCACCCTGCCGGGACGGGGAAGTGCCCCCGGATCCATCTCCATCGACGTTGCTTCCTCCCTCCATGATGCGGGAGTAGTTCCTCCTCGGGGCTGAGGTTCTTACCAGTAGCTATGTGGTCAACTCTCTCTCCCATGATGTGATCTT
The DNA here is from genome assembly GCA_902687465.1 of Secale cereale. Classification (NCBI taxonomy): domain Eukaryota; kingdom Viridiplantae; phylum Streptophyta; class Magnoliopsida; order Poales; family Poaceae; genus Secale; species Secale cereale. Next base: position 265,344,418 of record LR738711.1, on the reverse strand, counting down.
CGTTGTGATCATAGGCTATGTTAATCTAGGGTGTTTCCCCTTCCTCTATGTATTGGATTGATGTACTCACTTGTCTTTATCTAGTATAATCCCCGAGACCAAGGTGACAGCGGTCTATTGGACATGGATTAGAACAATATTTTCATGAGTGATTTCCTTTCTTGTGTGTTGATTGAAGATTGAGAGTCTCTTGGTGCTTGTCTTTGACTATCCTTTAGATATGTTATGGTGATTGTGGGACTCTCTTTGGATGGCCGCGGTGACATTGGGAAATCCTTAGATCGAGAACTACGAACTTTGAGGTGTGCTTTTGTAGCCCTACATAATTCTCGTCCTCTCTTGACCACGAAGGAATGATCTCCGAGTGTGTCCCCTTTGCATGTTTTATGGGAAATATCATGTGATTTTATTATGTTAATGTTGTTGGGAGTTGCCACTAGTGAAAGTATGAACCTTAGGCCTTGTTTCCACCATTGCAATACCGATTGTGCTCACGTTTACTACTTGTTTGCTTGCTGCACTTTTTATTACATATTTGTATTACCTTGTTTTGCCATCCATATCACTTGCCATTTAACATCTCTTCGCCGAACTAGTCCACCTATACATCTGACAAGTGTATTAGGTGTGTTGGGGACACAAGAGACTTCTTGTATCTTAGTTGCAGGGTTGCTTGAGAGAGACCATCTTCAACCTCTACTTCCCTGAGTTTGATAAACCTTAGGTCATCAACTTGAGGGAAATTGCTACTGTCCTACAAACCTCTGCGCTTGGAGGCCCAACATAGTCTACAAGAGTAGAAAGCGTGCGTAGACATCAAGCTATTTCTGGCGCCGTTGCCGGGGAAGTGAGCGCTTGAAGGTATATCTTTAGATCTTGCAATTAAATCTTTTTGTTTCTTGTTTTTTATTATTTCACTAGTTATGCTTATGGAAAACCTTGTTATTGGATCGTTGCTTGCGGGAGGACACCCCACACCTGTGGTGGTTGCTCCTCCTCCTACTGAAATTGTGCCCTATAAAATAACGGCTGGTATTATCAATTATGTTTTGGCTAATCGTTATGCAGGAGACAGACGTCCCGGTGAACACTTGCTATATCTGTCACAACTATGTTCATTATTTAAGCTTGTAGGTGTATCGAGGGAGTTTGTCATGAGGAAATTATTTGCCTTGTCACTGAAAGGAAAAGCATTGGAATGGTATAGGCTGCTAAATGATTCTCACCTGCTGGAGTGGGAAGAGATCCAGTCTCTCTTTCACTCCAAGTTTTATCCTCTTCATGAAGTCCATGAGAATAGGAATTATGTTTATAATTTTTATCCTCATGACGGAGAGAGCATAGCTCAAGCTTGGGGGAGACTGAAAACGTTAACACTAAAATGTCCTAACCATGGGCTCCCCAAAGATATTATTATTACTAACTTCTATGCGAGGCTCTCTCGACAGGATAAAGATTTACTCGATGCTTCCTCTATGGGTTCTTTCACAAACAAAAAGATTGATGCTAAATGGGAACTCCTTGAAAGAATTCAACGCAACACTGAAGATTGGGAGATCGACAAAGGTAAAGAGTCAGGTATAATTTATGAGTATGATTGCATTAAGTCCTTTGTTGAAACTACAAGTTTTAATAAGTTTAGTGCTAAGTTTGGGCTTGATTCTCAACTCCTTATTGATTTCCTCAAATCTTTTGCTTCACATCTTAATATGCCTAAGGAGGATTGGATCAAGTATCATAAACCTTTTAAAGAGACTTGCAAAGAAAATGAAATTGTTCATGATGATTGCAACATGCATGATCCAATTCCTAAAAATGAAGTTTTATATAAGCATGTTAATTTTTGTGGAGTGGATAGACCTTGTGAAAGGCCTATGATTGAAGAAGAGAAGTATTGTAAGCAACATAAACATGAAAGAACAATCACTTGGGTCAAAGATTTAAATGAAATTGCTAGAGAATTGTGTGACCTTTATCCTTTTACTTGTGAACTTTGCCGTACAGAGGGTCACTTTAATTTTCAATGCATGAACTTTCAAAACATAACTGTTAACCGGTTGTGTGATGACATGATCACCTCTGATCTTTATGATGAGCTTATGTTATTTTTGATGTGTGAAGAGTTATCAGAAAAGACTTCTTGGATGGATGATAATGCCATAGGAATAAAAAACACTTTGCAAAATTGCCATTTCTATTGTGTTGTTAATTGCCATGAAAATGATTACATAAGTAAGATTAGAAAGGAGGGAACTTTACCAAAGTATAAAAATGTCTCTTATATTTCTGCTAATAAAAAGGAGAGTTTCTCCCAAGTTTCCCTTATTGTTTCTAATGATAAACCAGGATATGTGGAGAAGCTTCATCTCCAACCACCCCCTCCTAAGGTGAAGAAGAAGAAAAAGAAGAGGAGGAGGAGGAGGAGCAAGAAGGAAGAAGAATGGGCATCAACCTGGCCTGAGCATATTCCTCCTATCAACTTTTATCCTAACGGTTGTAAGTTTAAAGAAGAAGGTGAAGTTTATTGCCTTAATTATCATCTTGATGATACATCTGTAGGTACTATTGAAGATGATTTTGATTATGATATGCATGTTACTTATTGTGATTGGGAAAATGATGATAATGCTACTTATGATCTTGAAAATCTTTTTGTTACCAACTCTGAAAGTGAAGATATGGGAAGCTCTAAGCTTGGGGATGATAGGATTGCAAATCCTATCCCCACTAGTGATGTGATAATTGATAATTCTCTTGCTAGTAAGAATAAAGATAACATGTTTACAAATATAGTTGCTAGCAATGATAATGCTCTTCTCTACCATGATGATGTTATAACTCCAATCTATAGTGATTATAAAGGTACCTATGACATAAGGAGAAATTATCCTTATGAAACTTGTCATAATCATGAAGGGAATTACTCCCTTGTTGAACACCACCCTCCTGATACACAACAAAACTATAGTGTTCAAGTTGTTTATGATAGTCCTACTCCCACTATTACCAATGAGAAAAATTATGCTTATGTGGGGAGTGAGAGTACCTTTTTGCATGTGGATCATGGTAACAATGCTTTATGTGATGCTTATATTGTTGAGTTCATCCATGATGCCACTGAAATTTATAATGAGAGAGGGAGGCTTGGTTCTAAATATCTTAATAATAAGAAGTTCCCTCTCTTTATGTTGAAGGTTTTGAAGCTGCACTTGTTTTGTCTTCCTATGCTTATTGCTTTGTGCTTCAATGAATTATTCTATTGCAATATTCCTATGCATAGGAAGCATGTTAGGCTTAAATGTGTTTAGTATTTGCTTCTTGATGCTCTCTTTTGTTCTTCAATTCTTATTCTTACAAGAGAATCATTAAAGTCCTATGCCTAGCTTAAAGGCATAAAAGAAAGCGCTTTTGGGAGGCAGCCCACAATGAATAAAAATTTTATATTTTGCTTTTGTTGTGTCTTGATGTTGTTTACTACAGTAGCATCATCATTGTATCTTTGCTTTTCATATTTGTGCCAAGTATAGCCTCTGATTGCTAGAAAGTTCAAAAGTTGTGAGGTGCTGTCCAGGAAACAGATTCTGTCCTTGGACAGAAAAACTCGTATAAAATCACCAGATCATCTTTTTGGTCTGAATTTTTTTCGACAGCGTTCTCTATATAATTTTCTTTCGTGCGTATGTTCTGAGTTTTTTGATTTGAGTTGCAGAAGTATCCCGAACAGATCAATTACTACCTGTTGTTCTGTTTTTCACAGATTATGTCCTGTTTTGCCTTTCCTTCACTTTGCAAATCAAGAACTTGCTTTTTCTTTGTAAAAACCTTTTGGCAATCTTGAGAAACAGTAGAACTTCAAGAATATCATTATTTCCAGCAAGGTATAATTATTTTATTAAGGGTACTAACCTCGCTAATCAGATTATGATGAGTTATGTATGAAGGGAGTTTTCAAGTGTGCGAGGGAAGATGATAAAAAGATTCAGGAGTGTCAAGCGCTCAAGCTTGTGGATGCCCCCGTGCACCCCCAAGAAATATTCAAGGAGACTCAAGCGTCTAAGCTTGGGGATGCCCCCGTGCATCCCCTTCTCCATCAACATTATCAGTTCGTCTTTCGTTTCGCTATATTTTTATCACTTCATGTGTTATGTGCTATGCTTGGAGCGTCTTGCTTTTAGTTTTCTTTTTGGTTTTTCATAACGAGTCGGAACTCAGCATTTCTTTATGTGGGAGAGAAACACGCTCCACTTCTACCTAGAACATAACATAGAATTTTCATATATATCTATGCTGTGTGTGTTCTTTATCTTTTAATAGCTACTATCATGCTCTGCTCTTAGTATTGATGCCTATCTTTTCAAAGAGCTTTTGTTTAGTTGGTTGCTTGAACTCTCTTTAATTACCATGCTCACCTTATTAAGAGAGTTTGCTTCCGTTGCACTGGTTAATGTGTCTATGATAAAGATGCTACTTGCATGATGGTGCTTAGTAGTTCAGGTTTTCTTATGGTTAATGTCAAATAGCTGGGGGGTTCCCAATGTGTTATTGGAGTACCAACATGGTTTGTTTGCCTATGATATGGTATGGTTTAGTAATATCTTCCTTCGAGAATTTATTTTGATTGACTTGGCGTATGCTTACGCATATTTAAGACTGTAAAGAAAGTCTGTCAAGCCTTGATGATCTTTTATTTCTGAGTAGCGATATAACTTCCATGCCTGATTCAATATTGCTTTGTCCCACTGCATGATTATGACCGTCATTGCTCTCTTAGTTGGTCGCTCCCAGCCTTTTGCTAACCTCCACCTGTACTAAGCAAACTAACTTTGCAATATATAGCTCATGGGAAAGTAGCTTAAAAACTATTGTGGCAAAGAATATGTTGCCTATGTATCTTATTTCTTATAAGTTGCTTGCTGAGCGGTAACCATGTTTCTGGGGACGCCATCAACTGTCACACTTTTGTTGAATATCATGTGAGTTGCTATGCATGTTCGTCTTGTCTGAAGTAAGGGTGATTTACCGTGGGTTGTATGAATATGCATATTGTTAGAGAAGAACATTGGGCCGCCAACCAAAGCCATGCATCATGGTGGAAGTTTTAGCTTGGACCTTAATCCTCAATCTCTTATGAGAATATGCTTATGCATTGAAGAGGAGTCCATCATCTATTTTCTATGTTGTCCCCGTATGGATGTCCTCAAGTTGAGATCTATCAAAAACGAGAAATCAAATGCGATTTATCTCCTTGGACCTTTGTACAGGTGGCATAGAGGTACCCCTTTGTGAGACTTGGTGGAAACATATGTAATACAATGATAACCCATGGGGATCCAAGCTAATTAGGAAAAGGAGCGAGCACTATTGGTATACGATGCATGAGGCTTGCAACTTATAGGATGTCTTATGCATGACACATATGAAGTACTACTACCGTTGACACAATTGCTTCCATGTTTTCAAAATAAAATAAAAACTCTAGCACATAACCTTTCTTTTACTTTTATGTTGAAGCACCAACTACTGAGAGCATGATTGTCATTCTGAGTGTAATGTGCATTGTCCCAAAGTAGCATTGTCTTTTGCATGATTGTGATATCGTTTATTCTGAAATGATTGTATCTAGTCATCACTTAAACCTTGAAGGTGCCCCTGCATTTATGTTTTGCATCACTAAAGGGGGCAAGCTAGATATCACTTTATCATATTTGCACATCATATTCATTGCAAATCTTTTTGATGTTTCAGTTTCATATTGTAAAACTTTCAGTCATTTGTGATTTTCTCATGAGGCAACTTAATTACTTTAGAATCATTGTCTCAGTAAGCTTTTGTCATATGACTATGAAAAAGTCCTATATGGTTAATAGCATGTCACCACAGAAATTATTCTTGTTATCATTTACCTGCTCGAGGACGAGCAGGAATTAAGCTTGGGGATGTTGATACGTCCAAAACGTATCTATAATTTCTGCTTGCTCCATGCCACTTTTGGGTGATATTGCTATGATATTCATACACTTCCATACACTTTTGATCATATTTGGACTAACTTACTAATCCAGTGCACCCCAGTACCAGTTTCTGTTTTCGGCTGTTTTTGTATTTCAGGTTTTCACATTACGAGAACTGCTAGGAAAAATCCAGAAAAAATATATAAAAAATCAGCGTTCCAGAAGCTACCGTGCGGCCAAAGTACAGCCGGGGGGGACCCACAGGGGCTCCAGGTGGCCTGCCCAGGCGGCCCACCCCTAGGCCGCGCCGGGGGGGGGGGGGGGGCGCCTGGGCCCCCCAGGACTCCCCCGGTGACCCCCTTTGGCATATATTTAAGGTCCGTCGAGAAAACCCTGATTCCAGAACCCTTTTCTCCAGACGCGACTCCGATCTCCGCCACCATCGCCATCAAGCTTCGGGGGACCAGAATTCCTGCGTCGGCACCCTGCCGGGACGGGGAAGTGCCCCCGGATCCATCTCCATCGACGTTGCTTCCTCCCTCCATGATGCGGGAGTAGTTCCTCCTCGGGGCTGAGGTTCTTACCAGTAGTTATGTGGTCAACTCTCTCTCCCATGATGTGATCTTCGTTGTGATCATAGGCTATGTTAATCTAGGGTGTTTCCCCTTCCTCTATGTATTGGATTGATGTACTCACTTGTCTTTATCTAGTATAATCCCTGAGACCAAGGTGACAGCGGTCTATTGGACATGGATTAGAACAATATTTTCATGAGTGATTTCCTTTCTTGTGTGTTGATTGAAGATTGAGAGTCTCTTGGTGCTTGTCTTTGACTATCCTTTAGATATGTTATGGTGATTGTGGGACTCTCTTTGGATGGCCGCGGTGACATTGGGAAATCCTTAGATCGAGAACTACGAACTTTGAGGTGTGCTTTTGTAGCCCTACATAATTCTCGTCCTCTCTTGACCACGAAGGAATGATCTCCGAGTGTGTCCCCTTTGCATGTTTTATGGGAAATATCATGTGATTCTATTATGTTAATGTTGTTGGGAGTTGCCACTAGTGAAAGTATGAACCTTAGGCCTTGTTTCCACCATTGCAATACCGTTTGTGCTCACGTTTACTACTTGTTTGCTTGCTGCACTTTTTATTACATATTTGTATTACCTTGTTTTGCCATCCATATCACTTGCCATTTAACATCTCTTCGCCGAACTAGGGCACCTATACATCTGACAAGTGTATTAGATGTGTTGGGGACACAAGAGACTTCTTGTATCTTAGTTGCAGGGTTGCTTGAGAGAGACCATCTTCAACCTCTACTTCCCTGAGTTCGATAAACCTTAGGTCATCCACTTGAGGGAAATTGCTACTATCCTACAAACCTCTGCGCTTGGAGGCCCAACATAGTCTACAAGAGTAGAAGCGTGCGTAGACATCAGCGCGACGCTACCATTACCGGAGGGCTGGTAAGGTATCTCTTGAGGTCTTCAAAAGTTGCATCCGCCTCCGGAGTCCACTCAAACGGGCCTTTCCTTTTCATCAGCTTGGAGAAGGGGAGGGCCCGCTCCCCTAGCTTGGAGATGAAACGCCCGAGCGATGTCACGCAGACTGCTAGCTTCTGCATCTCCTTATGGGTCTTTGGTGGATTCATCTTCTCTATGGCCTGACCTTCTCGGGGTTAGCTTCGATTCCTCTGTGCGACACCAGCAAGCCCAGCAGCTTACGTGATGGGACGCCGAACACACACTTCTTCGGGTTGAGCCGCAGGTCCACCTTGCGCAGGCTGGCGAAGGTCTCCTCCAAATCATCGATAAGAGTCCTTGCTTCCCAAGATTTCACCTTTATGTCATCGGCGTACGCTTCTGCATTCCTCCCAAGCTGCTCTCCCAGTGCGATGTGCATCAACCGCTGGAAAGTTGCTCCTGCATTGCGCAGCCCGAAAGGCATACAAGTGTAGCAATATACCCCGCACGAGGTTAGGAAGGCTGGTTTCTCAACATCTTGCACCGCCATCTTGATTTTATGATAGCCCGAGAAGGTGTCCAGGAAACATGGCTAAACGCACTCGACAGTGGAGTCAATGATTTGGTAGATGTGTGGGAGAGGGAAAGGGTCGTGAGGGCAGGCCTTGTTGAGATTGGTGAAGTCAACGCACATGCGCTCTTTCCCTCCTTTCTTCGGGACAATGACAGGGTTCGCGAGCCATTCTGGGTGCCGCACTTCTCTAATGATGCCTGCCTCCAGCAACTTGCGTGTTTCCTGAGCGATGATCGACAGCTTCTCTGGGGCTTGCCGTCGTGCTTTCTGCTTTACTGGACGCGCATTTGGGCACACCATCAAGTGATGCTCGATCACTCCACGCAAGACTCCGACCAGGTCCGCTGCCTCCCATGCGAATACCTCCTTGTTAGCATGCAAGAAACGGACCAAAGCCTCTTCTTGATCTGGGGGGAGGCCGACGCCTATGGTGAAGGTGGAGCCTGACCTCCCGTCTTCATCCACCGGAATCTGCTTTGTTTTAGCCTGATCTTGAGAGAACAACTGTTGCTTCTTCGTTGGTGCAGCCCCAGGGTTTCTGGAGCTCCTTCCTTGCCCGATTGCATGGCAGTCGCAGACTTGACAGCCAGCTTGAGGGCAAAGAGCGTACTCTTGGTATCGCCCACCGCGGTGAGGACTCCGCTGCTCCCCGACATCTTCATGAGGTTATAGGCAGGATGAGTTGCCGCCATGAACTTGGCCAGCACTAGTTAGCTGAGGATGGCATTGTATGGTAGGTTGATGCAGGCGATGTCGAAGTCGATGAGCTCGGTGCGGTAATTGTAGCGCGTGCCAAAGGTGATAGGAAGGCGGATCTGCCCTAGGGGGCAGGTGGAGCCGTCTACGACCTCGGAGAATGGCTTGGTGGGGAGGAGCCGACCGTAGGGCACATGGAGGAGGTCTAACGCCTCAACAGAGAGGACGTCCAGGCCTGCGCCGCCATCGATGAGGGTCTTGGTGACAGCTACGTTGCATATCATGGGGGTGCAGAGCATAGGGAGTGCACCCACGCCCGCTGTGGATGCAGGGTCGTCACTTGAGTCGAAGGTAAGGTCGGACTTTGGGGCCGCCCAGCCTGGGGGGCGACTGCGTGACCCCTGCCGGCCGCATGAATTGCTTGATGTGGCGCCGTGATGCCGGCACCCTCGATCCGCCGAGGAGTGCTGCGACCGCATTGGGTGCCGGTGCCTTGAAGTGTGCGACGAATAAGTCACTAAGATCTTCCCAAGAGGCCACCGAAGAATTCGGCAAGCTCAAGAACCAGACGCGCGGCTCCCCCACCAGGGCCATGGGAGCCAGTTCTCCATGACCTTGTCGTCACCGCCAGCTGGGCAGATGGCCTCTGCTTAGTCTTGGAGGAATGCCTCGGGGTCGGCCGCGCTACTGTACCGCGGTGGCAACGCCGGCCTGAACCTAAGCGGCCACCGCACTTGTCGGGTGGCAGGGGAGAGGGCCCGGGGGCCCACACCACCTCTGAGCGCAGCCCATGGGGCAGTGGGTGGCGCGACATCTACCATGGTCGGAGGCTAGGTAGCGAGGGTAGAGCGTGACGGCAGGGAAGGTGGTTCCTCGATACGCACCCCTACCTGGCGCGCCAAATGTCGTATTCAGGGCTCCGCAAAACCCTTATAAGTTCAAACACTAGGGTGCGTGCGAAAGACTCAACTTCCCCTATCAGCCTACTCGCCGATTCTAAAAACTAGCTCGAGCAACAAGAAAGAACATGACACGAGGCAGTTTACCCAGGTTCAGGCCACCTAGCGATGAGTGGCCGTACTCCTGCAATGTGGTGGATTGCCTCAAGGTGGGCTCAGGAAGAACTAGTACAGTGGACAAACAACCTCATGAGGCGTGCTCTTGCTTGTGGTGGTGAGGGAGATCTGAATGATCCCTCCATCTATGGTGGTGGCTAGCTATATTTATAGTGGCCTTGGTCCTCTTCCCCCCAAAATGTAGGCGGGAAGGGATTCCACAATGGCCAATTTTGAAGGGTGACAACTAGTACATCTTATCCTGACTAAAGCTGGTCTTGGCCTGCAAAGCCTCTAATCCTGACGCCAAAGTGGGCTCGACGATGACCTCCGTCTTGCCGTCCTAGCGATCCTGGTCTTGTTGCGTGGAAATGGAAACCTTTGGTTGATTCCTCGGGACTCTGCGCCTGCGCTTGCCTCTTTAGCACCAAAGAGGAAAATGGTCGTGCTACGCCCGCTGGCGCCCGCCAGGCCTTGGTCTTCATGGCATGTGTCACCCGAACCTCATGAGGTGAGGGCTTGCATAGAGTTCTCTGCCCCTCGGGAGCCAGCCTAGTGAGAATGTCCCCTCCGGAGGTCTTGGTGTCGTCCGCCTTGTGAGGCTTGGCCCCTCGCAAGGGTCTTTAGTGTCGATGCTGAAGATGGGCCCTACCAGGCCGGTGAAGGAGCCATGTCATGGGCCGCAGGTAGGCAAGTCTGGGTACCCTGGTTCCCAGAACGCCGACACTTGACTTGGAGATTCTATCTTTGCTTCAACTCTTGTATAATTTGTTGAAGTTCTTAACCATTTGACTTATTTCCTCATTGGAGACTAGCTTGTCACTTGATATTGTAGGAGCATCACTTGAAGCTTTGTATGCACCACTTTACTTGTTGTGGAGCTCCTCCTTTATCCTTGAGTGACATCTCATGAGCGACAATTCTTCCAATGACTTCTATGGGTTTGAGATCTTTGTAATTGGGCATCATTTGGATCGATTTTCACACGATGTCGTATTTTCCATCCAAAGCTCTAAGGATCTTCTTGATGATGAACTTGTCGATCATCTCTTCACTTCCAAAGCCGACAATCTCATTTGTGATGAGAGCAGGCCTAGAGTACAGTTCAGTGACGCCTTCACCATCCTTCATCTTGAACTTGCCAAGTTGACTTTGAAGCATATCCAACTTGGTTTCCTTGACAAACTCGGTACCTTCATCCATATCAACCAAAGTATCCCAAATTTCTTTTGCATTCTCAAGGCGGCTGATTTCGTTGAACTCCTCAGGAAACAAACCGTTGAAGAGAATATGCCAAGCTTGAGCATTGTATTGTAACATCTTTAGTTCTTCCGCGGTCGCTTCACGATCCGATTCTCTACCAGCCTCAAAGAATTCACCTTGCAAGCCAATATGAACAACATCCCAAACGGTGGGGTTATGACCAAGAATATGCATTTTCATCTTATGCTTCCAACTAGCAAAAATTGTACCATCAAAGTATGGATCTCTATAGTGACAATTATCCTCACTAGAAGCCGTACTCTCCTAGGTTGTGAAACCAAGGCCATGGAGACCAAAGCAGTGTAAACCAAGGCTACATAAACCAATGCTCTGATACCACTTATAGGATTGAAAGTATGTCTAGAGGGGCGTGATTAGACCACTTGACCAAATAAAACCTAACATTTTCTCAATTTTAGTTATGGATAGTTTTTAGCAATTATAGCAAGTCAAGCAACACCCTGCACATGCAATTCTAAGAGTATAGCAAAAGAAAGTAGAACATTGCACATGTAAGTGAAGGAGGGGTTTGGAGAATGCTAACACAATGGGAACATAGTTATTTTTGGTGTGGTTTCGATAGGTGGTGCTATCGTATGTCCATATTGATGGATACTTCAACCCACGAACGGTAATAGTTGCATGAGTTCATAGAGAGCTCCACCCACGAAGGGTCCACGAAGAAGCAACCCTGTCTATCCCACCATGGCCATCGTCCACGAACGACTTGCCTCATGCTACTTCTGAGCTGCTTTGGGATTTCCCCAAAGAGGAGGGCATGATGCAGTACAGTAGAGATAGGTATTTCCCTTATTTAAAAACCAAGCTTATCAATCCAGTAGGAGAATCACGCAACACCTTGTTAGCAGTACCTGCACACAAAATAACAAATACTTGCACCCAACGCAGACAAGGGGTTGTCAATCCCTTGAAGATTACTTGCAAGATTAAATTTTGTAGTGAAAGATAGATTGATAAAACACAAAATAAAATAAATAAAGAAAAATTGCAGCAAGGTGTTTTTGGATTTTTAATATATGATAAAAATATACCCGGGGGCTAAATTTTTCACTACAGACTTCTCTCTTGAAAACTAGCGGGGTTACCCGCGCATTTCAAGGCTAGATTTTTTTATTCCTATATTGTAGTGTGTTCTCTTTACCTTTTCATTTCATCCATTGCTACATTTCAAGTACTAATCTATAGCTTTTTATTTTGAAACGGAGGCAATAGTCTTGACTCATCTCATTAATAAAGTAGAAGAGAATTGCCAGGCTAATTAACAAAAAAATTTGAAAAAAATCGTCACAATCGCCCACAAACTCGTCCACACAGGCCAACCTGGCTACCCGCACGAAGTGCACACATGCAATAGAAGAGAATACTATCATCGAGCTTTTACTTGTATCGCACTCCTATCATATATTGTTTGTATTGTGTGTATGATAGTACCTAGCCTTGTACTGTTTTTATCCACCTGCCTAATCACACATCATGTTCCATTAGGTAGGATATTTAAATTTATAGGAAATCTTTAATCAAATTATATTATGTTTCAAAATAATTGGCACTGCCTCTGCTCTCTTTTCTTCTACATTTTTTTCTATCGGTAGAACTCCAATGGACCACTTTTTTTTTTGTTGAGTACATTTAAGCATTATAATCATATTTATACAGCTAAAATTGCAATGCAATATACGTTATATATAATTGTATCATAATACATATTGTTCTAATTTGCCACCATAGTGGGCAATTTTCCTTTTATTACTATTCAGTTTGAGCTTTTATTCCCCTTCAATAATAAAAATATTTTTTTGGCCTTTATCATTTGCTTTGGCCAGAAAATCGTGCGCTCCATTGCTTAAAGCTATATGTATAAATATGTGTTTGTTTTGTACTATCGTAGATGTGTCAAAAAGAGTTTGTTCTATACCATACAATACTACATGTAAGAGAGCATGCCTTTGAATTTAAGAATTATCTCTCTCGTCTATTTAGCACAACCATTGTATTCGAATTGAACTATTTACTCGTATGTTTTGTAGGCCGGTGATTGGAAAGTGGTGGTTGTAGATTTTTCTTAAATAGGTACGTTGCCGTATGAGACTTGGACTCCAAATAATCACCTTCCAGGCTGGTTGGCAACGTCCCAGCAAAAGAAAAAAGGCTGGTTGAAAACGTGTGGTACACGAAGACATGCATATGTCTTTTAAATAAATCATAATCATTCGTGTGCGCCCTTTTTCTAGTGTTACATCTGAGTCGTTCATTTTCTATCGTTTTAATAATATCATATTTAGCATACAGTGGGTAAACAAATTACTTTTGTGCAATTGATAGAAAAGCAAATAATCATGATGATATCGGAGGCAATGATCATATATATAGGCATCACATCCGAGACAAGTAGACCAAAAAGATTCTGCATCTACTACTATTACTCCACACATCGACCGCTATCCATCATCCATCTAGTGTATTAAGTTCATAAAGAACAGAGTAACGTCTTAAGCAAGATGCCATGATGTAGACAAAGTAAACTCATGCATGAATAAACCCCATCTTTTTATTCTTAATGGAAACGATACAAATACGTGTCATGTACCTTCCTATCACTGGGATTGAGCACCGCAAGATGAAATCCATCACAAATCACCTCTCCCATTGCAAGAAAAACCAATCTAGATGACCAAACCAAATCGATAGATCGGAGAGAAATACAAAGCTATAATAATCATGCATAAAAGTGTCCAGAAAAGACTCAAATAATATTCAGGGATAATCCGATCATAAACTCACAATTCATTGGATCCCAACAAACACACCGCAAAAAGCGATTACATTGAATAGAACTCCAGGAACATCGAGGAGAACATTGTATTGAAGAGCAAAGAGAGAGAGGAAGTCATCTAGTTACTAACTATCGACATGTACGTCAGTGGTAATGTGGGGACCCCGACTCATAAGTCATGATCACCGAATGCACGTGTAAAGTGATTCCAGAGATCAATGCTCACTGAACAAACAGAAGCTAAATAACAAGAGTCTTACATCCATACATATCGTCTTACACAAGTAGGACCATTATGGTCAAGTCTTGAGTATATCACTGCATAAAAAATCTTCAATGAAAACTTGGACCCATGCCATCTGCCTTAACCCTACAGGCATTCTGACTGGGAAGCATCCTAGCTCGCATGTTCGTCACCAAGGTACTCTTCATCATATCATGCTCTTTGATGCTTGGCCAATAAAATAACAAGTGGCAAGCTAATGAATACTTTGAATGTACTTGCAAGCAACCCATGTTTTGGAACAAGGTACAACAATGCATGATATAGCACTAAGTAGGTATTTTTTGTCGAAAGCTGGTTTTGAGTGCAATGACATTTCCTAACAACTCTTAAAGTATGCATCATAAGAATTCAGATATCCGTGTGAACAGGTTATAGATATCAACAGAAACATAGTTTGGATTAGCTCCAACTTAATCAACATGTCGACTCATTCGACTCGACTCAAGTTGTTTTCTCCACACAACCACACACACACACACACACACCAGGTTTTGTAAACAATGGACGTATCCCGAGAGAGGTTATCCAACTGTCCTTGACCGTGGACACAAATATTGGAATAGTTTTACACTCTGGAGAGGTTGCACACTTCACCCACAAGATCCGGGAAGCTTTCGTGTCATCCATGACCCCGCAGTACCTCAAGTACTCAGGGGAAGCACTCGATCACTATATCTCCCTAGGCGACACTAACAAAGATTCCACTTGTTGGTACACGACCCTCATGTATAAGCATAAAGATCGTGGGACTCTACCCTTTTCATTATGACACATACATGAAGGGACCAACGGTATGTCCGCTGCCCTGTAAAAACAGTCATGGCCGCCTATCCAAGCACGACCCTGTCCCGAGAGTGAACTCACGTCACCCCCGTCACTAGTAATGTGGGCACCATGGCAGCATCGGACTAGGTAATTAATAATGCCCTTTCCCATATAAGGGTAGAGTGGTTGCACATGTAAGGTTGGAGTAATGGTCGCAACTTAAACCAATCTGTTTTCATAAACAACACACTCTCTAGCCTCGGTACACCACTTCATCATCAAGTGGTTACTTAGCTCAGTATCACCCTCGGGCATTAGTGGCACCCAACGTGGTTTTTAAAAAGTCTTTAAAAATACTTTTGTTTCCATCACCATGCATACACCCGTCCCATTTGCGTAGCAATTTCTTTAGCATCCTATCTACTCCCACCCGCATAACCCTCATAGGAAGGTAGGTTCACGCACAATGCAAGTATCAACAAGGAAGTAATGGAGGCAACCCACCCAAATGGTTACCACCTCATCATGATTCCGATGCGATGACAATAAAGTGCTACTCCCTCCGTCCGGAAATACTTGTCATCAAAATGGATAAAAGGGGATGTATCTAGATGTATTTTAGTTCTTGATACATCTCTTTTCATACATTTTGATGACAAGTATTTTCTGACGGAGGGAGTATATGACATGCATAAAAAGTGTTTCATAGACATGGTCAAAGGGTTGCTTGCCTGGCTCAACAAAGCCTTCGAGGTCTTCAAATTCTTCCGATACAACTCCATCATCAACTTCGTCAACTAATGTTGGAAACAATCACAATAAGCAACACAACAAGGCAAAAATAAAAGTTATCTTAAAATGTGAGTTGGACTTTTCTAGGATTCCTTTGGTCGTATGAAAAATGACCAAAGTGGTTTTATTGGAATTGGATTAGTGAGGATTTTTGAACATTTCAATATGTTGGAATCAAAGGATTTATGTATTTGCAAGAAGTGCACAGAAACATTATTTTGAAAAATGAGCAAAGGTACCCATTTAACAAGGAATAATTTTAGAAGCATCTAGGAGTTGGTTTCATGGGATTTGGAGTTCAAATGATTTTCCTATGAATTTGACAAGTTGGCAATATTTGGAGAAATGGACCAATATTTTATGTGGCAAAGAAAGTATTGGTAAAAATGTTCAAAATATAATATTTGAACTAATAAGTATCTAGGAAGTTGAATCACGGCATTTGGATCAACAATGGGCTCTATGTGATTTTCTAAAGTTTATCACAGAAATGGAAAATGGGATTTCATAAATATTTGTGAAGGAAATGTTTTGGAAAAATGTGCAAATATCACCATGTGATAGAGCATAAATTTATGAACTTTTAGAAATTTGAATCACCAAATTTGGACTTGAATTGAATTTTTTAGGGATTTTTGAAGTTCACAGGAAAAAGAAAAAGGAAAAGGGAAATGGGTTATACCTATACTACGTATCGAGCGCAGCATAGCGTCGTAGCGCACTGGGCTGGCCAAATCCTCGTGCGTGCCACTCGAAGGCCACAACGAATACGTATTCACGGAATATGCTTTCTCCTCCGGGAGGTGTAGCAGCTGAAGCTGCCTCCACTTAAATGACGTGGCAGCTGGCGGGGTGGCTGACCCGTGGGGCCCAGCCACAGGGTCGTCCCCCTCACCCTGCTTGGTCTTCTTCCCTGTGCCCAGGGCTAAGGGGGAGCTTTGTCTCGCTTCCCACCGGTGTTGTTCC
This sequence comes from Secale cereale, assembly GCA_902687465.1. Classification (NCBI taxonomy): domain Eukaryota; kingdom Viridiplantae; phylum Streptophyta; class Magnoliopsida; order Poales; family Poaceae; genus Secale; species Secale cereale. Next base: position 265,327,807 of record LR738711.1, on the reverse strand, counting down.
GCCCATCCGGGTCGGCCGGCGGTGGGAATGAAGCGGCGGGGTTCGGTCGTGCCCGTTGGAGTGGATAGAGGGGGGTCGGGCCTTCTCTTGCGCGCACGAGAGCCGTCGGTCAAGCGCTCTGCTATGCACGGGTTGTCGCTCGTCCTGATGGCACAGGCCGCCCCCGGCGACGCTCCGGCCACCGGAGTGATCAGAGAGGAGGGGTGCACCCACTGGACTACTCCACTAGTGTCGGTGAGCTACGCACTAAGCAGCGTGACGGGCACGGCCGATGCGGCCGACGAGCACCTTCTTGGTCTCGATGAAGTGCACCCGATGATAAATGTAACAAGGGGGAGGATATGTAGTGCATATGGGTTGTTTTGGTGGTCACGCGACGAGGGAGGCTTGGGTTTGCTCGAATTTGAGCGAGGACCGAGCTAGCAATGGCGGTTGTGGGTGGATAAAGAGGGCATGTGAGGAGGATTCGGTGGGTCCAGGAGGTAGCTGAGAGGGAGCGCGGTGGCCTAGCGGCATCCTGGGTGCTTGGGGAGGCATATATATGGGAGGGCGTCGACGCGGAGCTCATGCCCGCTTAGAGCTCTCAGGCACCGCTCGGGCGAGCTCGGTAGGGGGGAGAGGAGGTCGAGAGAGGGAGGGCCAGAGACAGTGGCATTTCATGCACGCCGAGGCGGCCTCAGTGGACACGATCCCGGCGCCCAGGGTCGACAGAGAGCCTCGGCATGGGCAAGCTACAGTGCGGGAGAGCACTGTAGCATGCTCCAGAGCGCGAGCTATGCACACCATGGCATAACTATGGGCCCTGGGCGTGTCCACTAGTGTCTAGAGGTGCTAGTGAGGAGTAAACAAGTGGGAGAAAGCATAGGATGCTCTGGAGAGCTCTGAAGTGTGAGAAGAGGTGAAAGGTAGGAGGAATAGTGGCTGACCAGAGAAGAAAATGGGATTTTCACCCAACAATAATTGAGCCATGGTCATGCAAAACTTACTGGAGGTAGAAGGGGACTAGGAGAAGCTCTGGTAAAAAGTTGAGCTTAATAAGAACAAGGAAAGAGGTGAAAACGGTAATTTTGGTAAATCACAAGAAGGAGGTTGATGGTGTTTTGGGCAGCCCAATGAATTCCTGTTGACATGATAATTAACAGGATCAAATGTTATAAATAATATAGGTTGATCACCAAGTTTGAGTCTATTTGAAGAAAGTTTCCAATGTAACTTTGGCAAACCCTACAAATCAACAGAAATGGGTTTCCCAAGATTTAGTCATGCAAATCTATTCTCCTTGATGCACCACTTGCTGTAGTGTCATAATTTGAGGATTTGAGCATGTCCACAAAATTTGGTATGAAAAGGAGAAATTTGGCAATGTAGAGTTGTTCAAACTCGAATCTGGACATAGAGGGTTTTGGGGCACATTGATCAAGTTATCTTGTTCTAAACTTGTGTCATTTGGTCTAGATGAATAATTAGACCATTTAAAAAGGTGCCCCAAGTTTGAGATCATTTGGACATGTTTGGCAATATAAAGTTTCTTAGACTTCAAAATGGATAGAAATAGTTTTGAGGGGTTTTGGTGATGTTATCTTCTTCTCCAAGACATGAGACTTGGCAAGATCACCAAATAGGTCATTTGTGACATGCTAGAATTTTCTTGGAATTTACAGAGAATATTTCTTTTGTAGATATTTCCAAAGTTCGAAAAATCCAGAAAGTGTTTTTGATGGATTTGACCAATCTTTTGAACATGACCATGTGATGAAACTCTTATATATGGATAATATATATCCACTAAGCTTCCATAAAATTTCTCAAATATTTTTGAAATATTAAAATAATTTGAACCTATTAAAGACCATTTCTGTTCTAAAGAAAAAGCCTTTAAATAAATAGGAAAATAACTTTAAAAACATTTTTGTAGTTTTTGGGCGTCCTATTTCTAATAGGAGTCAAATAAATTTTTTGAAAGATTTTCACACCATTAATTAAGTACTTATAGTTCAAGTCTCAATTCAGGAGGTTTTGGAGAACCTAATTTAGAAAATACTTTTTGGCCAAATTATTTTTGTAAGAAAATACTATTCTGTTCAATATACATGGCATGATCATTGGGCAAAGTTTTGGATCAAGGAGAGGGAGTATATGATTTGGAGGATTTATTTGATTTTTAGAGCACTTGCATACAACAAACAAAGATCCAATCAAGCAAAGTTCAAAACACTCTTTTTTTGTCAAACCACATTTTATCATGATTTATTAGCTTAAGTATTATGGCATGAAAATCAGGGTGTGATAGACCTACCCCCCCTTACAAGAATCTCGTCCCCAAGATTCCCAAACTAGGCGTGGAAAGGAATACAGAAACTTGGATCTGGGGTAGTCCTCACGTCCTCATACTGCTTCTGCTTCTGAGTGGCGCTCCATTGAACCTTGAAGTACTTGATAGTGTGGCTTCATGTATGATGTTTTTCTTGATCCAGGTTGCTAAGGGGTCTCTTGCGTAGGTTAGGTTGGGCTGGGGGTCGATGGCTCGGTGATTGATGTCCTTGTAGAGATCAGGATAGTTAGGAAGTTGGAAACACTCCCAGAGTTGTGTCGTGTGGAAAAATGTTGTGCACTTCAGATAACTCAGGTGGCAACTCCAGTTGGTAACCGTCTTCTCTTCATCTTGTAGTGATCTCGAAGGGGGTCGATAATCTTGGTGTGAGCTTCTCTTTGACATGGAAATGTTTGGTTCCTTTGAGAGGAGTGGCTTGCATATAAACATGGTCTTCGACGCGGAAGTTTACTTCTTGACGATGGTGGTTGGTATAGTTCTTCCTCCTTGACATGGCGGTCCTCAATTGTTCTTTAACCAGCTAAACGACTCTTCTTCTATTTTCGGGTAGACAAGTAGGTCACCAAATAAAGATGACAACCAACTTGTCCAAGTACTTCATGAAGTCTCTGTTCATGGGGTACATAAAGTAGGCTGGGGTATTGGTGGGGGTCTTGGTTGAGTATTGTCCAAATTCTTCTCGACCTAGAACCGAAGCCCATGGTCATGATCTGACCATGTTGTGGCTTGGTAGTGCTTAAGGGTTTCAAGTATTCTAGTGTGTGGGTGTACGTTCATCATTTTATCTTTCAGCATGGTTTATGAGATGCCAATAGTTCTACCTAGTCCTTCAAACAAATCACATCATATTACCGAAATAATCATCTCGTATAGGTCAACTTGTCATGGGAAACCACGGCCACCTATGGGGCCATGACCCCTTTTGGTTCAGCGGGGGGATGAGCACGTTGCACAAAGAGCGGAGAAGCGTAACGCAGCACGACAAATATCACGCGAGCAGTTTTTACCCAGGTTCGGGCCGCCGTGAGGTGTAAAACCCTAATCCTGCTTTGGTGGATTGATGGTGGAAGGTGGAAAACGTGCGGCGCTTTTTCTCGGTAGGGTTTCCTCGGGGCGAGAGTGTCTACGCGCATATGAATGTGCGGGGTCCGAATTCCTTCTATGTTTGCCATGGGTCTCCTTTTATAGATCAAGGGGTCGACATAGTGGCAAATCAGTCTTTACATACTGATTATAGAGCGAACAATGCTATCAGACCTAAATCTTTGGGCTGACAGAGTGCATTAAACGCGCCGCTCAGTGTCACATCACAGCTTGCCCGACAGGCCTTGCCGGGCTGTTTTGCCAGCTTGGCGCCTGCTTGCTTGACACGTCTCAGGACGGGTGTCACTTGGAGGTTTTTGCTATAGAAAGGACCTGCCATGTGTCACAGAGCTGCCACTGAGCCACTTAGGAGCTTGACACCGCACTGATCGACGACATACGTCACTGTGAGGTGGTGTAAATGAGTGGTCTGCCTCCGCGAGTCCCGGCATGCCTACCGGGGCGATCTTGAAGGCTTGCTTCCGGGACGATCCCAACCTCACCAGTGTCGCGTGCCCGACAAGGAAGGCTCTTCCTTTGGTGATATATTGACTCTTCGACTAGTCTGGGTCGACTTGATCTTCTCGACCAGCTCTCTGATTCCTCAAAGAGCCCATCCCTTCGTGCCTTGACCTGATCCTAGTGATGCAATCTTGTCCTTGGCTTGTGCACAGTCTAGGGCAACGAACCCAGAGTTTGTTGCACCGACAGGATCCCCCGAGCCTGGCCCGGACACGTCGTCGGGCATCATCGGGGTATGCTCTAACCAGTGCACAAGCATGTGTGTAGGTTAGCCTGGGCGTTCGATCTTTTCAGTTTGTTCGGTCCAGTTTTTTCGGTCTTTTGATAATTCGGTCTTCCATATATGATGAACAAATTTATTTCGGTCTTATTGGTTTTCCACTGTTCGATCTTCGGTCTGTACAAGACCGTATTCGGTCCCGACCAAATAGACAGATCTCCTTGGATGAATCTATAGGTTGTAGAATCGGTGTACTGCACAAAGATAACATGTACAGATATACAAGTATTGCACAAAGCTAAAGTCTGGATTGAGCACGAGATGCACATGCACCAGTACTACAACAAAGATAACTCAGAGTAGATCGATTAGGAATCGATCTCCTGCCCCTGTAACTGCCATGTAGGAAACTGGCTCGATGAACACACACACACACAGACACCGATTCAACTAAGGCTCCTATCGAGCGGCTCGGACGCAGACAGGTTCGACGCTAGGCGGCGAGCAGCCATGGAGGACTTGTGGAGGCATGGAGCACCCGATCTTCTTGGACGACAATGGAGGTGGATCACCATACGGTGGAGGATGTGACACAGCGACCAGCAACCAACCGTGGAGGTCAGGAGGTGGACGACGCGCGGGGGTTGGCAATGGTGGCGGCGGCAACAGAAGGGTTGGCGATGATGGGGGTTGGGGGTGGCGGCTACGGCGGAGCGGGAGGCTAGGGCTGGGAGTTGGGAGTCGGGAGTTGAGAGAGAAAGTGAGAGGGCCGAGGATCAACCAACAGGCTTAAGGTTGAGTTTATTTTTGAGCGAAAAAGGGTCCAAGTTTTTTTTTGAGGTGGAAAAAGGGTCCAGGTTTACGTATAGGCAGCGACACAGCCACGGAGGGTGGACTGGGCCTAAGCTTAGCTAGGCATTGAACGAGAGTGAAGGCCTTTTTCGGTCTATACGGTCTGTTCGGTCAGCGAGAGAACACGACGAATTCGACATAATCTAGTTTGGTCTTTAAATTGGAATGACCAATTTTAATTCGGTCTTTTACAATTCGGTCTTTCCGGTTGCGGTCTTGGTCTTTTCAGTTTCGGTCTTCGGTCTTCGGTTTTTACGCCCTGGCTGAGGTGTAGGAGTGGCTCGCCTCTTTGAGATCTTCTTTGCTTCTTCATTAAGTTGAGCACGGGCCAGTTTCGGTTTCTTCTGCGCGTTGAGTAACGCCAATCGTGGTGGTGCCATTCTTGTAATGGCCTATGAATGACTTTAACGCACGGGTAAGTAACTGCCAATTCACTCTTCCCACCACGCTATCAGGACCACGATCCTAAGTCACACAGGTCTAGCCTGTAACACATCATATCACTTTGCGGCCTCACGCACGGTATCCCCACGGGTGCCACCTTACCTGGCCCGGGACCGTTTGCGCATTTTGGCACCCGTATATGATAGTGTCGCTAGTATCCATATGACAGAGAACCCGGGCCGACATGACTAGTTATAAACCAAAAGTGGCACTAAATTACACAGACAGGCATACATGACCCAGCAACGAACGTGTCGGTCATCAACATATGAACCCAAGTCGTAGCAAGCTACAAGGACTTAAAGGAATAACGCGTGACATTTCCCCTAAGGGATAGACACAGGAACGAAGAAGGACACATGCCGGCCATCCTAAGTGTTCCGGAGCAGTAACAAGGTACCAAGGCTCAGTGGAAGCACTAGGAGACATTTCTCTGTAAGATAGGCTACCAAAGGTAAACAACTAGGTGTCGGATCCCACACATAGCAATACACATTACACGTACGCATAACATGCAAGTATGTGTTGTACAACATGGCATCACAACATAACTCAACAACTCAAATAGATAAAGGCCCAGAAGAGCCATCATAGCATTTATTACAAACAGAGGTCACATGACCCAATATACAGAGCATATAGGCAACGGAAGCATAACATGTCTGAGTACAGACAACTACAAATGAAAAAGGCTAAGGAGCCTGACTATCTACAAGACCCTCCCAAGGGTACAAGATCGTAGCTGAGGTAAAAAACTAAACGTCGAAGTCCACACGGAACCACTAGCGAGACTGAAGTCTCTCTACAAAAATATAAATTAAGCAAACGTGAGTACAAAGGTACTCAGCAAGACTTACATCAGAACTAGCTACATATGCATCAGTATCAACAAAGGGGTGGTGGAGTTTGACTGCAGCAAGCCAGCTTTGACTCGGTGGCTATTCTAAACTATGTCTACAAGTAACTTTTTGAGGTGGCGCACACGAGTCCACATATTCACCAATCAATACACCACTATGGATCCGCTCCCGTCTCCCTACGAGAAGGCCATCCATAGCACTCACGCTTATCTTGCGCATTTTAGAGTATCCACTTTCACTTGTCTATGAACTGTTTTAGGGAACCCAGAAGTCCATTACCGCGGACACGGCTATTCGAATAGATCATATATAACCCTGCAGTGGTGTACTTCTTCACACATGTTTCCACAACTTAGCGTCTGCACATGACATGTGCTCGGCAGACTTCAAGCGAAAGCCAACGTGGGTGTAGACCACGACCTAACCAACCACTCAAGTCTCTCGTCCAGGTTTATCGCCTATTTGGGTTCCATCCGTGGGGAGATCCGGCCGGGGTGTCGCTCACGGCCCCAAACGATGTGTACAGGGTTTCGCGTCACCAAATGGGCGACCGGTACACCGTGCTACGTACCTGCCGAGTCACATCCCACCCCGAGGGTCAGCGCTGCGCACGACCTCTAGTAAACTACAAACACCAGAAACTAGTTGCAACTCCTAGACAGAGAACATGGGCAGTCAATAAGTCGAGCGGGGTCATATTATAGGGCCCAATGTGTGGTAGTAGCTGATTCATGGATCACAAACACAGAACTCAGTTCCTGAGGACGGCTGAAATGAGACAACCCACCATGTACTCCTACATGGCCTCTCATTGCTACCTTTACCAAATCGTGTTCACACACTTAGCTCTCAACAGCAGGACATGTTAACCACATTCCAATTCATCCCCGATGAATCAGACCTGACACAACTCTAAGCAATAGCAGACATAACCAGAAAGCATGAATGAGTAGGCACAACACGGCTCAAACAACTCCTACTCATGCTAGTGGGTTTCAACTATTTACTGTGGCAATGACACGTCATGCAGTGGAAAGGGGTTCAACTACCGCAGCAGGTAACAGTTGAAGCGTTGTTGTCCTAATGCAGTAAAAGAGAGCAAGAGCGAGAGAGTGGGATTGTATCGGAATGCTCAATGGGGTTTTGCTTGCCTGGCACTTCTGAAGATAACATTGGGTCTTCATCGATGTCATCGATCACATCATCGGAACACGTCTACTGAAGGGGAACAAACACCGGCAACAGAGAAAGAAACACTGTCAATGCAATGCACAATATGATGCATGATCATGACATGGCATTATGCTGTGATTTGTGCTAATGCAACTAGCAACAGGTTTAATGAAGTTGGTTTGAATCCAAGATTCAAATTCAAACTCCATATGTGGATATTCAAATGCCATTTATTTGATTTGGCCTAAACATCAGCCATAAGTTGTTCTAACATGCATGAAAATGCCATAAACAGATTCGTTGAATTTTTCTGATCATTTTTCATATATAAATTATTTTCATGGGAGTTATAGATTATTTTCTGTGATTTTTAGAAGTTTTGGCTATTTTCTAAAATAAATAAATCATTTCTGATTTATTTTAAATTATAGAAAATAGTTACTGCATCAGCACTAGGTCATGCTGACATCAGCAAGTCAACAGGCGGGTCCAGGTCAAACCTGACCAGTGGGGCCCACTGGTCAGTGACACAACTAACTAAACTAACTTATTTAACACTAACCTAGTTTAATTAGCCGGGCGGGGCCCACATGTCAGTGTCTAATTAAGTTAATGACAGCAATTAAAACTTAATTAAAACCTTAAACTAAAACTAGTCAGGGCTAGCCCCACATGTCATTGACTCAGGGTGGTCAAACCCTGGTCAAGTTGGGTCAAACCCGCCGGCGACTCGGGAATCCTCCTCCGGCGACCAAATGGCCGGCGTAGGGCATCTACGTGGAGCTGAGACTCGTGCACATCTAGTGGAGGCGACGGTGTGTGCTGGGGTGGCCGGAATCATTGGCGGCGAGCTCAAGGGCGGCGGCCGGAATCGGGCCATGGTGGTTTCGGTGATACGGGGCACGGGAGGAGCAACGGGAGGGGTTTTTGGGCCTCTGGTGTTGTGCTGAGCACGTCTGTGTGCTCGGTTGCCGTCCTGGGTGACGGTGGCCACGGCTACAACATTGCCGGCGGCAAGAAGCACAAGGCTCCTGGCGGATCCACGGCCTAGGCGAGGGGGCGAGTTCAAAGATAAGGGGAAACGGCGTAGGAGCTCACGGCGGGGTCGACGGGGGTCTCAGGAGGCTCGAGGAGGCGCCAGCCATCGCGAATTCAACGGTGAGATCGTCGGCGGCCGGAGGTTGAAGAAGACGAAGACGGCGGTGTTTCGGGGCTTCCGGCGTCGGGCGGCTTGGCTAGGAGGAAGAGAGGGACGAGGCGGAGCTACTGGGCGCGCCGGCGAGTGATACGTCCAAAACGTATCTATAATTTCTGCTTGCTCCATGCCTCTTTTGAGTGATATTGCTATGATATTTATACACTTCCATACACTTCTGATAATATTTGGACTAACCTATTAACTTAGTGCACCCCAGTGCCAGTTTCTGTTTTCTGCTGTTTTTGTATTTCAGGTTTTCCCATTACGAGAACTGCCAGAAAAATCCCGGAAAAATTATATAAAAAATCAGCGTTCCAGAAGCTTCCCAGCAGCCAAAGTACAGCCGGAGGGGGGCCACCAGGGCTCCAGGCGCCCTAGTGGCGCGGCCACCCTGGCCGCGCCGGGGGGGCGCCTGGGCCCCTCGAGCCGGGGGGGCGCCTGAGCCACCCTTTGGCATATATTTATATCGTGTCCCGAAACCCTCGAGACGGGAACCCTTTTTCACGATCTCATCTCTGTTCCGCCGCCGCCGCGCTTCCAAGATCGGGAGCACCAGGAGAACTCTTCCCGGCACCCTGCCGGAGGGGAGGATCACCACCGGGAGCCTCTCCACCACCATGGACGCCTCCCGGATGAGTTGTGAGTAGTCTCCCTTGGACCATGGGTCCATGACCAGTAGCTATGTGATGTTCTCCTCCCGTTCTTCTGCTTCACTAATTAGTCCTCGTGAGCTGCCCTACATGATCGAGGCACATATGTAATCCTTATGCTGTTGCTATGTTGAGTTTGCTGGGATCCGATGGATTGTGAGATTATGTTCAGATTGTGTTTGAGTAATATATTTGATTCACCTCTTTTATATTTATGTTCGTAAGTAATTCTTGCATGTTCTCCGTTGTTATTTATTGCTTTGGCCAAGTAGTAGGTAGTGACTCCAAGAGGGAACGTTATGCTTGATTGTGGGTTCATGCCCCTCGATGACTAGCTTGAGTGACAGAAACATGAGTCTAGGGGATGTGCTGTTGCCACAAGGGGGAAAACAACGGTGCTTGTGCCCGCGGGTGCAAGGATTGTTTACTTTACGCAAAGTTCTTTTAATGCAGTTGTCTGTTGCTTTGAGTTTACACTATGGGTGGGACTCGCAACTTAATACCAGCGAAATGTTCTGGATAGATATCTCAAGGTGGATGATTAGTAGTAGATGCAGATGGATTTCGGTCTACTTGCCTTGGCGTACCGCCCATGCTTTGAACCTCTACCTTTCTTGTAACATAGTTAGCATTGGTTTGCGCACATAATTCTGTCAATTGCCCAGCTGTAATTCGTTTACCTCACATAGCTGTTTTATCGTCTTTTGGGAGAGAGACATCACTAGTGAACATCATGGGACCCCGGTCCATATTACCATCATTGATCACATCCGCTATTTACTTTCCGCTTTTACTTACTATTTGCAGCATTACCTATCACTATTATCACTTGCGTTTGATCCTTTGTAAACTACAAGGCCGGAGGGATTGACAACCTCTCTGTACTCGCTGGGAGCAAAGTTATTTGTATCTGTGTGCAGGTCCACGTTGATTGCTAATATCTGGCGCCGTTAGCAGTTGACACCTTCTTGTTGAAACTGGGAGTCTCAGGGAAATCGATCCTTGGTATCTTTGCCAAGGGAAAACTTCCGCTACACTGCATCTCAAACCTTCCACTTGGGGTAACCAACGAGGGGCGAGAAGCCATCAAGCAAAGTATTCTGGCGCCGTTGCCGGGGACTCCACTCTTCAAGATAGGGGAGTTGCACGCTATCTTTTACCTTTGCTTTTTAGTCTTGTTAGTTTACCTTTCAGTTTTTGCTTTAGTGTCTTCTATCAAAAATCACAAAAATAGTTATCTCATTCTTTAGTTGTCGTTATGTCGGGTCCTTTTGTCTTTGGTGAGGCAGAAGTTCTCACCTTTAAACAAAGAGGTGGGGAAAGTTTAAAAGATGCTTGGTATAGAATTAATGATTCTCAAAAAAGAGCCACCAAGAAACAATCTACTACTATCCTGCTTAGAAATTTTTATGTTGGAGTTACTTCTTGGAATAGGTTTATTCTAGATTTTGCTATCAATGGAAATTACCTAGAGGCCCCAGTTTGGGATTCTCTTAGTATTATTGAAAATCTTGTTGGGAATCCCCCTGTTGTTAGCATTCAAGAGGACATCACCCTAGCTCACATTATGAAAAAACTTGAAAAGATAGAGCTAGAGATGCAAAGCATTAATAAGATGAACGAGTTCGATCGTAAGATCCAAGGGAATTTGAATAGGCTTGATAGCTCCATGCATAAAATTTTCAAAACTTTGGAGACCATCAAATCCCATGACTTGGACTCTTCTAGGATAGACAAGATTGAGGAAATCTTTGATACTCTAGGAACTACTTTCTCCTCAATCAAAACCAAAAAGGTAGAAACTCCGGCAAAGAAGGAGTCTAAGTTCGTTCACGTTCCAAAGGCTCCCCGTTCTAAAAGTAATCCATCTATTGCCAAAGGGGTTGAGACTGTAAAGACTTTGGAAGAAACACCTCTCTTTGATGAATTTATAAATGAATCTTCCCTTGACTTTTATCCTTTTGGTCTTCTCCCTAGAAGTATCTCTATGAGGCCTTTATTTGAAAGCCCTCTTAAGACTAGTTGTATTATTGAAGAGCTTTTTGATGATCTTGATGATGGTTCAATTGATACAACTTGACCTCTTTGCATTATGCCAAGCTTAAAGGCATAAAAGAAAGCGCTTTTGGGAGGCAGCCCACATAAATAAATTTTTATTTTGCTTTTGTTGTGTCTTGATGTTGTTACTACAGTAGCATCATCATTGTATCTTTGCTTTTCAACTTTGTGCCAAGTGTAGCCTCTGATTGCAAGAAAGTTCAAAAGTTGTGAAGTGCTGTCCAGGAAACAGATTCTGTCCTTGGATAGAAAAATTCGTATAAAATCACCAGATCATCTTTTTGGTCTGAATTCTTTTGACAGCGTGCTCTATACAATTGTCTTTCGTGCCTCTGTTTTGAGTTTTTTTATTAGAGTTGCAGAAGTGCCCCGAAAAAAATCATTTACTACCTGTTGTTCTATTTTTCACAGATTCTGTCCTGTTTTGCCTTTCCTTCATTTTGCAAACCTTGAGCTTGCTTTTTCTTTGCAAAAACCTTTTGGCAATCTTGAGAAACAGTAGACCTTCAAGAATATCCTTATTTCCAGCAAGGAACAATTATTTTATTATGGGTACTAACCTCGCTAATCAGATTATGATGAGTTATGTATGAAGGGAGTTTTCAAGTGTGCGAGGGAGATGATAAAAAGATTCAGGAGTGTCAAACGCTCAAGCTTGGGGATGCCCCCATGCACCCCCAAGAAATATTCAAGGGGACTCAAGCGTCTAAGCTTGGGGATGCCCCCGTGCATCCCCTTCTCCATCAACATTATCAGTTCGTCTTTCGTTCCACTATATTTTTATCACTTCATGTGTTATGTGCTATGCTTGGAGCGTCTTGCTTTTAGTTTTCCTTTTTAGTTTTCTTTAGCTTTTCATAACGAGTCGGAACTCAGCTTTCTTTATGTGGGAGAGAAAAACGCTCCACTTCTACCTAGAACATAACATAGAATTTTCATGTCTATCTTTGCTGTGTGTGTTCTTTGTCTTTCAATAGCTACTATCATGCTTAGCTTTTAGTTTTCATGCTTACCTTTTTAAAGAGCTTTTGTTTAGTTGGTTGCTTGAACTCTCTTTATTTATCATGCTTATCTTATTAAGAGAGTTTGCTTCTGTTGCATTGGTTGATATGTCTATGATAAAAATGCTACGTGCATAATGGTGCTTAGTAGTTCATGTTTTCTTATGGTTAGTCTCAAATAGGTGAGGGGTTCCCAATGTGTTATTGGAGTACCAACATGATTTGTTTGCCTATGATGTGGTATGGTTTAGTAATATCTTCCTTCAAGAATTTATTTTGATTGACTTGGCGTATGCTCACGCATATTTAAGACTGTAAAGAAAGTCTGTCAAGCCTTGATGATCTTTTATTTCTGAGTAGCGATATAACTTCCATGCCTAATTCAATGTTGCTTTGTCGCTCTGCATGATTATGACCATCATTTCTCTCTTAGTTGGTCGCTCCCAGCCTTTTGCTAACCTTCGCCTGTACTAAGCGGACTGACTGCTTGTACATCCATTCCTTTAAACCCGTTATGCCATATGAGTCCACCATACCTTCCTACATGGTATTTACCTGCCATTCCTAACGGAGACTTACATGTACCATCTCGAAATTACTCAAAAAGAAAAAAAATGCATTCCTATTTTGTGCCTCTGTTTTAAGTCCATGAGGAAGTAGTAGTTAATTCATGATCTTTTTAAGTTGGACAAGCTTCACCCCGGGATTGCATGTCTAATGTGCAAACCCATAACACGAGAAGGAACTGGCATTGAGTGCGCCCGGCTCAAAATTAATATAACAAACAAACCCTCCTTCACGCTTTGTTCATGAGAAATTAGAAAACTTTGGCAGTGATAAACAAATGAGATTAAGAGGATGTGATCGTCCTCATTCGGGAGCCGTTCCTCGAAACTTGTCCATCTCAAGAAGTGATTGAGTTATCTGCTAGCATTCGTTGACGAAACATGCATGATCTAAGAAAAATAATAATTATTACTTCTGTTTTTAAAACCAAGAGCTCTGGTACATGTTTTGTCTTTGTTTCCGACTACGGGTTTTCAACCTTGCCAACAAAAGCCACGGTTCGAGAGTCTCCACCTTCTTTTAAAGCACCAACTACTAAGAGTATGATTGTCATTCTGAGTGTAATGTGCATTGTCCCAAAGTAGCATTGTCTTTTGCATGATTGTGATATCGTTTATTCTGAAATCATTGTATCTAGTCATCACTTAAACCTTGAAGGTGCCCCTGCATTTATGTTTTTGCTTCACTAAAGGGGGCAAGCGAGATATCACTTTATCATATTTGCACACCATGCTCATTACAAATCTATTTGATGTTTCAGTACCATATTGTAAAACTTTCAGTTCTTTGTGATTTTCTCATGAGGCAACTTAATTACTACAGGTTCATTGTCTCAGTAAGCTTTTGTCACATGACTATGAAAAGTCCTATATGGTTAATAGCATGTCACCACAGAAATTATTCTTGTTATCATTTACCTACTCGAGGACGAGCAGGAATTAAGCTTTGGGATGTTGATACGTCCAAAACGTATCTATAATTTCTGCTTGCTCCATGCCTCTTTTGGGTGATATTGCTATGATATTTATACACTTCCATACACTTTTGATCATATTTGGACTAACCTATTAACTTAGTGCACCCCAGTGCTAGTTTCTGTTTTCTGCTGTTTTTGTATTTCAGGTTTTCCCATTACGAGAACTTCCAGAAAAATCCCGGAAAATTATATAAAAAATCAGCGTTCCAGAAGCTCCCCAGCAGCCAAAGTACAGCCGGAGGGGGGCCACCAGGGCTCCAGGCGCCCTGGTGGCGCGGCCCCCCTGGCCGCGTCGGGGGGGGGGGCGCCTGGGCCCCCCGAGCCTCCGCTGATGCCTCCCTTTGGCATATATTTATATCGTGTCCCGAAACCCTCGAGACGGGAACCCTTTTTCGCGATCTCATCTCTGTTCCGCCGCCGCCGCGCTTCCAAGATCGGGAGCACCAAGAGAACTCATCACAGCACCCTGCCGGAGGGGAGGATCACCACCGGGAGCCTCTCCACCACCATCGATGCCTCCCGGATGAGTTGTGAGTAGTCTCCCTTGGACCATGGGTCCATGACCAGTAGCTATGTGATGTTCTCCCCCCGTTCTTGTGCTTCACTAATTAGTCCTCGTGAGCTGCCCTACATGATCGAGGCACATATGTAATCCTTATGCTGTTGCTATGTTGAGTTTGCTGGGATCCGATGGATTGTGAGATTATGTTCAGATTGTGTTTGAGTAATATATTTGATTCACCTCTTTTATATTTATGTTCGTAAGTAATTCTTGCATGTTCTCCGTTTTTATTTATTGCTTTGGCCAAGTAGTAGGTAGTGACTCCAAGAGGGAACGTTATGCTTGATTGTGGGTTCATGCCCCTCGATGAGTAGCTTGAGTGACAGAAACATGAGTCTAGGGGATGTGTTGTTGCCACAAGGGGGAAAACAACGGTGCTTGTGCCCGCGGGTGCAAGGATTGTTTACTTTACGCAAAGTTCTTTTAATGCAGTTGTCTGTTGCTTTGAGTTTACACTATGGGTGTGACTCGCAACTTAATACCAGCGAGATGTTCTGGATAGATATCTCAAGGTGGATGATTAGTAGTAGATGTAGATGGATTTCGGTCTACTTGCCTTGGCGTACCGCCCATGCTTTGAACCTCTACCTTTCTTTTAACATAGTTAGCATTGGTTTGTGCACATAATTCTGTCAATTGCCCAGCTGTAATTCGTTTACCTCACATAGCTGTTTTATCGTGTTTTGGGAGAGAGACGTCACTAGTGAACATCATGGGACCCCGGTCCATATTACCATCATTGATCACATCCGCTATTTACTTTCCGCTTTTACTTACTATTTGCAGCATTACCTATCACTATTATCACTTGCGTTTGATCCTTTGTAAACTACAAGGCCGGAGGGATTGACAACCTCTCTGTACTCGTTGGGAGCAAAGTATCTGTGTGCCGGTCCATGTTGATTGCTAATATCTGGCGCCGTTAGCAGTTGACACCTTCTTGTTGAAACTGGGAGTCTCAGGGAAATCGATCCTTGGTATCTTTGCCAAGGGAAAACTTCCGCTACACTGCATCTCAAACCTTCCACTTGGGGTAACCAACGAGGGGCGAGAAGCCATCAGCGAGGTGAGAGGTGGACGGTGACCGCGGTTATGGCGAACGGCGGCGACGTCAGTGTTCGGGCGCGTGCGAGGGAGAGAGCAGGGGAAGGAGATGAGGACGAGGGAGAGTGAGAGAGGTCGAGGGGGTGCGTGGCGTCGTCCAGAGGCAACCAGGCGCGTCGGGCAGCGGCGGGAAGCAGGAGGTGGCCGGGCGCGTGCCGGCGCGCGGTGGCCACGCGCGCTGCCTACTGGCGCGAGGAAGACAACAGAGAGGGGGCTGCGGTGGTGGGCTGGGCCAGCGAGCTGGGCCAGCTACAGGTAGGTGGGCCAGGTAACTTTTCTCTCTCTCTCTCTTTTCTTTCTGTTTTCTATTTTGTTTCTGTGTTTTGATTTAGTTTAGGCACTAAACCATTTTTATAGATGCTGAAAATTATTGTGGATGTTAACTGAGTTATTCCAGAGACCCACAATAATTTTCAAAACATTTGGAGCTATAAAATTATTTATAGATTTTATTTGCTCCAATTCAAATACAATATACATTAATTGAAAAATCCAGTATGGCCTAGAAATAGTTGCACCATTTTTTGTAGAGGTTTTCACCTTTATCAAAAATCATGAACATTTTCAAAGGCATTTTGGGTTCATTGAAAAATATTTTAATTTGAACCTAGTTGGTTTCAACTGGTGCTAGGGTTTAGTCATCCCCATTTCAACTTTCTGTGAAAGTAAACATGATGCAACACCAGAAGCTAGCACTAGACAGTCACAGAGGCTAGGGATGTGACAACTCACCCCCACTAAACAAGAATCTCATCCCGAGATTCAAGCGTAGGGTAAGAAATCAGAGGGGACACTAACTAACACAATCTTCATGATCCAAGTGCCCTTCATATGAATGTTGATTGCTAGCATCATGTTGATCTTGAAACCCTTGCTTTTGAGGTCTTGGTCCAACACGGTGATGACGAAATAAACTCTACAAAATTGATCTTCTGAAGATCAAGCAACTCAAGATCAACTCATGGAGTGAGACGTTGAAACATCTCTTGAGCCGAGACACGGAGTACACATCCAGGGGGATGGAGTGAAGCAAATGATGACGGTTTCACTTGATAGGCAATAATTCCACACTTAAGAAGATAGTGATCGATGTCACCAGACGGGGTACCTTAGAGAAGGTGACTCGTAGAGTTATTCCCTTAAGTGGCAAAAAGAATTACTTTTGATATAGAGATCATTGAAATTCTCTATACCAGCCTAAGAAAAATCACATCCGATCGTTTGACGGAGTTCGCGAGAATGACATTCTCGGCCAAAATGGATGACCTGGACTACCTTGTTGAAGACAACACAAGGGATGATTTTGGTTATCACCAGAGATGGATGGGACCCATGGCAAGTCCACTTCTGAAAATTAATCCAGAACAGCAGTTGTTGGGATGGGCAACCCATGGAAAATTAGCACATTGGCGGTGCAAGCTGGGAACAAAATGCAAATGCTGGGAATGATTCTGGTAACTGGGAAGAAACCCAATAGTAGAGAGTAAATCTACTCTTGAGGGGTTATAGCATAACCAAGAACACTGGGAGCAATCCTGGTTAGTGTCGAGGATAACACCTAGTGCTTGTGCGTGCTCTCAAAAACTTGAGCATTCCCATATTCATCAAGGTTTTACCAATATCCGTGTCAAGGATCCTGACAACACAACATAGGACCATGATGAATAGCGATGGACGGTGCAGATGCAAAGGAAGATAACACTTTCTCAGATTTCACCTAGCGGAGTCAAGGGGCATAATCTGGATGATCGACCCAGAGACATTTAGCACTCCGCTTCTAATGTTCTCCTTGATGTGCTAGCGCAACGCATTTATTAAAATGGTTTGGTACCTAGAACGTCAAGTAAAAAGGTCGGACTTCAGGAGCACAAAAATCCATAAGGAACAACTAGGGAGTAAATCCTATGGAATCCTTATGGGGATGTGGCCAACTTCTTCAATCAAGATACTACAACAATAGGTCTTCCGGCTGTGTGTGTTGGCCACGACATCCACTTTACCGGTTATCGAGAGACCAATATTATAGTTCTTGGAAAATGCTCCAACCATCATATCTGCCTGAGATTCAGTTCTGGTTGGTGTCAGGATATTCCAGACTCATCGAGTCTAGAAAGAAAAAATGAAAGTTTGCAACACAATTCGACGAGACGGTGTTGCGAGATTCTCGAGGAGTGAACTACGATAGCAAGCTCCAAAACATGAGTTGGTTCTGCTACAAACTTGTGAACACGTTGTCCAAGACAAGCATGACCACATAGTAGTCTTATAATACAATACTATCGAGCTTAGATTGGGAATCATCATTGAAGATAACGAAGTCTTGTGCATGTCCGTCCGGGCCCTTCGGGAATAGCATTTGAACTTCTTTTCTTTGAACAAATCAATCAGTGGCTTGGTGTGCTAGGAATACATATGGAATGGAGATGATCAGTCTATCGGACCATAGAATACTTCGCACATATGCATGACTGAATTGGGATGATTCTAGAGGAGGTAAAACAAGCTTTCTCAAATTCAGGGTGGCAACTTGCATCAAATGCTCATGAATTAGAGGAAGTCACTTCTTTCATTCGCACATATGCTTCATGAATGGGACATGAAGATAATGCTTATAAGTTTCCAATACTAACCTAAATGTTCGACATGAATCGTGGTCAAGATAAAAGATATTGATGGGCTCAACAACGGATCATCGAGATATCCATGAAGATGGAGTTCCACAATTTATATGAACAAGCTGGTAGCATTGGTCAGACCAAGAGATATGATGAGGTATGCTCGGGGAACACCCACGAGTAAGACAACATTAAGAACATCGTTGGTTCTGATTTGATTTGAGGATAGCCCACACCCAAATCAAAGTTTGGACAAGACAATAGATCCAACAATTGATCACGAGGATCAATCGATGAGGATATCATCTTTCCTCAACAAACACACGAACACAAGGATAACCCTTTGGCGAAGAACTAAGTGGGACAAGCTTTCATCTTCCAACTCTCCAAGTTGTTGTTTAGCTTGACCAACCAACTCAGGGGTATGCAACACAGATTCTTGGAGAAGGGGTGGTTTATATGAAACCAACATGATCACGAACTCAACATAGCGGTCAGGGAACAACCTGGTAATACTTCCGAGAAGATATTCGGAAAATCACGATCCACCGATATGTTACTAAGCTCGAGAACAATCTTGCTTTACGGGGCAAGACGATATGATCAAATGAGCGAGGACTTATCAAAATCTTAACTCATCAATCAAGGAGTGCACCAGGGAAGTGGACTAGGTAGCACGATCAACCTTAGGGTGATGATTCAATAATCAACTCGCTAAGGATGAGGTTATTGTCCATTTAACTACCAAGCAACGGAGTTGCTAGGAGTATTGATTACACACATCACGATTCACTTGTCAGTATTCTGGTTACAATAACACGGAGGCCGAGTAATAAACGATGATGGCGAGAAGTATCACCTTATCAAAAGTTCATAGGAGGTGGTGCAATTCCCATGACATCCTTGACATAAAAGGGGGTAACACTCCAAGGTAGAACGGATCAAAAGCTTAATTGCATTTTGATCTGCAGAGTACAACTGCTTTGACCCAATCCTGAATATGGATGAGGTGCTAGAGTTTATTTCTCCTAGTCATTCCGAAATAGAATGGATTAACGGACCGCAAGAGTAAAAGACCTCGACGAACACGAATGCACAACTACTCCTGACTATCAATTGATAGACGATGGTCAGAATACAACTAAAAGGGGCAACTCAAGGAACATATAACTTTCTGAGTTGTGGGTGCATAGATTAGTATGTCGAACTAGTTCAACATATTTCTTCCGGATAATCCATGCAGAAAGGTAGGACTGGCAGACTCACAATATGAATGGAGTACTACTCGGAGCACTCTGGTTGTGATCTTTTGGTTCGGGAGAACTTCTGCCAAGGATGGTTCATGGTATTTGGAAGAATGATATACCATGGACCTCGAAGACTATCAAAAAGTTACTAATATCCTAAAGGAACGAGCAAACACTACCAACATGAAGTGGGTAGAATGAATCTTGGGTTCAAGAACCCAGAATTGGAATGCCTACTAACTAAATGGCATCACGGGATGCTTTCGAGAATAATGGCCAGAATCATCACACTGTGAATATAAAGCATTGCTAGATTACTGGTGATCTTCTAAGACACCTAGGGTCATAATAATAAGTCCAACATATATGTCGAGGTAGCAGAGTACCTCAACACACCGACTAGTGTGGTTAATCTGGCCTAAAAGGACATTAAGAACAGGTAGGAATGATTTGCAAATGCATCAGATTATTTAGAAACCTGGGAAGACTCGGACAGCATAACGGCTGTAAATGCTCGAAAATACTTTTGGGATCCAAGCAAAAGGGTAGCATATCCACTTAACATCATAAAGTCAAGGTTCTGAGTCCAACAGTTGAACAAACAGAAATAGTAGAAACTGAACTAAGGGTTGAATCCACAATTAACGTGATCCTGATAATTAGAATGAGAATCCTAGTTTCTTAACCCCGTAGAAAAAAAGAGGGTGACTCAGATCAGAAGGTCATAGGGTAAAGGAGTAAAAAGAGCCTTACGGTCCCTTCCACAAACAATTCCCTTACATAACTAAAGAATTTCTAGACACGACTTCGACCAGTTTGGCTTACTAATCCTACAGGCAGTCAGGCTCTGATACCAAAGCTGTCAGGACCCCGATCCTAAGTCACACAGGTCTAGCCTGTAACACATCATATCACTTTGCGGCCTCACACACGGTATCCCCACGGGTGCCACCTTACCTGGCCCGGGACCGTTTGCGCATTTTGGCGCACGTATATGATAGTGTCGCTAGCATCCATATGACAGAGAACCCGGGCCGACATGACTAGTTATAAACCAAAACTGGCACTAAATTACAGAGACAGGCATACATGACCCAGCAACGAACGTGTCGGTCATCAACGTATGAACCCAAGTCGTAGCAAGCTACAAGGACTTAAAGGAACAACGCGTGACATTTCCCCTAAGGGACAGACACATGAACGAAGAAGGACACATGCCGGCCAGCCTAAGTGTTCCGGAGCAGTAGCAAGCTACCAAGGATCAGTGGAAGCACTAGGATACATTTCTCCATAAGATAGGATACCAAAGGTAAACAACTAGGTGTCGGATCCCACACATAGCAATACACATTACACGTACGCATAACATGCAAGTATGTGCTGTACAACATGGCATCACAACATAACTCAACAACTCAAATAGATAAAGGCCCAGAAGAGCCATCATAGAATTTATTACAAACACAGGTCACATGACCCAACATACAAAGCATACAGGCAACGGAAGCATAACATGTCTGAGTACAGACAACTATAAATGAAAAAGGCTGAGGAGCCTGACTATCTACAAGACCCTCCCAAGGGTACAAGATCGTAGCTGAGGTAACAAACTAAACATCAAAGTCCACGCGGAACAACTAGCGAGACTGAAGTCTCTCTGCAAAAATATAAATTAAGCAAACGTGAGTACAAAGGTACTCAGCAAGACTTACATCAGAACTAGCTACATATGCATCAGTATCAACAAAGGGGTGGTGGAGTTTGACTGCAGCAAGCCAGCTTTGACTCGGTGGCTATTCTAAACTACGACTACAAGTAACTTTTTGAGGTGGCGCACACGATTCCACATATTCACCAATCAATACACCACTATGGATCCGCTCCCATCTCCCTACGAGAAGGCCATCCATAGCACTCACGCTTATCTTGCGCGTTTTAGAGTATCCACTTTCACTTGTCTATGAACTGTTTTAGGCAACCCAGAAGTCCATTACCGCGGACACGGCTATTCGAATAGATCATATATAACCCTGCAGTGGTGTACTTCTTCACACATGTTTCCACCACTTAGCGTCTGCACATGACATGTGCTCGGAAGACTTCAAGCGAAAGCCGACGTGGGTGTAGACCACGACCTAACCAACCACTCAAGTCTCTCGTCCAGGTTTATCGCCTACTTGGGTTCCATCCGTGGGGAGATCCGCCCGGGGTGTCGCTCACGGCCCCAAACAATGTGTACAGGGTTCCGCGTCACCAAATGGGTGACCGGTACACCGTGCTACGTACCTGCCGCGTCACAGCCCACCCCGAGGGTCAGCGCTGCGCACGACCTCCAGTAAACTACAAACACCAGAAACTAGTTGCAACTCCTGGACAGAGAACATGGGCAGTCAATAAGTCGAGCGGGGTCATATTTCAGGGCCCAATGTGTGGTAGTAGTTGATTCATGGATCACAAACACGGAACTCAGTTCCTGAGGACGGCTGAAATGAGACAACCCACCATGTACTCCTACATGGCCTCTCATCGCTACCTTTACCAAATCGTGTTCACACACTTAGCTCTCAACAGCAGGACATGTTAACCACATTCCAATTCATCCCCGATGAATCAGACCTGACACAACTCTAAGCAATAGCAGGCATAACCAGAAAGCATGAATGAGTAGGCACAACATGGCTCAAACAACTCCTACTCATGCTAGTGGGTTTCAACTATTTACAAAGGCAATGACAGGTCATGCAGTGGAAAGGGGTTCAACTACCGCAGCAGGAAACAGTTGAAGCGTTGTTGTCCTAATGCAGTAAAAGAGAGCAAGAGCGAGAGAGTGGGATTGTATCGGAATGCTCAATGGGGTTTTGCTTGCCTGGCACTTCTGAAGATAACATTAGGTCTTCATTGGTGTCATCGATCACATCGTCGGAACACGTCTACTGAAAGGGAACAAACACCGGCAACAGAGAAAGAAACACAGTCAATGCAATGCACAATATGATGCATGATCATGACATGGCATTATGCTATGATTTGAGCTAATGCAACTAGCAACAGGTTAAATGAAGTTGGTTTGAATCCAAGATTCAAATTCAAACTCCATATGTGGATATTCAAATGCCATTTATATGATTTGGCCTAAACAGCAGCCATAAGTTGTTCTAACATGCATGAAAATGCAATAAACAGATTCCTTGAATTTTTCTGATCATTTTTCATATATAAATTATTTTCATTGGAGTTATAGATTATTTTCTGTGATTTTTAGAAGTTTTGGCTATTTTCTGAAATAAATAAATCATTTCTGATTTATTTTAAATTACAAAAAATAGTTACTGTGTCAGCACTAGGTCATGATGACATCAGCAAGTCAACAGGCGGGTCCAGGTCAAACCTGACCAGTGGGGCCCACTGGTCAGTGACACAACTAACTAAACTAACTTATTTAACACTAACCTAGTTTAATTAGCCGGGCGGGGCCCACATGTCAGTGTCTAATTAAGTTAATGATAGCAATTAAAACTTAATTAAAACCTTAAACTAAAACTAGTCAGGGCTGGCCCCACATGTCATTGACTCAGGGTGGTCAAACCCTGGTCAAGTTGGGTCAAACACGCCGGCGGCTCGACGCCGGCGAGGCCAGACACGGCGGAGAGGCTCGGGAATCCTCCTCCGGCGACCAAATGGCCGGCGGAGGGCATCTACGTGGAGCTGAGACTCGTGCGCATCTAGTGGAGGCGACGGTGTGTGCTGGGGTGGCCGGAATCGTCGGCGGCGAGCTCAAGGGCGGCGGCCGGAATCGGGCCTTGGTGGTTTCGGTGATACGGGGCACGGGAGGAGCAACGGGAGGGGTTTTTGGGCCTCTGGTGTTGCGCTGAGCACGTCTGTGTGCTCGGTTGCCGCCCTGGGTGATGGTGGCCATGGCTGCAACATCGCCGGCGGCGAGAAGCACACGGCTCCCGGCAGATCCACGGCCTATTCGAGGGGGCGAGTTCAAAGATAAGGGGAAACGGCGTAGGAGCTCACGGCGGGGTCGACGGGGGTCTCAGGAGGCTCGGGGAGGCGCCAGCCATCGCGAATTCGACGGTGAGATCGTCGGCGGCCGGAGGTTGAAGAAGACGAAGACGGCGGCGTTTCGGGGCTTCCGACGTCGGGCGGCTTGGCGAGGAGGATGATAGGGATGAGGCGGAGCTACTGGGCGCGCCGGCGAGGTGAGAGGTGGACGGTGGCCGCGGTTATGGCGAACGGCGGCGACGTCAGTGTTCGGGCGCGTGCGAGGGAGAGAGCAGGGGAAGGAGATGAGGACGAGGGAGAGTGAGAGAGGTCCAGGGGGGTGCGTGGCATCGTCCAAAGGCAACCAGGCGCGTCGGGCAGCGGCGGGAAGCAGGAGGTGGCCGGGCGCGTGCCAGCGCGCGGTGGCCACGCGCGCTGCCTACTGGCGCGAGGAAGACTACAGAGAGGGAGCTGCGGTAGTGCGCTGGGCCAGCGAGCTGGGCCGGCTACAGGTAGGTGGGCCAGGTAACTCTTCTCTCTCTCTCTTTTCTTTCTGTTTTCTATTTTCTTTGTGTGTTTTGATTTAGTTTAGGCACTAAACCATTTTTATAGATGCTGAAAATTATTGTGGATGTTAACTGAGTTATTCCAGAGACCCACAATAATTTTCAAAACATTTGGAGCTATAAAATTATTTATAGATTTTATTTGCTCCAATTCAAATAGAATATACATTAATTCAAAAATCTAGAATGGCCTAGAAATAGTTGCACCATTTTTGGCAGAGGTTTTCACCTTTATCAAAAATCATGAACATTTTCAAAGGCATTTTGGGTTCATTGAAAAATATTTTAATTTGAACCTAGTTGGTTTCAACTGGTGCTAGGGATTAGTCATCTCAATTTCAACTTTATGTGAAAGTAAACATGATGCAACACCAGAAGCTAGCACTAGACAGTCACAGAGGCTAGGGATGTGACACACACCCTTATCCTTAGGCACGTATGCTGCATACATTGACCGGGGTAGGTAATGGAGTTGCGTGGTGCGAGAGAGTATCAAGGCAGGGGCCTGGTCTTCTTGGATTGGTGGAGGAGGACGACGGTCACCCACCGGGGAATCAGCCCCCATCCCCAGCTCGCCTATAAAAGGAGGAGCGGGGGAGAAGCGGAGGCATTCCTCCACATATCTCTCTTTCTCTATTTCTTGCTTCCTCCTGGTTATACTGAATGGGAGAGCTTGGGGCCAAGCTTGTGGTTAGCGATGTTGAATGCTCGCGCTGATGCTCGGGGAGTGAATCTGGTCCGGGCCTCGAAGAGATGCGGGGACCACACACATAGGTGTCGGGTCGTCCACCGCCTAGGAGGAGTCGCGTATCTCCAAGATGGGGAAACGTTCGCCGTCTCCATGCAGGCCGGTCATCGGGTAGGCGGTGCAGGGCTCGGGGTCATTGGTAATCTCGACACTGCTCCTTCTAGCGGAGCCGGCGCTGATGCTGAACAAAGGGGCGCTTCCTGCCCGCCAAGGTGGGGAGTGGCGCACCCCGAGCCCCCTGGCCAACTTGGCCGTCGGCCGCTTCTCCGAGGGAGGTGTCGGGTCGGGGGCCTGGCGTCTCCCTAGAGTGGTGGTGATGGAGAGAAAGCGAGGGAAGACGGAGAAGGCAGATGGTGCAGCGTCAGGTTGGAGTATGATGGCATCGACGCCTTCGTCTCCTTCTCGCGACATGCCGCCTCGTCTTTCCGCTCTGCCCTTTCCTCCCCGGCACCACCGTCTCCAGCCTCTTTGGGTGATGGTCGGGGAGGGATGTTCCCTTGGCGTGCCTTCGTCCCCCTCCAGCAGTCTTCCAGCTGAGCCTCGGTGGTAGATTTCACCGGTGCTCGAACTAGGGCTTCTGGCTGGTCTTGGAGGCGGTGACCAGGGCACCTCCGAGATGCTCCCCGTGCCCCTCCTTCACAGCCTCGCCACTTCCGATCTTGTCAGGCCGTGACGGGACCGGGACGGGCTCCTGCTTGGGTGCCTCTTTAGTCTTCCCCTCTTCCCACCGCAATACCTGGCGGAGGGAAAACGAAAAGAGGGGATTACGAGGCACTTATCTTTTTTTGATCTTAAATCTGTAGGAACTTGCCAAATTTTAGTTCAAATAATGCGATCTCTTTTTTCCATGTTGATGTTCTGTAAGATTTGTACTTGTTCGATCAACATATTAATGAAAAAGATAAACCTTGCTGGGGACTCGTGCATGTAATGTGTCCATGCAAATGTGGGATGCCTCTATACATTTAAGTAAACAAGTTTACACCGGCAGGCTACCTTGCCGGTACCCTTAGTCTTGTTGCCGCGGAGTTAGGCCTAGCGGGCACAAGTCATGAAGAGGGACTAGCCCCCTGCCAATCCTTTTCTGCCAAAGGCCACTGCGACCATCCTGATCGAAGCAACGTTCGGGTCGAAGGATGGGAGCACCTAAGATTCGAAAGGTAGCGGGGTTTTCTTATGCACAAGTCCTTACAGAACACGTATGGATAATGGAGAGAACTTATCTGTTTGGCTTGGCAAAGATCACTGTGCTAGCTTCTCTTTTCATCTCTTCTTGCGGAACCAAGTCAACGGTAGGAACCTGCGGTTTATGTAGATGAAAATGATGCCAGATGCGATCTTATCTACATGAAAATGCGATGCTCATGATATGCTTATGCATGTATGCAACTTGTCGCCCCCTAGTGCTTCGTTTATTTCTCTGTTGCTCAGGGTCTGCGCCTGGCTTTGTACAAGGGGTTACATGAAACTGAGGCAAGGACTGTACAGAAGGGTGGCTACCGGGCAGGGGCCCGACAGCCGCGCCCTACGGGTAGAACTTGTGGAGATTCTCAATGTTCCATGAGTTTTGCAATTGAATGCCATCTTCGGTCTCCAGACGGACTGCGCTAAGTCTGGTGACTCGTACTACCCGGTAAGGGCCATCCTACTTTGGCGTCAACTAGATTACACCCTTGGCAGACTGAACGTGCCTAAGGACAGGGTCACCTTCCTCAAAACACCAGGCATGAACCCTGCGGCTGTGATAGAGACACATGGCTTGTCGGTAGCATGCAACCCATGTAGCAGCCCGAAGACGGTTCTCCTCGAGAAGCATAGCGCTGTTACACCGGTGTTGATCCTGCGCTACTTCATCGTAGGCAAGCACTTGAGGTGACCCGTAAATGAGTTCCGTTGGGATAACTACTTCTGCCCCATAGACTAGGGAGAAGGTTGTCTGCCCGGTAGCTCGATTTGGTGTCGTTCTGAGGGACTAGAGAACCACCGGCAGCTCATTGATCCATCGCCGGCCGCACTTATGCAGCTTATCAAATGTTCTCGTCTTGAGTCCCCGCAACACTTCAGTGTTCGCCATCTCAGCTTGTCCATTGCTTATGGGATGTGCAACAAAGGCAAAGGAGATCTTGTTTCTGAGGGCATGAACATATTGTATGAACGCGCGGCTCGTGAACGGGGTGCCGTTGTCAGTGATGATCCGGGCAGGGACCCTGAAGCAGCACACCAATCCTTTCAAGAACTTGATAGCTGACTGATTAGTCACCTTTCTCGTGGCTTCTACTTCCGGCCACACGCATTCCTTTAAACCTCGCCTCATATTCAAAGATTTGGTTTTGGAGATCATAGATCTGGCTTTGGAGGAAGTTCATTTGCTTGTTGAAGGTGAAGACGATGTCCTTCATGGATTTGCCATCCACCTTGGGATCGCGGGTGTAATCCGCGTTCATGAGGTGATTGGCATTGAGTCCTCGTGCCACCATCCCCTTGCATCGGAACACCTCCTGCTCCATGTCTTCGAGCCTGGCCTCCACGGTTCCCGTTCCCTTGGGGCCTTGCACATCGCGGATGTGCAGCAACCCCTCATGCTTCTGGATAGCCTGAGGGTGCTGCATCACCTCCCACAAATATGGGTTGATGACGTTCTCAAATAACTTGTCCTTAGAGGAGCGTGAAGTGGCCATGCTAGATGGGATCTGTCAGAAAACAGCAAGAAAAGAAAACAGAAGATTTCTCCGCAATGCGGTGGTAAATAGGTTCGGGGGTTATATAAAGATTTTTTATCTTAGGAAACAAGCAAACGAAGAAATACGGAGTCCGGAAGGTACCAGAGGTGGGCACAACGTGTGGGAAGCCAGGCACACCCTGGTGTCTTGTGCCCACTAGGGTTACCTTCTTGGTAGTTTCTTATTTTCCTAAAAAAATCCAAAATGGACAAAAAATATTTTTGCTGACTTTCCGGAGTCTGTTTACTTACCGTATCATGTACCTCCTTTATTTGACAATTATGGAGTGTTCCGGAAGGTCTCTTTTATGAGTTCTTCCGGTGTCATAGTTTGGATAATATTACATTCAACATTAATTGGCATACCTGAGATATAATGTTTTATTCGTTACACATTAACAACCTTCGGGTTAGTACCGTTGGCATTATTTATTTTGACAGCTCGAGACCGATAAACCTCCTCGATAAAATAGGGTCCTTCCCATTTGGAGAGTAGTTTTCCTGTAAAGAATTTGAAATGAGAGTTGTATAATAAAACATATTCTCCAACCTTGAACTCACGCTTTTGGATTCTTTTATCATGCCATATTTTAACTTTTTCTTTGAATAACTTGGCATTTTCATAAGCTTGGGTTCTCCATTCATCTAGTGAGCTAATATCCAATAACCTCTTTTCACCGACAAGTTTGAAATCATAATTCAATTCTTCAATTGCCCAATATGCTTTATGTTCTAATTCTAGAGGCAAATGACGAGCTTTTCCATAAACCATTTTATAAGGAGACATACCCATAGGATTTTTGTAGGCTGTTTTATAAGCCAAAAGTGCATCATCCAGTTTCTTGGACCAATTCTTTCGAGACCTGTTGGCAATCTTTTGCAATATCAATTTTATTTCCCTATTGCTAAGTTCAACTTGACCACTGGATTGAGGATGATAGGGAGATGCAATTATATGGTTAACATCATACTTGGCAAACATTTTACGGAAAGCACCATGAATAAACTATGACCCACTATCAGTCATTAAATATCTAGGGACTCCAAACCTTGGGAAAATAACTTCTTTAAGGATTTTAATAAAGGTGTTGTGATCAGCACTACTAGTTGTAATAGCTTTACCCACTTAGTAACATAATCAATAGCAAACAAAATATGTGTATACCCATTGGAACAAGGAAAAGGTCTCATGTAATCAAAACCCCAAACATTAAATGGTTCAACAACGAGAATAATTCATAGGCATTTCTTGACGCTTACCGATATTACCTATTCTTTGGCATTCATCACAAGATAAGAGGAACTTACGAGCATCCTTGAAGAGAGTAGGCCAATAAAAACCAGATTTCAATACCTTATGAGCAGTTATGTCTCCCGCATGATGTCCTCCATAGTCTTCAGAGTGACATTTTCGTAGGATTTGTTCCTGTTCATGCTCAGGTACACAACGTCTAATAATACCATCTACTCCTTCATACAGATGTGGGTCATCCCAAAAGTAGTGTCTTAACTCATAGAAGATTTATTCCTTTTGTTGGTAAGTAAAGCTAGGTGTTAAATATTTAGCAACAATATAATTAGCATAGTCAGCATACCAAGGAGTGTTAGGAGAAACATTTATTGCAGCTAACTGCTCATCAGGAAAACTATCATCAATAGGTAGTGGGTCATCAAGCACATATTCAAGCCTAGACAAATTATTAGCTACGGGGTTCTCTTCTCCTTTTCTATCAATGATATGTAAATCAAATTCTTGTAGCCAAAGAACCCACCGAATAAGTCTAGGTTTAGCATCTTTATTTTCCATAAGATATTTTTTAGCAGCTTGGTCGGTGTGAACAGTTACTTCTGAATCAACAATGTAAGATCTAAATTGATCACAAGCAAACACCACTTCTAAAAATTCTTTTTCAATAGTAGCATAATTTCTTTGAGCATTGTCTAGAGTTTTACTAGCATAATGAATAACATTTAGTTTCTTATCAACTCTTTGTCCTAGAACAGCACTAACAGCATAATCACTAGCATCACACATAATTTCAAAAGGTAGGTTCCAATCAGGTGGTTGACCAATAGGTGCAGAAATTAAGGCTTTCTTGAGTGTTTCAAAGGCTTCTAAACAATCATCATCAAAAACAAAAGGATTATCCTTTTGCGAAAGATTTGTAAGGGGCCTAGAAATTTTAGAAAAGTCTTTGATAAATCTCCTATAGAAACCAGCATGACCTAGGAAACTACGAATACCTTTGACATCTTTGGGACATGTTATTTTCTCAATTGCATCAACCTTAGCTTTGTCCACTTCAGTACCTTTTTAAGAAATTTTATGGCCCAAAACAATACTTCGTTAACCATAAAGTGGCACTTCTCCCAATTCAAGACAATATTAGTTTGCTCACATCTTTGTAAAACAGGATCAAGATTGCTAAGAAAATCATCAAAAGACTTCCCATAAACAGAAAAGTCATCCATGAAGACCTCAACAAACTTTTCAAAAAAAATCAGAGAATATAGCAGTCATGCATCTTTGAAAGGTAGCAAGTGCATTGCATAAACCAAAAGGCATACATCTACAAGCATAAGTTCCAAAAGGACAAGTAAAAGTGGTCTTTTCTTGATCAGGTTGAGAAACATGTATTTGTGAAAAACCAGAATATCCATCAAGGAAGCAAAAGTGTGTGTCCTTAGATATTGTTTCTAGCATTTGATCAATAAAAGGTAGAGGGTAATGATCTTTCCTACTGATATGTCTCCATCGTATCTACTTTTCCAAACTCTTTTGCCCTTGTTTTGGACTCTAATTTGCATGATTTGAATGGAACTAACCCGGAATGACGATGTTTTCAGAAGAGTTGCCTTGGTGTTATTTTTGTGCAGAAATAAAAGTTCTCAGAATGACCTGAAAATTCACGGAGGATATTTTTAGAATATATAAATATATTGATGGAAAGAACCACCAAAGGGGCCCACACCCTGGCCACAAGGGTGGGGGCGCCCCCCACTAGGGCGCGCCCCTACCTTGTGGAGCCCCTAGAGCTCCACCGACGTCAACTGCAACCCTATATAATCTCTTTCCGGGAGGAAAAAATCGGACGGAAGATCCCATCGCGTTGTACGATACGGAGCCTTTGTCACCTCTTGTTCTTCATCCGGAGACCTGATCTGGAGTCTGTTCGGGGCTCCGGAGAGTGGAGATCGTCGTCGTTGTGATCATCAACCATCCTCCATCACCAATTTCATGATGCTCACCACCGTGCATGAGTAATTCCATCATAGGCTTGCTGGACGGTCATGGATTGGATGGGATTTATCATGTAATCGAGTTAGTTTTGTTAGGGTTTAATCCCTAGTATCCACTATGTTCTGAGATTGATGTTGCCATCACTTTGCTATGCTTAATGCTTGTCACTAGGGCCCGAGTGCCATGGT
The DNA here is from genome assembly GCA_902687465.1 of Secale cereale. Lineage (NCBI taxonomy): Eukaryota > Viridiplantae > Streptophyta > Magnoliopsida > Poales > Poaceae > Secale > Secale cereale. The sequence continues at coordinate 265,296,894 of LR738711.1, read as the reverse complement.
TTCAGATCTGAACCTATTATGTTTCATGAATATATTTGTGTTCTTGATCCTATCTTGCAAGTCTATAGTCACCTACTATGTGTTATGATCCGGCAAACTCAGAGTGACAATAACCGGGCACTTCCCGATGATGACCATAGTTTGAGGAGTTCATGTATTCATTGAGTGCTAATGCTTTGGTCCGGTACTCTATTAAAAGGAGTCCTTAATATCCCTTAGTTTCCATTAGGACCCCGCTACCACGGGAGGGTAGGATAAAAGATATCATGCAAGTTCTTTTCCATAAGCACGTATGACTATATTCGGAATACATGCCTACATTACATTGATGAATTGGAGCTAGTTCTGTATCACCCTAGGTTATAACTGCTACATGATGAATATTATCTGACACCTATCATTGCCGATCCATTGCCTACGAGTTCGTTCAATATTGGTACTTGATTTGTCAGTTTCATTACGGCCATTGTCACCATTACTACAAAACTTCTACTGTTACTTTTGCCATTGTTACCGTTACTTCCGTACTACTTTGCTACTAAATACTTTGCTGCAGATATTAAGTTTTCCAGGTGTGGTTGAATTGACAACTCAGCTGCTAATACTTGAGAATATTCTTTAGCTCCCCTAGTCTCAAATCAAAAAAATTGGTTGAATACTCTACCCTCGAAAACTGTTGCGATCCCCTATACTTGTGGGTTATCAAGACCTTTTTCTAGCGTCGTTGCTGGGGAGCATAGCTCTATTCTCTGAGTCACTTGGGATTTATATCTTCTGATCACTATGAAAAATGTGAAGAATCTAAAGGATGATAGAACCAAGATCGTTCCCTCTAGAACGAGGGGAGGTAAGGAACTGCCATCTAGCTCTGCACTTGATTCACCATCTGTTTTGAGTAAACTTGTGATACCTACTCCTGCTATTATGAATGATGCTTATGATGAAACTATGCCATTGGGTGAATTACTTGATAAACATCTTGCTGGAGCTAGTACTATTGATTATGCTGAAGATGATGATATTTCTGAAACTGGTGAAATATTTGATATTGATAACTTTAAAACGATTGTTATACCTACTTCCCCTAGATATGAATTGCCTATAGTTCCTGAGGGATATGTTATGGAAGGAGAAGTGGCTAGAGACTTTCTTGCTTGTAAGGATAGGAATGATCTTAAGAAATTAGCACGTAAGTGGAAAGAACAATCTTTGAATGCTAGAATGCAATATGTTCCTGAATTTCCCACTTCACCTATCCATGTTACTGATAAGTATTATGAATTCTATGTTGATCCCGAGTTAATTACTTTAGTTGATTCTGATCCTTTTCGTGGTTATGAAGTTGAAACTATTGTGGCACATCTTACTAAATTAAATGATATAGCCACCCTTTTTGCTCATGAGGAAAAAATCGCATTTACTATATTCTTAAATTGTTTCTTTTCTCATTAAAGGGTGATGCTAAGTTATGGTTTAATTTTCTAACTCCTGGTTGTGTGTGTAGTCCCCAGTATATGATTTACTACTTCTCTGCAAAATATTTTCCTGCTCATAAGAAACAAAGCTGCCTTACAGGAAATATTTAATTTTGTGCAAATTGAAGAAGAGAGTCTCCCAGAAGCTTGGGGGAGGTTCTCCAATTACTTAATGCTTTGCCTGATCATCCTCTCAAGAAGAATGAAATACTTGATATCTTTTATAATGGACTAACCAATGCTTCTAGGGACCACCTAGATAGTTGTGTTGGTTGTGTTTTCAGGGAATGAACTGTTGAACAAGCTGAAAAACTATTGAATAATATATTGAGTAATGATAATGATTGGACTCTTCCCGAGCCAATTTCGAATCCAACTCCGAAGAAAAGAGGTATTCTATTTCTCAGTCCCGAAGATATGCAAGAGGCAAAGAAATCTATGTAAGAAAAAGGTGTTCAAGCTAAAGATGTTAAGAATTTACCACCTGTTTAGCATAATCCGACACAGGTAGTAGAGGTAAATTCTCTCTATAGATTTGGTGAAGGTGATATTCCTCATAATAAGTCTGCTAGCCAATGCTTAGATGAGTTTGATAATTTTATTGTTAAACAAGAAGACTTCAATGCTTATGTTAGTAGACAGCTGAAATGTAATGCTTATATGCTTGACCACTTGAGTGATCTTGTGAGTAGAACTTCTAATGATCTTAAATTAGTAAACATGCTTCCGTGGTTACCACTCAAGTAGAACAAGTACTTAAGGCACAAAATGACTTGCTTAATGAGTTGAATAGTAAAAATAATGATAATGTTGTTATGGTTGCAACTAGAGGTGGCAAAGTAACTCAGGAACCTTTGTATCCTGAAGGTCGTCCTAAGAGAATTGAGCAAGATTCTCAGAGAATTAATATTGATAAACCTAGCCCTAGTAGTAAGAAGAAAAAGAAAACTGATAGTACTTTGCCTGCTTCTAGTGAACCTGTTGTAGACACACCTGAGAATCCCAATAATATTTCTATTTCTGATGCTGAGACTCAGTCACGTAATGAAAATGAACCAAGTAATAATGTTAATGATGATGTTCATACCGATGCTCAACCTATTAGTGATAATGATGTAGAGATTGAACCTGCTCTTGATCTTGATAATCCACAATCAAAGAATCAATGTTATGATAAGAGAGACTTCATTGCTAGGAAACATGGTAAAGAAAGGGAACCATGGGTTCAGAAACCCATGCTCTTTCCCCCTAAACCATCCAAGAAAAAGGATGATGAGAATTTTGAACGCTTTTGTGAGATGATTAGACCTATCTTTTTGCGTATGCGTTTGACTGATATACTTAAAATGCCTCCTTATGCTAAGTATATGAAAGAATTTGTTACTAATAAGAGAAGGATACCAGAAGCTGAAATTTCCACCATGCTTGCTAATTATACTTTCAAGGGTGCAATACCAAAGAAACTTGGAAATCTAGGAATACCAACTATACCATGCTCCATTAAAGGAAACTATGTTAAAACTGATTTATGTGATCTTGGAGCCGGTGTTAGTGTTATGCCTTTTTCCTTGTATCATAGACTTGATTTGAATAAGTTGACACCTACTGAAATCTCTTTGCAAATGGATGATAAATCAACTCATATACCTATCGGTATTTGTGAGGATGTGCCTGTTGTGGTTGCAAACGTTACTATCTTAATGGACTTTATTATTCTTGATATTCCCGAGGATGACAGTATGTCGATCATCCTTGGTAGACCCTTTTTGAATACTGCAGGGGCTGTTATTGATTGCTACAAAGGCAATGTTACTTTTCATGATAATGGTAATGAGCATACGGTACACTTTCCAAAGAAACAACCAAAAGTTAATAGCATCAATTCTATTGGACAGTTTTCAACTATGGCTATTGGAGGTTTTCAATTCCCTCTACCTATTGTCAAGAAGAAATATGATATTCTAATTGTTGGGGACATGCATATCCCCATTGAGGTAACCTAGTGTTATTGGAAAAGTCCCCAGTTTTGTGTTTTCCAAAGAAGTTTGTTAATGAGACTTGATCAACCTCGTTGACGGATTCCTTTTGATGAGCATGCGACGGATGAATTCAGAAAGCACCACCTTCTGTACTCAACCTTTACTTTCTGTTATTTAGATTAAATAAAGCAAAAATAGTATTATCTTTCTATTTTCTAAATTATCCGTGCAATAAATAATGTCCCAAAAATAAAAGTTCTCCAAATACCCTAAAAAATTAATATGATTTTTTTCTAGAATATTTTAAAATCTTTGGCACTAAGAATGCACCAGGGGGATGCACCAGTGGGCCACAAGGGTGGAGGCCGCGCCCTACCCCCTTGGGCGTGCCCCCTGTCCTTGTGGGTCCCACGTGGCCCCCTCCACTTATTCCAGCACCCATCCTCTCCTTCTATATCCGGAAAAAAATCTTCCACCAGCTCAAACCCGTGTTCTAGCTCATCTTGCTGCCATTTTTTATCTCCTTGCTCAATCCATCATTTGAAAATCTGTTTTCGGGGAGTGTTCTTCAGTATGTGACTCCTCCAATGGTCCAATTAGTTTTTGTTCTAGCGCTTTATTTATTGCAATTTTTTGTTGTTGTGGTGACCTTGTTCTTGAGCTTGCATGTCAAATTTATATGGTCGAAAGTAGTTTTGGTGCATGATATAGCCTCTAGACACTTGTAGGAGTAGTTGCTATCAATTTTGTTGAGTTTGGTTCACTTTTATTTCGAGTCACTAAAAATTTCAGAATTTTTCAGAGTAAGAAAATGATGGGGAGATTGTTGAGAGGCTCTTCGAGCCGGGGTTCAAACGAGAAGGAGAATAAGGAGAAGGAGAAGCCCAAGTATAATCTTACTCATACCGCGGAGATGCGGGCATGTGAATGTCCATGCGATGCATTCTTACAGGTGGTAGGAATTTAAGATGATTTCTATTATTTGGTCGAGAATGCACACATCACCGACTTAGTCCACGACCAGTATGATCAGTATCTCCTCCTAACTAATACTTTCGTGCAAAATTTTCATTTTCATGCGAGAAGATAACCACCTACAGTACAATTTGATTTATATGATAAGCATAAGGAGACGAACCTTTATGAGTTTTGTGAAGTATGCAAACTACCCTACGAAGGTAGCATTGAAGAACCACGTCCTGGAGACGTGGAAGATTTTATTGATACACTTACCGTAGGGGAAAGGAGAAGGGTGTGAGAAGCGAGAGTGGCCAGTTTACATTTCCCTGTTTTATGCTATTATTCATTATTTGCCGAGAAATGTTTGGTCGGTCGTGGAGAGAGTGGAGGCCTCAGTGCCACTGACCTTGCCATTTTGCGCCATGCTTTACTTCGCGATAGAACTTTTAGTTTGGGTGCTATGGTTGCTAAACGGTTGAGCTTGAACCGTACTAAGAGTCCTATTTTCAGGGGTATTTTCGCCACTCGCCTGCTCGACGCTTTGAGATACCCATTAGGCATTATAAAAAAGAGGATAAATTGCTACCCACTATTTATTTAGATTACGACAGCATGGTAGCGCATAAATTCATTCATTTTGATGAGGAAAAGAAGCTTATTTATAATTTGATATTCAGTCAGAATAGTTTTCAGACTATTATCTTGCCTGCTCCTTCTTTGTTTAATATTCATTCAGGCAAGTACACTATTTGCCCCGACGACATCTACAGATTCTGGGGGCTTCCACAACCAGCGGTGCCTAAGCCAACACCGGCCCTTGATCCTTATCGCTAGCCTATCTTTCACTGGGAGCCTCAAGAGCTCGCAAACCAGTGGAACCCTTAGGATCCACCTCAGTTCCTGGGAGCGGGCTACTTTGACCCATGGCCCTAGACCAACTTAGGGAAAAGCCTAATCTTGGGGGAGTACGTATTTCTCACCGACATTACATTCATGTTCACACATTCATTCCAGTTGTCGGTGTTCATACTTTTTCATTGAATTATCCATGTAAGTTTGTTTTCTCGCTTTCTTCTTGTGTGTTTGAAAATTTTAGAAAACCCAAAAATATCTTATGTTTTTTTTTCTTGCTAGTTTCTTAGTAGTTTGTAGTAGTATTAGAAGAAAATCCAAAAAGATTTCTCATTCTTCTTTTGATTGTTGGGAGCTTTCCCGTGTAAATAGTTTTCTCGTTCTTGTTTTGCTTTCTTCAGAAAAACAAAAACTCTAAAAAAAATTAGTTTGTTTCTTTGAAGTTATTTTCTTTTATTTGGGGGTCGAGAGGAGAAGACCACGATAAAATTGATGATAGCTCTCATATGCATTATTGCTGAACTAACGAAGAGCCCATATTACCTTGTCTTCTCCTTTGAATAAATGTTTGCAGATTCCATCTTAGTCCGATTGTCGGTGTACTAAGGTAGGGGTACCTCGGTACCCCAACTTGTGCATGGGTAGTAGCAGCTTCCCGCGGCAGGGCCTACCACGTGCTTGCCGGAGACCTTTTTCTGCTCCATATAAAGCCATTCAAAAACAAAGTATACAAGACAGAAGATCAAGGCCCCGGCAAGTGGAGCTTGCCGGGAAGGCCGTCCCAGGCTCAAGATTTCCTCACTAGCACGAGACCCTGGCAAGAGGAGCTTGCCAGGAAGACCAGAAGATTACATTTCAGAAGACATGCCTCGGCGCAGCATGCGCCCCGGCAGGGCCCGACAAGCTTCCGGGCCCGGCAAGGTCAAGCCCCCGGCAAGGTGCTTGCCGGGGAGAGTTACGCTGTGTGCCCGCGCTCCAGCTCATCGAACCACGCGTCGTCCTGGGACCATTCCAGGGACGCGTGGCGGATGGCTCTGCAGCCTGGGGGACACGGTGGCACTACACGGTGACGAAGCCATCGCCGTGGCAAACGGAGACGCAAGGGCGGGCGCTTTTGGGGTCGACGGTGACGGGCATTTAATGCCCTTGTCCCCCACTGTCAAAGTAGGTGAAGACCACTATTCATCCACTGTTCCCGCACTGTTACAACTACCACCAAAGTTACCTTTTTACCCCTTTCTCTTACGTTGACACCTGTCGGTGACCCCTTGAGCTATAAAAGGAGGCCCATGCACAACGTAGAGGGGGTTCGGAGCCTAGATCGCTCATTCGCTCTGTGTAGCTAGTTCTTCAAGCTCCTGAGCTCCAACACTCAATAACAAACTAAGCAGGAGTAGGGTATTACGCGTCCGTCGCGGCCCGAACCTGGGTAAACTGCCCGTGTGCTCTCTACGATCCGCTCTTCGTGCTCCCTCCGCTCCCTTGCCGTACGAACAAGGGGCTCCGGTCTCATAGGTGTTCGTGGTGGACAGTTTCCCCCGACATCTTTGGCGCGCCAGGTAGGGGGCGTCGAGGTTGTGCGAACCTGATCCGGCGTTCACGCGGGCGCATTCTTCATCAACCTCTCCAACTTCGTCAGCTTCATCAGCAACAGCAGCATGGCCCCGAAGAAGAAGGCTTCGGAGGTCGCAGGCCCGTCTGCGTCTGCTCCACCGCCACCAGAACCAACGGTGGGTGGAGGAGACGCCGGCGGAAGAGTGGTCGCCGGTGAGGAAACTCACGGCACCGCTAAATCCAAGGACAAGGCGGACGGCCGGACCAACTCCAAGGCCTCGGTCTCCGTAGATGCGCCACGTCCATCTCAGCAAACAACAACCCAGCAGCGCCATGGCACAGGAGGTGGCATCCGCTTGCTGGGCCAAGGGCAAACCGGAGGCTCGCGGGATGCTCCGGGCCATCGTCCTGGCACAAGCAAGGCGCGGTCGCCGGGGCGGGACCCTGCTCCTTCTAACCCTGTTAGGAGTCCGAGCATATCCCGCTCCTCGCACCGCTCGCCCCCGCTCCCCTCCTCTCCAGCAGAAGCGCTCGCAAGAGCGCAACTGCTCCTCTACTTCCCTCCAGCGGCAGACAAGGCCGAAGACTGGAGGGCAACAATCCAAAGCCTCATCGCCTTCGCCAACAACGACACGCCGCAGCAGCCGGCAACCTCGCGGCCACGGCAAGTCGAGAAGACGAAGGCCGACGGCGACAAGACCGCCGGGGGTGCAACCACCGTGCACTCCCCGCCGCGGAAGCAGAAGACGCCGCCCCGCCGGATCAACATCGACGACGACTCCACGGCGTCGTCGGATCCGCGGGCTCGTCGGGACGAGCGCCAAGTCCTTGACGACCGGTGACAAGAAGACGCTCGAACGACGATCGAGCGCCGCCGAGAAGCTCGGCGACAATCAAATCAGCGAGCTGGAGCCGCTGTTGACACACCCGCGCCCGGTGAACCAGGCGACTTGCCGTACGCGGCAGGTTGCCCTGCGTTTACCCGTGAGCTGCGGCGCGTCCAGTGGCCCAGCATGAAGAACTTCAAGCCCGACGTACCGGAGAAGTACGACGGCAAGACGCACCCCTCGGAGTTTCTCAGCATCTACACCATCGCGGTGTAGGCTGCCGGGGGGCGCGACGAGAAGATACTGGCGAACTACTTCCCGCTGGTGCTTAAGCCGAACGTTCGTTCTTGGCTTATGCACTTGCCGGAAGGCTCCATTTCTTCTTGGGCAGATCTTTGCCACCAGTTTGTTGGCGCCTTCACGGGCGGCCACAAACCCCACGGCCAGGAGAGTGATCTCCACATTCTAGCCCAGAAGGAAGGAGAACCTCTGCGCAAGTACATCCAGCGCTTTAGCCGCGTACAGCACAACATCCCCGACGTCCACCCTGCTGCGGTTATCAGTGCGTTTCACCAGGACGTACGTAACCGCCGCATGCGTGAGGAGATGGCCATGACCAAGATACGGGATGTCAGCGAGCTCTATGCTCTAGCTGATAAGTGCGCGCGCGCCGAAGAGGGGAGGAAACTCCCCGGAGAGGATGCTGGCGCAGGAGGAAGCGACAGCGACGACGCCGCACCGGCAAAGAAGAGCCGGCGGCGGAACAATAGAAGAAAGAACAAGAAGGAAGTGCTTGCCGTCGAGAAGTCCGGCAAGGAGGCTCCCGCCAAGCAAACACAGGCTGGCGGCTCCGGCAAGGAGCCTGCCCCTGTAGCGGTAGCCGACAAGCAGGACGGCTCCGACAAGCAATACTGCAAGATCCACCGCACCAAGGGCCACGACCTCTCCAACTGCAAACGCGTTGAATACCTCGTCGAGCAGCAGAAAGCTGAGTACGAGCGGCGCGACAAGGAGAAGGCCCAAGGTTGCGGAGGAGAACCAAGCAAGAAGCGGCCATTTAATGGCCGGGGAGGACGCCGCGGCAAGGCCAAGCAGCGGCAAGGTGACCGACCTTCCCGGGGCCGCGACAAGGATGAAGAAGACGACGACGATGACATGGAGGAAGAAGATAACAGCGAGCAGGAGTTCCCGAAAGCCACGGAAGTCCTGTGCGTCGTCGGCGGCGCCTCTCTACATACTTCCCATCGCCAACTCAAGCAGTGGGTTCGGGAAGTGAACGCAGCAGAGCCGCCCGTGGAGTCGCGCAGGCTCCTCAAATGGTCCAGCACCCCCATCATTTTTGATCTTGAGGATCACCCTGACCGCACCACTGCGGTCGGGTGCTTGCCGATGCTGGTCTCACCCACCATCCGCAACCTCAAGGTCACCAAAATGTTGATTGACGGCGGGGCCGGGCTGAACTTGATCTCCTCAGCTGTGATCAAGAAACTCCAAATCCCAGATGGCGAGCTCGAAGAGACCGGTTCGTTCCAAGGAATAAACCCGGGGAGGAGCAAGCCCAAGGGGAAGATAACTTTGCCAGTGACCTTTGGCGGGGAGCTCAACTTCAGAACTGAGCACATCACATTCGACGTCGTCGATATACCATTGCCATATAATGGAATACTCGGCCGTCCCGCCCTCGCCAAGTTCATGGCAGCTTCCCACTACGCCTATAATGTACTCAAGATGCCGGGGCCGATAAGTGTCATCTCTGTCCATGGCGACAAGAAGGACGCACTTATCTGCGCCGACAAGATCTACCGGGATGCAGCAGCCGCGGCGGAGAGCAGTACACTTGCCGCTGAAGCTCCCGGGGGGGAGAAGATGAAGACCAAGTCCGGCAAGTGCTCTAGGGCCCACTCCGGCAACCACACCTCTTCGGAGTGCTGCGCTGCCGTCGAGGACGTTCCATCGAGCTCCACCGGCAAGTGCAAGAAAGGGATGGCCGCTCCTCCGGCAACCAAGAAGGTGTCCGCCAACGAGGACGGCACTGGTGGTACCTTCACCATCCGTGCCACGCTTGACAACAAATAGGAAAGCGCGCTCGTTGCCTTCCTGCGGGCGAATGTCGATGTGTTTGCCTGGCAACCATCTGACATCCCCGGTGTTCCCAGGAAGGTAATTGAGCACAAGCTTGCTGTTTGTCCTCATGCGCGGCCCGTCAAGCAGAAGGTCAGAAAGCAAGCCGTGGAGCGCCAAGAATTCATTGCTGAAGAAATCAAGAAGCTAGAAGCAGCAGGCCTAGTTAGAGGCGTGATCCATCCGACATGGTTGGCAAATCCAGTTGTCGTGCGTAAGGCCAACGGGAAGTGGAGACTGTGTATAGACTTCACCGATGTGAATAAAGCATGTCCCAAGGATCCATTTCCCTTGCCGCGCATTGACCAGATTGTTGACTCCACCGCCGGATGCGAGCTGCTCTCTTTTCTTGATGCATATTCAGGCTACCACCAGATTTTCATGGCCAAAGAAGATGAAGAGAAGACTGCATTTATCACTCCATGCGGCACATATTGCTTCATACGCATGCCCTTCGGATTGAAGAATGCAGGATCAACATTTGCAAGGGTAGTGCACACTGCTTTTGAGCCACAGATCCACAGAAATGTAGAGGCTTACATGGATGATATCGTGGTGAAGAGCAAGAGCAAGGCTACACTAATCCAAGATTTGGAAGAGACATTTGAGAACCTGCGCAAGATCCAGCTTAAGTTGAACCCCGAGAAGTGCGTCTTTGGAGTCCCCTCCGGCAAGCTTCTCGGGTTCTTTGTGTCACAGAGGGGGATTGAAGCCAACCCCGATAAGATAAAAGCCATTGAGCAGATCGAAGCCCCGAAGCGCGTCAAGGATGTCAGGAGGCTTGCAGGTTGTGTGGCTGCCCTCAGTAGGTTCATTTCAAAGTCTGCAGAACGCGCCCTTCCTTTCTTCGAAATCTTGAAGAAGGCAGGTCCTATGAAATGGACTCCGGAAGCGGAGGCAGCGCTGCAGGACTTGAAACGGTACCTATCCTCCACTCCAATACTTGTCGCACCTAGGCCACAGGAGAAGTTGCTGCTGTACCTAGCGGCAACCAACCAGGTGGTCAGTGCTGCGTTAGTAGCGGAGAGGGAGGCCGACGAGGAGTCTACACCACCGGCAAGTGAATCCAGCGACAAGCAGGGGGCTGTTCCGACAAGCTCTGGCCCCGACAAGGAAAACTCTGCGCAAGAGCAAGGAGAAGTGCGGAAAAAGATGGTGCAGCGCCCAGTGTATTTTGTAAGTTCCCTCTTGCAGGGGGCTAGATCGAGATACTCTGGGGTACAAAAGTTGCTTTTCGGCCTCCTCATGGCCTCGAGAAAGCTGCGCCATTACTTCCAGGCACATGAGATAACAGTGGTCACTCGTTTTCCGCTAAAGAGGATATTGCACAATCCAGAAGCAACAGGCAGGATCGTTGAGTGGGCACTGGAACTGTCGAGCTTTGGACTCAAGTTTGAAAGTACTTCAACCATACAGAGCCGAGCTTTGGCAGAATTCATAGCTGAATGGACCCCGACGCCCGATGAAGAAGTTCCAGAAACAAGTGTACCCGTACAAGAAGCGACAAGCGAATGGGTAATGTACTTTGATGGTGCCTTCTCGCTGCAAGGCGCTGGAGCCGGTGTGGTACTCATAGCGCCCACCGGAGAACACCTCAAGTATGTTATCCAGATGCACTTTCCCAGGGAACAAGAGACAAACAACACTGCAGAGTATGAAGGCCTGCTTGCCGGCCTCAGAATTGCAGCTGAACTTGGGATTAGAAAGCTAATTGTGCGGGGAGATTCTCAGTTGGTGGTCCGACAAGTCAACAAGAATTATCAGAGCCCTTTGATGGAAGCTTATGTAGATGAAGTGAGGAAGCTTGAAGAACACTTTGAAGGTCTGCAAATGGAGCACGTTCCAAGAGCTCAGAATGACATTGCAGATGGCCTTTCAAAGTGTGCTGCGATGAAGTTACCTGTGGAACCAGGGACCTTCTTGCTCAAGCTGACTCAACCATCCGTTACACCATCAATTGGGCAGCCCAAGAAGAGAAAGTTGGTCTCCGGCGACTACTTGCCGGCGGATCTCCCCGAGGCCGCCGCCAAGGTCCCCAAGATCAACGATCAGAACGCTGAGGAACAGTTTGCTCCTGCAGATCCAAGGATCTGTGCAGTTGAAGCAAGCGTTCCCGACAAGCCTCGTCCCGGCGAGCTTGCCGGGGGACCATCCGCTCCGGCGGAACCAGAGGTTCTTGCCGTGTAAGCTGAGGTTCCCGCAGCGGCCCTCATGCCTTTAGTCCTTGCCGTTGAGCCTCGGGCTCCGGCATGGGCGCAGCAGATCGTCTGTTTTCTCCAAACTGGAGAACTTCCCGATGACCCAGAAGAGATAGAGAAGATAACCAGGCAGTCAAGTATGTACCAATTCGTGGATAACGAGCTGTACAGAAGAAGACTCAATGGTGTCAGGTTGAAGTGCATTTCCAGAGAAGATGGACAGAAGCTGTTGGCAGAAATACACGGAGGCATATGCGGCCACCACATTGGCGCAAGGGCACTTGCCGGAAAGGCGTTCCGGAAAGGGTTCTTTTGGCAAGAAGCCCTCCAAGATGCAACTGCACAAGTAACTAAGTGTGAAGCGTGCCAGTTCCATGCCAAACAAATTCATCAGCCAGCTCAAGCTCTCCAGACGATCCCTTTGTCCTGGCCCTTCTCGGTCTGGGGGCTCGATATCCTCGGCCCCTTCCCCCGAGCTGTCGGGGGCTTTGAGTACTTGTACGTCGCAATCGACAAGTTCACAAAGTGGCCAGAAGTGGAACCAGTGAGAAAGGTGACGGCACAGTCAGCGGTCAGGTTCTTCAGGTCAATTGTTTGCCGTTTCGGGATCCCTAACAGGATCATCACCGACAACGGTACACAATTTACTAGTCGCACCTTCATGCAGTACGTCCAAGACCTTGGCGCCAAGGTCTGCTTCGCTTCTGTTGCTCACCCGAGGAGCAACGGTCAAGCGGAGAGGGCAAATGCTGAAGTGCTGCGCGGACTCAAGACAAGGACCTTTGACAGGCTGCGCAAGTGCGGAAGAAACTGGATAGAGGAGCTACCGGCGGCTCTTTGGTCAATCAGGACGACACCAAGTCGAGCCACCGGACAGACACCCTTTGCCCTAGTCTATGGAGCAGAGGCAGTTCTCCCCACTGAACTCGTATACGGATCTCCTCGGGTGCTCGCTTATGATGAGCTCGAGCAAGAGCAACTGCGACAAGATGATGCATTGCTCCTCGAGGAGGAACGTCTCCAGGCTGCTGTACGAGCTGCTCGATACCAGCAAGCCTTGCGCCGCTATCATAGCCGCAAGGTTAAGGCCAGGAGTCTCGAGGAAGGCGACCTTGTTCTTCGGCGTGTTCAGTCCGCCAAGAATTCCAACAAGTTGACGCCGAAGTGGGAAGGCCCTTATCGGGTGAGACAAGTTACAAGGCCCGGAGCTGTCCGCCTTGAGACCGAAGAAGGCTTACCGGTGAGCAACTCCTGGAACATAGAGCATCTTCGCAAGTTTCACCCATAAGGCGCGGTTGCCGTGACCCGCTCCGGCAACCACCTTTTGTACAAGCCTTGCCGCTGTTGCATGTAACCCTTTGTACAAAGCCGGGCGCAGACCCCGTGCATCAGTAAAGCTTTTGTGTTTTGCGCTATTTGCCTCCTCCATGCTCTTCTTTGTTATTTGCATGCATTATTTGGCATCTTGTGCAACACACATATCCGGTAAGCATTATCACGCCGAAAGGCCATATACTTGTTTCCCTCTTCTTTTTCTTTCCCTCTTAAGCAGAAGGAACGTTCCTCGCGCACAAGTTTGCCGGGGGGGAGGAGATGGAAGAGGAACCGAGTGCTGTTCAAGAAAGGGAAACCTTGCCGGAGAGACAAGCAATATATGAAAGCTAAGTTGCCAGAATTTGAGCAGTTCAAATTTTTAAATTTTTAGTTATCTTCCTTGAACAACCACACTTTGTATGGAAAACCTGTGCGCGGAGGAACCTACCCGTGGCTAGCCGCACCCTTATCTTGTTTTCGAGTACGCTCAACAACTTAAGTGAGCTGCGACAAGTGTCGCGCCCTTGCTTCATTTTCGAGTTCACTCAGCAAGCTAAGTGTGTTGCGACTAGTTGCGGCAAGGTTGCTTGCCGGTAAGACCTTGGCCAGCAGGCTGCTCAGAGTCCAGCACTCAGCGCTCGCGGCAAGGGCCCGTTGCCGGCAAGCTCCCCGGAAGCGTAGGGTGAAAAGCATACAAAGTAAAGGACCAAGACAAGGGAGATAACATTGCACTGATTAATCAAAATAAGATAATATCTTACAAGGGATAACTTGTCGCAACCACTAATAAGTTCGTGCCCATAGCACACTTTGCAGTAACAAAGGAAATAAAAAGGAAGAGGCCTAATCTACGCGGTCGCCTTCAACCCTGGAGATCTTATTCACCTTGGCGATAATGTGGGCGACCTGCGCCTTAAGCGCCTCCATATCCGTGTCGGCCGGCAAGCTGCGGAGAACGTTGACGAGGTTTATGCCAGGATTGCGGTACACTATCTTCGTCAGAACGCGCTCCAAAGTTCCCGTGCAGAGCTGGCGTGACTCCTCGGCCAGTTGCGCGGGAAGCTTCTTCTGAAGATTTGCAAGGGCCGGCGCGACCCCTCTGAAGAAAAGGCTGAGCTTGGCGCTGTGGGGGAGGTTTGGATCCGGAGAGTATATGAGATGCTCAACCCTCAGCGCCATCAGCTCCTTGTCGATGGCAGCGGCGGAAGCCACCAAGTCTTCGGTCCATACCTCGACGGTCCGGCGGAAATTCTCAGCTGAAGTGGCGGCGCTCTCCACCAGGCCTCGCTCCTTGCGGAGCTCGTCCTTCAGCTTGGTTTCCTGGTCCCGGACGGCGTCGAGCGAGTCCTTCAGCGTGGAAACCTTCAGCTCCAGATCTGCAATCGAGTCCTTGGCGGCCTTCAGCTCGTCGCCTTGCTTGGAAAGGCGCACCTGGAGTTCGGAGTTAGTGTGGGCATCCTTCTCGCGCTCTATGTTGAGCGCGGTGACCCTATCTGTGCTCGCCTTGAGGTACTCCTCCAGCTGCGCCACCTTGGCCTCGAGCTCCTTCTTGGCGGTCTCCGCGGTGGCCGCGGCGGCCTTCGCCTCCTTTAGCTCCCCGCCAAGGGCCTGCTCCCGGGCGGTAAGGTCTTCCTCATGAGCGTCGAGGTTGACCTTCCGTTGGGTGAGCTCTCCTTCTCGCCGAGACAGCGCTTCTCCGGCGAGTCGCTGCTGCTCCTCGGCCTCAGCTTTCTCCAGAAGCCGCTCCTGGTACTCTCCGGCGAGCCTGTCGCGCTCCTCCGCCACGTCGCGGAGGGCCGCCTGGTTGGCGTCGCGGAGCTCCGCAGCGCGTTTCTCCATATCAGCCGCGGCCTTGGCGGTGAGGGCCTCCCGAGACTCAAGCTTCGCCTGCCTGGCCCGGTAGAGGGCCAGGAGCCGGTGGAGCAACTTCTCCTCCTCGGGCTCGTCGCTCCCGCCAGGCGCCTCGACAATCTTCAGACCCGCGGAGGCGAGGACCTCTCCATCAAAGGCCTCTCCCTCCGCGGGGGCTCGCGACGAGGATCCCCACGGCACTTGGATGAAGACGCCGTTGGGAGCCTCGAGGTAGAAGCCCGACTGCTCCTTTCCGGCGGAGGGGTCGGCGGCCGGTGCAGCACTCGATGCTCCTGCCGCCTCCGGGCCGGCAGTGCGGTCGCCGTCCCCCTCCCCGGCCGCTGCGTCTGCGGTCGGGGCAGTCTCCTCCGCGGCGGACTCGGCAGCTCCCGCCATGTCTTCAACGACAGGGGCGTTGCCGCCGTCGCCCTGCGCGCCCTCCTCCTCGACGACGATCTCTGTCTCCATCTGCTCTGGGGGAGGAGGATCTAGAAGAAGAAGAAAAAGAAGAAGTTCAAGCAAATATCCAAAAAAGACAAATTCGAGAAGACGGAGTTACAAGACCTACCTTGGCGGACTTCGTCGATGAAAGGCTCCCTCGCCGGGGAGCTCTCCCTTGGCGGGGTGGCCACCCTAGCCGGGCTGCTCGCCCTTGGCGGAGTACCCGCCCTTGGCGGAGCGCTCTCCCTCGCTGGAGAGTTCGTCCTTGGCGGGGACGGCGGGGCCTGCGGCTCCTCGGGAGTGATCTCCGGGTGCTCCTGTGGCTGCGGCTCCACCTCTGCACAAGACAATCAAGAACAACAAGATGTTAGTATAAACAAGATCCTCAAGCGCGCCCGACGAGTGGAAAGATCAAGCCCAGACTTACGCTGGGGGCTGCGCTGGGGGCTGCTCCCCGGAGCAGTGCTCGGGTCCGGCAAGCTCGTCACTGGCGTGTCCCCTGTCGCCGCGACGGGCGAGTCGTCCTCTACCTCGACGACGGGAACCTTGGCCTTCTTCGCCGCTCGCTGGGCCAGGGTCCTGAAATCAAAGCAAGAAGCAAGAATCAGAACCGTCCAAGAAAGGATCAAGACAAAATTAAAGAAGATGCAAAACTCCAAGCACTTACTCCTCTTCCTCATCGTCGTCGCTGAGGGCGGAGAAATCAAACTCCACCTGAGGCGCGTCTGTGCGAGGAGCGGGAGGGGAAGGCTCCCTCTGGCGCTTGGTAGTCCCCGGGGCTGGGGGCTGCGAAGGCCCGGCCCCTGTGGACGCCGAGGCCCGGGGAGCAGGCGGAGCAGCTGCTCCGCTCTGTGAAGACCCTCCTCCACTTGGCGCTGACGTGCGGGGCGCCTCCGCCGTGGCCTGTGTGCGGGTCGCCCCCGCCGTGGTTGGTGCGCCGGGCGCCCCTGTCGCAGCTTGGCTCCCCCGGGTAGCTCGCGCCGCCCGGCGAGTTGGTTGTTGTCGGGGCGCCTGCGCCCTCGTCGCCGTCGCCGCCTTGCGGAGGCGCTTCAGCGGAGATCGCCTGGGACTTGCCCGAGGCGGGGAGGTCTCCGATGACGAAGAGACGTCGTCGTTGTAGAGCCCCAGAGATCCACCGGAGTCCTCACCGGCCCCGGCGTCCTCCTCCTCCTCCTCGGCCGGCTTGCTGGGCCCAGCGCCCTGCCCTGCGGCCGTACTCCCTCCGGCGCCTCTGTTTCCTCCGGCAACCTCGCCTCTTGCCGCGGCCTCGGTCACAACTCCGGGGATCCCGGCGTGCCTCAAAGAAGGGACCCCGGCGAGCTCGTCGGGAGGAAGCTTCAGCAGCCTGCGGATCTCCGCCTCCTCTGCTTGGCAGGACGCTTCCGCAGCCTCTGCCTCTTCAACCGTGAACCCAAACTCTCCTGCCGCTGCGGCTGCGGCGGCCTCTTCTACCCGAGAAGCTATATAAGCAATCTCCCGGTCAGTGGTGTCCCGGGTGAGCCCCTTGATCTCCTCCCTGTTCTTCGGCACCTCCACCAAGCTGTCGAAGAAGCTCATGATGGCATCCGGCTTGGGCGCAATCCATGTGGGATCGACGCCGTGCGAGTCGCATGCGGGCATCATTGCGCGTAGGGGATCCCGGGCCGTGCTGTTGCAGAGGGGCACCACTCCCCAGGGAGCTCTAAACCACTCAGGGTGGGCCGGGTCGTGCTTAAAAAGTTCCCGGACCATCCCCTTCAGCTCCAGCGACGTGAAGTTGAAATTCAGCCCGGGGCGCAGTCTCATTATATCCGCCGCATTGACGTACTCCCATGCTGGCCTCTTCCTCTCCTGTAGAGGGGCAATGCGGCGGCGGAGGAAGTCTGCTCCTACTTCTCCCATGGACAACTTGGCTGCCCGGAGACGAAGAATTCTGACAAGGGTGACGTTGAGCTTGATGTCGTCCGAGTCCAGCTCACTCCAGTCCCTGCCGTGCACTATAGCAGTTGTGCGTGGCGCGGTAAAGGGCTGCGGCTCGTCCTCTACTATCCAGCACCAATCCGCGCGCCACTCCTCCCACTTGCCGCGGAGCTCCCCTTGCAGATAGGACTCCTTTTTGTTCAAGCGGAAGACCCAAGAAATTCCTCCGGAGAGGGGAGCGCCGGCCTCTACTCTAGGCGTAAAGAAATGCCTAAACAGCGCTACATTTGGATAGATCCCAATATAGTTTTCACACAGATGTGCGAAAACCGCCATCGTGAGGATGGCGTTGGGGGTGAAATCTAGAAGGTGGAGGTTGTAGGTGTTCATGATATCGCAAAAAAATTCAGAGAAGGGAGGACAAAGGCCGCAGTGGAAGAAAACAGCGAAGAAGAAATACTCGCCGGGGTACATGTCCTTGGCGGCGGCGGGATAAGCCCTGGTTCGAGGATGCGCCTTGGTCTCCTTGGCCCAGAACAAGTAATACTTGTTCCAGAGCTCCCGCGCGCTGAGCCTTGGCGCGAAGACGACATTCCTCTTCCGCAGAAGAGCAAGCCTCGCCGCTTGCTCGGATTTCTCTTTCTTGGTCTTCTCCGCCTTCGCCTTCTCGGTCTTCGGGGCCATAGCGGAGGCGGCGAGGAGGGGAGAGCGAAGAGTCCGGCGGCGCCGCAGATGCGGAAGACGGCGGAGGAGGTGTGGAGTCGGAGCGCAAAGGAGAATTTCTGGAGATGGAAGATGCAATGAAGACGAAGTAAGGTAACGGCCTCTGCTTCCTCTGCTTTTAAGGGGGAAGTGGGGGACGCTCCGCATTTCCCATTAAAGAACGTGGCCACGTTCCCTCCCACGACGCCGCAATCAACGCGTGCCGTTACGGAGGGACGCGGCGGATGCGGAAGGGGATTCGGCGTGCCGTGGGCCGCGCGTGCCCGTGCACTGTTTTGGGCCAGGCCCAACAGCGCTCGGCACCGTGTGTGGCCCAGGCCCGGGGGCTCCTGTCGGTGTACTAAGGTAGGGGTACCTCAGTACCCCAACTTGTGCACGGGCAGTAGCAGCTTCCCGCGGCAGGGCCTACCACGTGCTTGCCGGAGACCTTTTTCTGCTCCATATAAAGCCATTCAAAAACAAAGTATACAAGACAGAAGATCAAGGCCCCGGCAAGTGGAGCTTGCCGGGAAGGCCATCCCAGGCTCAAGATTTCCTCACTAGCACGAGACCCTGGCAAGAGGAGCTTGCCAGGAAGACCAGAAGATTACATTTCAGAAGACATGCCTCGGCGCAGCATGCGCCCCGGCAGGGCCCGACAAGCTTCCGGGCCCGGCAAGGTCAAGCCCCCGGCAAGGTGCTTGCCGGGGAGAGTTACGCTGTGTGCCCGCGCTCCAGCTCATCGAACCATGCGTCGTCCTGGGACCATTCCAGGGACGCGTGGCGGATGGCTGTGCAGCCTGGGGGACACGGTGGCACTACACGGTGACGAAGCCATCGCCGTGGCAAACGGAGACGCAAGGGCGGGCGCTTTTGGGGTCGACGGTGACGGGCATTTAATGCCCTTGTCCCCCACTGTCAAAGTAGGTGAAGACCACTGTTCATCCACTGTTCCCGCACTGTTACAACTACCACCAAAGTTACCTTTTTACCCCTTTCTCTTACGTTGACACCTGTCGGTGACCCCTTGAGCTATAAAAGGAGGCCCATGCACAACGTAGAGGGGGTTCGGAACCTAGATCGCTCATTCGCTCGGTGTAGCTAGTTCTTCAAGCTCCCGAGCTCCAACACTCAATAAGAAACTAAGCAGGAGTAGGGTTTTACGCGTCCGTCGCGGCCCGAACCTGGGTAAACTGCCCGCGTGCTCTCTACGATCCGCTCTTCGTGCTCCCTCCGCTCCCTTGCCGTACGAACAAGGGGCTCCGGTCTCATAGGTGTTCGTGGTGGACAGTTTCCCCCGACACCGATGCACGTGCACTATTATTATTATTCACACGGTTCGGTCGTGCAAGTGAAAGGCAATAATGACGATATATGATGAAATGATTGAGATGGAGAAAAGCTGGTACGAACTCGACCTATCTTGTTTTAGTAAATATGATTAGCGTGTCATTCCTGATTCAGCTCATTATGAATGAAACATGTTTGCAATGACAATTAGAGATTATAGTTACTCATACCATGCTTAATTAGCTAGGAGTTTATAACGGTTTACCTTGCATGCCAACATGCTTTAAAATAGTTGTGATGTAGTATGATAGGATGGTATCCTCCTTTGAATGATTTAAGTGGCTCGACTTGGCACATGTTTACACATGCAGTTGAAACAAAATCAACATAGCCTCCACGATATTTATGTTCATGGTAATTTATATCCTACTCATGCTTGCACTCAATATTAGTTAATCTTAAGGCATGTTTATGACCGTTGTTGCTCTCTAGTTGGTCGCTTCCCAGTCTCTTTCTAGCCTTCACCTGTACTAAGCGAGAATACTGCTTGTGCATCCACTTCTATAAACTGAAAGTTGTTCCATATGAGTCCACCATACCTACCTATATGCGGTATTTACATGTCGTTCCAACTAAACTCACATGTGCCAAACTCTAAACCTTCAAATAAAATTATGTTTTGTATGCCCAAATCGCTCATGTCGCGACTGGGGGATGTCAATATCTTTCATGCTAGGTTGGTTATTCTCACGATGAGTGTACTCCGCTCGTCATTCACGCGAAAATGGATGGTAATCAGGATACCCAGTCCCATGACCAAAAGATCAAAAATCAAATCAAAAATTAATTAAACAAAGCACCCCCTGGATTGTTGCTGGTTTGGACGATGCCCATTGTTTCAGATAAGCCATGGAGTGTGTTTGATGGTGGAGGGGGAGAAAAATGTACCATTCTGTTTGGGAACCGCCTATAATGTATGTAACATGGAAGATATTGAGAACTCTTGGTCATAGCGTTGACAAACAAAGCACGTCGCTCAAAATTGTATTCAACTCTGATTCAAAAACTTGAGCTCTGGCACCTTCACAAATCCCTGCTTCCCTCTACGAAGGGCCTATCTATTTACTTTTATTGCTAAGTCATCATCCTCTTATAAAAAGCACCAGTTGGAGAGCACCTCAGTCATTTATATGTTTTTTTTATTAATTGATATTGAGTATGAGTATGACTGGATCTCTTTAACCATGAATTATAATGTCTAGTCAGTCCTTGATCTTCTTAGGTGCTCTGCATTTATGTTTTGCGGTCTCAGAAAGGGCTAGAGAGATACCATTTTGTCATATTATATCATGATTGTTTTGAAAAGTGTTGTCATCTGAGATTTAGTATTATTTCTCCCTAGTTGATTATGCCATTGATATGAGTAAACATGAGACCTAAATCTTACTGTGAATGTGGTTAGTTCATAATCTTTGCTGAAAACTTCAATGTTGGCTTTACGTATTTAAAACAACAAGATCAAACAGAGTTTGTAAAAGTTTTTCTTTATTACTTTCAGTTTATCAACTGAATTGCTTAAGGACAAGCAATGGGTTAAGCTTGGGGGAGTTAATACGTCTCCATCGTATCTACTTTTCCAAACTCTTTTGTCCTTGTTTTGGACTCTAATTTGCATGATTTGAATGGAACTAACCCGGACTGACGCTGTTTTCAGCATAATTGCCTTGGTGTTATTTTTGTGCAGAAATAAAAGTGCTCGGAATGACCTGAAACTTCTCGGAGAATATTTTCAAAATATATAAAAAATATTGACGGGAAGAAGCACCGAAGGGGGCCGATACCCTGGCCACAAGGGTGGGGGTGCCCCCCAGGGCGCGCCCCCTACCTTGTGGGCCCCCTGGAGCTCCACCAACGTCAACTCCAACTCCATATAATCTATTTCGGGGAGAAAAAACAGACGAAAGATCCCAGCGTTTTATGATACGGAGCCGCCGCCGCCACCTCCTGTTTTTCATCGGGAGACCTGATCGGGAGTCCGTTCGGGCTCTGGAGAGTGGAGATCATCACCGTCGTCATCATCAACCATCCTCTATCACCAATTTCTGGATGCTCACCGCCGTGCGTGAGTAATTCTATCATAAGTTTGCTGGACGTTGATGGGTTGGATGAGATTTATCATGTAATCGAGTTAGTTTTTTAGGGTTTGATCCCTAGTATCCACTATGTTCTGAGATTGATGTTGCTATGACTTTGCTATGCTTAATGCTTGTCACTAGGGCTCGAGTGCCATGATTTCATATCTGAAGCTATTATGTTTTCATGAATATATTTGTGTTCTTGATCCTATCTTTCAAGCCTATAGTCACCTACTATGTGTTATGATCCGGCAAACTCGGAGTGACAATAACCGGGGCACTTCCCGGTGATGACCATAGTTTGAGGAGTTCATGTATTCATTGAGTGCTAATGCTTTGGTCATGTACTCTATTAAAAGGAGGCCTTAATATCCCATAGTTTCCGTTAGGACCCGCTACCACGGGAGGGTAGGACAAAAGATGACATGCAAGTTCTTTTCCATAAGCACGTATGGCTATATTCGGAATACATGCCTACATTACATTGATGAATTGGAGCTAGTTCCGTGTCACCCTAGGTTATAACTGCTACATGATGAATATTATCCAACACCTATCATTGTCGATCCATTGCCTACGAGTTCGTTCCATATTGATACTTGCTTTGTTACTTTCGTTATTGCTGATGTCACCATTACTACAAACTGCTACAGTTACTTTTGCCACTGTTACTGTTACTTCCATACTACTTTGCTACTAAATACTTTGCTGCAGATATTAAGTTTTCCAGGTGTGGTTCAATTGACAACTCAGCTGCTAATACTTGAGAATATTCTTTGGATCCCCTTGTGTCAAATCAATAAATTTTGGTTGAATACTCTACTCTCGAAAACTGTTGTGATCCCCTATACTTGTGGGCTATCACCTAGTAGCTTTGCTTAATTTCCTAAAATCATTTACCATTCTATAGCATGTAACAATAATTTGTGGAATAAGTTAATTCTCATCATTAGGAACAATAGTAATACCTCCTTTCTTAGGAATGCAATGAACATGACTTACCCATCTATTATCAGCTATAGGATAGATTATATCTGTTTCTAGAAGTTTTAATATTTCCGTTCTTACCACTTCTTTCATCTTCGGATTCAACTAACGTGGGTGGTCAACAATAGGTTTAGCATCAGGTTCCATATTAATCTTGTGCTGACATAGAGTGGGGCTAATGCCTTTTAAATCATCAAGATTATATCCAATTGCAGCTCGGTGCTTCCTTAGAACTTTCAATAATCTTTATTCTTCGTGTTCTCAAAGGTTAGCACTAATAATAACAGGATATATCTTCTTCTCATCAAGATAAGTATATTTGAAAGTGTCTGGCAATTGTTTTAGTTCAAACACAGGATCACCTTTGGGCTGAGGAGGACATCCTAGAGTTTCAATAGGCAAATTGTGTTTAAGCACAGGACGTTGTTCAAAGAAAATATTATCTATTTCATTTCTTTCAGGCATATGTAGATCATTTTCATGGTCTAGCAAATATTGTTCTAGTGGATCAGTAGGAGGTATAGCAATGGAAGCAAGACCAATTATTTCATCCTTACTAGGCAATTCCTATTTATGAGGTTTTCTACTAAACTTGGAGAAATTAAACTCATGAGACTTATCACCAAAGCCAACACTAACAGTTTGTTTCTCACAATCTATTTTTGCATTAACGGTGTTCAATAAAGGTCTGCCAAAGATAATGGGACAAAAATCATCTTGTGAGGAACCAAGAACAAGGAAATCAGTAGGGTATTTTATTTTCCCACACAAGACTTCAACATCTCTAACAATCCCAATTGGTGAAATAGTGTCTCTATTAGCAAGATTAATAGTAACATATATGTCTTCTATTTCTACGGGTGCTATGTCATTCATAATTTCTTGGTACAAGGTAAAGGGAATAGCACTCACACTAGCACCTATGTCACATAAACCATGATAACAGTGATCTCCTATTTTAACTGAGACAACGGGCATGCCAACAACATGTCTATGTTTATCCTTTTTATCAGGTTTGGCAATTCTACCTGCTTCTTCACATAAGTAAATAACATTCCCATCTATATTTTCTTCTAAGAGATCCTTAACCATAGCAACACTAGGTTCTACCTTGATTTGTGCATCAGGTATAGGTGTTCTAATATAAGTTTTGTTAACCATAGTTGACACTTTAGCATGTTCCTTAATCCTAATAGGGAAAGGTGGTTTCTCAATATAAGCAGTAGGAAGAACTGGATCAACATTATAAATATTAGTTTCCTCTTTAGCTAGTACCGGTTCTTTAATTTCTTCTTTAATAGGTGGATGGTATTAAAACCACTTCTCCTTAGGGAGATCAACATGATAGCAAATGATTCACAAAAATAGGCTACTATCTTAGAGTCAAGTCCATATTTTGTGCTAAACTTTTGAAAAGCATCTGTATCCATAAAAGATTTAACACAATCAAACTTAAGCTTAATACCTGACTCTTTGCCTTCGTCGAGTTCCCAATCTCCAGAGTTGCGTTTAATTATTTCTAAAAGATCCCACCGGAATTCAATAGTCTTCCTCATAAAAGAACCAGCACACGAAGTATCAAGGATGGATTGATCATTACGAGAAAGCCGAGCATAAAAATTCTGGATAAGAATTTCTCTTGATAGATCATGATTGGGGCATGAACATATCATTGACTTAAGCCTACCCCAATCTAGAGCGATACTTTATCCTTCATGAGGCTAAAAATTATATATGTAATTCCGATCACGATGAACTAGATGCATAGGATATTTTTTTTGGTGAAACTCCAATTTCAATCGATTCCAATTCCAAGATCCAATATCATCGCATAGCCTGTACCATGCCAATGATTTTCCCTTCAAAGATAAAGGTAAAACCTTCTTTATAACTTCATCTATGGGTAGACCTGCAAGCTTAAACAATCCACAAATTTCTTCCACGTATATCAAGTGCATATCAGGATGTTCGGTTCCATCTTCTGCGTAAGGATTAGCTAGAAGTTGTTCTATCATACCCGAAGGAATTTCATATTCAATATTTTTAGTAGGTGCAGTAGGTTGACGGAGATGTGAAGATACCTCAAACAAACCCCTCAAAGGATTATTCTCCATAGTAACAAGTGACAATAAATTTCAGCACGAAGTAATAATTTTTCCTTACAAAGGGTGCTTCACTCCCCAGCAATGGCGCCAAAAAATAGCCTTGATGACCCACAAGTATATGGGATCAATTATAGCCTTTTCGATAAGTAAGAGTGTCGAACCCAACGAGGAGCAGAAGGAAATGACAAGTGATTTTCAGCAAGGTAATGTCTGCAAGTGCTGAAATGTAAGTAACAGAGTAGTTTGATAGCAAGATAATTTGTAACGAGCCAGTAACGATAGTAGTAACAAAAGTGCAGGAACATATCCCAGTCCTTTTGAGGCAAAGGAAAGGCCAAAATGGTCTCTTATATTTAGCAAAGCATTCTTCAGGATACACGGGAATTTCATCTAGTCACTTTCATCATGTCGATTCGATTTGTGTTCGCTACTTTGATAATTTGGTATATGGGTGGACCGGTGCTTAGGTGCTGTTCTTACTTGAACAAACCTCCTACATATGATTAACCCCCTCGCAAGCATCCGCAACTACGAGAAAATTATTAAGAATAACTTCTAAGCATTAAACTTTTGGATCCAATCGGTCCCTTACAAAGTAGCGCACAAACTAGAGTTTAAGCTTCTGTCACTCTCGCAACCCATCATCTATTAACTACTCCACAATGCATTCCCTCAGGCCCAAATATGGTGAAGTGTCATGTAGTCGACGTTCACATCATACCACTATGGGAATCACAACATACATACTATCGAAATATCTAACACATATCAAGTTCACCTGATTACTAGCAACATGATTTCTCCCGTGACCTCAAGAACAAAAGTAACTACTCACAAATGAAAATCATGCTCAAGATCAAAGGGGTATTAAATAGCATAATGGATCTGAACATATAATCTTCCACCAAATAAACCATATATTGATCAACTACAATATGTAATCAACACTACTAGTCACCCACAGGTACCAATCTGAGGTTCCGGTACAAATATTGAACATAAGAGATGGTTTGATAGGAGATGGTGCTGGTGAAGATGTTGATGGAAATTGCCCTCCCCAAGATAGGGGAGTTGTTGGTGATGATTTCCCCCACCGGGAGGGATGTTCCCCCGATGGAATCGCTCCGCCGGAGGGCTAAAGTGCTCCTGCCCAAGTTCTGCCTCAAGACGGCGGCGCTCCATCCCGAAAGTCCTCCTCTTATTTTTTTTCTAGGTTAAAATGACTTATATACCGGAAGATGGGCACCGGAGATCGGCCGGGCTGAGCAAAACCAACCAGGGCGCGCCTGGGGGGTTGGCGCGCCCTGGTGTCTTCTGCACACCAGGTGGCCCCCTCCAGTAGTTATTTGCTCCAGTATTTCTTATTTATTCCATAAAAACCCCAGTGAAGTTTCAACTTATTTAGAGTTGGGCAGAATAGGTGGCGTGATGTAGCTTTTCCAGGTCCTGATTTCCAGCTGCTGGAATTCTCCCTCTTTGTGCGAACCTTGCATATTATTAGAGAAAAGGCATTATAATTAATCCAAAAAGTATATTATGCATAAAAACATCATAAACAACAGTAGGTAAACATGATGCAAAATGGACGTATCGATGGCCCTCGTGTATAAGCATAAAGATCTTGGACTCTGCCCTTTTAATTATCACACATACACGAAGGGACCAACGGTGTGTCCGGTGCCCTGTAAAACAATCATGGCCGCCTATCCAAGCATGACCCCGTCCCGAGAGTGAACTCACGTCACCCCCGTCACTAGTAATGTGGGCACCATGCCAACATCGGACTAGGTAATTAATAATGCCCTTTCCCATATAAGGGTAGAGTGGTTGCACATGTAAGGTTAGAGTAACGGTCGCAACCTAAACCAATCCATTTTCAAAAACAACACACTCTCTTGCCTCTGTACACCACTTCATCATAAAGTGGTTACTTATCTCAATATCTCCCTCGGGCATTAGTAGCACCCAACATGGCTTCCAAAAAGTCTTTAAAATACTTTTGTTTCCATCACCATGCATACACCCGTCCCATTTGTGTAGCAACTGCTTTAGCATCCTATCTACTCCCACCCGCATAACCCTCATAGGAAGGTAGGGTCAAGCACAATGCAAGTATCAACAAGCCAGTAACGGAGGCAACCCACCCAAGTGGATACCACCTCATCATGATTCCGATGCAACGATAATAAAGTGCTATATGACATGCATAAAATGGGTTTCATAGACATTGTAAAAGGGTTGCTTGCCTGGCTCAAGAAAGCCTTCGAGGTCTTCAAATTATTGTGATACAACTCCTTCATCAACTTCGTCGACTAACGTACGAAACAATCACAATAAACAACACAACAAGGAAAAATAAAAGTGCTCTAAAGATGTGAGTTGGACTTTTCTAGGATTCCTTTGGTCATATGAAAAATGACCAAAGTGATTTTATTGGAATTGGATAAGTGAGGACTTTTGAACATTTCAATATCTTGGAATCAAAGGGTTTATGGATTTGCAAGAAGTGCATAGAAACATTATTTTATAAAATGAGTGAAGACACCCATTTAACAATGAATGATTTTAGAAGCATCTAGAAGTTGGTTTACTGGATTTGGAGTTCAAATGATTTTCCTATGAATTTGCAAAGTTGTCAATATATGGAGAAATGGACAAATATTTTATGTGGCAAAGAAAGTATTGGAAAAAATGATCAAAAACTAATATTAGAACTAATGAGTATCTAGGAATTTAAATCATGCCATTTGGATCAACAATGGGCTCTATGTGATTTTCTAAAGTTTATCATAGAAATCGATAAATTAGATTTCATAAATATTTGTGAAGGAAATGTTTCTGAAAAAAGTGCATATAGCACCATGTGATAGAGCAAGAATTTATGAACTTTTAGAAATTTGAATCACCAAATTTGGACTTGATTTGAATTGTTTAGGGATTTTTGAAGTTCACTGGAAAATGAAAAAGGAAAAAGGGAAAAGGGTTATACCTATACTGCATATGGAGCGCAGCATAGCGATGTAGCGCACTGGGCCCGCTCAGCTCCTTGCGCATGCCGCTGGAAGGTGATGTTGGCTTGAACTATGTCGGTATTTCCCCGAAGAGGAAGGGACGATGAAGCACAACAATGGTAGGTATTTCCCTCAGTGATGAGACCAAGGTTATCGAACAAGTAGGAAAACCACGCAACACTACGTGAACAACACTTGCACACAAATAACAAATACTCGAAACCCGACGTATGAAATGGGTTGTCAATCCCTTTTGGGTAACGGCGCGAGAAATTAGCAAACGGACGTGAGAGAGTTATAAATATTGATAGATCGAACGCCAAATAAAATAAAGTGCAGCAAGTTATTTTTGTATTTTTGTTTAATAGATCTGAAAATAAAAGCAAAGCAAAATAGATCGCAAAGGCAAATATATAAAAGAAGAGACCCAGGGGCTGTACGTTTCACTAGTGGCTTATCTCGAGAAAAATAGCAAATGGTTGGTGAAAAAATTACTGTTGGGCAATTGATAGAACTTCAAATAATCATGACAATATCCAGGCAATGATCATTATACAGGCATCACGTCCAAGATTAGTAGACCGACTCCTACCTGCATCTACTACTATTACTCCACACATCGACCGCTATCCAGCATGCATCTAGTGTATTTAGTTCATGAAAAAATGGAGTAATGCAATAAGAACGATGACATGATGTAGGAAAGATCTATTTATGTAGAAATAGACCACATCTTGTTATCCTAAATGGCAATGATACATACGTGTCGGTTCCCCTACTTTCACTGGGATTAAGCACCGTAAGATCGAACCAATCACAAAGCACCTCTTCCCATTGCAAGATAAATAGATCAACTTGGCCAAACAATGCCCAAATATTGGAGAAGAAATACGAGGCTATAAGCAATCATGCATCTAAGAGATCAAAGAAGACTCAAATAACTTTCATGGATAAAAATATAGATATTATCATAAACTCAAAGTTCATCGAATCCCAATAAACACACAGCAAAAAGAGTTACACCATATGGGTCTCCAAGAGACCATTGTATTGAGAATCAAACGAGAGAGAGGAAGCCATCTAGCTACTAACTACAGACTCGTAGGTCTACAAAGAACTACTCACAAATCATTGGAGAGGCACAAATGGACATGATGCACCCCTCTATAATGGTGTCTAGATTGGATCTGGTGGTTCTCGAACTTCCGGTGGTGGAATCGATTTTTGTCGACTCCCCTACGGTTTCTGGAATATGGGGGTATTTATAGAGCAAAGAGGCAGTCCAGGGGGCACCCGAGGTGGGAACAACCCACCAGGGCGCGCCTAGGCCTCCAGGCGTGCCCTGGTGGGTTGTGCTCCCCTTAGAGCACCCTCCAGGCGCTTCTTCGGCCCACTGGATGTCTTCTGGTCCAAAAAATTTCCAAAAAAAATTCGCTACATTTGGACTCCGTTTGGTATTGATTACCTGCAATGTAAAAAACATGCAAAAAACAGCAACTGGCACTTGGCACTATGTCAATAGATTAGTACCAAAAAATGATATAAAGTAACTATAAAATGATTATAAAACATCCAAGAATGATAATATAACAGCATGGAACAATCAAAAATTATAGATACGTTGGAGACGTATCAACATCCCCAAGCTTAATTCATGTTCGTCCTCGAGTAGGTAAATGATAAAAACAGAATTTTTGATGTGGAATGCTGCCTAACATGTCATCTCATATTCTTTTCTTTATAGCACGGACTTTTGGACTTTTATATGGTTCAAAGCAATAGTGTAGTTTTGACATGAGACTTAAATACTCACGCATATCAACAAGCAGCCATGTCTTTCAAAATATAAATACTAAAGCAAGTTATCCCTATCCTATCATGCTCAATCATTGATCCATTCATGCAACACATCCAAATATTAGCTACATCCAATGCTGAACTGTGATAATAGTGTTCCGTAGTTGGTGCTTTATAAGAGAAGATGGAGACTCAAAATAAAAATAAAAATTGCATAAAGTAAAATATAGGCCCTTCGCAGAGGGAAGTAGGGATTTGTAGAGGTGTGAGAGCTCAAAGTTTAAATTGAGAGATAAAATTATTTTGGGTGGCATGCTTTTCCCACCAACAAGAACGACTTAAAGTTCCCAACACTTTCCAGTCTAGATGCATCATAGGCGGTTCCCAAACATAAAATAAAGTTTATTCCTTTTTCCACCAAACTTTCACAAGCCATGGCTAACTGTATCCACGGGTGCCCTCCATACCAACACTTTCCAAGGAATTTATTATTTGACAACATAAAGTAAAAACACCTCATTTCGGGGCTGGGAATCCCTATTACTACCATACTCTCGTGCAATGACAAGTGAATAAACACTCATCTTGAGAATAACACATCTAGCATGAAAAATATTGGCCACCCCTCGCCACTTCGCGAGTGGTACGGGCACACAAAAGAGAAATTTATTTTGAAAATTAGAGTTGGCACATACAAATTTGCTTAGAACGACATGGAAATACCGCATATAGGTATGTATGGTGGACTCATTTGGCACAACGTGGATTTCAGGAATTGGATGCACAAGTAGTATTTCTACTTAGTACAAGGTGGAGGATAGCAAGAGGTTGAGAAGCGACCAGCCAAGGAATGAAAACCATCATAATAGAACATTAAACATAACTAATACCAAACAATGTAATACAAGTAGGATGTAATTTCATTGCATGACTATTGACTTTAGTGCTTGCATGGGGAATCACAAACGTTAACACCAATATTCTTACTAAAGCACAATTACTCACAACATGACTCACATATCACATCTTCATATCTCAAAACTATTACAAGGAATCAAATTTATTTGGGATAAGTATACTTTTCATCCTCGAACTCTTCCGAGAGTTTGGAAATCGTCCCTCAACTCTAATCCAGATAGTTTTCGTCCCTCAACTATCAAAACCGGATAGCTTTCGTCCCTCGCGCCGATTCGGGCGGTTTCGTCCGAAGTGAACAGTAAATCGATGAACAGTAAATTTAAAAAATAGGGAAAAAACTGAAAATTCGTCGTGAGATCATATTTTTGTTTGATTTTCTTTTTTTCGAATTTACTGTTCACTGGTCTACTGTTCACGTCGGACGAAAACCGCCCAAAGCGGCATGAGGGACGAAAACTCTCCGGTTTTGATAGTTGAGGGACGAAAACTCTCCGGATTAGAGTTCAGGGTCGATTTCTGAACTCTCGGAAGTGTTCGGGGACAAAAAATATACTTATCCCAATTTATTTTGTCCAATGATCTTCATGAAAGTTTTTATTATATCCTTCTTGGATATCTATCACTTTGGAACTAATTTTCAAGTGTTGCTTTTGATAAGCTCAAACAATATAAGTGAAGATAATTAGCATAATATTTCTTTCTCTCAAATTAATTTAAGTGAAGCAAGAGAGAATTTCTTAAAATAAATACTAACTCTCAAACAAATCTAAGTGAAGCAAGATAGCAATTCTAACAAGTCATGGCATAATTTTGGCTCTCTCAAATAGGTGTGTCCAGCAAGGATTCAAGACTTAAAACTAAAAGCAAAACAAGCAAAGACTCATATCATACAAGATGCTCCAAGCAAAACTCATAATATGCGACGAATAAAAATATAGTTTCAAGTAAAATACCGATGGCCATTAGAATAAAGAGGGGATGCCACTTGGGGCATCCCCAAGCTTAGTTGCTTGCTTCTCTTTGGATTATAGCTTGGGATGCCATGGGCATCCCCAATATTAGGCTCTTCTTACTCCTTATTGCTACTTCTCGAGCTTGCGTTGTATTCCCTCGAAGATTAAAGGGAGATGCAGCATAGTAGCGTAAGTATTTCCCTCGGTTTTTGAGAACCAAGGTATCAATCCAGTAGGAGACCACGCGCGAGTCACTCGCACCTGCACAAACAAATAAGAACTTCACAGCCAATGTGATAAGGGGTTGTCAATCCATTTACGGTCACTTACGAAAGTGAGATCTGATAGATATGATAGTTTGATATTTTTGGTATTTTTGGATATAAGAAGAGAAAGTAAAAAACGGTAAAGTAAAGTAGATTGTAGATTGATATGTCGAGAATAGACCCGGGGGCCATAGGTTTCACTAGTGGCTTCTCCCATGATAGCAGATTTCTACGGTGGGTGAACAAATTACTGTCGAGCAATTGATAGAAAAGCGAATAATTATGAGAATATCTAGGCATGATCATTATATATAGGCATCACGTCCGAGACAAGTAGACCGAAACGATTCTGCATCTACTACTATTACTCCACACATCGACCGCTATCCAGCATGCATCTAGAGTATTAAGTTCATAAGAACAGAGTAACGCCTTAAGCAAGATGACATGATGTAGAGGGATAAACTCAAGCAATATGATATAAACCCCATATTTTTATCCTTGATGGCAACAATACAATACGTGCCTTGGTGCCCCTACTGTCACTGGGAAAGGACACCGCAAGATTGAACCCAAAGCCAAGCACTTCTCCCATTGCAAGAACTATAGATCTAGTAGGCCAAACCAAACCAATAATTTGAAGAGACTTGCAAGGATATTATAATTATACATAAAAGATATCATAAAAGAACCAAATATTTCTCATAGATTATCTTGATCATAAACCCGCAATTCATCGGATCTCGACAAACACATCGCAAAAAGAGATTACATCGAGTAGATCTCCTCGAAGACCGAGGAGAACTTGGTATTGAGATCCAAAGAGAGAGAAGAAGCCATCTAGGTACTAACTATGGACCCGAAGGTATGTGGTAAACTACTCATAACTCATGGTAAGGCGATGGTGTTGATGTAGAAGCACTCCGTGGTAGATCCCCCCTTCGGCAGAGCTGCAGAACAGGCCCCAAGATGGGATCTCACGAGAACAGAAGGTTGCAGCGGTGGAATTAGGGTTTTCTCTCCGTTTCTGATGTTTTTGGGGTACATAGGTATATATAGGAGGAAGGAGGGCACCGGGGGACCAACGTGGGGCCCATGAGGCAGGGGGCGCGCCCCCCACCCTCGTGGACGCCACGTGTGCCCTATTCCGTGGTTCTCAAGTCTCCCATGAAGATGTCGCTCCAAAAATATCTCTCCCAAAGGTTTCATTCCGTTTGGACTCTGTTTGATATTCCTTTTCTGTAAAATCCTGAAATAGGCAAAAAAAAACAGCAATCTGGACTGGGCCTTTGGGTTAATAGGTTAGTCACAAAAATAATATAAAAGGGTATAACAAAGCCCATTAAACATCCAAAACGTCATAAATAATAGCATGGAACAATAAAAAATTATAGATACGTTGGAGACGTATCAAGCATCCCCAAGCTTAATTCCTGCTCGTCCTCGAGTAGGTAAATGATAAAAACAGAATTTTTGATGTGGAATGCAAACCAACATAATTTTCAATGTAATTCTTTTTATTGTGGCATGAATGTTTAGATCCGGAAGATTCAGGACAAAAGTCAATATTGCATAAGAAATAATAATACTTCAAGCATACTAACAAAGCAATCACGTGTTCTCAAAATACCAAGGCTAAAGAAAGTTATCCCTACAAAATTATATAGTCTCGCTATGCTCCCTCTTAATCACACAAAATATTCATATTATGTACAACCTCGGTTTCAGCCAAGTACTTGTTTTCATACTCTATTCTTTCAAACCTTTCAACTTTCACGGAATACATGAGCGTGAGGCATGGATATTGCACTATGGGTGGAATAGGGTGGTGGTTGTGGAGAAGACAAAAAGGAGGGAGATAGTCTCACATCAACTAGGCGTATCAACGGGCTATGGAAATGCCCATCAATAGATATCAATGTGAGTGAGTAGGGATTGCCATGCAACGGATGCACTAGAGATAAAAATGTATGAAAGATCAACAAAAGAAACTAAGTGGATGTGCATCCAACCTGCTTCCTCATGAAGACCTAGGGCATTTGAGGAAGCCCATCGTTGGAATATACAAGCCAAGTTCTATAATGAAAAATTCCCACTAGTATATGACAGTGACTAAACATGGGACTCTCTATCATGAAGAACATGGTGCTACTTTGAAGCACAAGTGTGGAAAAAAGATAGTAGCATTGTCCCCTTTTTTGGAGGGGCCTTCTCTTTTTTGGCCTTTCCTCACATGGGACAATGCTCTATAATGATGATCATCACACTTTTATTGATTTACAACTCGATATTACAACTCGATACTAGAACAAAGTATGACTCTATATGAATGCCTCCGGCGGTGTACCGGGATGTGCAATGAATCAAGATGACATGTATGAAAAATTATGAATGGTGACTTTGCCACAAATACGATGTCAACTACATGATCATGCCTAGCAATATGACAATATGAAGTGTGTCATATGAATGGAACGGTGGAAAGTTGCATGGCAATATATCTCGGAATGGCTATGGAAATACCATGATAGGTTGATATGGTGGTTGTTTTGAGGAAAGTATATGGTGGCTATTTTGAGGAAGGTATATAGTGGGTGTAAGGTACCGGCGAAAGTTGCGCGGTACAAGAGAGGCTAGCAATGGTGGAAGGGTGAGAGTGCGTATAATCCATGGACTTAACGTTAGTCATAAAGAACTCATATACTTATTGCAAAAATTTACGAGTCATCAAAACAAAGCAATCAACGCATGCTCCTAGGGGGGGAGGTTGGTAGGAGTTAACCATCGCGCGCCCCCCGACCTCCACACAAAGGATGACACTCTACAAATACTTCATGCTCTAACTTCGTCACTTAGCGGTTCACCATACGTGCATGCTACGGGAATCACAAACTTTAACACAAGTATTTCTCAATTTCATAGTAACTCCACTATCATGACTCTAATATCACTATCCTCATATCTCAAAACAATTATCAAGCATCAAACTTCTCATCATATTCATCTTGGATGCCTATCATGTGAAGGCTAGTTTTATAGCCAAAGCACATTACCATGTTGTTCTAATAGACTCTCAAAAGGATATAAGTGAAGCATGAGAGATCAACAATTTCTACAAAATAAAATTACCACCGTGCTCAAAAAGATATAAGTGAAGCACTAGAGCAAACTATTTAGCTCAAAAGATATAAGTGAAGCACGTAGAGTGTTCTAACAATCCCTAGGCCATATTTATCTCTCTAAAAAAGGTGTGTCCGGCAAGGATAATTGTGGCAAACTAACAAGCAAAGACTCAAATTATACATGACGCTCCAAGTAAAACACATATCATGTGGTGAATAAAAATATAGTCCTTAGTATAGTTACCGATAGATGAAGACGAAAGATGAAGGAAATATGCCCTAGAGGCAATAATAAAGATGTTATTTGTATTTCCTTATATCATGATAAATGTCTTTTATTCATGCTAGAATTGTATTAACCGGAAACTTAGTACATGTGTGGATACATAGACAAAACAGTATGTCCCTAGTATGCCTCTACTAGACTAGCTCATTGATCAAAGATGGTTATGTTTCCTAACCATAGACATGAGTTGTCATTTGATCAACGGGATCACATCATTAGGAGAATGATGTGATGGACAAGACCCATCCGTTAGCATAGCACTATGATCGTTTAGTTTAACTGCTATTGCTTTCTTCATGACTTATACATGTTCCTATGACTATGAGATTATGCAACTCCCGAATATCGTAGGAACACCTTGTGTGCTATGAAACATCACAACATAACTGGGTGATCATAAAGATGCTCTACAGGTGTCTCCGAAAGTATTCGTGGTGTTGGCATAGATCAAGATTAGGATTTGTCACTCCGAGTGTCGGAGAGGTATCTCTAGGCCCTCTCGGTAACACACATCACAATAAGCCTTGCAAGCAAAAGACTAATGAGTTAGTCACGAGATGATGTGTTACGGAACGAGTAAAGAGACTTGCCGGCAACGAGATTGAACTAGGTATAAAGATACCGACGATCGAATCTCGGGCAAGTAACATACCGTTTGACAAAAGGAACAACGTATGTTGTTATGCGGTTCTGACCGATAAAAGATCTTCGTAGAATATGTAGGAGCCAATATGAACATCCAGGTTCCGCTATTGGTTATTGACCAGAGATGAGTCTCGGTCATGTCTACATAGTTCTCGAACCCGTAGGGTCCGCACGCTTAACGTTTGATGACGATCGGTATTATGAGTTTTTGAGTATTGATGTACCGAAGGTAGTTCGGAGTCCCGGATGAGATCACGGACATGACGAGGAGTCTCGGAATGTCTGAGACATAAAGATTGATATATTGGACGGCTATATTCGGACACCGGAAGTATACCGGAAAAGTTTCGGATTTATCGGGAATGCCGGAGGGGGTTACCGGAACCCCCTACGAGAGGGGATGGTCCATAGTGGGCCTAAAGGGTGAGAGAGAGGCAGCCCATAGGTCTGGCCGGCGCCCCCACCTAGGAATCCTAGTTGGACTAGGATTGGGGGGGGGGGGGCGCCACCTCTCCTAATCCTTTCCCCCTTCTTCCTTTCGGTGAATCCTACTAGGAATAGGATTGCAATCCTATTCCTAGTAGGAGTCCCCTCCCTAGCCGCACCATAGAGGTTGGCCGGCCCCTCCTCCCTTGCTCCTTTATATACGGGGGCAAGGGGGCACCCAAAGACACACAAGTTGAATTGTTTTAGCCGTGTGCGGTGCCCCCCTCCACAGAATCACACCTCGGTCGTACCGTCGCGGAGCTTAGGCGAAGCCCTGCGCCGGTGAACACATCATATCCGTCACCACGCCATCGTGCTGACGAAACTCTCCCGTGAAGCTTAACTGGATCAAGAGCTCGTGGGACGTCATCAAGCTGAACGTGTGCTGAACGCGGAGGTGCCGTACGTTCGGTGCTTGATCGGTTGGATCGCGAAGAAGTTCGACAACATCAACCGCGTCACTTGACGCTTCCGCTCCCGGTCTACGAGGGTACATAGACACACTCTCCCCTCTCGTTGCTATGCATCTGGTAGATAGAACTTGCGTGATCATACGAAAATTTTAAAATAATACGTTCCCCAACAGTGGTATCAGAGCCAGGTCTATGCGTAGATGATATGCACGAGTAGAACACAATGAGATTGTGGACGATACTAGTCATACTGCTTACCAGCATGTCATACTTTGCTTCGGCGGTATTGTGAGATGAAGCGGCCCGGACCGACATTACGCGTACGCTTACGCGAGACTGGTTTCACCGTTACGAGCACTCGTTGCTTAAAGGTGACTGGCGGGTGTCTGTCTCTCTCACTTTAGCTGAATCAAGTGTGGCTACGCCCGGTCCTTGTGAAGGTTAAAACAGCACATACTTGACGAAACATCATTGTGGTTTTGTATGCGTAGGTAAGAACGGTTCTTGCTAAGCCCGTAGCAGCCACGTAAAACTTGCAACAAACAAAGTAGAGGACGTCTAACTTGTTTTTGCAGGGCATGTTGTGATGTGATATGGTCAAGACATGATGAGTTATACGGTTTTGTATGAGATGATCATGTTTTGTAAAGTTATCGGCAACTGGCAGGAGCCATATGGTTGTCGCTTTATTGTATGAAATGCAATCGCCATGTAATTGCTTTACTTTATCACTAAACGGTAGCGATAGTCGTGGAAGCAATAGTTGGCGAGACGACAACGATACTACGATGAAGATCAAGGTGTCAAGCCGGTGACGAAGGTGATCATGATGGTGCTTTGGAGATGGAGATCAAAAGCACAAGATGATGATGGCCATATCATGTCACATATTTTGATTGCATGTGATGTTTATCTTATTATGCTTCTTATTTTGCTTAGAACGACGGTAGCATTATAAGATGATCCCTTACTAAATTTCAAGGTATAAGTGTTCTCCCTGAGTATGCACCGTTGCGAAAGTTCGTCGTGCCGAGACACCACGTGATGATCGGGTGTGATAAGCTCTACGTTCAAATACAACGGGTGTAAGCCAGTTTTGCACACGCAGAATACTCGGGTTAAACTTGACGAGCCTAGCATATACAGATATGGCCTCGGAACACTGGAGACCGAAAGGTCGAGCGTGAATCATATAGTAGATATGATCAACATAAGATGTTCACCATTGAAAACTACTCCATCTCACGTGATGATCGGACATGGTTTAGTTGATTTGGATCACGTGATCATTTAGATAACCAGAGGGATGTCTATCTAAGTGGGAGTTCTTTAAATTAATATGATTAAATTGAACTTTAATTTATCATGAACTTAGTCCTGATAGTTTTGCATATCTATGTCGTTGTAGATCAATAGCCCGTGCTACCGTTCCTTTGAATTTTAATGCATTCCTAGAGAAAGCTAAGTTGAAAGATGATGGTAGCAATTACACGGACTGGGTCCGTAACCTGAGGATTATCCTCATTGCTGCACAGAAGAATTATGTCCTTGAAGCACCGCTAGGTGACAAGCCCCCTTCCGCTAATGCAGACGCTTTGAACATCTGGCAGTCGCAGTCTGATGACTACACGATAGTTCAGTGTGCCATGCTTTACGGCTTAGAACCGGGACTTCAACGTCATGGAGCATATGAAATGTTCCAGGAGTTGAAGTTAATATTTCAAGCAAATGCCCGAATTGAGAAATATGAGATTTCCAATAAGTTCTACAGCTGCAAAATGGAGGAGAATAGTTCTATCAGTGAACACTTGCTCATAATGTCTGGGTACTACAATCATATGACTCAACTTGGTTGCAATGTTGACGAGGATAGTGTTATTGATAGAGTTCTTCAATCACTGCCACCAAGCTATAAAGGCTTCGTGATGAACTATAACATGCAAGGGATGCAAAAGACAATTCCCGAGCTCTTCGCTATGCTCAAAGCTGCGGAGGTAGAAATCAAAAAGGAGCATCAAGTGTTGATGGTTAACAAGACCACTAGTTTCAAGAAAAAGGGCAAGGGAAAGAAAGGGAACTTCAAAAAGAATAGCAAGTCAGTTGCTACTTCAACGAAGAAACCCAAATCTGGAGCCAAGCCTGAAACTGAGTGCTTCTACTGCAAGGGGACTGGACACTGGAAGCGGAACTGCCCCAAGTATTTGGCGGATAAGAAGGATGGCAAGATGAACAAAGGTATATGTGATATACATGTTATTGATGTGTACCTTACTAATGCTCGTAGTAGTACCTGGGTATTTGATACCGGTTCGGTTGCTAATATTTGTAACTCGAAACAGGGACTACGGATTAACGAAGATTAGCTAAGGACGAGGTGACGATGCGCGTGGGAAACGGTTCCAAAGTCGATGTGATCGCCGTCGGCACGCTACCACTACATCTACCTTCGGGATTAGTTTTAGACCTAAATAATTGTTATTTGGTGCCAGCGTTGAGCATGAATATTATATCTGGATCTTGTTTATTGCGAGAAGGTTATTCATTTAAATCAGAGAATAATGGTTGTTCCATTTTGATGAATAATATCTTTTATGGTCATGCACCCTTAAAGAGTGGTCTATTCTTACTGGATCTCGATTGTAGTGATACACATATTCATAATATTGAAACCAAAAGATGCAAGGTTAATAATGATAGTGCAACTTATTTGTGGCACTGCCGTTTGGGTCATATTGGTGTAAAACGCATGAAGAAACTCCATAAAGATGGACTTTTGGAATCACTTGATTATGAATCACTTGGTGCTTGCGAACCATGCCTCATGGGCAAGATGACTAAAACTCCGTTCTCCGGAACTATGGAGCGAGCAACAGATTTGTTGGAAATCATACATACTGATGTATGTGGACCAATGAGCGTTGATGCTCGCGGCGGGTATCGTTATTTTCTGACCTTCACTGATGATTTGAGCAGATATGGGTATATCTACTTAATGAAACACAAGTCTGAAACATTTGAGGTCAAAGAATTTTAGAGTGAAGTAGAGAATCATCGTAACAAGAAAATAAAGTTCCTACAATCTGATCGTGGAGGAGAATATTTGAGTTACGAGTTTGGTCTTCATTTGAAACAATGTGGAATAGTTTCACAACTCATGCCACCTGGAACACCACAACGTAATGGTGTGTCCGAACGTCGTAACCGTACTTTATTGGATATGGTGCGATCTATGATGTCTCTTACCGATTTACCACTATCGTTTTGGGGTTATGCTTTAGAGACAGCTGCATTCACGTTAAATAGGGCACCATCTAAATCCGTTGATACGACGCCTTATGAACTATGGTTTGGCAAGAAACCAAAGTTGTCGTTTCTTAAAATTTGGGGCTGCGATGCTTATGTGAAAACACTTCAACCTGATAAGCTCGATCCCAAGTCGGAAAAATGTGTCTTCATAGGATACCCAAAAGAGACTATTGGGTACACCTTCTATCACAGATCCGAAGGCAAAATATTCGTTGCTAAGAACGGATCCTTTCTAGAAAAAGAGTTTCTCTCGAAAGAAGTGAGTGGGAGGAAAGTAGAACTTGATGAGGTAATTGTACCTTCTCCCATATTGGAAAGTAGTACATCACAGGAAATTGTTCCAGTGATTCCTACACCAATTAGTGAGGAAGTTGATGATAATGATCATGAAACTTCGGATCAAGTTTCTACTGAACGTCGTAGATCAACCAGAGTACGTTCCGCACCAGAGTGGTACGGCAACCCAGTTCTAGAAATCATGTTACTGGACCATGATGAACCTACGAACTATGAGGAAGCGATGATGAGCCCAGATTCCGCAAAATGGCTTGAAGCCATGAAATCTGAGATGGGATCCATGTATGAGAACAAAGTATGGACTTTGGTTGACTTGCCCGATGATCGGCAGGCCATCGAAAATAAATGGATCTTCAAGAGGAAGACCGACGCATACGGTAATATTACTGTTTACAAAGCTCGACTTGTTGCGAAAGGTTTTCGACAAGTTCAAGGAGTTGACTACGATGAGACTTTCTCACCTGTAGCGATGCTTAAGTCTGTCCGAATCATGTTAGCAATTGCCGCATTTTATGATTATGAAATCTGGCAAATGGATGTCAAAACTGCATTCCTAAATGGATATCTCAAAGAAGAGTTGTATATGATGCAACCAGAAGGTTTTGTCGATCCAAAAG
Organism: Secale cereale; assembly: GCA_902687465.1. NCBI lineage: Eukaryota > Viridiplantae > Streptophyta > Magnoliopsida > Poales > Poaceae > Secale > Secale cereale. The sequence goes on along the minus strand of LR738711.1, from coordinate 265,256,087 downwards.
CTGCTAACAAAGTATGCAAACTCCAGCGATCCATCTATGGACTGGTGGAAGCATCTCGGAGTTGGAATATACGCTTTGATGAGGTGATCAAAGCATATGGTTTTATACAGACTTTTGGAGAAGCCTGTATTTACAAGAAAGTGAGTGGGAGCTCTGTAGCATTTCTAATATTATATGTAGATGACATATTGTTAATTGGAAATGATATAGAATTTCTGAATAGCATAAAAGGATACTTGAATAAAAGTTTTTCAATGAAAGACCTCGGAGAAGCTGCTTACATATTAGGCATCAAGATCTATAGAGATAGATCAAGACGCTTAATTGGACTTTCACAAAGCACATACCTTGATAAGATTTTGAAAAGGTTCAAAATGGATCAGTCAAAGAAAGGATTCTTGCCTGTTTTACAAGGTATGAAGTTGAGTAAGACTCAATGCCCGACCACTGTAGAAGATAGAGAGAAAATGAAAGTCATTCCCTATGCCTCAGCCATAGGATCTATCATGTATGCAATGCTGTGTACCAGACCTGATGTGTGCCTTGCTATAAGTCTAGCAGGGAGGTACCAAAGTAATCCAGGAGTGGATCACTGGACAGCGGTCAAAAACATCCTAAAGTATCTGAAAAGAACAAAGGATATGTTTCTCGTATATGGAGGTGACAAAGAGCTCGTCGTAAACGGTTACGTCGATTCTAGCTTTGACACTGATCCGGATGACTCAAAGTCACAAACCGGATATGTATTTTTATTGAACGGTGGAGCTGTCAGCTGGTGCAGTTCCAAGCAGAGCGTCGTGGCGGGATCTACGTGTGAAGCGGAATACATAGCTGCTTCAGAAGCAGCAAATGAAGGAGTCTGGATGAAGGAGTTCATATCCGATCTAGGTGTAGTACATAGTGCATCGGGTCCAATGAAAATCTTTTGTGACAACACTGGAGCCATAGCCTTGGCGAAGGAATCCAGGTTTCACAAGAGAACAAAGCACATCAAAAGACGCTTCAATTCCATCCGCGATCTAGTCAAGGAGGGAGACATAGAGATTTGCAAAATACATATGGATCTGAATGTTGCAGACCCGTTGACTAAGCCTCTTCCACGGGCAAAACATGATCAGCACCAAGACTCCATGGGTGTGAGGATCATCACTTTGTAATCTAGATTATTGACTCTAGTTCAAGTGGGAGACTGAAGGAAATATGCCCTAGAGGCAATAATAAAGATGTTATTTGTATTTCCTTATATCATGATAAATGTCTTTTATTCATGCTAGAATTGTATTAACCGGAAACTTAGTACATGTGTGGATACATAGACAAAACAGTATGTCCATAGTATGCCTCTACTAGACTAGCTCATTGATCAAAGATGGTTATGTTTCCTAGCCATAGACATGAGTTGTCATTTGATCAACGGGATCACATCATTAGGAGAATGATGTGATGGACAAGACCCATCCGTTAGCATAGCACTATGATCGTTTAGTTTTACTGCTATTGCTTTCTTCATGACTTATACATGTTCCTATGACTATGACTTATACCCAAAAGAGACTGTTGGGTACACCTTCTATCACAGATCCGAAGGCAAGATATTCGTTGCTAAAAATGGATCCTTTCTAGAGAAGGAGTTTCTCTCGAAAGAAGTGAGTGGGAGGAAAGTAGAACTTGATGAGGTAATAGTACCTTCTCCCGGATTGGAAAGTAGTACATCACAGAAAATTGTTCCAGTGATTCCTACACCAATCAGTGAGGAAGTTAATGATAATGATCATGAAACTTTGGATCAAGTTTCTGCTGAACGTCGTAGATCAACCAGAGTACGTTCCGCACCAGAGTGGTACGGCAACCCAGTTCTGGAAATCATGTTACTAGACCATGATGAACCTACGAACTATGAGGAAGCGATGATGAGCCCAGATTCCGCAAAATGGCTTGAAGCCATGAAATCTGAGATGGGATCCATGTATGAGAACAAAGTGTGGACTTTGGTTGACTTGCCCGATGATCGGCAGGCCATCGAAAATAAATGGATCTTCAAGAGGAAGACCGACGCAGACGGTAATGTTACTGTTTACAAAGCTCGACTTGTTGCGAAAGGTTTTCGACAAGTTCAAGGAGTTGACTACGATGAGACTTTCTCACCTGTAGCGATGCTTAAGTCTGTCCGAATCATGTTAGCAATTGCCACATTTTATGATTATGAAATCTGGCAAATGGATGTCAAAACTGCATTCCTGAATGGATATCTCAAAGAAGAGTTGTATATGATGCAACCAAAAGGTTTTGTCGATCCAAAAGGTGCTAACAAAGTATGCAAGCTCCAGCGATCCATCTATGGACTGGTGCAAGCATCTCGGAGTTGGAATATACGCTTTGATGAGGTGATCAAAGCATATGGTTTTATACAGACTTTTGGAGAAGCCTGTATTTACAAGAAAGTGAGTGGGAGCTCTGTAGCATTTCTAATATTATATGTGGATGACATATTGTTGATTGGAAATGATATAGAATTTCTGGATAGCATAAAAGGATACTTGAATAAGAGTTTTTCAATGAAAGACCTCGGTGAAGCTGCTTATATATTAGGCATCAAGATCTATAGAGATAGATCAAGATGCTTAATTGGACTTTCACAAAGCACATACCTTGATAAGATTTTGAAGAAGTTCAAAATGGATCAGTCAAAGAAAGGGTTCTTGTCTGTATTACAAGGTGTGAAGTTGAGTAAGACTCAATGCCCGACCACTGCAGAAGATAGAGAGAAAATGAAAGTCATTCCCTATGCCTCAGCCATAGGATCTATCATGTATGCAATGCTGTGTACCAGACCTGATGTGTGCCTTGCTATAAGTCTAGCAGGGAGGTACCAAAGTAATCCAGGAGTGGATCACTGGACAGCGGTCAAAAACATCCTAAAGTATCTGAAAAGAACAAAGGATATGTTTCTCGTATATGGAGGTGACAAAGAGCTCGTCGTAAACGGTTACGTCGATTCTAGCTTTGACACTGATCCGGATGACTCTAAGTCACAAACCGGATATGTATTTTTATTGAACGGTGGAGCTGTCAGCTGGTGCAGTTCCAAGCAGAGCGTCGTGGCGGGATCTACGTGTGAAGCGGAATACATAGCTGCTTCAGAAGCAGCAAATGAAGAAGTCTGGATGAAGGAGTTCATATCCGATCTAGGTGTAGTACCTAGTGCATCGGGTCCAATGAAAATCTTTTGTGACAACACTGGAGCCATAGCCTTGGCAAAGGAATCCAGGTTTCACAAGAGAACAAAGCACATCAAAAGACGCTTCAATTCCATCCGCGATCTAGTCAAGGAGGGAGACATAGAGATTTGCAAAATACATACGGATCTGAATGTTGCAGACCCGTTGACTAAGCCTCTTCCATGGGCAAAACATGATCAGCACCAAGACTCCATGGGTGTGAGGATCATCACTTTGTAATCTAGATTATTGACTCTAGTTCAAGTGGGAGACTGAAGGAAATATGCCCTAGAGGCAATAATAAAGATGTTATTTGTATTTCCTTATATCATGATAAATGTCTTTTATTCATGCTAGAATTGTATTAACCGGAAACTTAGTACATGTGTGGATACATAGACAAAATAGTATGTCCCTAGTATGCCTCTACTAGACTAGCTCATTGATCAAAGATGGTTATGTTTCCTAACCATAGACATGAGTTGTCATTTGATCAACGGGATCACATCATTAGGAGAATGATGTGATGGACAAGACCCATCCGTTAGCATAGCACTATGATCGTTTAGTTTAACTGCTATTGCTTTCTTCATGACTTATACATGTTCCTATGACTATGAGATTATGCAACTCCCGAATATCGTAGGAACACCTTGTGTGCTATCAAACGTCACAACGTAACTGGGTGATCATAAAGATGCTCTACAGGTGTCTCCGAAAGTATTCGTGGTGTTGGCATAGATCAAGATTAGGATTTGTCACTCCGAGTGTCGGAGAGGTATCTCTGGGCCCTCTCGGTAACACACATCACAATAAGCCTTGCAAGAAAAAGACTAATGAGTTAGTCACGAGATGATGTGTTACGGAACGAGTAAAGAGACTTGCCGGCAACGAGATTGAACTAGGTATAAAGATACCGACGATCGAATCTCGGGCAAGTAACATACCGTTTGACAAAAGGAACAACGTATGTTGTTATGCGGTTCTGACCGATAAAAGATCTTCGTAGAATATGTAGGAGCCAATATGAACATCCAGGTTCCGCTATTGGTTATTTACCAGAGATGAGTCTCGGTCATGTCTACATAGTTCTCGAACCCGTAGGGTCCGCACGCTTAACGTTTGATGACGATCGGTATTATGAGTTTTTGAGTATTGATGTACCGAAGGTAGTTCGGAGTCCCGGATGAGATCACGGACATGACGAGGAGTCTCGGAATGTCCGAGACATAAAGATTGATATATTGGACGGCTATATTCGGACACCTGAAGTATACCGGAAAAGTTTCGGATTTATCGGGAATGCCGGAGGGGGTTACCGGAACCCCCTACGAGAGGGGATGGTCCATAGTGGGCCTAAAGGGTGAGAGAGAGGCAGCCCATAGGGCTGGCCGGCGCCCCCACCTAGGAATCCTAGTTGGACTAGGATTGGGGGGGCGCCACCTCTCCTATTCCTTTCCCCCTTCTTCCTTTCGGTGAATCCTACTAGGAATAGGATTGCAATCCTATTCCTAGTAGGAGTCCCCTCCCTAGCCGCACCATAGGAGGTGGCCGGCCCCTCCTCCCTTGCTCCTTGATATACGGGGGCAGGGGGGCACCCAAAGACACACAAGTTGAATTGTTTTAGCCGTGTGCGGTGCCCCCCTCCACAGAATCACACCTCGGTCGTACCGTCGCGAAGCTTAGGAGAAGCCCTGCGCCGGTGTTCACATCATATCCGTCACCACGCCGTCGTGCTGACGAAACTCCCCCGTGAAGCTCAACTGGATCAAGAGCTCGTGGGACGTCATCAAGCTGAACGTGTGCTGAACGCGGAGGTGCCGTACGTTCGGTGCTTGATCGGTTGAATCGCGAAGAAGTTCGACAACATCAACCGCGTCACTTGACGCTTCCGCTCCCGGTCTACGAGGGTACGTAGACACACTCTCCCTTCTCGTTGCTATGCATCTGGTAGATAGATCTTGCGTGATCGTAGGAAAATTTTAAAATACTACGTTCCCCAACAATTGTTTCCTTTGTCTGGCAGGGCTTGGAAAAAATTCATCAAAAAAGCTCCGGGACTGCCGAAGAAGCTACAATTGAAGATACCCGAAAGTAAGTACTATATAGTAGCATGTTCCGCACGCGCATCTCCTATATCTTGATTCAAGCGCTAGTTTCATCAATACCAATTTGGCATTCTTGCTTATCAGTTTGATTGAGCTCTATTTCTTGTAAAGTGGTTGTGGCAGGAACCCGGGAATGATTATTGTGGATACTACATTTGCGAGTCCATCCGCCACACGACCTGTGAGCGGGGCTACACTGATGAACAATTTGAAGTGCGTAAGCAATCAATAATATTCACAAATTTATAGCATCATTTCATGTATTGACCCCCTACTTCAAATTAGATGTTTCGGATGCGGGATGAACTCCTAACACCAGATCGTCTGCGAGCAATTCAAGAGGAATTGGCGGCATTCTTCCTTGAACACGTGATCGCTGAAGACGGAGAATACTATGTGGACCATGCATCCATGTGTTAGGAGATTATTTTTGTAAGAGATAATTATTGTATATATGTGCCCGGTAGTGTCGGGATAGACGATATACGAGAACTTGTTGTTCGACCAATCTCTCGGAGAAGGAGAGGTGGTCGATATTACATCTCTCTGTATGCATATATATATATATATATGTTGATTATATATACGAGATCTTCTGTTCCTTCGTTTGCTTAGTATAGCTAGCAGCTAGCTAGCTAGCTAGCGTGACTCTAGTCCTCCATATACGTATGTGTAGTATATATGTAGCGTCGACCAAGCACGTGAAGGAAATATGCCCTAGAGGCAATAATAACGTTGTTATTTGTATTTCCTTATATCATGATAAATGTCTTTTATTCATGCTAGAATTGTATTAACCGGAAACTTAGTACATGTGTGGATACATAGACAAAACAGTAAGTCCCTAGTATGCCTCTACTAGACTAGCTCATTGATCAAAGATGGTTATGTTTCCTAGCCATAGACATGAGTTGTCATTTGATCAACGGGATCACATCATTAGGAGAATGATGTGATGGACAAGACCCATCCGTTAGCATAGCACTATGATCGTTTAGTTTTACTGCTATTGCTTTCTTCATGACTTATACATGTTCCTATGACTATGAGATTATGCAACTCCCGAATACCGTAGGAACACCTTGTGTGCTATCAAACGTCACAACGTAACTGGGTGATCATAAAGATGCTCTACAGGTGTCTCCGAAAGTATTCATGGTGTTGGCATAGATCAAGATTAGGATTTGTCACTCCGAGTGTCGGAGAGGTATCTCTGGGCCCTCTCGGTAACACACATCATAATAAGCCTTGCAAGCAAAAGACTAATGAGTTAGTCACGAGATGATGTGTTACGGAACGAGTAAAGAGACTTGCCGGTAACGAGATTGAACTAGGTATAAGGATACCGACGATCGAATCTCGGGCAAGTAACATACCGTTTGACAAAAGGAACAACGTATGTTGTTATGCGGTTCTGACCGATAAAAGATCTTCGTAGAATATGTAGGAGCCAATATGAACATCCAGGTTCCGCTATTGGTTATTGACCAGAGATGAGTCTCGGTCATGTCTACATAGTTCTCGAACCCGTAGGGTCCGCACGCTTAACGTTTGATGACGATCGGTATTATGAGTTTTTGAGTATTGATGTACCGAAGGTAGTTCGGAGTCCCGGATGAGATCACGGACATGACGAGGAGTCTCGGAATGTCCGAGACATAAAGATTGATATATTGGACAGCTATATTCGGACACCGGAAGTATACCGGAAAAGTTTCGGATTTATCGGGAATGCCGGAGGGGGTTACTGGAACCCCCTACGAGAGGGGATGGTCCATAGTGGGCCTAAAGGGTGAGAGAGAGGCAGCCCATAGGGCTGGCGGCGCCCCCACCTAGGAATCCTAGTTGGACTAGGATTGGGGGGGCGCCACCTCTCCTAATCCTTTCCCCCTTCTTCCTTTCGGTGAATCCTACTAGGAATAGGATTGCAATCCTATTCCTAGTAGGAGTCCCCTCCCTAGCCGCACCATAGAGGTTGGCCGGACCCTCCTCCCTTGCTCCTTTATATACGGGGGCAAGGGGGCACCCAAAGACACACAAGTTGAATTGTTTTAGCCGTGTGCGGTGCCCCCCTCCACAGAATCACACCTCGGTCGTACCGTCGCGGAGCTTAGGCGAAGCCCTGCGCCGGTGAACACATCATATCCGTCACCACGCCGTCGTGCTGACGAAACTCTCCCGTGAAGCTTAACTGGATCAAGAGCTCGTGGGACGTCATCAAGGTGAACGTGTGCTGAACGCGGAGGTGCCGTACGTTCGGTGCTTGATCGGTTGGATCGCGAAGAAGTTCGACAACATCAACCGCGTCACTTGACGCTTCCGCTCCTGGTCTACGAGGGTACGTAGACACACTCTCCCCTCTCGTTGCTATGCATCTGGTAGATAGATCTTGCGTGATCATAGGAAAATTTTAAAATACTACGTTCCCCAACAAAAGAGTGGATGCCTTCCCAGGGCATCCCCAAGCTTAGGCTTTTGGTTGTCCTTGAATTTTAACTTCGGGTGCCTTGGGCATCCCCAAGCTTAGGCTCTTGCCACTCTTTGTTCCGTAGTTCATCAAAGCAATACTCAAAACTTGAAAACTTCACAACACAAAACTTAGCCAAAAATCTCGTGAGCTCCGTTAGTATTAGAAAACAAACCACCACTCAAAGGTACTGTAATGAACTCATTCTTTTTTTATATTGGTGTTAAACCTACTGTATTCCAACTTCTCTATGATTCATACTATCCAATACTACTCATAGATTCATCGAAACAAGAAAACAACACACGAAAAACAGAATCTGTCAAAAACAGAATAGTCTGTAGTAATCTGTAACTTTCGCATACTTCTGTAACTCCAAAAAAAATTGAAATAAATTGGTAAACGTGAGGAATTTGTCTATTAATAATCTGCAAAAAGAATCAACTAAATAGCACACTCCTGTAAAATCTCGTGACCATTCTAGTGAGTGCTAACGATTCTGTTTTTTACAGCAAGACCATATAAACTTCACACAAGTCTTCCCAAAGGTTCTACTTGGTACAAACACTAATTAAAACACAAAACCACATCTAAACAGAAGCTAGATGCAATATTTATTCCTAAACAGAAACAAAAACAAAAATAAAATAAAATGGGTTGCCTCCCAACAAGCGCTATCATTTAACGCCCCTAGCTAGGCACGATACAAAGATAGATCTAGGTATTGCCATCTTTGGGAGGCAATTATTTAATTAAGCACTTGTGATTCTTAGGAACTTATTTATTCCTATTGATAATCAAACTTTTGGGCAAGAAATCAAGAAATTCATTCATGTCAAAAGGTTCTCTTGCAAAAGTAAGAAAATTAGGATGAACACTTATAGACTTAAGATCCGTGATTCCTTTACTAGATGGTTCATCCTTGTTTTTGGGAACATACATGAACTTAGAAAATTTAGCGGTAGAAGGATTTGAAGTAGTTTCAATAGAAGAAAGAGGAGACCTCACATTAGTAATAATATCCTCAAGTTTATCGATTCTAGTAGGATCTTGATCTAATTTTTCTTTAACTATGGTTCCCTTTCTTTAAAAAAATTAGAATAACTCCTACCTTGGATCCATATTGGGTAATTTCATTGTGGATCTTTATATCCAAATTCTTTACCAACTCTACCATGGCAACTTTGTTTTCAATAATTTCTAACCTTTGCATAACATGTTCCAGAGTTACAACAGTCCCATTAACACTAAGATGTGGTGAGCCAAATAATTCAGTCATAGCATTGTAAGAATCAAAAGTATGGCTACCCACGAAATTCCCTCCGGTAATGGTATCTAAAATATATCTATTCAAGGAGTTATGCCAACATAAAAATTGTGAAGAAGCACGGAAGTGGAAAGCTTCCTGGTGGATCTATTTTGAGCATTGCAAATTCTATACCAGACATCTTTTAAGTTTTCCTCCTCCCTTTGTTTAACATTAAGAACCTCACTCTTGGGAGTATTGATAATGATAGGTGTGCTAGACATGATGACAAGCAAGCAATCCAACACACAAGCAAACAAGAAACAAGCGAACGGTAAACACACGGCAAAAACAATGGGCAAACAAAACGGCAAGTGTGAAGTGGGGGAGAGGAAAACGAGAGGCAAATAAATGTAATGCGAAAGATAAGGGTTTGTGATAGGTACTTGGTATATGACATTTGTGTAAGCCTCCCCGGCAACGGCACCAGAAATTCTTCTTGCTACTTCTCGAACTTGCGTTGTATTCCCTCGAAGAGGAAAGGGAGATGCAGCACAGTAGCGTAAGTATTTCCCTTAGTTTTTGAGAACCAAGGTATCAATCCATCAATCCAGTAGGAGACCACGCGCGAGTCCCTCACACCTGCACAAACAAATAAGAACTTCACAGCCAACGCGATAAGGGGTTGTCAATCCCTTTACGATCACTTACGAAAGTGAGATATGATAGATATGATAGTTTGATATTTTTGGTATTTTTGGTTATAAGAGCAGAAAGTAAAAACGGTAAAGTAAAGTAGATTGTAGATTGATATGTTGAGAATAGACCTGGGGGCCATAGGTTTCACTAGTGGCTTCTCTCATGATAGCAGATTTCTACCGTGGGTGAACAAATTACTGTCGAGCAATTGATAGAAAAGCGAATAATTATGAGAATATCTAGGCATGATCATTATATATAGGCATCATGTCCGAGACAAGTAGACCGAAACGATTCTGCATCTACTACTATTACTCCACACATCGACCGCTATCAAGCATGCATCTAGAGTATTAAGTTCATAAGAACAGAGTAACGCCTTAAGCAAGATGACATGATGTAGAGGGATAAACTCAAGCAATATGATATAAACCCCATCTTTTCATCATCGATGGCAACAATACAATGCGTGCCTTGCTGCCCCTACTGTCACTGGGAAAGGACACCGCAAGATTGAACCCAAAGCCAAGCACTTCTCCCATTGCAAGAACTATAGATCTAGTAGGCCAAACCAAACCAATAATTCGAAGAGACTGGCAAGGATATTATAATCATACATAAAAGAATTCAGAAAAGAACCAAATATTTCTCATAGATAATCTGATCATAAACCCACAATTCATCGGATCTCGACAAACACACCGCAAAAAGAGATTACATCGAGTAGATCTCCTCGAAGACCGAGGAGAACTTGGTATTGAGATCCAAAGAGAGAGAAGAAGCCATCTAGGTACTAACTATGGACCCGAAGGTATGTGGTAAACTACTCACAACTCATGGTAAGGCGATGGTGTTGATGTAGAAGCACTCCGTGGTAGATCCCCCCTTCGGCAGAGCTCCGGAACAGGCCCCAAGATGGGATCTCACGAGAACAGAAGGTTGCAGCGGTGGAATTAGGGTTTTCTCTCCGTGTCTAATGTTTTTGGGGTACATAGGTATATATAGGAGGAAGGAGGGCACCGGGGGACCAACGTGGGGCCCATGAGGCAGGGGGCGCGCCCCCCACCCTCGTGGACGCCACGTGTGCCCTATTCCGTGGTTCTCAAGTCTCCCGTGAAGATATCGCTCCAAAAATATCTCTCCCAAAGGTTTCATTCCGTTTGGACTCTGTTTGATATTCCTTTTCTGTAAAACCCTGAAATAGGCAAAAAAACAGCAATCTGGACTGGGCCTTTGGGTTAATAGGTTAGTCACAAAAATAATATAAAAGTGTATAACAAAGCCCATTAAACATCCAAAACGTCATATATAATAGCATGGAACAATCAAAAATTATAGATACGTTTGAGACCTATCACTTATTCCTTCATCCATCGTAACATCACCCAAAACTTGAAAACTTCAATCACACAAAACTCAACAAAAACCTTCGTGAGATCCATTAGTATAAGAAAGCAAATCACTACTATAAGTATTGTAGAAAACCAATTCATATTTTATACTTGCATTATATCTAATGTGTTCCATCTTTTCTATGGCAAAAACTTATCAAAGAAAACCATAGAATCATCAAACAAGCACACAACACAAAGAAAACAGAATATGTCAAAAACAGAACAGTCTATAGCAATCTGGATATTTCGAATACTTCTGTAACTCTAAAACTTCTGAAAAACCAAGACCACATGAGAAATTTTATATTAATCTTCTAGAAAAAGAATCAACTCAAAAACACTCTTATGTTAAAAATGGGAATTATTATCGTGAGCGTAAAAGTTTCTGTTTTTCAGCAAGATCAAATCTACTATCACCCAACATGATACTAAAGGCTTTGCTTGGCATAAACACTAATTAAAACACAAACAACAATCATAATTATAGCATAATTGTGCAAACACTCAAGGATAGAAAGCAAAAGGCAAAAAAATATTCATTGGGTTGCCTCCCAACAAGCGCTATTGTTTCACGCCCCTAGCTGGGCATAAAACAAGGATCTAAGTGTTGTCATATTTGTCCAACTCTTCAATCAAACACTTAAACTTCTTCAAATATTTAGCATAAAGACTTTCAATGACAATACTCCTAGGGACAATTTTAAAGAATTTATTCTTGCCCAGGGGATCTCTTATAACTTCAACAAAATCCGGGTGAATACTAATCATCTTGAGATCCTCTTTATGGTTATTAATAGAAGTTGCACCCTTGTTGTTAGTGACTTGAGTAGTCTTGCCAATTTTTATGGGAGTTTCTATAGTTTTAGCAGAGGAAAAAGCCGTGCTTAAATTACTAAAGATTTCTTCCAGATTGTCAATCCGAGACGGGCTTTCTTCAATTCACTCATGAATTACGGTCCCCCTTTCTTTCAAAAACTTAAAAACTTCTCCCGCTTTTGACCCAATTTTAGTGATAAAATTATGCATATTTTTATCCAAATTTTCAATATGATCTTAGGTAAGCAGTTTCTTTTCAATAGCATCTAATCTTCCCATGACATGCTCAAGATTCAAAGTTGTTTCATTAAGCATAAGAGGTGGTGAGCCCACTAAATTTCCCATAGCATTAAAGGCATCAAGAGAAGGACACATCAAGAAATTTCCACCAGTAATCATACCAAGGACGAATCTATACCAAGGCGTGATGCGCACATAAAAATAGCGAAGAAAAACAAGGTACGTTTCTCACGGATAGATCTATTATGAGCACCAGAAATCCTATACGAAGCATCTTTTAAATTATCTCCTCCCCTTTGTTTAAAGTTGAGAACCTCGTTCTCGAGAGTGCATGCAATAGACGAAGAACTATCCATGACGACAAAAATGGCAAGCAAGTTCGCACACAAAACAGGTCTCACGAGAAAACGGCGAACGAAAAAGAGCGCGAATAAAATGGCAATTTTTTGTGAAGTGGAGGAGGAAAACAAGAGGCAAATGGAAAATAATGTAAATTGCGAGGAGATGAGATTTGTGATTAGGAACCTGGTAGATGTTGATGATGTCTCCCAGGCAATGGCGCCGGAAATTCCTTTTGATCTTGGCTTGAACTACGTCGGTATTTCTCGAAAGAGAAAGGGATGATGCAGCACAACAACGGTAGGTATTTCCCTCAATGATGAGACCAAGGTTATAGAACCAGTAGGAGAACCACGCAACACTATGTGAACGGCACCTGCAAAAAATAACAAATACTCGCAACCTGACATATTAAAGGGTTGTCGATCCCTCCCCGGCAACGGCGCCAGAAATTCCTTTTGATGTTGGCTTGAACTACGTCGGTTTTTCCCCAAAGAGGAAGGTATAATGCAGCACAACAACGGTAGGTATTTCCCTTACTGATGATACCTAGGTTATCGAACCAGTAGGAGAACCACACAACACTACGTGAACAACACCTGCACACAAATAACAAATATTCGCAACCCGGCGTATTAAAGCAGTTGTCAATCCCTTTCGGGTAACGGCGCCAGAAATTGGCAAACGGACGTGAGAGAGTTGTAAATATTAATAGAATGAATGCCAAATAAAATAAATTGCTTCAAGGTATTTTTATTTTTTGTTTAATAGATCTGAAAATAAAAGAAAAGGAAAATAGATCGCAAAGGCAAATATATTAAAGAAGAGACTCGGGGGTCGTATGTTTCAGTAGTGGCTTCTCTCGAGAAAAATAGCAAACGGTGGGTGAACAATTACTATTGGGCAATTGATATAACTTTAAATAATCATGACGATATCCAGGAATTGATCATTATATAGGCATCATGTCCAAGTTTAGTAGACCGACTCCTGCCTGCATCTACTACTATTACTCCACACATCGACCGCTATCCAACATGCATCTAGTGTATTAAATTCATGGAAAAACGGAGCGATGCAATAAGAATGATGACATGATGTAGAAAAGATCTATTTATGTAGAAATAGACCCATCTTGTTATCCTTAATGGAAATGATACATACGTGTCGGTTCCCCTTCTGTCATTGGGATCAAGCACCGTATGATCGAAACCATCACAAAGCACCTCTTCCCATTGCAAGATAAATCGATAAAGTTGGCCAAACAGAACCCAAATATCGAACAAGAAATACGAGGCTATAAGCAACCATGCATATAAGAGATCAAAGAATACTCAAATAACTTTCATGGATAAAAAGATAGATCTGATCATAAACTCAAAGTTCATCGGATCCCAACAAACACACTGCAAAAAGAGTTACATCATATGGATCTCCAAGAGACCATTGTATTGAGAATCAATGAGAGAGAGGAATCCATCTAGCTACTAACTATGGACCCGTAGGTCTACAAAGAACTACTCACGCATCATCAGAGAGGCACGAATGGACATGATGCACCCCTCCGTGATGGTGTCTAGGTTGGATCTGGTGGTTCTGGAATTTGCGGCGGCTCGATCTGATGCACCCCTAGGGTTTCTGCAATATTGGGGTATTTATAGAGCAACGAGGCGGTCCATGGGGCACCCGAGGTGGGCGCCCAGGCGCGCCCTGGTGGGTTGTGCTCCCCTCTGAGCACCCCCAGGCACTTCCCCGGCCCACTGGATGTCTTCTTGTCTAAAAACAACCACAAAAGTTTAGCTGCGTTTGGACCCTATTTCGTATTGATTTCCTGCGATGTAAGAAACATGCAATAAACAGCAACTGACACTTGGCAGTATGTCAATAGGTTAGTACCAAAAAATGGTATAAAATGATTATAAAACATCCAAGAATGCTAATATAACAGCATGGAACAATCAAATATTCGTAGCGACTCGACCTGAATGGATCAAGTGTATGTGCTAAGTGTCATCCCTGGATCGGTATGCCGACACACACAGTACTCGAGGATTTATAATAAAGGTAAATCACATGTATAAAGTAACGTAAATACTATTACCTCATACCATATAGCAGAAGTAACAACAAAGTTGTGGATTCCCATCAACACCAACGGCAAAGTTCAGTATAGACAACGCAACCCTAACGTAACACTTACTCGTCGAATAATTCCTGTAACATGAGACGTTGGAGCCATGTAGGTCAGTACATTGAATGTACTGCCAAATTCACACCATAGAATAAGGATGAAAAAAATCTATCACTACGTGCATATTTGGCTGGTGGAGGCTGTAAGGTTAATTTTGCATAAAGCTAGTTTTTCCATATAACAAAAGAATAAATTTTATTTACTACTCAGTTTAGTTAAGCAATATTGAGAATGGTACCCCCATCTCAAATCCCAAAGTTTACCATAGTCATTAATAACCCATCAAGTTAATTAAATAGAGTGTTGAGATCAACCAATAATCCACTTCTAGATACTCAAAATGTCCATAACCGTGGACACGACTACTCATGAATAGTTTGTACACTCTGCAGAGGTTTGTGCACTTTTCCCCAGAAGACTCGATCACCTTCGTTTAATTCCTCGCACTGCATGGTGTTAGAGAAATGGATCACCGAGACACAGTCTTGTCGAAGAGGCCCCCTTAACCGATAAATAGGCCAGTACACCTACAATCACCCTACATCTGCTAGCCCATCATGGAAAGGTTTCCCATAACTTACTCAACTATGCCAGAGCCCATAATGGCTTATGGCTGCACATGGAAGTTTCTAGGCATGAAAATACCATAAGATCCCTTTGAGCCTGGGTGGCGTTCCATAGGATAATCACACGATACCCCGGGATCTCCTTGGATAACACTGGTATATCCCAAGATGCCTTGGCAAACCATTGGTCCATTGTGACGCCCGGATAGTTAAGCTACAGTAACCCTCACGCTAATGATGCCACGTCACCACGATCACTGTTGATAATCTCACATTAGTTTAGGACGATCCAAATTCAAATTTTGAAACAAAGGCAAACAACAAAAGCTTTGAAAACATTAAAACCAAAATGTTTGCTTTGTGGAAAATAATACATATTAACTGTCGGTGAAGGAACCACACATTTATAATGTGTTTTAATGCACTATCATAATTCAAACAGCAATAAAAACTATTGTTTGAATGCTCTTGAATTAATAAACAAATACAATCTACTTTAATTATAGTGACAAATTATTTATGTCAGTAGCATATCTATTAATCCTAATTTAGGTGCTACCAGTAGCTTTTATAAAACTAGAATAAAAAAGAAACTAACGTAAAACAGAAATAAATAAAATAGAATAACAATTCAAAATATAAAAAAAAAAGAAAGGAGGAAACCTCCCTCCCCCTCTGGGCCTCGGCCCAACTGGCCACCAGGCCAACCAGGCCGGCCCACCTAACCCCCTTGTTCCCCTTCCTCTGTTCACCCCACCCCCCATGGACGCAGAGCGCCCGTCCACGGCTCCGATGGCCACGGGGCGGCCATCCGGCACCCCTCGGCGGATACTAGGTCGCCGTCGACCCCCTGCCTTGGACGAACCCTAACTACCCCCGCACACACCCTCTCCCCCTCGCGCTTCAGATCCGCCCGCGCCCGAGCGCTGCCATGGCTATGCCGCCGCTGTCCGCATAGCTACGGCCGCCGCCTCACCTCTCCGACCTATCCGCTCGCTCCACCTCCATAAGCCACGTCTCCGCGTCAAGCTGTGCGGCGCGGGACACCCTGGAATGCCTTCCATGACGCCGTCTATCTCCTCTGCATCGTGCTTCTCGGCCTCGTCTTCCTCCGTCAGCCACCGCGATGCCTCCGACGAATCCGACGCCGCTGCAACTACTAAGCTCCCAACGAGCCCCCGTGCGCTCCCACGGTGAGCTCCCGTTCTCCCCTCCCTCCTCTCTGCGTCGTCTCGCCCGCCCCTTAGCTCGCCCCGCCATGGACGAAGCTCGTTGTCACCATTACCTCACCACCGCGGCCACCGCACGCGCAGCTCGCGTCCGAGTCATGCGCCGTGCTCAGCACGCCCCCAGAAGACGAACGCCGGCCCCAGCGCCGCCGACCGTGCTCTGTGGCCTCGGGTTCACTCCTGCCCGAGCTCCGGTTGCCGCAGACCTCATCGCCAGAGCCGAATCTGGCCACCCCGGGTCGAACTACTACCACCACTGGACGCCCCTCTTCACACTCACCCGTTTGCTTCCTTCTGCGCGTGTTTTGGACGCCGGAGGACGGATCCCGTCGTTGCCGCTTGGCCCCGGCGGTGTCCATTGCCGCACTCACCACCGCGCCATCCCCGGCCGCGCGCGCCCACATCCAGTCGCGCCCGCGCCCGCCTCTTGGCCTCGCCCGCCACCGCTCCTGCACCGCGCTGCCGCTGCAGCTCTGCTGCCTGCCCGCTGCGGCTCCGGCCGACGCCTGCGCCACTTCCATGCCGCCCCCATCGTTCCGTCGTCGCTATCACACGCCTCGCCGCCCGCGGCCCTTCCCCGCCTCTGCTGCGCATCGCCGTCGCCGCGCCTCCGGCCAGCCCCGCCGCCCCTCCATGGCCTCACCACCGCGGTTGCCAGCCGCGGCCCCGACCGGCCAGCGCTCGTCGGCGCTCTGGTCCGGCGCCCCGGGGCTCCGCTCGCCGCGCCCGGCGGCCTCACCCCGTGCCCGGGTGGGCTTCGGCCTTAACGGGCGCCCACCCCGCAGCCCCGTTAAAACCGCCCCACTAAGGCCCATGTGCCTATGGCACGTGGGCCCCGCCCCTTTAAAAAGAAAAGAAAAAAATATTGAAAAAATATAATAACTAATTAATTAAATGAATTAAATTAATTAACTTAATTAATCTTAATTAACCTAATTAATGAGATTAGTTAATTAAATTGTAGTTAGTCAATATGTGTGTATGACAGGGGGGCCCACCCCTGTTGACCAGTCAACCGTTGACTGGTCAACTGGGATTCCTGGACCCACATGTCATACACAGTGGCTAGCTGCTGCTGTGTATAAAAAGTATTTGATGTTTTAACTCGAATTTAATAACTAATATTAAATTCAGTAAATGAATAAAACTTTGAAAATTAATATAAAATAATCCGTAACGCGGATGAAAATACTTTATATATGAAAGTTGCTCAGAATTTCGAGACGCATCCGAATACGCGGTCCGTTCGTCTACCGCACATCCCTAGCATAGCGAACCTACAACCGTCCCCCTCCGGTCCATTTGTCTGAAAATGCCTAACACCGGGATTACTTTCCCGGATGTTATTTCTCCCAGCCAGTATCACTTAGTACCACGTTAGGTCACACGTAGCACCGCGTATTTCCATGTTATGCTTTGTGGTGCGATGCTTGCTTTATATTTATTGTTTCTTCCCCCTCTTCTCTCCGATAGACATCGGGACTGGGACCACTGAGAGTGATCGACTGCGACGACGAAGACCCCTCCTTCTTGCCAGATCAACCAGGCAAGCCCCCCCCTCTTTGATAACCAGATATCGCCCATTCTCCTCTCTCCTATTCTTGCATTAGATTTGCTACATCATGATGTTTCGATAGCTCCTATTCTGTTGCATAGCCTGACATTGTTGCTACCACTGTTGATACCTTATCTGCTATCCTAATGCTTAGTATAGGATGCTAGAATTCCATCAGTGGCCCTACATTCTTGTCCGTCTGCCATGCTATACTATTCGGACGTGATCACTCAGGTGGTGATCACGGGTATATACTTTACTATTACATACACATGATGATGATTCGGTTATGGGGGCTGAAGGGGCGGGTGGTTCCACACAGGTAGTGGTGGGCCTGGGTTCCCGGCAGTCCCCTGATGGTTACTTTGTGGCGGAGCGACAGGGCAGGTTGCGACCACCTAGGAGACAGGTGGGCCTGGCCCTGGTCGTTGTCCGCGGTTATTTCATAATAACACGTTTAAGGGGATCTTGGTATTTGATCTGAGTCTGGCCATTTGGTCTATACGCACTAACCAGCTAGGTGGGAATAGTTATGGGCACTCGACGTCGTGGTATCAGCTGAAGCCTTCTTGACGTCAGCGACTTAGCGGCGCGCGCCGGGTTGGACCGCGTAACGCAACTTCCTTAGTAATGGAAGTTGCTAGGTCTGCTCACCGGCCACCCTCACAACGTGCAGGTGTGCATTGGGCGATGGGCCCAGACCCCTGTGCGCTTAGGACTTAGACCGGTGTGCTGACCTCTCTGTTGTGCTTAGGTAGGGCTGCGACGTGTTGATCTTCCGAGGTCGGGCATGACCCTGGAAAGTGTGTCCGGCCAAATGAGATCAAGCCTGCTGGGTTATGAGGTGCACCCCTGCAAGGAAGTTAATCTATTCGAATAGTCGTGTCCCTCGGTAAAAGGACGACCCGGAGTTGTACTCTGACCTCATGACAACTAGAACTGGATACTTAATAAAACACACCCAGACAAGTTCCAGATACAACCCGGTGATTGCTTTCTCACAGGGCGACGAGGGGAGGATCACCGGGTAGGTTTATGCTATACGATGATACTTGGTAAACTTACCATCTATTCTATTCTACTGCTGCAAGACGGAGGCTACCAAAAGCGAGGATACTTGTTACTTCCAGCTACTCTCTTCTTCTGCTGCAAGATGGAGGTGGCCTGAAGCGTAGTATTCGATTGGATTAGCTATCCCCCTCTTATTCTGGCATTCTGCAGTTTAACCCACATATATTACCCCTTTACACAGATATCATTGCATATGTAGTGTAGATCCTTGCTTGCGAGTACTTTGGATGAGTACTCACGGTTGCTTTGCTTCCCCTTTTCCCCCTTTTCTTCCTTTCTTCTTGGATGACGCAACCAGATTGATGGAGTCCAAGAGCCAGAAGATCCCGAGGATGTTTCTACGTGGAGTTCGGCTTCGAAGAGTAGTTAGGAGGTCCCGGGCAGGAGGCCTTGCCTTTTCGATCGTTGTTACTTTTGTGCTAGCATTCTTAAGGCAACTTGTTTAACTTATGTATGTACTCAGATATTATTGCTTCCGCTGACTCTTGTGTATTCGAGCTTATGTATTCGAGCCCTCGAGGCCCCTGGCTTGTAATATAAAGCTTGTATTATTTTAATTTGTGTCTAGAGTTGTGTTGTGATATCTTCCAGTGAGTCCCTGATCTTGGTCGTACACATTTGCGTGCATGATTAGTGTACGGTCAAATCGGGGGCGTCACATCCATCCCCAGGGTGCCACAACCAATCCACCGAGATCTGTATTAAAGTTACCACCTTAAAGTTTCCCGTAGTTAAATATCTCTCTCACAACTTTCATGAAACTCTCATACCAATCCACGTCTACAAGCATGGCTAAGCAATAAGTAACAAAGTGTATATTCCCGGGTTGATCTCAAGTCATTGGGTTCCTACCTCATGAACTACAAAGCATCATCATAATGTAACCAGTCCTACTCATGCAAGTGTTTGGGGTTGAACTAATGCAATAAAAACTACGTATTTGGAGAGTATGATCAAAGTATGAACTTGCCTTGTACTGCTGATGTATATGATTCACGCTCATAACTCTTGATAGATCTACTCATCACACTTCGATCAATCTATCGTAAGCAATCAATAGTAATGACACATAAGCAATCACTCAGAAGATCGGACAGAATGAAGAAAACACTTCGGAAAACTTAGACAACAAGCGAATAACTCTTACAACAGAAACAAATTTCTAACAGTACCAAAATTAAGTGAATTTGGCCTTATCAGAAAGTTTAGGTCAAGAGCTTCGATTTGCAAAAAGAATCGACTAAACGGAGTTACGAAACTCAAGATATGACAAAAAGAAGTTTAAATTCAAATGTGTTTGAATTCAAATTTTAAAACTTTCAAAAACGTGTTTAACTTGTTTTACTGGATAGAGGGGATCATAACGAAGAAGTAAGCGTTGGTTTCGTTGAATTTGGATAAACGAGCAAAAAGTAGTGATCGTTTGAAAACTAGGGGCTAAACTATAAATAAAATATTCATGGATCGGTCCCTGGCCTAAGTTAAACAGAAAAAGAAAAAAATCTACCGGACGAATGTCCGCTACGAAAATGTACCGAACGAATCGGGTGAACGCTCGCTAACTAACGAACAAAAAAACCAATCTAACCTAAACCAAAAAAACGAAAAACCGTAGAAAACAGTCGGTTTTTACCGGTTAACCATGGCGGCGAGTCAACGGCGAGATCCAGCGGGATACGACGATGGCGCGGCGGCGGGCTCCTGGCGCAGCTGCGGCAAGACGGGGCGAGCGAGGCGGCGTGCGGGCGGAGATCCGGCGAGGGCGCGCGGTGGCGGCGATCCGGCGAGGGCGGCGCGGTGGCGGCTAAAGCAGGCGGCGGGCACGGGGCGGGTCAGGTGCGGGCACGAAACGGGTGGTGGGGCGATGCGGCCCGGCCTTATAAAGGCCCGATGTCTTGGGGAAGGGGCAGCCCGGACAGAGTCCGGCTCGGCCACGCCCAGTGTGGTCCTTTTTTTTAAACAGACAAAATAAAAGATTATACGAAATACAAATAAAATATAATATAGGCATATTATATATCAAATTTTTCGGAAAAAGAAACTATACAACATGAACATTTTTCCAGCATCAAATAATTTCCACAAAAATTTAAATAAATCAAACAGTGCTATTGTTGCAATAAAACCAATAAAATCATTTTTTAAAAGCCAAAATGATATCAAATTTATTTCTCTCCAATTTTCTACTGTAGGGAATCATTTTACCCTATTTTCCATATATTTTAATTTTGGAGAAAAATAATTTGAATAAAACCCAATAACTCAAATTTGAAAATGGGTTGCGGAATATTTCAAAAGAACTTCCAACTCATATTTCTTATAATTTGAAGAAGTCATTTTATCTTCTCTCGGGAAAATCGTTGAGTTGCATAAAGTATCTGAATTAAATAAATATATTTCAAAAATGAAATTCAAAATCCTTTCAAAACCCTTTTTCATTTATTAAATGCAAGAAGTCATATTATCTTCACTCCAGGATTTTGTGATGAAAAGAATTTGAATTCCTCGAGATCATAAATGTAAAGTGAAAATTTGGGAAAGTCATTTCATTCCCTCTCATTTTAACTTTCAAAAGTTTCAAATTTCACTCAATTTCACACATCACATCACACAAGAAATCAAAACTATCTATACATTTAGAATTTTGGGATGTTACAAACCTACCACACTTAAAATGAATCTCGTCCTCGAGATTCGAAGAGGCTAGCAAGAAATAGGTTGGGGTTCGGGGTCGGAGTCTCCTAACACATCCGTTGATCGGTATGGTCTAGTGTACTACCACACTTAGACGCATGGATATGATTCCATCAAAACTCACGTACTCCATCCTTATTGTTGACAGTGCCCATCTTCTCAGATCTTCGGAATTCTTGCTTCTCTGGGCTCTTCCGGTAGTGGCATAACCTTTGTCCTCAATTCTTGCGTCCCTTCATCTTGGTAAGGTTCTTCTGAGACTGGTTCTCAGCTGACAGGTCTGGCACCAATACTAAACAAATATCGATATCTCATGGTGGTCATTAAACAATTTGATTGGGTCCCTGCAGAAAATGGGTCTGGGCTTCATTCTCACCGTATGACCTACGGTTGGCAACAACTACCTTGTACAGGGGAAAAAATTGTCATACCATTCTAAGGTTTAAACAAGGTTTTGATATCGTCGTCTCTCTACTATGGATAAGTCACTCAGATCAACCATCCCGTATAACAAAGGCGAATAATAAGAGTAAGTCAGTATGGTGATCAATCCATTCCGCACCCAAATCCTTACCTTGTATATGGTTTAGTGAATCTCGCATTCTAACACTCGGTCATCCTCACAAGCATTGCCGAATTTCTCTTGTCAACGAACTAAGTTCGGATAACTCCATTGATTCTGCAAGCCAAACAACCATCTATCATTTCTTCACAACCCTCGGGTTTTGCGTAAGCACCTATAAGATCGTCTGTTGACAAAGTCGTAACTTCTTCCGTGGTTTTTCCTTCAGAAGGAGTGTGCTTGCTTATTTGACAGGTCCTGGGGCCTGTGGGTTATGTCCATCTCATCACTTGTAACACTTGGTCTCATCATCGGGTTGCAACTGATCATTCTTCCAACATCCAGCTTCCTTGGCTTTCTTAAATCCATCCAATAATATGGGATCCCTTGCTTATGTTGGTACAAACTAGGATGTACTTACTCAGACTCTTCTTTGTATGATCCATTCCAAGGTCTGATGTAACTAGCTCTTGTATTCGGGTAACGTTGTTGGGTTCTACCACCCTTAAAATGAAAAAACACTAGTTTTCCTCATAATCTTATTCCATGCATCATGATTTCACTCATGCCTATAAAGTAGTAACTCATCAAATCCAAAGTCAATACCATGATGCTAACTTTATCGATTCACAATTGCTACAATCTCATGTGTTTCCATTACATGTCTCAACTCAACTACTTAGCACAAGCCTCCCTCTCCTTGGGACAATCTCTAGCATAGTTCCCTGCTTCATTACAATAGAAACATATTACTTCTGACAAGTCTCGTGGTTCCCTTGTGATTACGTAGCCTCCTTAGGTCCTCGGCTTATGGGCCCACTTCAGAACTTGTGTATCCTTAACTCATCCCTGGAGTCACTGTTGCTGCACACTCTAGCATTACACCCTTTTTAAATCCAATTGTACTTATTTCCTTCTTAACCTTGGGGTAGGCATCATATCAAAATAAACTCCAACTTATTGGTGCAAACTCCACTATTTGGGGCAACATTTTCCTTTCTATTGGTCCAGGGTTCACACAGAAAAAGTATCGCCCTAAACAGAATGCACTGGTTCCTCCGAAATTCATTTTTTCCTCATACCAAATCTTATATTACATCTTGTACCACTATTCAAAACTCAATTTTCAAAGGTGCTTCACTACAAATGTTGCCATCCACATAGTTTGGTATGGTCAAGCATTCCTTCCATCTTCATTTATTTGTCCTAGCTGAGGGTGCTTTAGTCCCACTGGAATTGTGCAATGTGATTCTTGAAATCATCGATCTTTTGCTTCATCATGGTGGCCGTGTGATTCATCTCCATCATCGATGCGTGCACCCCACGCAAGCATTCTTGAGTGTGACGGAGTCTTGCTTCAAGTATTTCTCCAATCTGGCGTATGGCCTCCATAGCAGCTTCACGAACAGCGTCGAAGAATGTTGTTCGCGGTACTCGAGAGATGAAAAAGTATTGACCCGTTGTTTTTGGGCAAACACCTTTAACGCGGTGGAGGTGTACCTCCATGTACCAAAGTTCAACTCCATTCTCCATGAAGGGATAACTCTTGTAGACTGCATCTCCTTCAAGGTGAATATGCTTCATCGTGTCCTTCAGGATCCTTGGGTAATCATGATCGCTAGTCAGGGTCATGATCGTTTACGGGCCCTTGAGAAAAGACTCGTCAAGGGTTGTCATCTGTAGGTATAAGATACAAGGGGTACTCAGGATAGTGTATGTATTTCCTAGGGTGAAATGTGGTTATTTTCCCGAGAAAGGTTTGGGGTCAGCTGGTCCATGGGTTCTAGGTTTTAGTCTGGGTGAGATAGCAAGAGAGGCACTCACAATCAACCAACAACTCATAACATTTTATATGAGATTCCAAACATATCACCTTCTATTGCTTTACGAACTATTACAATGTTCTTTCCATAACTCATCTCAACATCATATTAAATGTGTATTCCACATTCATGCTTTATTCCAATATCAAGATCGTAACTACTCTTCTCAATCTTTACTCGGGTCTGAACCTTCTCTGGCAAAAATGCCTCACTTCCTTGCAGCGTAAACAAATGACATCAGAAAAAACTAGGTACTTCATGGTGACTATCTTGGTTTACAGGGCTCTTGGCTTCCTTGTGGGGCAGTTGCTAGCGTAATGACCTAAATCCTTGCACGTGTAACATGTGATGTGACTCAGGTCCTTTTCCGCAGAAATTGGGTTGTTCTGGTGACACATGCTCCTTCTCTTCCTCGACTTCTTTGTTCCTATCAATTCTGCTATCTTTTGTGGATCAAACTCCACCTTTTCTATCGGGAAGTCTCCCAAATACTCTTGGCTTTCCTTCGTGCAATACTGTGAAAGATGTCCTTTTCCCCACATGAGTAGCAAGCATGTGAGTAATATCTGTTTAGGCCTTCTCCATCAGGGTCGTCAATACCTTCCTCCATCGTGGATTCCTTTAAAATTTCCTCAAGGGCTTCTTCCATTGCTTCTTTCTTCTGCTGGATAGTTCATTGTACCATGGGGTAAATGTGACACTGAGCAGGGTAGTGGGTAATCCCTTCACACAAGAAACAAGTAATCTGCCTAGTTGCACATTCTTCAGCCGGGTGACTTTCTTCACAATTAGGGCATTCATTCTTGTGCTCCTCCTGGGTGTGTCCTATTTCTCCACAAATCCTGCAGGCGCAAGGTTTCTTCTTCGGGTTGTCACCATGCTTTTGGATAAGACGTGATCTTAACAGAATCTTTTTGAATTCCTCCCAACTTTTTGTTCCATTAGACCCTTGTATGGATTGATGCATTTTCCACCATGTTGCAGCATTTTCTGTAAAGTACTGAAGAGCGTATTGAACTTCATTCTTCCTTGAAATCATTTTTTTTCCTGAAGTGATCCTCAATGTTTGGTATCCATAGCTCTGCCTCCGGCAGGGTCATCGGTTCAGAGACTTCAAGTCAATCTTCATTCATCCTCTATTGGGCCAAGGGTTTTGGGATGAGATTCGGAAGATGGAGAGAGATACACTCAATACAAACAATATTTTTTAAAGACGGGTTTTATTATGTGGCCGTTGGAAAAAACCTCAAACAAATGACAGCTCACAATCGTCGCATCTAACGTAAGTACTTGACAAGGGTTTGGTCTTCTAAAGGTCAATATCTCTTCAAGGTCGCCAACTCTTCAAATCTTCGGAGTATCCATTGTTGTAGCTTCAACACTTCTAATGCATGGTAAAATCTTCTTTACTCCGAAGTGGTCAAAATGGAAAAGGGTATTGTCTAGCTAATTAAGGTAAAAGGGAAGATTTGACAAAGCTCGGAAAAGAAGAGAAGTAAAGAATCTTTTTGGGTAAGAAACATGTAGAAAATATGAGTTGAATGCTATAAAATTTCATGATGTGAGGATATGCACACGCTTTTTAGAATAGAGTTGACATAGTTTTGCTGGACTGGAGCGGGCTAGTTATTTGGCCACTAGAATCTGCTTATTATTACTAGGAATTTGGTTTCTCTGTGCTGGAGAAGTATCTATGAACATTGGAGTTGGTTTACTATCTCCTGGTGTTTTGATCTTTTGCAAAGACCTTTGTAACCCTTGAGACTCTAACATAGTCGTCTTCCCCTTGCATGCCTTATATAGAAGAATGGTGCTTTAGTTATAAAACATGCTAGGGCAGAGAGATGGAATAAGTACTGAAGAATAGAAAGGCATGACATATTGACATGTATTCCCTCCATGGCTCCATCCGGAAATAAATGGATGTGTCTAGGCATATTTCATTTCTAGATACATCAATTTTTATACATTTCTGCGACATGTAATCCGGACGGAGGGAGTATGATGTAAGATTAAGGGATACGACAGGACAGCAGAGTAAAAAACACTAGTTGAATGCAAAACTGTGTGATAGCAGAATAGATACTAGAAAAACACTAGGGCAACATATGCTTGTATGATTGGGAAACTAAGATGGCATTGCAACAGACTACTAGTGCAGCACTTCAATGTAAAAAAAACATGGTATGGTAGACAGATGAAGTACATACTAATGAATAACAATGCATAAGATATTTAGAAGTAGGATGTCGAACTAAGCAGATGGCATTGCAATAGAGTAGAATGACAGTACTTGAATTTGAAAATATGTTATCATGAATGGAATAGGTACTGAAAAACGGGAAGGCATGACATATTTAGACTAGCCATAGTGGGAGTAACTTTAGCAGTAACATCGAGTCCAACTCAGCAAATTTGCTTATGTGGCAGTGAGTTATTGAGGAGAGAGGTAGTTTGAGTAACTTAGCTAGTTACTGTAACATCACATGTCCCAATGCAATATGAGTCTATAACCTAATAAATGAAGCTTTGCATGACACCACACTTATGTTACTACCCACTATGAAGGTAGTAACATAATCTAGGGATATGTTTATGTTACTAGTGTATGTTACTCTCCATTGTGGCTAGTCTTAGATGGATGATCAGCAGGCTAAGCACATGGCATTGCAACAGAGTAGATGCACTCCAGGACAGCGTATGCATGTTGTACCCATATCACATGCCAAGTTAGAGCAAGGACCTTGTGGGGTGAATATGATTCGACATCTTTCTGCAATTCTTTTGAACTCGTGCACGCAAGTTAACATGAGTGAGGGCACTAGTCCCTCTAGCAGTCATGATGAGGGTAGCTAGAGCACACCAAGCAACCTGCCTAAGGCTGCTACCAAGACAAGGAAGAAGAAAACTTTTGACAGTGATGATGAGAACTTTGTGGCTGATGAGGCCACTTCAAAGAAGAAGGTGCTCGGGAAAGAGTATGGCACAGTTGCTGCAACAAAGTGAGGGATGAATAAGAAGGCCCCTGCCAAAAGAGCTCCCATGTCAAAGGCCAGAGCATCAACTCAAGAAACAATGGTGTTCACTCTTGAAACCAGAGATGATGAGCCAGTGGGAACAAAGAAGAGGGCCAGGAAAACCAAAACCAGGGTGATTGGCAAGCCATCCATGAGAGATGATGATGATGAAGCTGAAGAAAAAGAAGAAGAAGATGCTGCACCAGCACCTAAATCTCAGAAGCTGATTAAGGATGCCATTAAGTCAGGGGTTGCTCCTTCAAAGCCCAAGACTGCCCCCAAATCTGCTGCTCAAGCCACCAAGTCTGCACCCAAGAGAAGCACAAGGAACATTCCAGCTTTAGGAAAGAATAAGGCCCCAGTGCCTGAAATTGATGAAGATGCTGAGGTCCAAGTGCTCAGAAAATCGAAGCCCAAGATCCCTGATCATGATGATAATCATATTGTTGCTGAGGACATGAAGTTGAGGAAGGATGTAGGCCTCAGAAGATGGACACAACCTGATCCATATGTTGTGAGGAGAACAACTATTGTGGATTATAGGTTCCATACAAAAGAACAGCAAGACTTCTATAAGACCATTCTGCTTGACAAGAAGCCAATGGTATGTGACATGAGATGGGTTGATTGGGAATACATCAAGGAAATGAAGATCATTTTCCAAGTGTGCGTGAAAGCTTCAAGGCTTGTGGTGTTGACAAGTTTGTGGGTCAGAAGCTGACAAAATGGAATGATGAACTCATCATGCAATTCTACTCTATAGCACATTTTTATCTAGATGGTAGAATTGTGTGGATGTATGAAGGTACAAGATACCAGTTAACTGTCGATGAGTGGGTCAAGCTGATAAAAGCCCCTAAAGAGCATGAGGATGACTTGGATGTCTATGCCAAGAAGAAGAAAGACCACAACTCTATGGCCAACATGTACAAAGAGATCCCTGATACAGCTTTGGAGACACATAAATTTGGATCTGTACATTACATATTGTTTGGTCTAGCTACAATCAACACTATATTAAGGCATACATTGTTGCCCAAATCAGGAGATCAGAAGATGATCAGATGCCATTCAATCAACTTGCTGCACATTTTTAATGTGCCTCAGAAATTCAAAGTTATGAGCCTGATTGTAGAGACAATCAAGAGGACTGTTGCAGACCAGAAGAGATCATGTGGGTATGCTCCACACATTCAGGAGCTCAACAACTCCAAGAAGGGCACAGACACATACTTGTTGGACAAGGAACATCTACCCCTATATCCTGAATTTGGGGACAACATAGTTGTGATGGATGAGAATGAACCTTCATCAGTGCAAGCACAAGAAAAGAGAGCCAAAGCTAGAGCTGAGAAAGCTGCAAAGATGCCAAGTGTTGAAGAGACACCTCAAGTGTCCCTCAAGTCAAAACAAGATCAAATGGCATATCTGATTCAAGCAATTTGAGGATTGAGAAGGGCTTGGCCACCCTAACTCAAAATCAGGAGAGCTTGGAGAGGATCATTGAAACAAAGTTCTATGATCTTTATCTGAAAGTGACTGAGATAGACTGCAGTTGAGCAGCTCCAGGAGGAAGCAGAGGAGATGAAAGGGTAGGCTACCACATATGCCTTTCAGAGAGTGCCTAGAGGTCAGAGATCTGCTGCAGTGCCCATACCTGACACTAGAGCTACTACATCAGCACCAGCAGCTACAGCTTCAGTGCCACCTCCAGTTGCCACTCCACCATCTCCAACAACATCTACAGATGCCTTCGTCCTTGGAGTCCTCTCAAGACCACCTCCCGAAGATCAAGCCTGAGAGACGCATAGCACTATGCATTTTCAAACTTTTTGGTAACTTGTTGCCAAAGGGGGAGAAATATGTATAGATCGTAGGCTTCGAGAGAGAGTGCTTTTGCTTCTTGGTCTCTTGCTATTTGGTTGATACATTGGTGTGTTTGCTTGATACCTTACGTTATGTATGTGAGATACTTGTTTGATCAAGTGATTGATCATATGCTATCTTAATGCTTGCTTGAATGATATTATCTTTTATATTCCTATATGATAATTCACTTTGCTTGGTGATGAGTGCATGCTTTTAGTTTATATCATTTTGAGCGCTCCACCAAGATGTATGTGACATGGAAGAGTAACCCATGATCCTAATCGATTGTGCATTTATATTCAACAGCAAATTTTAAATAATGCACAAATTTAGGGGGTGCTTTTGCTTATCACATACTTCTCAAAGCGACGATGTATTTAAATCTTATTATCATTTGTCGAAGCTTTGATCTATATGTTGTCATCATTACCAAAAACAGGGAGATTGAAAGTGCAACTATCCCTGGGTAGTTTTGGTAATTACTAACAACATATAGCTCATTGAACTAATGCTATATCAAGATAAATATTTCAGGAGAGTTCAATGATTGGCATGGCATGGATTAAAAATGTGGACCCCTCAAAATGCTAAGGACACGTATTGGCTCAAGCTCAAAACTCTACATTTTCTATTTTAGTGATCCAAGATCACATTGAGTCCATAGGAAGGCCAATACTTTTAAAAGGGGATGAGGTGTTGCTTAATGGGTTTCTTGCTCAAAATGCTTAGTGATATGCTCCAAAACCCTCAACCACTTTCTCACATTCTCACATCCACATATGTCCCAAACCAAAAGCCAAACTTGGCCCCACCGAAACTTTCTATCCGGAGCCACCGAGTTCTCTTGACATAGCCATTGCCACAAACCCTAGTCACTTCGGTCTCACCGATAGAGATCTCGGTCTCACCGAGATGGGATTGCAAACTCTCTGTTTCCCCTCATAATGTTTCGGTCTAACCAAGATGAGCGATCGGTCCCACGAGTTCGCAATGCAAACTCTCTGTTTCCCCTTTGTAACGTTTCGGTCCAACCGAAACGAGCGAATCGGTCCCACCGAGTTTGTCTGACCAACTCTCTGGTTAGCTTATTACCAAAATAGGTTCTATCGAGTTTGTGTAATCGGTCTCACCAAGATTACGTTATGCCCTAACCCTAATGAAATCGGTCCTACCGAGTTGATCATATCTGTCCCACCGAAATGCCTAACGGTCACATTATGAACTAAATCGGTCTGACTGAGTTCTCTTATTCGGTCCCACCGAGTTTGGTAAATTGTGTGTAAAGGTTAGAGTTTGTGTGGAGGCTATATATACCCCTCCACCCACTCTTCATTCATGGAGAAAGCCATCATAACATGCCTACACTTCCAACATACATTTTCTAAGAGAGACCCACCTACTCATGTGTTGAGACCAAGATATTCCAATCCTATCATACGAATCTTGATCTCTAGCCTTCCCCAAGTTGCTTTCCACTCAAATAATCTATCCACCAAATCCAATCCTATGAAAGAGAGTTGAGTGTTGGGGAGACTATCATTTGAAGCACAAGAACAAGGAGTTCATCATCAACACACCATCTATTACCTTTTGGAGAGTGGTGTCTCCTAGATTGGTTAGGTGTCACTTGGGAGCCTCCGTCAAGATTGTGGAGTTGAACCAAGGAGTATGTATGGGCAAGGATATCGCCTACTTCATGAAGATCTACCCTAGTGAGGCAAGTCCTTCGTGGGCGATGGGCATGGTGGGATAGACAAGGTTGCTTCTTCGTGGACCCTTCATGGGTGGAGCCCTCCGTGGACTCAAGCAGCCGTTACCCTTCGTGGGTTGAAGTCTCCATCAACGTGGATGTACGATAGCACCACCTATCGGAACCACGACAAAAACATTTGTGTCTACAATTGCGTTTGCATTCTCCAAACCCCTCCCTTTACCTTGATATGCAATTGTTTTACATTCCGTTGTTATACTCTTAAAATTGCATGTGTAGGTTGATTGCTTAACTTGTGCTAAGTTGCTAAAATCTGCCAAGAATTAAAATTGGGAAAAGGCTAGATTTTTATTTGGTCAAGTAGTCTAATCACCCCCCTCCCTCTAGACATACTTTCAATCCTACATAGCACAGTTGCGGTAGCTACTGGCGGCAAGAAAGCAGAGAAGTCGCGACGGTCTACGGCTATGGGGAAGCAGCGTTGGGGCCCTGGACGCATCTGAAGTTGGTGCCGCTCCGGCACCGTGCACAACGGCGGGGGTGAATCGGCTCCGGTACGGTTCACGCGACCGTCGTCGAGGCAGCTCCAGTAACACAAAGGAAGAGGCCCACAGGCCCATGCACGACGGCGAACGGGCAGGCTCTCCAGCATTGGGTAGGAGGGCGGCCGTGATTTTTGTGCGGTGGTGGCGCCATGGAGGAGGGGCTGAGGTTTCGCGGCTAGGGTGAAGGGAGTTTCCGGGGAGAAGGTGATTTGGTGCGCACGATGTACGAATTGGGGAACTCGGAGGGGGAACCATGTCTTACGGACGCATTTGTCTGAAATGTGGGGGAGTTACAGTTCTACCCCTGCCTTTAGGCTTCTGGGCTTGGGTCTATGTACTGAGGGTCGGGGATAGTAGAGTAACTTTGCTTCTCCCAAATAGTGGGCGGGAGGAATTTCGGGCGAGGAGGGCGTGTTTTGAAATAGTGGGCGCGAGTGATTTCAGGCGAGGAGGGAGTGTTTTGAAATAGTGGGCGCGAGCGATTTCGCGCGAGGAGGGCATGTTTTGAAATAGTGGGCGCGAGCGATTTCACGCGAGGAGGGTGTGTTTTGATATAGTGGGCGCGGGTGATTTCGGCCGAGGGGGCGTGTTTTGAAATAGTCGGTGCGAGCGATTTCGGCCGAGGAGAGAGTGTTTTGCCGCCCATGGTTTATGAACTATTTGGCACCTGTCATTTCGGCTGAGGAGAAGCCACGCTTGGATGAAGTTACGAACCTACCCTCGATGTACAACGGGCCAATTGATGTGTGTCCCCACATAGGCCGGTAATATCGCGTCTCCCATTTATTTGCTCGGGCGAATTCCATGGAGCAGAGGGTGTTTAGCGGTTCGCTCAAATTTTGGGAGAACGAGCATCCACTTCTACCTTACCAAGTCGATTCGAATCAAATTTTGAAATATTACGTTGCCACTTGTTTTTTAGATGGTGAGATGATGCTCAGGACGAATGTATTTTTACATGCTCGTTGCTAACGATTTACTATATGACAAATAGTTGACCCACTCATAAACGGGAATCAAACCCAAAATGAAATATCTTGATTCAGCGAAATAGCTCGTTCAACAGGTCAAAATAGTGAACTAAATCCAAAATTGAACACCTCAATTGAGTAGCATGTTGTACAGTCTTATAGTACTCCATGAACATGTTGAAAGTCAAATTAATGAACTTGTTTGATACGCATATCTCCGTTCATGTGTGGATTGCATACAACATGTTCTGCAATTCAAATATTTGATGCATAAAAGTGACCTCCCCCTCTCACGGGCTCGTGTTCTCTCTCTCGCCGACAATCTTCAATTCTATCGCACACATCCAAACACAAACCTTATGGTCCCTCTCCCTTTATCTCTCTCCGTGTGTGTGGGGGGGTCTTTCTAGTTCGCATGCACACTCCATGTATAGGTCTCTCTGGCACACTATGTATGGTTCTCTAGTCCAAGATATATATCTTGGGCACTCATCGTACGCACACAAATTCCCTGGCTCGTTGCCCGTAACTCTCTCATGCACCACTTTGCCGTCTTGGAGCTCTTCCCTCTCTCTCTCTCTCTCTCTCTCTCTCTCTCTCTCTCTCTCT
>LR738711.1:265205701-265223098 GCA_902687465.1 Secale cereale | reverse complement strand
TCTAACTCTCCATCTCCCTGGGTCACACATACACATGCATATCTCACTCACACTTGATAGACCCGTCTAAAACTCTCCATCTCTCCCTCATTCTCTCTCCATATCACACGCACACTGTTGTCGCTTAAAGCTACATTGGTATTTTCCCAAAGAGGAAGGGATGATGCAGCACAGCGGCGGTAGGTACTTCCCTTAGATGTGAAACCAAGGTTATCAAACCAGTAGGAGAACCAAGCAACACAATGTAAACAACACCTGCACACAAATAACAACACCTAACAACTCGACGTGTTAAAGGGGTTATCAATTCCTTTCGGGTAACGAACGTGAGAGAGATATAAATAATGGTAGATTGGTTGATAAATAAGATAAATTGCAGCAAGGTATTTTTGGGTTTTTGGTTTAGTAGATCTGAAAATAAAATCAAAGGCAAATAGATCGCAAAGGCAAATATATGAGAAAGAGGAACCGGGGGCCGTAGGTTTCACTAGTGGCTTCTCTCGAGAAATATAGCAAACGGTGGGTAAACAAGTTACTATTGGGCAATTGGTAGAACTTCAAATAATCATGATGATATCCAAGCAATGATCATTACATAGGCATCACGTCCAAGATTAGTAGACCGACTCCTGCCTGCATCTACTACTATTACTCCATACATCGACCGCTATCCAGCATGCATCTAGTGTATTAAGTTCATGGAAAAACGGAGTAATGCATTAAGAACGATGACATGATGTAGACAAGATTCATATATTTATGGCATTAGATATGGATCTCGTTGTTTTATATGCAGGCTTTTGGCAGGTGCGGGCCTGGCAGTGGCCCCGCATATTCCCCCGGCAATGGTCTTGCCGGGGTCTCGTGGTTGTCCCGGGCAAGGATCTTGCCGGGGATCTTCGGCCGTCCTGGCAAAGATCTTGTCGGGGATCTTCGGTCGTCCCGGCAAGGATCTTGTCGGGGGTCTTCATCTTCTGGTCCTTATCTATATTCGCGGGCCGTTGGTCTTCACAAAGATTTCCATGCCACCATGCAGGCGCCCCTGAGTCTTGGTCTTGACGTTGTCGATGGTGTCAGAGCTCTCGAGCTCAAGGGTGGCGGCCTTGCTGGTGTTGTGCAAGTCGCCCCGGCAAGACTCTTGTCGGGGCTATGTAGACCGCCTCGTCAAGGGTGTTGCCAGGGGGAGCCCATCTTGCCCCTTTGCCCTTCATGCCCTTGGCTTGAGTGTTGCCTTGGTAGTCTCGTACCTTGACTTCCTCAACCCCGCCAAGCATGGCCGCAGGTGTGGCTACGACATGCTTGGCTTGGTGGAAACCTCAACGCCGAGGAGGTGGGTTGACCGCATCTGCGTCAGCACCAAGCTGGGGACTATGATGGAAGGCGGCCCAGGACTGCACGCGGCTGTGTCGATTGGGGCTCAGAGCCCAGCGCGACCATGGTGGAAGCGTGGCGACGGGATCCCGATGGCGCACATGAAGAAGGTTGGGGCGATAGTATGTGTTGTGGGGGCAACGACGCATCTGCCGTGGAGGGAGGTGGTGGCGGCGGCGCCTCTGCCGGGGATGAAGGTGGGGACGGCGACGCGTCTGCCGTGGAGGAAGGTGGGGGCGATGGCTCTTCTGCCGCTGGAGGGAGGTGGGGCGGCGGCGCTTGCTACCGGGAAGGGAGGTGGGGCAGCGGCGGCTGCTTCCTAGGAGGGAGACGGGGGTGGCGCGGAGAGGGCGTGCAGATAAGGTCGGGAAGGGCCTTTT
This sequence comes from Secale cereale, assembly GCA_902687465.1. Lineage (NCBI taxonomy): Eukaryota > Viridiplantae > Streptophyta > Magnoliopsida > Poales > Poaceae > Secale > Secale cereale. Next base: position 265,221,347 of record LR738711.1, on the reverse strand, counting down.
TTTCTCCGCATGTTCGGGAGTTCGGGGGGATCTGTGTCGGCTCCTTAAAGGGCCGCTCTGATCAGAATAACTATTTTGATGACAGGATCAGAATAGTGCTACTATATATATTCACTTTTGTAGACCAGAAATAAAGACTAATGGCTTCCGATAATGCTTTGAAAATTCCAATTGACAAAGTGTAAGGGCATATTTCTCCCTATGTGGTTTTGGTGATTGATGATAGTACTCTTGTGGACTAATCGTGTGCATTGAGCATTTCAGATATCTCATTTCTAGGCACAAGACGATTCGTTGCCCCTCGGAGCCTATCGAAGACATCGTTTCTCTACGTTTCTTTTCGGTGGATTTGAGTCATAGGAAAGTCGTACTACTAAGAGGGGGTCCGCATCGGAAAGGTTAGGGTGGAATCTTCACGTACACATATGTTCCTTTGCACCACCTTTCCTTCACTTCAATGGAGCACCATCCGTATTATCCGTGTCTCTGCAAAATGAAGGATGTCTAGTGCTATACTATGTGGGGCATGTGGTAGTAATGTTCTCTTGAGCAGTAGTACCGCACGGACCTGTGGTAGTACCGCTCTAACAAGCGGTAGTATCGTAGGGCTCTGCGGTAGTACCGCACCTTGCGAGCGGTACTACCGCGTACTCCAGCCTAGGTGCTGGCGCACACGACAATAGCCACGGAAGTAATTTTTTACTTTCGCCCCTACGCGGTAGTACCGCTCCTTGAGAGCAGTAGTACCGTGCCGCGTTTTTGCACAGTCCTTTGCGCAGCGAAAGTAGTCACGAACGTAATTTATTTCGTTCGTGCCATCTTCCAGTCCAGTTGAGTCATGCCTTGCAGTAGTACCGCAAGGGCGCGCGATAGTACTGCTCCAGTGGTTCTACCGCTCACTGCCTAGTGCAACAGGGCCTCGCCAGGTCACTGCCGCACTAGCGGTAGTACCGCACAAGCCTGCGGTAGTACCGTGACCTGTTGCGATAGTACCACAGCTAAGTGCGGTAGTACCGCTTGTCGCAGGCTGAGCTAGTGGGTAACGATTGGATCTTTTCCCCCACTATATAAAGGGGGTCGTCATACCCAAGAAGACCACATCTTCCCTCCCCAAGCTCCATTTTCGCCCGATATCTCTCCCTAGCCAATAAAACTTGTTTATTTTCTAGGGATTGGTTGAGAAGGCCCCGATCTACACTTCCACCAAGAGAAATTTGATTCCTCCCCACTAATACCTTGCGGATCTTGTTACTCTTGGGTGTTTGACAACCCTAGACGGTTGAGGTCACCTCGAAGCCATATTCCATTGGGGTGAAGCTTCGTGGTGTCATTGGGAGCCTCCAATTCAGTTGTGGAGATAGCCCCAACCTTGTTTGTAAAGGTTCGATCGCCGCCTTCAAGGGAACTGATACGTCTCCAACGTATCTATAATTTTTTATTGTTCCATGCTATTATATATTCTGTTTTGGATGTTTAATGGGCTTTATTTTACACTTTTATATTATTTTTGGGACTAACCTACTAACCCAAGGTCGTGTGCAAATTGCTGTTTTTTTGCCTATTTCAGTGTTTCGCGGAAAAGGGATATCAAGCGGAGTCCAAACGGAATGAAACATTCGGGAGAGTTATTTTTTGAACCGTATCTACCCAGAAGACTTAGAGTACACGCGAGGGAACAAGAGAGGTAGCCATGAGGGTCCAGGGCAAGCCCCCTCCCCTTGGGCGCGCCATCCACCCTTGTGGGCCCCCTCTGGCTCCCCCGATGCCCTCCTTCCTCCTATCTATATCCATGTACCCTGAAAACATCGAGGCAACACAGAAAACCATAATTCCACCACCGCAACCTTTTGTTCCCATGAGATCCCATCTTCGGGCCTGTTTCGGAGCTCCGCCGATGGGGGGATCTACCACGGAGTGCTTCTACATCAACACCATAGCCTCACCAATGAGTTGTGAGTAGTTTACCATAGACCTTCGGGTCCATAGTTATTAGCTAGATGGCTTCTTCTCTCTTTTTGGATCTCAATACAAAGTTCTTCTCGATCTTCGAGGAGATCTATTCGATGTAATATTTTTGCGGTGTGTTTGTCGAGATCCGATGAATTGTGGATTTATGATCAAGATTATCTACGAACTGTCACATCCCTAGCTTCTGTCTACCTAGTGCTAGATTGGTTGTTGCATCATGTCTAAACTTTTCTTTAAACTGGAAATGGGGATGTTTAAACCCTAGCACCAAATCAAAGCAGTTAGGTTTAACCTAAAATCTTTTCCAATGACCAAAATGCCTTCATTAATGTTTGTTAATTTTGGCAAGGCTTTGAGACCAAACCAAAAATAGTGAACATTTTTGTGGAATATTTTGGGCACTGATTTAAATCATACAATATTTGCATTTGGGCATTTAAATTTTATATATTATTTTAAATGTCCAAATATTCATGAACTGAAATGTTGGCTGTTGGAAATAATCCAAACAGTGGCCACAATCAGTCTCAAGATTTTCGAAAATGCTCTGGCATTTTTTTAAAGCCAAAATAATTATAGTAATAGAAACAGTAATTAAAATAGAAAGCAGTGAGGGAGAGAAGTACCTGGGCCTTCTTACCTGGCTGGCCCATGAGGAGGCCCAGCTCCTCTTTAGGCCCAGCCCACCAGGGGCAAGGTTGTCTTCAACCTTGTGCCCACTGGCAGCGAGTGCACGCACCCGACCACGCCACCTCCTGCTTCGCCGTGTCGCGCTCCCCTTCGACCCAATCCAGGCGCCAAGAGACGTGGACGAAGCCCCCGTAGCATTTCCCTCCTTCTCTGGTCACCTCCCCTTTCTCCCCGCTCGCTTTCGAGCTCGGCCGAACGAGCTTGTCGCCGCCGTCCACTGCTCGCATGGCGAGCGGCCACCACACACCTCGCCGAAGCGTCGGGAAGCTCTGCCACTCCTTACCTAACCTCCTCACTGAGCCACGCGCCTTGGGAAGCCCCGCGTCGTCTTCACCGTCGCCGTCTTCAACCTGCGGCCGCAGAGATCGCCGGCGACCGTGCGCCCGCTCCGACGCGTCCCCGAGCTCGCTGACGACGCCATCGAGATCGTCGTGAGCTCCTCCTTCTTTCCCCCCTGTCCCCTCACTTCTGCGTGTGCTCTAGCCCCGATCCCCTCAGTGACCGTGAGCTCACCGCCGCCGGCCATGTCCCTGCCGTGGCCAGGGCCACCACAGCCCGTGCCCGAGCGCGTCAACACACTCACCACACCGGCAGGAAGTCGTAGCACCTCTCTGCGCCTCCTCCCATGCACCGAATCATCATCCTCATCGATGCCCGAACTCCGGCCGTCGCCTCGCTCGTCGCCGGCACCGTTTCCGGCCACCCCAGCCGCTAACTCCGGTCCCATTGGATGCGGAAGAGCGCCAGCTACGCGTAGAGACCAACCGTGGCTCAAACCGTTGCCTGTAGGCGAAACCCGAGCCGCTCCAGCGTGCCTCCGCCGCGTTTTTGGTCGCCGCCGGCATAACTCCGGTGACGCCGACGTGGCAAGTCATTAGCCACTAATGACGCCCTAACTAACCCTCTAGAGCCACTGCCATGTGGGCCCTTGTACCTGTTTAGGTTAGTTTTATTTTCTGTTTAGATTAATCCTTTAATAGTGGGACCCATGTGTCAGCTTTGACTCTGCTGACGTGGTCGTTGACCTGACCCCACCTGTCTGTGACTCTAGGCAGCACTGTGTCACTGGCATGTGGAGCCCACATGTCAGAATTGACCTGGACCAGCCGTTGACCTGCTGACATCATGATGACACGGTGCTGATGTCATAAATGCTTTTCTGGAATTTTAAATAAATCAGAAATGATTTATTTATTTCGGAAAATAGCCAAAACTTCTAAAAATCATATAAAATCAACTGCAGCTCAGATGAAAATAATTTATATATGAAAAATGATCATAAAAATATGAGGAATCTGTTTATGGCATTTTCATGCATGTTTGAACAAGTTAAACCTGATGATCAAGTCAAATCAATTAAATGATAATTAAATAACCACATGTGGAGCTTGAATTTGAACCTTGGGTTCAAACCAACTTCATTCAATTGTGTTGCTAGTTGCATTAGCTCAATGCACAGCATATTGCCATGTCATGATCATGCATCATATTGTTGCATTGCATTGATTGTGTTCTTTTCTCTGTTTGTCGGTTTTGTCCCCTCTCAGTAGACGACGTTCTGACGATGAGTTCGATGACACCGATGAAGATCATTACTATCTTCAGAAGTGGCAGGCAAGCAGAACCTCCTTGTTCATTCCGATACAAACCCACTCTCTCGCTCCTGCTCTCTTTACTGCATTAGGACAACAACGTTTCAACTGTCACCTGCTGTGGTAGTTGAACCCCTTTCCTCTGCATGACCTGTCATTGCCACAGTAAATAGTTGAAACCCACTAGCATGAGTAGGAGTTGTTTGAGCCATGTTGTGCCTACTCATTCATTCTTTCTGGTTATGCCTGCTATTGCTTAGAGTTGTGTCAGTTCTGATTCATCGAGAATGAATTGGAATGTGGTGAACATGTCCTACTGTGTGTGAGCTAAGTGTGTGAACACGATTTGGTAAAGGTAGCGGTGAGAGGCCATGTAGGAGTACATGGTGGGTTGTCTCACTGGAACCGTCCTTAAGAACTGAGTTCTGTGTAAGTTGTGCAATGACTAGTTACTACCACACATTGGGTTCCGGTAACTCGACCCCTCTCAACTTATTAATCAACTAGATCTCTGTCCAGGAGTTGCAACTAGTTTCTAGTGTTTGTAGGTAGTGCTAGTAGTCTACCAAGTGGCACCCGGTACAGGTGGGCTTGGGACAGCCTAGGTACAGTGGCCCGGTGTACCAAGTGGCACCTTGTTGGTGGGCTTGGGAACCCTGTACACATCGTTTGGGGCCGTGAGCGACACCCCGGCCGGATCTCCCCACGGATGGAACCCGAATAGGCGATAAACCTGGACTAGAGTCTTGTGTGGTTAGTCAGGTCGTGGCCGACACCCTCGCCAGGCTTCCGCTTGAAGGTTGCCGAGATACACGACGTGTACATGGCGGTAAGTGGCGAGAGGGTGTGTGAAGAAGTACACCCCTGCAGGGTTAACATGATCTATTCTAATAGCCGGGTCCGCGGTTATGGACTTCTTGGATGCTTACGTGGTACATAGACAAGTGAAAGTGGATACTCTAAAATGCTCAAGACAAGTGTGAGTGCTATGGATGGCCTTCTCGTAGGGAGACGGGAATGGATCCATAGTGGTGTATTGATTGGTGAATATGTGGACTCGTGTGCGCCACCTCAAAAGAGTTACTTGCAGTTGTAGTTCAGGATAGCCACCGAGTCAAAGCTGGCTTGCTGCAGTCAAACTCCACCACCCTTTTGTTGATACTGATGCATATGTAGATAGTTCTGATGTAAGTCTTGCTGAGTACCTTTGTACTCATGTTTGCTTAATTTATGTTTTTGCAGAGAGACTTCAGTCTCACTAGTGGTTCCGCGTGGACTTCGACGTTTAGCTTGTTACCTCAGCTTACGGTCTTGTGCCCTTGGGAGGGTCTTGTAGATAGTCAGGCTTCTCAGCCTTTTTCTTTTGTAGTTGTCTGTACTCAGACATGTTATGCTTCCGTTGCCTGTATGCTCTGTGTGTTGGGTCATGTGACCCCTGTTTGTAATAAATGCTATGATGGCTCTTCTGGGCCTTTATCTATATGAGTTGTTGAGTTATGTTGTGATGCCATGTTGTACAGCACATACTTGCATGTTATGCGTACGTGTAATGTGTATTGCTATGTGTGGGATCCGACACCTAGTTGTTTACCTTTGGTAGCCTATCTTATAGGGAAATGTCTCCTAGTGCTTCCACTGAGCCTTGGTAGCTTGCTACTGCTCCGGAACACTTAGGCTGGCCGGCATGTGTCCTTCTTCGTTCATGTGTCTGTCCCTTAGGGGAAATGTCACGCGTTGTTCCTTTAAGTCCTTGTAGCTTGCTACAACTTGGGTTCATACGTTGATGACCGACACGTTCGTTGCTGGGTCATGTATGCCTGTCTCTGTAATTTAGCGCCACTTTTGGTTTATAACTAGTCATGTCGGCCCGGGTTCTCTATCATATGGATGCTAGCGACACTATCATATACATGTGCCAAAATGCGCAAACGGTCCCGGGCCAGGTATGGTGGAACCCGTGGGGATACTGTGCGTGAGGCCGCAAAGTGATATGATATGTTACATGCTAGACCTGTGTGACTTAGGATCGGGGTCCCGACAGCTTTGGTATCAGATCCTGACTGCCTGTAGGATTAGTAAGCCAAACTGGTCGAAGTTGTGTCTAGAAACTCCTTAATTATATTAAGGGAATTGATTGTGGAAGGGAACGTAAGCTCTTTTTACTCCTTTTACATATGACCTTCTGATCTGAGTCACCTTCTTCTATTCTACGGGGATTAAGAACTAGGCTTTCTCTTTTGTCTATCAGGATCACGTTAATTGTGGATTCAACTCTTAGTTCAGTTTATACTACTTCTGTGTGTTCAACTGTTGATCTCAGAACCTTGACATCCTGATGTCGAGTGGTTATGCTATCTTGTGCATGAGTCTCAAAAGTATTCTCGAGCATTTACAGCCGTTATGCTGTCCGAGTCATCCCATGCGGATTCTACCATTAAGAAACCTATGGGAAGGATTAATGATGTTCTTATTGTTGCCAATAGGAATTATGTGCCCGTAGATTTCATTGTTCTTGACATAGATTGCAATCCTTCATGTCCTATTATTCTTGGTAGACCTTTCCTTAGAACGATTGGTGCAATTATTGATATGAAGGAAGGAAATATTAGATTACAATTTCCGTTAAGGAAAGGTATGGAACACTTTCCTAGAAAGAAAATCAAATTATCATATGAATCTATTATAAGAGCCACTTATGGATTGCCTACCGAAGATGGCAATACCTAGATCTATCCTTGTATCGTGCCTAGCTACGGGCGTTAAATGATAGCGCTTGTTGGGAGGCAACCCAATTTTATTTTATTTGTTTTTGCTTCTGTTTAGGAATAAATATTGCATCTAGCTTCTGTTTAGATGTGGTTTTGTGTTTTAATTAGTATTTGTGCCAAGTAGAACCTTTGGGAAGACTTGTGTGAAGTTTATATGATCATGCAGTAAAAAACAAAAACTTTAGCACTCACGAGATTGGCTGTAATTTTTTACTGGAGAGTTCTATTTAGTTGATTCTTTTTGCAGATGATTAATAGACAAATTCCTCAGGTTTACCAATTTATTTCAATTTTTTGGAGTTACAGAAGTATTCGGAAGTTACAGATTACTATAGATTGTTCTGTTTTTCGTGTGTTGTTTGCTTATTTTGATGAATTTGTGAGTAGTGTCGGGGGGTATGAATCATGGAGAAGTTGGAATACAGTAGGTTTAACACCAATATAAACAAATAATGAGTTCATTACATTACCTTTGAGTGGTGCACTACGAGGAAAAAGCCTACTAATGGCGCCCCTAATTTGGCCATTAATGGCGCATTAGTGGTGCGCCATTAGTGCCACGCCATTAGTATATTTTACTAATTGCGCACCTCAGATGCGCCATTAGTATATACAACAGTGCGCCATTAGTATGCCTCCCAGGGGGCCATGTATACCCAGGTGCTTTGGCATACTAATGGCGCACAACAACAAGATGCGCCATTAGTAACTTCAACATACTAATGGCGCACTGTTTAATGATACTCCATTAGTATCCTATGGCATACTAATGGCGCACTGTGATGTGATGCTCCATTAGTATGAATATTAGGTTTTTTATTTATTTTTTAATTTTCTGTTTTTTGCACAGGTTACAAAATGTATTATTGGACAGAATATAGACAGCACACATCAACAACAGATATATCGAATACAATAGAAGATTAGTCTCTGAATACAATTCATCATATTAGTCTCCGAATACAATACATCATATTAGTCTCCGAATTGAAAAGACCGTACAAAGATAGAACATTATATTACAAGTCTCGAGACCGCGAGTAGCGAGTTTGTCTTCACATTACAAGTCGATATCGATCATCTAAACTACCATCACATAGAAGAGAGCTGCGGTCATCACGATGAGCATCATCACGATGAAACTCGTCTTCATCCGGTTCCTCCAACGCTCCCTCCCCTCTCCCGCTAGATAGCGGGCGTACCTAGATTCCGCCTCGGCCCTAGTGGTGTACCCTTTGTAACTGTTACCGCTGAATCGGTGAACCTGTCTCCGACACTCCTCCCAGTCGCCGTAGACTCCGGGAACCTTACCCTTGTACACGACATACGACGGCATCGCTATGCACTAGCCAAACGAAACGTTAGTACCAATTCACAGACAATACATAAGCAATATATAAGTATGCAACAGAACGATCGGAAGAGAAAAGCAAGACATTAATAGCATCGACTACATCTAAGTTGAACGACTCTCGAAACCAAAGAGACATACTACAAGTTCATTAAAGTTTAATTACAACATGAGCCAATCGATGTTTCAGAACTAGACACAGCATCACTGCTTTCGACTCGACTCAAGGTACCGGAGCGTGGATGAAGCCGCCGTCTATCGTGGGAGTCATGAAATCACGGGCGTTGTCAGCCTGCATTTGTAGCATTGTGTCGATGTCACTGTTGGACGGTTGATTTCTGAGGTAGAACTGCCCCGAGGTACGAAGGACATCTTGATGGATGATTTCCGCAAACTCCGTCTGGATGCGAAAGAATTCTTGTCTGATGTCCGCGTCCTGGATTGCCGACACGCTCGCGGCCCAATCTTTGAGTTTACTCGGTAGCAGAAGTTGATGATGGTCCCGTACGATCGCCCGCATGTGATGGATGGCATAGTAGGCACCCTTCTGACCGCCAGGCGGCTGCTTGACGCAGCAGAACGTCGTATTGTGGGAGAACACGTGCTTGCCGTACTTACGAATAGGCCTGGTGAAGGTGCCTCCAGATTTGGCGTAGCCGGGGAGAACATCATCAAGAACCTTCTTGACATTTGTGTAGTCTACGTTCGACTGACGGTCCGGGTCGAAATATGTGGCCATGGAATATTTGCGGCTTAGGAGGATGAGCGTGCAATGTGTGTCACTGCAGAAAACACGGAATGTTAAAAGAAAAATGATCGAAATCTAAGAATTCATATGTTACGGGGCGGTTAAGGGGAGGATTTACTCGGGAAAGTAAGGCACGAGGAAGTTATCCTTATCTCGGTTTGCCAGAATGACGCCTTCGAGGTAAGAACTCGCGACTTGCCGGTCCCCAGCGCTGCCCAAGATCTTGGCACGCATGTAGAAGGGGTCGACTATCACGATGTCTGGGGTCTTGTCGCGAATGATCTGCATCTCCATACCCAGCGAAAATAGCCGAACGAAGGTGTAGTGCAGCGGATGAAGATTCAACATAGCGTGGATGTCATCAAACCGCAGGGCGATCGTACCCCCGATAGAGTTATCCACAAAGCCCTTGCCCTCTGTCACCTTGTCCGCGAAAACCGGGTATGCCACATCCTTCTCTCTGAGACGCCGCTTCTCCAAAGAAAGAACACTGTCATGCAGACTCCGCATAGCACCGGTTGCAGCATCGAGCATATTTCTCGATAGCATCGGCCTACCCGCCACATGCACCCTCCTCATTACATCCTCAGGTGAAGGTGGCCCGTCCTGAGCACAGATCGTACGCAGTGCCGGCTGGCTCGCACCCTTGTTAGTCTTCCTTTTGCGTGCCTTCTTCTTCTCCTGTAATGGGGCCGAGTTCTGCTCACAGACTGCCTTCTTGAGTGTGTTGGCGCTGATAATATTTTGCACCTCGCCTATCTGAGGCTCGGTGAAGTCAGCAGCTGGAGGCGTCTCCTGAGAGCTGAACGGCACACGACGCCTGTTGCAACTTGGCTTCTCCGTGGTACCAGCTAGATCGCGCACGTCTTTTGTTGGTTTGGGTTCTTGAGAAGGAGGCCCCATGAAGTCGCCACCGTACCCATGATCGGCAAAGTACTGATCGACATTGGCAAATGCATCGTCGTCGTCGTCGTTCTGATCCTGTGCCATATGCATGTTTGGATCCAGTGGCATAGGGATGTCCGGCACTGTTGCGGCGGTCTTGCCATGGGGCCGACTTGGCGCCGGCATGACTGGCGGTGTTGTCTTTGGGGTGGTGTCCCCCGCCCCCAAACGAATCTGGCTCTTCGGCCAAAGCAGGGGCCAGCTCAGGCAGGCGCTGAGGGTCATCACGTCATCATCGTCGGCCCCGACGGGTCGAATCGGAGGTAACAACTCGTCGCAGCCTGGCAGCACCCGAACCAGTTGAACCCTAAACAAGTTGGGTGGCATCTGGGTACCGTGGAACACGGGGTTGCCCGGTTGAACGATTTTGCCCTTGGCGACATCGACCAACTCGTTGTTCACGAAGTGCAGGAGAGTGCACGGAACGTCGGCGGCGCCCTGCGAAAACATGTAGGGCGTCAGGGATACCCAGTCAAAGGCAAGGAGATGAAGTCCTCGGCCGAGAGAGGCTTAATTAGTTACCGTGATGATGGCGTCGAGCTCGGCTAATGTCGAGGCACCGCCAACGGCGGGCGTGCAGTTGACGGAGGGGCCGCTTGCTACAGAGGTGCCGGCCGGCGTACACCCGGGTGCATTAAGCTCCCGTGCCGGCGTCGGAGACACCAATGCCGCCTCCGCCGGAGACACCAATGGCCCCGCCATCGCGTTCTGCGAGTTGCTGGTCGTGAAGCTAGGAATCGTGGGCGGCCCCTGTTGGCCGCCCGCAATCCACGCACTCAACCCCTCGATCAAGGTAGGCACAATGGCGGTGATTGTCGCTCCGAGTTGTTGTTGCACTTTCTCTTGGACAATCTCCGGAATCCGCGCCACCTGTGCCTTGAGTTCTTGAACCTTGCGCGCCTGGCTTTCCGAGCTGGTCTTTTTCTCCTTTTGCCCACCAGCGTTATAGTATGACGACCATTTTGTCGACAAGCCTTTGCCGGCCACACGACCAGCTGACGTCGGCTTACTGAGCTTATCCTTGTTCTTCATTACATTCAACGCCCTATTTAGAGTGATGTCCCAAGGGTTGCTCTTAGTCGACCCCGCGCTACTGCTTTCAGTCGCCTGCAGAAGGAATGTGCACCATTTAGAAATTTGGCTTCATTAGTTAGAATGCAACCATATGGAGCTAATTATGCGGGGGTGTATTCCTTACCAAAACAAGCTCAAGCGCCCTAGTCTTCGGATCCGTGGTAAGCTCCTTTGTTTTCGGGTCCTTATTGTATCGGTCCCTGACAAAGTTCCTGGTCTGCTTGTCACTGTATTTATCTAAGAGGGGCGGTAGGCCTTGCTCGGCACGGTCCGCCTCCTCCTTGTCCCATATAGGCTCCGCCACTCTATAACCGCCGGGACCGAGTGTGTGTTCCCCTAAGTTCAGCTCCCGCATTTCTTTCCCCCACTGACTTGATTCAGAGTTTGCGGTGCTCGAGCAATTGATCTTGAAGTCGTTGTAGTCATCTTCGGTGATCGAAGGATTTTTCTCCTTGATCTTCTCATAACTCTCACCTTTCTCGATCATTCTCTTCACCGTGCTTTTCCAAGTAGACAGGGCCTTGCTCATCTTCGTGAGGGCAGAATTGTTCACTTTATTCCCTTTGAGGCTTGTGTTTTCAAATTCAGCGGGGAACTTGTATCCTTCGTGCAGCTTCGTGAAGAGGAGGTTGCGCAAATTCCCTCGGTCAGGATGCCTCGGGTTCTCGGTGTTGATCGAGACGGTGCTCCAGAAAATGCACCCGAGCTGAAGTGAGTACCCCTTGACTATTCGCTCGGGTGCCGTTGGATTCCCGTCGGAGTCCACTTCAGTAACTTCCTCCTTGAGGGTGCGGAGCACGGTCGGGCGCCGGTCCTTCCGTTGCCTCTTCGGTTGGCTGCCATCTGTGCGTGCGCCACCATCATCAGTGGTGGCATCCTCGGCGGCACCATCAGTGGCGGCATTAGTGGGGTCATCCTCGGCGGTACCGTCAGTGGTCTCAGGATCGGTGGGGAAGGCGGCGTCCTCATACAAGTGAGGTTGTTCCTCCATCTCCTGGGACAGCTCCCAGAATGCCTTGCCGCCCGAACCCCCGGCCTCATCGTTGTTGGCCATGTTTCTCTCTAAATAGGAACAAAGTTTGGTCAAAAAGTTGGTTATTGTCAAGGAACAAGATCATGGTCTCATCATTTAGGGTTTGTCGACATCGAGGCATCCTAAAAGCTAAGCTTTTATCATTGAGGGTTTTTCGACGCCGAGGCACCCTAAAAGCCTAAGCTTTCATCATTTCGGTTTTTATCGACACCGAGGCACCCTAAAAGCCAAGGTTTTATAATTATTGGTTTGTCGACACCGAGGCATCCTAAAAGCTAAGTTGGGAAGGAGAATTCTAAGTTGGGCCTAATCACTTGGCTCTATTGCCGCCTATGGTTTAATGCAGCTAGAATAATGGGGCACTTGATCCTACTTAATTAACTACTAAGATACCCCGGCCCATGCATTAGTCACAAGTACCCCATATGTCCTATTTCTTAGCAAAGTCATGCTAAAATTAAAGGCAAATTTCAGCATGACCTTTGCTGAAAATAGGACATATGGAGTACCCGAATTTGCCGGAACGGAAGTTAATCGACATTCCAGCAAACTCAAGGGCCTCTTGGGGTACCTGCAAAATCATCACGACACGATGGTCGGAGATAAAACCCAGCAAACTAGCAAAATCATCATCTTTACAAGTCTTTCTCAATGTAAAAATACGCAGTTCACAAATTTTGGCACAAGAAGTCCAGTTCATGCCGTACCAACAGTGCTTAAAAAAGTTGGCAACATACAAGGCAAAATTAAATACAAGCACTGGAAACTTACGGCTAGAAATTTCTCTTGTTCGTAGCACAACAATAAAAAACCAGAATTGAAATTATAGAGGACCGCTTTTGTAGCAAGACAAAGGATTATGCGGACATCTCCAGATATTTGAGAGAACATACATTATTTGCTACAATTAATCAACTTGCTGGACAAACTGAACTGGTGCAACTTAATGTAACAACTTAAAAACCATGCGAGCAAGCTGCAGGAAACACATCTACCCATGCATATACTAAAGAGCAATACCAGAGAACCTAGCTTGACAACCATGCAAGAACCATGTCTCGATGGCCGAACCAATCTTAGGGCACAACAAGAGAGGGAGAGAGAGGGAGGAGACCATTGACTCACCAGAACCGAGGAAGAGGTTGAGGAAATCCACCAAACCGTAGTAGCCAGACAATAAATTTGATGATTCTTTCAAGAGACCTACACATAGAGCACAAAGTTGATCAGCTGGAAAGGCCAAAGATACTAAACAAAGAACTCTGATTCTAGACCCTCATGATTCCTACAGGTGACATGCAAAACCAATGCTTTTACTTTCTATTCTACGAGTGCTACTACAGCAGGAAACCAAAACCAAATGGCAATTAGGTGGCAGGGAAACAATAAAAAGAAGACAATGAAGTGCAGTTGGCCCATATTCGTGATCATATATGAATGTAGTTCAACACAGTCTGAAACAGTAACAACCTCATTCATTAATGACACAATAATCAAGGAACTCCAAAGTACGTGACAAGATGAGGTTGGCTCCTTGTCATGGCAATAATTTCTGTCATGACAAATGGTAGTTCAACATCGTTTATAATACGCAGTTCACAAATTTTGCAGAAGGTATTAATGCTTGGCAGGTAAACAAAACTGAAATAAAAAGGTGATAACATGGGTGCCAGAATATCATGGTGTTCTTAAAAATCATGCAGCAAAGTACATCCACTAGTTCCTATCTAATCCAAGTCTTAAGTGGGCAAAAAAAATATAATATATCAAGTTTCAGTAATTATCAACATTACTCATAAATTTGAAGGATTGGAACCTTTGAAATTTTTCCTATGTTTGTCTTTGATTCATAGGATCAAATCACATAGCATTTTTACTATGAAATATTTTGTACTATATTTCATAGAAAATCAAACATCACTTTAACCTCTTTTTGCTAATTCTATGAAATGCCCGCTAGCTGGCACAAAATTCGCAATAGAATGCTTTTTCCCTGACATAAAACACTCTTTTCTAGTAATTCTATAAGATTCAAGTGGGCATGTCATTTCAATCCTATATTTTTTCTATTCCCGCGTTTCTAAAATCCTGCGAATCAAAAAGGCCCTCAGACAAACTGGACATAACGAAGTGTTTGGCTAAACTATCAGGGACTAAATTAGCTTCTTTGCAACAGAAACAGAAGCCAACATTTGTAAAGTCCAAAGCGATTGCAGTTTTACAGTTACTGCTGTCGTTCGGGTGGCAATTCAAAAGCAAATCTTTGTTATTTAAATCGCTTCTAGGTCGACTGGTCAACATTGTACTGTGGAATGTCTGTAAAAACACATTCTTATAATAATCGCACCAGTGCTGTGTTTGACCCAATTTGGTTTAACCTAGATGGATTGGGCTAAAAATTCGATTTGACCTTGTACAGATTCACACATGCTTATAATTATCAAGTTTCAGTAAAAATACCAATTTGGTTTAACCTAGATGGATTGGGCTAAAAATTCGATTTGACCTTGGACAGGTTCACACCCGCAACGCCAAGACACCTGCAACGCCAAGGCCTCATCCCTTGCCAGAAATCAAGGTCACGCAGCAGGGGCTCGCCGGGAGGTAGGGGAAGGAGGAAGGGAGGGAGGGGGAGGAAGGAAGGGGGAGGAGGAGGCGGAGTGGTTACCTCTCCCGGCCGGCGGCGACGGTGTGCTGGACCTGGCGGCGGTGAGGTTGAAGCAGCGGGGGCGGCGGCGGCGGGGGCGGCGGGGTCGTGGGCGTCGGGGGCGGCGGGGGCGGCGGCATCGGGGGCGTCCGGGGCGGCGGCGCACGTAGGGGCGGCGGCGTCGTAGGGGGCATCGGGAGGACGTCAGCGGCGTCGTGGGTCTGGAGTGCGAGAGGGAGAAGTGGATCTGGCGAGAGGGAGGGACGGGCAACAGCTATAGGGGGAAGATTACTAATGGCGCACCAGCCAGAGATGCGCCATTAGAATGGCTTTTTATACCAATGGCGCGCCAGCTAGAGATGCGCCATTAGAATGTTTTTTTTAATACCAATGGCGCACCAGCCAGAGATGCGCAATTAGAATGTTTTTTTTATAAATTATTTTTTATAAAAACATTAATAATTTTTTATTTGAAAATATTTATGAATATAAAAAATATCATGAATATGAATATGAATATGAGTATGAAACAGTAATAAATTTTTATAAAAATAGTAATAATTTTTTATTTGAAAATATTTATGAATATAAAAAATATCATGAATATGAATATGAAATAATTTTTTTAAAACAGTAATAATTTTTTTTAAATATCATCGGATTTTTTTATTTGAAAATATTTATGAATATAAAAATATATCATCAAATTTGTTATTTGAAAATACCATCAAAATTGTTATTTGAAAATATAATCAAATTTGTTTTTTGAAAATATAATCAAATTTTTTTAGTTGCATTCATTTGTGACGGTGGAGCGGGGGGGAGGGTGC
>LR738711.1:265158853-265205618 GCA_902687465.1 Secale cereale | reverse complement strand
GGCAAGGGGAATCTGGGGAGGGGGGATAACGATCGAGATGGAGGGGGATCGAGATCGAGTGTTCTCATGAATTCAAAAAGTGCCCATGAAATTTAAAAACATTCAAGAGTTCAAAAAGTGCCCATGAAATACAATCGACAAATGAAGGCTACGATTTAAATACAATCGATCTTAGCTAGCTATCTGTTCACAATCTTCTTGCCCTTCTTTTTCGCAAATGGAGTTCTTCTGTGGAACGGACGTCCTTTAGGTAGGGTGGTCCTACTTCTTCTTGTGGTGTATGCTGCTACTTCATCATCGTCATCATGTTCGATCCTCGTGTCGCCGTACTTGTCGAAGTCTTTCTCATTGGCTACTCCATCCATTCCGATGATCTTCCTTTTGCCTCTCCTCATGACAACACGACTGGGCTTTGACGGGTCGGTAATGAAGAAGCATTGGTCAACTTGGGAAGCCAGTACCCATGGCTCATTTTTCGCGGTGACGTTTGCGCCCGTGGTCTTGGATTTCGCTTCGGGTATAACCATGGTGGTGAAATACCGGTCTTCTTTTAGGACGCTCTTGGCCCATCTGACACGGAACATCGGGACCTTCTCTCCAGCGTAGCTCAGCTCCCAGATCTCCTCGATCCTTCCGTAGTATCTGTCCTTGTCATTACCGGTGTAGGATTCCATCGTTACCCTGGAGTTCTGATAACCATCGCTCTTCATGTCCTTGGCCTCGGTGTAGAATGTGTAGCCGTTGATATCGTACGCCTCATAGGTCATCAGGTTGTGCTCGGCGCCCTGTGACAAGGCGAATATGAGTTGTTCTTCCGCGGAAGAATCCTCATGTAAATGGTACGACAGAAGCTTCTGCTTGAACCAACGCGTGAAACATGAGTTGTGCTCTTTGATTATATCTCTGTCCGTCCTCTGTTGGCCTCGGTCATTGTACGCCTTCTCAATAAAGGTTTTGTGTTCTACCACCCAAGGATCGACCACGTCTATGTGTTGTAGCGCGACTAGGTTTGCTCTTTCAAAGTCGGCGAGTCGACCCTCGAAGTCGACATGCATTTCGCGGCGACCCTCACAGTGACCCCATCCAGCGAGCCTGCCGAGGTGCCTGTTGACGGGCAGACCAACGGGGTTCTCGATGCCTAGATAATTCATGCAGTAGGAGATGCACTCTTCGGTCAGAAAGCCCCTGGCTATGCTTCCCTCTGGACGTGACATGTTGCGAACGTATCCTTTGATGACACCATTCATCCTTTCGAACGGCATCGTGCTGTACAGGAACGTCGGCCCGAGTTGGATGATATCGTCCATGATATGGACCAGCAGATGCACCATAACGTCGAAGAATGCGGGCGGGAAGTATATCTCAAGCTCGCATAGTATCACCACGATCTCTTCATGTAGCCTTCTGAGTTGCCTCACGCCAACAGACTTCCGAGAGATGACGTCGAAAAAGTTGCATAGGCCAAATAGGGTTTCACGGACGTGCGCGTCCATGATCCCACGGATTGCAACTGGAAGTATCTGCGTCATCAGCACGTGACAGTCGTGAGACTTCATCCCGCTGAACTTCAGCTTCGCTGGGTCTAGGTATTTGCTTATCTTCCCTGTGTAACCGTAAGGAAGTTTTACTCCTACGAGGCAGGTGAAAAACTGCTCGATCTCCTCCTGACTTAGAGTGAAGCACGCGGGAGGGTAGTCATTTCCGGTCTTCTTGGCCTTTTTGCCTTTGCGACGACTTTCCGTGTCCTGCTTCGCCTCATCATCATCATCATATATAGCGTGAAGCTACTGCCTGATGCCCATTGATTTCAAGTCTGCCCTTGCTTTCGGCCCATCTTTGGTCCTCTCTGGCATGTTGAGCAGGGTACCAAGCAGACTCTCGCACACGTTCTTCGTGATATGCATGACATCAAGGCTGTGAGGCACATGGTGGATCTTCCAGTACGGCAAGTCCCAGAAAACAGACCTCGTTTTCCATACCTTCAGCAGCGGCTCTGGCGCCTTTCGCTTCTTTCCCGGCTCTGGCGCCTTTTGCTTCTTTCCCGGCAGTGGGCAATCTTTCTAATTTTTCAATAGCTCGTCTATTTCCTCGCCGCTCCTCGTACGCGGGCGTCCTCGGGGTTCGGTTTCACCATCGAACAGATCCTTGCGTTTTCTCCACAGGTCATCGTCGCGAAGCCACCTTCGATGTCCCATGAACACGGTTTTCAAAGACCCGGGATCTCTATCTAGATAGCGATACGTTGTGTCATCCATGCACCTGACGCATCCAAAAAATCCGTGGACCACCTGCCCCGCGACATATCCGTAACCGAGATAGTCGTGCACCGTCGTGAGCAGCGCGACTCTCATAGGGAAATATTCTTTCTCTGCGGCGTCCCACGTATTGGCTGGCGTTTTCCACAGCGTGTCAAGCTCCTCTTTCAGCAGCCCCAGATACAGATTGATGTTGTTCCCTGGTTGTTTCGGTCCTTCAATTAGCATACTCATGTGAATGTACTTCCTCTTCATGCACAACCAGGGGGGAAGGTTGTACATCCACACAAACACAGGCCAGGTGCTATGTGTGCTTCTCAGGCTGCCAAACGGATTGACTCCATCGGTGCTCGCGCCCAGCACGATGTTCCTTGGATCGTTCCCAAATTCTAGGTCTTCGAAGTTCAACGCTTTCCACTGGCTCGCATCCTTAGGGTGACTCAGCATCTTGTCTTTTTTATCTATCTCCGGATCATTTGCGTCATCTTCTCGCTTCTTCTCCTCCCTATCCACGTGCCAACGCAGGAGCTTTGCTACCTTAGGGTCCGCGAAATACCGCTGCAGACGAGGAGTGATCGGAAAGTACCACACCACTTTTCGAGGAGCTTTCTTCCTCTTCTTGTATCGAGTGACGCCGCACACCGGACATATGGTAGACTCCGCGTGCTCATCCCAATAAATGATGCAATTGTTCATGCACACATGGTATTTCACCTGCGGTAAATCCAGAGGACACACGATTTTCTTCGCCTCCTCCAAACTGGTCGGGCACTTGTTCCCCTTGGGAAGACGTTCGTGCAAGAATGACATGTTCTCGTCGAAGCATGCGTCAGTCATTTTGTGTTTTACCTTCATCTCCACAGCCATGAGTGTTACTTTCAGGTGGGTATCCTCGGGCCTGCATCATTCATACAATGGAGTAACCGCGCCTAACTCAAGTTGATCCATCTTGTCTTTCTCTCGGGCGGCAGCTCTTGCGTTATCCGTCTGCTTGAGAAGCAGCTCTTGAATATGAGGGTCCTGCACCCAGCCCATCGATGGTCCAGCGTCGTCCGCTCCGCCGGCATCATCATCTTCATGATCATGCCCGTCGTCTGCTCCGGCATCTTCCACATCATCATGTCCTGCATCTTCTACATGATGATTGTGTACAGCATCACCGTCGTGATCATCTCCTGGGGATTCTTCGTCTTCTCGCCCGCCCGAGCCGCGGTGGTTGTCTTGCTGCCCTTCCTCATTTCTTGCCCGGCCCCCATGGACGACTTCGTAGTCATCTTCATCACCTTGCCACCGATAGCCATCCATGAAACCACGCAAGAGCAGGTGGTCCCGCACCTGCCCAGAATCCGGGTCCGCAATAAGGCTCTTCAGCTTGCATCTTCGACACGGACATCTTATCTCCGTCTCGTTCTTTTGAAGCATCTCGGCCTTCGCGGACCTCAAAAACCAATTCACGATGCCTTCGGTCATCGTGCGGACCATGGTCGCCTGCGGGGTAGAGCAAAATGATATTTTAGAACCAAGAAAAAATTTGGCATGACTTTCCCTAAAAATAGGACCAAAAAGAATGCTTAATGCCAAAATTCTCCCCGAAACGGAAATGAATCAACATTCCAGGAAAATATTGGCAACTATCGCATTTCAAATACCGGTACACCTCCAAACACAAACACATATGCAACACCACAAACATATGCAACACCACGAACATACATAGATCTAGCTAGGCCATAAAAAGTGCATGTGCACATTGTTGTAGGGAGAACAACATAAATATGGCTTCCCCCCTTACTTACCTATCAAAACAAGGTAATTTAACCACTTAATTTGAATGAATCTATGGTGGAAATGAGGTGAAAAAGATGAAGCACCCGAGACAAGGAGGAGGTGGAGAGAATGAAGTGGGAAGAAAGTGAGTGTGGGTAGGAGAGGCTGTCCAAAATATCTTGTTGCTGCCCACTTACTAATGGCGCACCAACTCTAAATGCGCCATTAGTAATACAGGTTACTAATGGCGCACCTTCTGGTGGTGCGCCATTAGAGCATGGTTAATAATATAGCCAGCTGCTGGCTATATGATGTTGCCATGTCACATATAGCCAAGCTTATAGTCAACAAGTACAATAGCTAGATATAAATATGTACTACTTTGTTGATACATGGCCCACCCCACTCTCTCACAAAGTACCTAGGAGCACGTGCTGCAGCCGGCTGTCAACTAGTAGCCCGCTTCTCTTCTCTCTCCTCTTCTCTCTCTTCCAAGTAAGCAAAAATATAATATTTAATGTCTTACAGCCCGCCTACATCACCTTATTGTACTTGCTCTTAGTAGTTTTGCAAGAAAAATACTAATGGCGCACTGTTCCACAGTGCGCCATTACTAGTTTAAACTAGTGATGGCGCACTGTGGAACAGTGCGCCATTAGTAGTTTTGCAAAAAAAAGGAATAAAAAAACAACATTAGTGGCGCACTTTCCGACAGGTGCGCCATTACTAGTTACAACTAGTAATGGCGCACTGTGTCTGGTTGCGCCATTAGTATGTTTGGACAGGCGCACTAGTTCAAAAAAAATTGATACTAATGGTGCACCCTGGGCCAGGTGCGCCATTAGTAGTTTCAACTCTAATGGCGTATCAGAAGGTGGTGCGCCATTAGTATATACTAATGGCGCACCGCTTGTCTGGTGCGCCATTAGTGTCAATCCCATCTATAGCCCTTTTTCTAGTAGTGGTGGTTTGTTTTCTTATACTAACGGAGCTCACGAGATTTTTGGCTAAGTTTTGTGTTGTGAAGTTTTGAAGTTTTGAGTATGGCTTTGATGGACTATGGGACAAAGAGTGGCAAGATCCTAAGCTTGGGGATGTCCAATGCACCCCAAGGTAAAATTCAAGGACAACCAAAAGCCTAAGCTTGGGGATGCCCCGGGAAGGCATCCCCTCTTTCGTCTTCATCTATCGATAACTATACTCGGGACTATATTTTTATTCACCACATGATATGTGTTTTGCTTGGAGCGTCACGTATGATTTGAGTCTTTGATTTTTAGTTTGCCACAATCTTCCTTGCTGGACACACCTTTTGAGAGAGATAAATATGGTTTATAATTTATTAGCACACTCTTTGTGCTTCACTTATATCTTTTGAGCTAGATAGTTTTGCTATAGTGCTTCACTTATATATTTTAGAGCACGGTGGTGGTTTTATTTTATAGAAATTGTTGATCTCTCATGCTTCTCTTATATTTATTTGTGAGTATTTTAGAACAGCATGGTAATGTGCTTTGGTTATAAAACTAGTCCTAATATGATAGGCATCCAAGATGAGCATAGTAAAAACTTTCACATAAACTGCATTGAATACTATGAGAAGTTTGATACTTGATGATTGTTTTGAGATATGAGGATGGTGATATTAGAGTCATGCTAGTAGAGTAGTTGTGAATTTCAGAAATACTTGTGTTAAGGTTTGCAAGTACCGTAGCATGCACGTATGGTGACCGTTGTGTGACAAATTTGAAGCATGAGGTATATCATTGAGTGTCATCCTTTGTGTGGAGGTCGGGATCGCACGATGGTTAACTCCTACCAACCCTTCCCCTAGGAGCATGCGTGTAGCACTTTGTTTTGATGACTTGTAGATTTTTGCAATAAGTATGTGAGTTTTTTATGACTAATGTTGAGTCCATGGATTATACGCACTCTCACCCTTCCACCATTGGTAGCCTCTCTTGTATCGCGCAACTTTTGCCGGTACCATACACCCACCATATAACTTCCTCAAAACAGCCACCATACCTACCTATCATGGCATTTCCATAGCCATTCCGAGATATATTGCCATGCAACCTTCCATCGTTCTGTTTGCTGTGACACGCTTCATCATTGTCATATTGTCATGCATGATCATGTAGTTGACATCGTATTCGTGGCTAGGCCACCATGCATAATTTTTCATACATGTTACTCTTGATTCATAGCACATCCCGGTACACCGCCGGAGGCATTCATATAGAGTCATACTTTGTTCTAGTATCGAGTTGTAATATCGAGTTGTAAATCTATATAAGTGTGATGATCATCATTATTAGAGCATTGTCCCAAAGAGAAAAAAAGAAAAAAAGAAGGAAAGGCCAAAGAAAAAAGAAAGGCCCAAAAAAAGAAGAAAAAAAAGAAAAGAAATAAGAAAATAAAAAAAGGGACAATGCTACTATCTTTTTCCACACTTGTGCTTCAAAGTAGCACCATGATCTTCATGATAGAGAGTCTCTTGTTTAGCCACTTTCATATACTAGTGGGAATTTTCATTATAGAACTCTACTTGTATATTCCAACGATGAGCTTCCTCAAATGCCCTAGGTCTTCGCGAGCAAGCAAGTTGGATGCACACCCACTTAGTTTCTTTTGTTGAGCTTTCATACATTTATAGCTCTAGTGCATCCGTTTCATGGCAATCCCTACTCACTCACACTGATATCTATTGATGGGCATCTCCATAGCCCATTGATACGCCTAGTTGATGTGAGACCATCTTCCTCTTTTGTCTTCTCCACAACCACCACTCTATTCCACATAGTGCTATGTCCATGGCTCATGCTCATATATTGCGTGAAAGTTGAAAGAGTTTGAAACAATTTAAGTATGAAACAAGTGCTTGGCTGAAATCGGGTTGTGCATGATTGGAGTATTTTGTGTGACGAAGATGGAGCATAACCTAACTATATGAATTTGTAGGGATGAACTTTCTTTGGCCATGTTATTTTGATAAGACATGATTGCTTTGTTAGTATGCTTGAAGTATTACTATTCTTATGTCAATATAGACTTTTATCTTGAATCTTTCGGATCTGAACATTCATGCCACAACAAAGAGAATTACATTGAGAATTATGCTAGTTAGCATTCCACATCAAAAATTCTGTTTTTATCATTTACCTACTTGAGGACGAGTAGGAATTAAGCTTGGGGATGCTTGATACGTCTCCAATGTATCTATAATCTTTTATTGTTCCATGCTATTATATATTCTGTTTTGGATGTTTAATGGGCTTTATTTTACACTTTTATATTATTTTTGGGACTAACCTACTAACCCAAGGCCCAGTGCAAATTGCTGTGTTTTTGCCTATTTCAGTGTTTCGCAGAAAAGGGATATCAAACAGAGTCCAAACGGAATGAAACCTTTGGGAGAGTTATTTTTTGAACTGTATCTGCCCAGAAGACTTGGAGTACACGCTTGGGAACAAGAGAGGTGGCCACGAGGGTCCAGGGCGCGCCCCTCCCCCTGGGCGTGCCCCCCACCCTCGTGGTCCCCCTCTGGCTCCCCCCATGCCCTCCTTCCTCCTATATATATCCATGTACCCTGAAAACATCGAGGCAACGGAGAAAACCATAATTCCATCACTGCAACCTTCTGTTCCCGTGAGATTCCATCTTGGGGCATGTTCCGTAGCTCCGCCGGAGGGGGGGTCTACCACGGAGTTCTTCTATATCAACACCATAGCCTCACTAATGAGTTGTGAGTAGTTTACCATAGACCTTCGGGTCCATAGTTATTAGCTAGATGGCTTCTTCTCTCTTTTTGGATCTCAATACAAAGTTCTCCTTGATCTTCGAGGAGATCTATTCGATGTAATCTTTTTGCGGTGTATTTGTCGAGATCCGATGAATTGTGGGTTTATGATCAAGATTCTCTACGAACAATATTTGATTATGTTCTGAAATATTTTATGTATGATTATAATATCCTTGCAAGTCTCTTCAAATTATTGGTTTGGTTTGGCCTACTAGATCTATAGTTCTTGCAATGCGAGAAGTGCTTGCCTTTGGGTTCAATCTTGCGGTGTCCTTTCCCAGTGACAACAGGGGCAGCAAGGCACGTATTGTATTGTTGCGATCTAGGATAAAAAGATGGAGTTTATATCATACTGCTTGAGTTTATCCCTCTACATCATGTCATCTTGCTTAAAGCATTACTCTGTTCTTATGAACTTAATACTCTAGATGCATGCTGGATAGCAGTCGATGTGTGGAGTAATAGTAGTAGATGCAGAATCATTTCGGTCTACTTGTCACTGACGTGATGCCTATATATAATGATCATGCCTAGATATTCTCATAACTATGCGCTTTTCTATCAATTGCTCGACAGTAATTTGTTCACCCACCGTAGAAATCTGCTATCATGAGAGAAGCCACTACTGAAACCTATGGCCCCCGGGTCTATTCTCTACATATTAATCTTCCGTCTACTTTACTTTGCTTTATTTACTTTCTGTTCTTATACCAAAAATATTATACTATCCTATCTATTAGATCTCACTTTCGTAAGTGACCGTAAAGGCATTGACAACCCCTTATCGCGTTCGCACGAAGTTCTTATTTGTTTGTGCAGGTGCGAGGGACTCGCATGTGGTCTCCTACTGGATTGATACCTTGGTTCTCAAAAACTGAGGGAAATACTTACGCTACTGTGCTGCACCACCCTTTCCTCTTCGAGGGAATACAACACAAGCTCGAGAAGTAGCAGGCACTAATAGTGTAATCACGGCATCTCGCATTGTGTGAGTGTGTGAGGACAATACGGTGGCCTTAGTGGCATCTTGGGGAGCATTGTGCCTCCACACCACTCTAACGGAGATGTACTTCCTCTCAAAGGGAAGGAACTTTGGTAACACATCCTCGTCTCCACCGGTTCTACTCTTGGTCATCTCTTACCTTTACTTGTGCAAGCTTTTATTATGTTATATCCCTTACTTGTTGGTGTGCTTGTTGTTGTTGTATCATATAGGTTGCTCACCTAGTTGCATATCTAGACAACCTATTTGATACTATGTTTAATTTGGTAAAGAATAGCTAATAATTGTTAGTTGCCTATTCACCCCCCCCCCCCTCTAGTCAACCATATCGATCCTTTCAATTGGTATCAGAGCCTCGTCTCTTTTAAAGGACTTTACCGTCCAAAGAGTATGGGTGAAACCGTAGTCAAGACCGAGGAGCACTTTGGTGTGAACCCGTCCTCGTCTACGGCCGATGGGGGATCCTCGGTCTCTCGTTAGGAGTTCAATCCGGCTTTGGACACATTGAAAACCTATATGATGACCGAGGTCAAAGGCATGTTCAAAGAATTTCTCGATGGGCTTAAATTATCCACCGCAGCTTTGGAAGTGGCTCATCCAACTAACAAGCTGACGGATGCTCTTCCCGATATGGGAGAAGCTAGTCGTGATCAAGTTCTCGTGCCTAAGAATGGGAGTGGCATCTTTGCCCATCTTTAACCTCCCATTACTTATGGACGACATGTTCCCTCCACGCATCTTAATAATGTTGGTCCTCCATCGAAGTTTGTTAAAAATGCTGATTTTGACACTTCGATTTATCGCTTTAAACCTCATTTAAATCATAGTTCTACTAATCTTTTAAGAATTATTTAGCAATGGTTCTACCCACATGATCCAAGCAACCTCACTCCTATAGAAGCCATGGATCATCAATTCAACCAGTCTGTTCTCTACATTCTCCAAGAAGCAATTCCTCCCGAAGATATTGCTCATCTCCGACCCTTCTCCGTAGCCAAGGAAGTTGTAGGATCGAAAGTATGTCTAGAAGGGGGTGATTAGACTACTTGACAAAATAAAAACTTAGCCTTTTCCCAATTTTATGTTTTTACAGTTTTTAGCAATTTAGCACAAGTCAAGCAATCTTCCTACACATGCAATTCTAGAGTTGTAGCAGCGGAAAGTAAATCATTGCATATGAACATAAAGGGAGGGGTTTGGAGAGTGCAAACGCAAATGGAGACACTGATGTTTTTGGCGTGGTTCTGATAGGTGGTGCTATCGTACATCCATGTTGATGGAGACTTCAACCCACGAAGGGTAACGGCTGCGCGAGTCCACGGAGGGCTCCACCCACAAAGGGTCCACGAAGAAGCAACCATGTCTATCCCACCATGGCCATCGCCCATGAAGGACTTGCCTCACTAGGGTAGATCTTCACGAATTAGGCGATCTCCTTGTCCTTACAAACTCCTTGGTTCAACTCCACAGTCTCGTCGGAGGCTCCCAAGTGACACCTAACCGATCTAGGAGACACCACTCTCCAAAAGGTAATAGATGGTGTGTTGATGATGAACTCCTTGCTCTTGTGCTTCAAATGATAGTCTCCCCAACACTCAACTCTCTCTCACATATTTGGATATGGTGGAAAGAAGATTTGAGTGGAAAGCAACTTGGGGAAAGCTAGAGATCAAGATTCATATGTAGGATTGGAATATCTTGGTCTCAACACATGAGTAGGTGGTTCTCTCTCAGAAAATATATGCTGGAAGTGTAGGCATGTTATGATGGCTTTATCCATGAATGAAGAGTGGGTGGAGGGGTATATATAGCCTCCACAAAAATCTAACTATTACACACGAGTTACCAAACTCGGTGGGACTGAATCATGAAATTTGGTCGGACTGATTTAGTTCAAAATGTGAACATTAGGCTTTTCGGTGGGACCGATTTCATTAAGGTTAGGGCATAACGTAATCTCGGTGAGACTGATCACATCAACTCGGTGAAACCAATTTATGTAACAGGAAAATAGAGAGTTGGTCAGGCAAACTCGGTGGGACCGATTCGCTCATTTCGGTGAGACCGAAACGTTAAGAAAAGGAAACAGAGAGTTTGCACTGCAAACTCGGTGGGACCGATCGCTCACTTCGGTTAGACCGAAAAATTACGAACGGAAACAGAGAGTTTGCAATCCCATCTCGGTGAGACCGAGATCCCTATTGGTGAGACCAAACTGATTAGGGTTTCTGGCTATGGCTATGTCAAATGAACTCGGTGGCGCCGGATAGATCAAATCGGTGGGGCCAAGTTGACTTTTGGTTTGGGACATATGAGGATATGAGAAAGTGGTTGAGCGCTTTTGGAGCATATCACTAAGCATTTTGAGCAACTAAGCCATTAAGCAACACCTCATCCCCTTTTAATAGTATTGGCTTTTCCTATGGACTCGATGTGATCTTGGATCACTAAAATGTAAAAGATAGAGTCTTTTTTTGTCTTGAGCTTGAGCCAATATGTGTCCTTATCATTTTGAGGGGTCCACATTCCTAGTCCATGCCATGCCAATCATTGAACTTTCTGAAATGATCATCTTGAAAGAGCATTAGTTCAATGAGCTATATGTTGTTAGGAATTACCAAAACCACCCAGGGATAGTTGCACTTTCAATCTCCCCTTTTGGTAATTGATGACAACATATAGATCAAAGCTTTATCAAATTATAATAAGAATGAATTATATCGTCGCTTTGAGAAGTATGTGATAAGCAAGAGCTCCCCCTAAATTTGTGCATTATTTAAAATTTTCTATCGAATGCAAATGCACAATTGATTAGGATCATGAGTTACTCTCCATGTCACATACATCTTGGTGGAGCGCTCAAAATGATAGAAAGTAAAATATGCACTCATCACCAAGGCAAAGTGAATGATCATATATGAGAGATAAATAATAGCATCATTCAAGCAAGCATTAAAGTATGATATGATCAACCACATGATCATAGAAGTATCTCACACACATAAATCATAGAGTATCAAGCAAGCACACAAATAAGTTTCAACCGGAAAACCAAAGAAGGCAAAAGAAGCAAAGCTCTCTCTCTCTCTCGAAGCCTATGATCTATACACTTTCTCCCCCTTTGGCAACAAGTTACCAAAAAGCTTGAAAATGCATAGTGTTATGCGTCTCTCTAGGCTTCATCTTCGAGAGGAGGTGTTGAGAGGACTCCAAGGATGAATGCATCTGTGGAAGTTGTTGGAGCTGGTGGAGTGGCAACTGGAGGTGGCACTGATGCTGTGGCTGCAGGTGCTGATATAGTAGATCTAGTATCAGCCATGGGAACTGCAGCAGATTTGTGCCCTCTTGGCACTCTCTGAAAGACATCTGTGGTAGGTTGTCCTTTCCTCTCCTCAGCTTCTTCCTGGAGCTGCTCAACTGTTGTCTGCATCTCTTTCACCTTCAAGTCTAGATCATAGAATTTTGCCTCAATGATCCTTTCCAGGATCGCTTGATTCTGAGTAAAGTTGGCCAATCCTTTCTCAATCCTCAAGGTTGCCTGAATCAGATATGCCATTTGATCTTGTTTAGACTTGAGGGACACTTGAGATGCCTCTTCAACACTTGGCATCTTTGCTGCTTTCTCAGCTCTTGCTTTCTCCCTCTTCTCTTGAGCCTCTACAGATGTGGGATCTTCTGCATCCATGACAATTGTATTGTCCTCAAAGTCAGGTAACAAGGGAAGATGTTTCTTGTACAATAAAGCAAATAACCAACGGCAACAGAAATTGGCTAGTTGAAGGGAAAGTAATATGATGAAGATAGACCCGGGGGCCATAGGTTTCACTAGTGGCTTCTCTCATGATAGCAGAATTCTACGATGGGTGAACAAATTACTGTCGAGCAATTGATAGAAAAGCGCATAGTTATGAGAATATCTAGGCATGATCATTGTATATAGGAATCACGTCCGTGACAAGTAGACCGAAATGATTTGGCATCTACTACAATTACTCCAGACATCGACCACTATCCAGCATGCATCTAGAGTATTAAGTTCATAAAAACGGAGTAACGCCTTAAGCAAGATGACATGATATAGAGGGATAAACTCAAGCAATATGATATAAACCCCATCTTTTTAACCTCGATGGCAACAATACTATACATGCCTTGTTGCCCCTACTGTCACTGGGAAAGGACACCGCAAGATTGAACCCAAAGCCAATCACTTCTCCCACTTCAAGAACTATAGATCTAGTAGGCCAAACCAAACCAATAATTCGAAGAGACTTGCAAGGATATTATAATCATACATAAAAGATTTCAGAAAAAAATCCAATATTGTTCAAAGATAATCTTGATCATAAACCCACAATTCATCGGATCTCGACAAACACACCGCAAAAAGATTACATCGAATAGATCTCCTTGAAGATCGAGGTGAACTTTGTATTGAGATCCAAAGAGAGAGAAGAAGCCATCTAGCTAATTACTATGGACCCGAAGGTCCGTGGTAAACTACTCACAACTCATCGGAGGGGCTATGGTGTTGATGTAGAAGCCCTCCGTGATCGATGCCCCCTCCGGCGAAGCTCCAGAACAGGCCCCAAGATGGGATCTCACGGGAACAGAAGGTTGTGGCGGTGGAATTAGGGTTTCTTCGTGCTCCTCGATGTTTTCAGGGTATGTGGATATATATAGGAGGAAAAAGTACAACGGTGGAGCAACGTGGGGCCCACGAGGGTGGGGGCGCCCCTACCCCCCCCCCCCTGGGCGCGCCCTAACCCCTCGTGGGCACCTCATTTCTTCTCTGACTTGTACTCCAAGTCTCTCATGAAGATATTGTTCCAAAAATAACTCTCCTAAAGGTTTCATTCCGTTTGGACTCCGTTTGATATTCCTTTTCTGCGAAACACTGAAATAGGCAAAAAACAGCAATTTGCACTAGGCCTTGGGTTAGTAGGTTAGTCCTAAAAATAATATAAAAGTGAATAATAAAGCCCATTAAACATCCAAAACAGAATCTATAATAGCATGGAACAATCAAAAATTAAAGATACATTGAAGATATATCATAGATGTACTCGATGAAGTTGAACTTGAAGTAGTCTTGGGAATCCACTTGACCAAGGCCTAAGTGCCTCTTTGGTGTGACAACGAAAGTGCCATCAAGATTTCTCTCAACCCAGTGCAACACTTCAAGACAAAGCATATTGAGATTCGGTATCACTTCATCCGGGAGCACATTAGGCGAGGGGATATTGATCTTCATTATGTCAACACTCATGATAACCTTGCAGATGTTTTCACGACGCCTTTGGATGAAGCAAGATTTCGCGAGTTAAGGCATGAGCTAAATATCATCGATTTGAGCAATGTGGCTTGAAACCTGGCACACCCCACCTCACTCATCATGTTGTCTTGTTTAGGTGTAGGCATGGACATAGGGGGAGTGTAGTTCTCTCAATGAACCTCCCTCCCCACATTATGCATAAATTGATGATCTCTTTCACACTCACCATTGTTGATGGTACTTGTGCTTCAAAGATGAGTTTTGGTAATGGGCCCAAGGATAATTCTTCGCGGTGCCATACCAAGTGACTCAAACATAGGTGACTCTGGCCACCGCCTTCTCTTAGTGGGAAGTTTGGTTCATGGCTTGTTCCTCGGTGTCTCTTTGCTTTCTTTATGTCCCTGCTCATGTTTGGTGGGTTCCTCTGTGTTCATTTTCCATGTCTGGTGGCTCGTAGTGTGTTTTGCAAAGGCTGTGTTGTCCTATTTTTAAACAAAACATGTACTTTCTTGGACTTGTGGTACTACCATGGCTAGCCACGGTACTACCGCTGGAGTTGGGTTGCTTTCGCGCTTGCTCAGCTGCACCCAGGCACAGTACTACCGCTTCCATCATGGCAGTATTTTTTTACTGCCGCTGGAAAAGCGGTACTATCGCCCAGCGCGCGATACTTCCGCCCAGGCGGTACTACCGCGATGGACCGTGGTGCAACCGTGTTGTCGAGGCCGCATGGGGTTAAGTATGGGTAGGGGGAGTTCCAACTCCCCCATACCCATTCACATCTTCTCCCCAACGCGACTCTCTCTCTCCTCCCCAAGAACGGTGCCAGAGGACCTCATCAGATATCCGTCTCCGGCCGCTCTCCTATCATTTTGACCGGCGGGATTGTTCCCCACCTCTCCCTCTTGCCATGGACCTAGGTATCTCCCCTTGCCCCCCTCGTTTTGCCTCATTCTTGTTTTTCTAGGTTTTGGGAGATGAAGTTGGTCTAGTGATTTTGGCTAAATCCTTGCAAGAGGAGATTGTTGGAGAGTGGTAGTGTTGTAGATATGCTATTTGGTGTGATGCAACAACATAGTTGTGATCAATGGTAGTACCGATTCATTTTTCATCGGATGTGTTCAGATGAGTTTGTGCCAAATCCGGCTCGTGTGGTACCACCGCACCGCTGGAGCGGCACTACCGCGATGTGCGGTACTACCACATCAGTAGAGCGGTACTACCGCTCGGGGCTCGGAAGTAAAAAATTACTTCTGCCCTGAGCATGGTACTACCGCGCCAGTCCGGCACGGTACTACCTGAAGGAAACAAGTCCTAGAAGCAATAATAAAGTTGTTATTTTATATTTCCTTATATCATGATAAATGTTTATTATTTAAGCTAGAATTGTATAAATCGGAAACTTGATGCATGTGTGGATACATAGACAAAATATTGTGTCCCTAGTAAGCCTCTACTAGACTAGCTCGTTAATCAAAGATGGTTAAGTTTCCTAACCATAGACATGTGTTGTCATTTGGTGAATGGATCACATCATAAGGAGAATGATGTGATAGACAAGACCCATCCATTATCTTAGCATAATGATCGTTCAGTTTTACTGCTATTGCTTTCTTCATGTCAAATACATATTACTCCGACTATGAGATTATGCAACTCCCAAATACCGAAGGAATGTCTTGTGTGCTATCAAATGTCACAACTTAACTGGGTGATCATAAAGATGCTCTACAGGTATCTCCAAAGGTGTTTGTTTGTTTGGCATAGATCAAGATTAGGATTTTTCACTCCGAGTATCGGAGAGGTATCTCTGGGCCCTCTTGGTAATACACATCATAATAAGGTTTGCAAGCAAATTACTAATGACTTAGTCACGGGATGATGTATTACGGAATGAGTAAAGAGACTTGCTGGTAACGAGATTGAACTAGGTATAAAGATACCGATGATCGAATCTCGGGCAAGTAACATACCCATGACAAAGGGAATAACATATGTTGTCATTACGGTTTGATCGATAAATACCTTCGTAGAATATGTGGGAGCCAATATGAGCATCCAGGTTCCTTTATTGGTTATTGACCGGAGAAGTGTCTCGATCATGTCTACATAGTTCTCGAACCCATAGGATCCGCACGCTTAACGTTTGATGACGATTTGTATAATGAGTTACGTGTTTTTTGTGACCGAAGATTGTTCGGAGTCCCAGATGAGATCACGAACATGACGAGGAGTCTCGAAATGGTTGTGAGGTAAATATTGATATATAGGATGATGGTATTTGGACACGGAAGTGTTCCGGGTGATACCGGGTCACCGAAAGGGGTTCCGGGCAACCCTCGAAAAAGATATGGGCTTAATGGGCCAAGTAAGGTAACACACCAGCCCACAAGGGGCTGGTGCGCCTCCTATAAGGTCAACCACGTGGGGAGGAAGGGAAAGGAGAGGAGGAAAAGTAAAGTATGAAGTAGGACTCCTACTTCCTTCCCCTCCTCCTCCTTCCTTTCCCCGTTGTCCAAATATGGTAAGGGGGCCGAATTGGACTAGGGGCCCAAGTAGGATTCCTCCTACTTGGGTGCGCCCTAGGCTGCCTCCCTCCCTCTCCCTCCTTTATATACGTGGGGAGGGCACCCATAGAACACACATTAAGTTATCTTAGCCGTGTGCGGTGCCCCCCTCCACAGATTACACCTCAGATCATATTGTCGTGGTGCTTCAGCGAAGCCCTGCGCAGATCATATCACCAACACCGTCGCCATGTCATCGTGCTGACGGAACTCTCCCTCGATCCTCTGCTGGATCAAGAGCTCGTGGGATGTCATCGAGCTGAACGTGTGCTGAACATGGAGGTATCGTACGTTCGGTAC
Source organism: Secale cereale (assembly GCA_902687465.1). Taxonomy (NCBI): domain Eukaryota; kingdom Viridiplantae; phylum Streptophyta; class Magnoliopsida; order Poales; family Poaceae; genus Secale; species Secale cereale. The sequence continues at coordinate 265,188,646 of LR738711.1, read as the reverse complement.
TTGGATCGGTTGGATCATGAAGATGTTAGACTACATCAACCATGTTAACATAACGCTTCCACTTTCGGTCTACGAGGGTACGTGGACACACTCTCCCCGTCTTGTTGCTATGCATCTCCTAGATAGATCTTGCGTGAGCGTAGGATTTTTTTTAAATTGCATGCTACGTTCCCAACAGCGGCATCATGAGCCAGGTCTATGCGTAGATGATATGCACGAGTAGAACACAAAGAGTTGTGGACGATAATAGTCATACTGCTTACCACCAACGTCTTACTTTTATTCGGCGGTATTGTTGGATGAAGCGGCTTGGACCGACATTACATGACCGCGTTCATGAGACTAGTTCTACCGACGTGCTTTGCACACAGGTGGTGTGACTATGACCGGTCCTTGTTGAAGGTTAAAACAACACACTTGACAAAAAACCGTTGTGGTTTTGATGTGTAGGTAAGAAAGGTTCTTGCTAGAAACCCGTAGCAGCCACGTAAAACTTGCAACAACCAAGTAGAGGACGTCTAACTTGTTTTTGCAGGGCATGTTGTGATGTGATATGGTCAAGACGTGATGAGTTATACGATATTGTATAAGATGATCATGTTTTGTGAATTATCGGCAACCGGCAGGAGCCTTATGGTTGTCTCTTTATTGTATGAATTGCGAACGCCATGTAACTGCTTTACTTTATCACTATGAGTTAGCGATAGTAGTAGAAGCAATAGTTGGCGAGATGGCCACGACACTATGATGGAGATCAAGGTATCAAGCCGGTGACGATGGAGATCATGACGATGCTTTGGATATGGAGATCAAGAGCACAAGATGATGATGGCCATATCATGTCACATATTTTGATTCCATGTGATGTTTACCTTTTTATGCATCTCATTTTGCTTAGTACGGCGGTAGCATTATAAGATGATCCCTCACTAAAAATTTCAAGGTAAAAGTGTTCTCCCTGAGTATGCACCGTTGCGACAGTTCGTCGTGCCGAGACAACACGTGATGAACGGGTGTGATAAGCTCTACGTTCACATACAACAGGTGTAAGACAGTGTTGCACATGCAGAATACTCGGGTTAAACTTGACGAGCCTAGCATGTACAGACATGGCCTCGGAACACTGGAGACCGAATGGTCGAGCGTGAATCATATAGCAGATATGATCAACATAAGATGTTCACCATTGAAAACTACGCCATCTCACGTGATGATCGGACATGGTTTAGTTGATTTGGATCACGTGATCATATTAGATGACTCGAGGGATGTCTATCTAAGTGGGAGTTCTTTAGTAATATGATTAATTGAACTTTAATTTATCATGAACTTAGTCCTGATAGTATTTGCAAATTATGTTGTAGATAAATAGCTCGCGTTGTAGCACCCTATGTTTTTTATATGTTCCTAGAGAAAACTAAGTTGAAAGATGTTAGTAGCAATGATGCGGACTAGGTCTGTGATTTGAGGATTATCCTCATTGTTGCATAGAAGTATTATGTCCTTGATGCACCGCTAGGTGACAGACCTATTGTAGGAGCAGATGCAAACGTTATGAACGTTTGGCAATGCTCAATACGATGTCTACTTAATAGTTTAGTGCACCATGCTTTACGGCTTAGAACCGGGACTTCAAAAATATTTTGAACAGCACGGAGCATATGAGATGTTCCAAGAGCCGAAATTGGTATTTCAGACTCATGCCCACGTCGAGAGGTATGAGACCTCTGACAAATACTTTGCCTACAAGATAAAGGAGAATAGCTCAGCTAGTGAGCATGTGCTCAGAATGTCTGGGTACTAAAATCACTTGAATCAAGTGGGAGTTAATCTTCCAGATAAGATAGTGATTGACACAGTTCTCTAGTCACTATCACCAAGCTAATAGAACTTCGTGATGAACTATATTATGCAAGGGATGATGAAAACGATTCCCGAGCTCTTCACGATGCTGTAATCAGCGAAGGTAGAAATTAAGAAAGAGCATCAAGTGTTGATGGTTACATAAAACCACTGGTTTGAAGAAAAAGGGCAAGGGAAAGAAAGGGAACTTTGATACGTCTCCAACGTATCTACTTTGCCAAACACTTTTGCCCTTGTTTTGGACTCTAACTTGCATGATTTGAATGGAACTAACCCGGACTGACGTTGTTTTCAGCAGAACTGTCATGGTGTTGTTTTTGCGCAGAAATAAAAAGTTCTCGGAATCGCCTGAAAATCAACGGAGAATTATTTCAGAAAATGAAAATATAGAAAATACCTGCAAGAAGATCCACATCGGGGGGGCCCATGGGCTGTCCTCAAGGGTGGGGGCGCGCCCCCCTTCCCAGGGCGCGCCCCCTGCCTTGAGGGCACCCCGATGCCCCACCGACGTATCCCCAGGTCCTATATATTCCGTTTCGTGGAGAGAAAAATGAAGGAAAAAGAATTATCGTGTTTTACGAGACGGAGCCACCGCCAAGCCCTAATCTCTCTCGGGAGGGCTGATCTGGAGTCCGTTCGGGGCTCCAGAAAGTGGAGATCGTCGCCATCGTCATCATCAACCTTCCTCCATCACCAATTCCATGACGCTCGCCGCCATGTGTGAGTAATTCCATCGTAGGCTTGCTGGACGGTGATGGGTTAGATGGGATCTATCATGTAATCGAGTTAGTTTTGTTAGGGTTTGATCCCTACTATCCACTATGTTCTGAGATTGATGATGCTATGACTTTGCTATGCTTAATGCTTGTCACTAGGGCCCGAGTGCCATGATTTCAGATCTGAACCTATTATGTTTTCATGAATATATGTGTGTTCTCGATCCTATCTTGCAAGTCTATAGTCACCTACTATGTGTTATGATCCAGCAACCCCGAAGTGACAATAATCGGGACCACTCCCGATGATGACCTTAGTTTGAGGAGTTCATGTATTCACTATGTGTTAATGCTTTGGTCCGGTACTCTATTAAAAGGAGGCCTTAATATCCCTTAGTTTCCAATAGGACCCCGCTGCCACGGGAGGGTAGGACAAAAGATGTCATGCAAGTTCTTTTCCATAAGCACGTATGACTATATTCGGAATATATGCCTACATTGCATTGATGAACTGGAGCTAGTTCTGTGTCACCCTAGGTTATAAATTCTACATGATGAATTGCATCCGGCGTAATTTCCCATCACTGATCCAATGCCTACGAGCCTTACCTATATTGCTTGTCGCTTATTTACTTTTCCGTTGCTACTATCACAAAAACTACAAAAACAATATATTTACTTTTACTGCTGCTACCACCACTATCATATTACTGTGCTACTAAACTATCTTGCTGCAGATACTAAGTTTCCAGGTGTGGTTGAATTGACAACTCAACTGCTAATACTTAATAGTATTCTTTGGCTCCCCTTGTGTCGAATCAACAAATTTGGGTTTAATACTTTACCCTCGAAAACTGTTGCGATCCCCTACACTTGTGGGTTATCAAGACTATTTTCTCGCGCCGTTGCCGGGGAGCGTAGCTCTACTCTTTAAGTCACTTGGGATTTATATCCGCTTATCACTATGAAGAATCTGAAGGACTCAAAAACCAAGATCTTACCCTCAACTACGAGGGGAGGTAAGGAACTGCCATCTAGCTCTGCACTTGATTCTCTTTTTGTTATGAGTAAACGTGCAACACCTACTCCTGCTATTGAATCAGATATGTCGTATGTTCTTGATGATGCTACTTCTGCTATGTATGATGAAACTACCTCTATGCCTGATACTGTGCAAATGTTGAAAGTGCTAAGGTTAGGGAGAGTGCAAATGTTGATGATATTTATGAAAGTGATGATGAAACTACTCCCAATAGATATGAATTGCCTGTTGTGCCTGAGGGTTATGTTATGGATGAATAAACTGCTAGAGACTTTCTTGCTTGCAATGATAGATATGATCTTAAGAAGTTATTACCAAAACTGAAAGAAAAGTCCTTGAATGCTAGAATGAAACATGACCCTGATTTTGCTACTTCACCTATCTGTGTCACTGATAAGGATTATGAATTCTCTGTTGATCCTGAGTTAATTACTTCGGTTGAATCTGATCCTTTCCATGGCTATGAGTCTGAAACTGTTGTGGCACATCTTACCAAGTTGAATGATATAGCCACCCTGTTTACCAATGATGAAAAGATTCGTTACTACTATATCCTTAAGCTATTTCCGTTCTCGTTAAAGGGTGATGCTAAGACTTGGTTTAATTCTCTTGATCCTGGTTGAGTGCGTAGTCCCCAGGATATGATGTATTACTTTTCTGCTAAATATTTTCCCGCTCATAAGAAACAAGCTGCCTTACGGGAAATTTATAACTTTGCTCAAACGGAAGAAGAGAGTCTCCCACAAGCTTGGGGGAGGCTTCTCCAGTTACTTAATGCTTTGCCTGATCATCCTCTTGAGATGCATGATATACTTGATGTCTTTTATAATGGACTAACCAATGCTTCCAGAGACCACCTGGATAGTTGTGTTGGTTGTGTTTTCAGGGAAAGAATAGTGGAACAAGCTGAATTACTGTTGAATAATATGCTGGCCAATGAAAATAATTGGACACTTCTTGAACCAGCCCCTAAGCCAACTCCGAAGAAAAGAGGTGTTCTATTTCTCAGTCCTGAAGATATGCAAGAGGCAAAGAAATCTATGAAAGAAAAAGGTATTAAAGCTGAAGATGTGAAGAATTTACCTCCTATTGAAGAAATACATGGTCTTGATAACCCGACATAGGTAGTAAAGGTAAATTCTCTTTATAGATTTGATGAAAGTGATATTCCTCGTTATAAGTCTGCTAGCCAATGCTTAGATGAGTTTGACAATTTTATTGTGAAACAAGAAAACTTCAATGCTTATGTTGGTAGACAATTACAACACAATGCTCATATGATTGAACACTTGAGTGATTATCTGTCTAGTGCCAAAGATGAACTGAAACTTATTAGTATACATGCTTCTATGGTTACCACTCAAGTAGAACAAGTACTTAAGGCTCAGAATGATTTGCTCAATGAATTAAATAGTAAGAATAATGACTATGCTGTTAGAGTTGCAACTAGAGGTGGTAAAGTGACTCAAGAACCTCTGTATCCTGAAGGCCACCCTAAGAGAATTGAGCAAGATTCTCAATGAGCTAATTTAGATGCACCTAGTTCTTCTAAGAAGAAGAAAAAGAAAAATGATTGGACTTTGCATGCTTCTAGTGAACCTGTAGCTCACCCACCTGAGAATCCCAATGATACATCTGTTTCTGATGCTGAGACACTATGTGGTAATGAACATGAACCTAGTGATAATATTAATAATGATGTTCATGATGATGCTCAACCTAGCAATGATAATGATGTAGAGATTGAACCTGATGTTGATCTTGATAACCCACAATCAAAGAATCAACGTTATGATAAGAGAGACTTTGTTGCTAGGAAGCACGGTAGGGAAAGAGAACAATGGGTTCAGAAACCCATGACTTTTCCTCCGAAACCATCCAAGAAAAAGGATGATGAAGATTTTGATCGCTTTGCTGAAATGATTAGACCTATCTTTTTGCGTATGCGTTTCACTGATGTGCTTAAAACAAATCATTATGCCAAGTATATGAAAGATATTATTACCAACAAAAGAAAGATACCTAAAGTAGAAATCTCCACCATGCTTGACAATTACACTTTTGAGGGTGGAATGCCTAAGAAATTAGGAGATCCAGGAGTACCTACTATACTTTGCTCCATTAAGATAAATTATGTTAAAACTGCTTTGTGTGATCTTGGAGCAGGTGTTAGTGTCATGCCTCTCTCTTTATATCGTAGACTTGACTTGAGTAAGTTGACACCTACTGAAATATCCTTGCAAATGGCTGATAAATTAACTGCTATACATGTCGGTATTTGTGAGGATGTGCCTGTTGTAGTTGCAAATGTTACTATTCTAACGGACTTTGTTATACTTGATATTCCCGAGGATGATAGTATGTCTATTGTTCTTGGAAGACCTTTTCTGAATACTGCAGGGGTTGTTATTGATTGCAACAAAGGCAATGTCACTTTTCATGTCAATGGTAATGAGCATACGGTACACTTTCCGAGGAAACAACCTCAGGTCTATAGTATCAATTATATTGGAAAAACTTCGACTATTACTATTGGAGGTTTTGAGTTTCCTATTCCTACTATCCAGAAGGCATATGACATTCTTATTATTGGGGACATAAATATCCCAATTGAGGTAACATAGTGTTATTCAAAAATTCTCCGGTATCATGTTACTCGGAAAGAGTTTATTAACAAGACCTGATCAACCTTGTTAATGGATTCCTTTTGATGAACATGGGATAGGTGAATCTAGATAGCACAAACCTTCTGTACCCTCCTTTTACTTTCTATTAATTAGGCTAAATAAAAGAAACATAGCATTATCTGTCTGTTTCCAGACTTATCCGTGCAATAAAAAATATCCCGAAAATAAAAGTTCTCCAAATGCCATGAAAATGAAATATGATTTTTTTTTCTAGAATATTTAAGAAAACATGGCACTAAACACACAGCGAGGGGAGCCAGCACGTGGCCTCGAGGGCACAGTGCGCGCCCCCCTGCGCAGGGCGCGCCCCCCTGCCTCGAGGGCCCCACGTGGCCCCCCTCCACTTATCCTTTCACCCATACTCTTCTTCTTCCTCCCAAAAAAATCCCCAACCAGCTCAAACCCGAGTTCTAGCTCATTTTGCTGCCATTTTCGATCTCCTTGCTCAAAGCACCATTCACCAAACTGTTTGGGGAGATTGTTCCTTGGTATGTGACTCCTCCATTGGTCCAATTAGTTTTTGTTCTAGTGCTTTATTACTTGCAAATTTTTGCTGCTGTGGTGACCTTGTTCTTGAGCTTGCATGTCAAATTTTCTTGGTCCCAAGTAGTTCTAATGCATGATATAGTCTCTAGGCCCTTATAGGAGTTGTTGCTATCAATCTTATTGAGTTTGGTTAACTTTTATTGTGAGTTACTAAAAATTTCAGAAAAATGTCTAGGAAAAACTTCCAAGGTGGTCCTTCAAGGAAGCAAGAACCGAGGCTTGCGTTCCGTGAGCCGGACGATGAACCATCGAGGGATGCTGATGTACGGCCTTGTGAATGGCCGTCGGATGAATTTATGAGTCAAGCGGGCATCAAAGATGAATTTTACGCATATGTGCATAACGCCGACCTCGAGGACTTCATGCAAGATAAGTTCCTCCAATACCGTGGCTTAACTGATAGCTTTGTGAGAAGGTTTAAATTTTCATCTTCACGTAATTCTCACACTGTCTTATTTGATCTTTATGATAAATTTTATACCATGGACTTAGAGGATTTTAATGAAGCCTGCAAGCTCCCACGGTGGGGCAGTATGAGTGATCGTCGTAAATCTGAATTTAGAGAATTTCTTGCTAGCACTACAGTGGGAGAATCCAGGGACATCACACAAGCCACCACGGGGAGCATACATTTTCCTGCTATTCATTACTTTGCTCTCTTTATTGGTAGATGCATAAATGGTAAAGATGAGGCTTGTCACATGTGTGTCCCTGATCTTAGCTTTCTCAGGAGTGATGTATTAGGTGATAGCCAATATAATCTGGGAGCTATTGTTGCACGTAGGCTACACCATAATGGTTCGAATGGAGATTTATTTGGTGGGATCTATGCTACTCGCATAGCCCGCTATCTTGGTGTGTCTGTGCACCCGTATGATAACCCTTTACCTGATGCTTATTTAGACTGTAATGCTATGGCTAGTCATCGGTTTATAGATGGGATAATCAAACTCTCAAATATCGACTAATCTTTAACCGGCAGAATGCCATCCCTATTGTTCTTCCTGCCCCTACTTTGTTTAACTTTCAGGAAAAGGGGAGATACACTATAGCCATGCAGGAGGCGAATGCCCATTACAACATGACGGAGGCAGCCCGTCTTCGAGCTGCAGCTCAGCAGGCAGCATCTGTTGCATCACAGTACGACCCCAACTACAACTTTGGATATCCGGCAGGCCAATACTGGCCATAGACCAACTTAGGCCAAAAGCCTAAGCTTGGGGGAGTACGTGTTTCTCACCGACTTACTTTCATGTTCACACTTATTTTAGTTGTCGGTGCTCACACTCTTTCACTGTACCATCCATGTTTAGTTTCAATTTCTTTTTCTTAGTCTTTTTCTTGTGTGCTAGAAAAACCCAGAAAAACAAAAAAATATTAGTTGTAGCTTCTATCTAGTTTACTTTCTTTGCTTGTAGTAGTAACTAAAAATGAAAACCCAAAAAGATTTCTCGTTCTTCTTTTGCTTGTTGGGAGCTTTCCCGTGTAAATAGTTTATTTTCTTTTCTTTTCTTTAGGGGTTAAGAGTAGAAGACCATGATTAAAATGCTTAGTGGCTCTCATATGCTTTGTTGTAGATTTAATCTCGAACCATATTACATTGTCTTTTCTCTTGTGTGAATTGCCTGCAGATTCCAGCTTAGTCCAATGCACGTGCACTATTATTATTTTCCACACCGTTCGGTCGTGCGAGTGAAAGGCAATAAGGATGATATATGATGAGCTAATTGAGATGAGAAAAGCTGGTATGAACTCGACCTCTTGTTTTTGTAAATATGATTGCGCGTCGTTCTTGATTCAGCTTGTTATGAATGGAACATGTTTGCAATAACAATCAGAGATCATAGCTGCTTATGCCATGCTTAATTAGCTGAGAGTTTATAATGGTATATCTTGCGTGCCAACATGGTATTAAAATGGTTGTGATGTGGTATGATGGGTGGTATCCTCCTCTGAACGATTTAAGTGACTCGACTTGGCACATGTTCACGCATGTAGTTGAAACAAATCAACATAGCCTTCACGATATTTATGTTCATGGTGATTTATATCCTACTCAAGCTTGCGTTCATTGTTGATTAATTTTAATGCATGTTCATGGCCGTTGTTGCTCTCTAGCTGGTCGCTTCCCAGTCTCCTTCTAGCCTTCACATGTACTAAGCGGGAATACTGCTTGTGCATCCACTTCCATAAACCCTGAAGTTATTCCACATGAGTCCACCATACCTTCCTATATGTTGTATTTACCTGTCGTTCCAAGTAAATTTGTATGTGCCAAACTCTAAACCTTCAAATGAAATTCTATTTTGTATGCTCGAAGAGCTCATGTATCAACTAGGGTTGTCTATATCTTCCATGCTAGGTGGGTTATTCTCACGATGAGTGGACTCCGCTCATCATTCACGAGAAAATGGCTGGTAACCGGGATGCCCAGTCCCATGCTCAAAATCATAATAATTAAACAAAACTCCCCCAGGGTTGTTGTGTGTTTGGACGGTAACCCGTGGATTCGGCTGGCCGTGGAGTGTGCTTGTTGGTGGTTGGGGGAGTATAAACCTTACCATTCTGTTTGGGAACCGCCTATAATGTGTGTAGCATGGGAGATATCGAGATTCTTGGTTGTTATGTTGACAATGAAAGTATACCGCTCAAAATGTTATTCAATCTCTATTTAAAAATCGAGCTTTGGCACCTCTACAAATCCCTGCTTCCCTCTGTGAAGGGCCTATCTATTTACTTTTATGCAGAGTCATCACCCTCTTATTAAAAAGCACCAGTAGAAGAGCACCTCTGTCATCGCATGTATTACTATTAATTTGCATTGAGTATGATCATGACTGGATCTCTTTTACCATGAATTACAATGTCTAGTCAGTCCTTGATCTTTAAAGGTGGTCTGCATTTATGTTTTGCGGTCTCAGAAAGGGCTAGCGAGATACCATCCTGTTATATCATATCATGATTGTCTTGAGAAGTGTTGTCATCCAAGGTTTATTATTATTGCTCGCTAGTTGATTATGCCATTAATGTGAGTAGTCTTGAGACCTGAAAGTTATTGTGAATGTGGTTAGTACATGATCTTGTTGAAAACCTGAATTCTAGCTTACATATTTACAACAAGAAGAGCAAACAGAGTTTGTCAAAGTTTTTCTTTATCACTTTCAGTTTATCAGCGGAATTGCTTGAGGACAAGCAAAGGTTTAAGCTTGGGGGAGTTGATACGTCTCCAACGTATCTACTTGGCCAAACACTTTTGCCCTTGTTTTGGACTCTAACTTGCATGATTTGAATGGAACTAACCCGAACTGACGCTATTTTCAGCAGAACTGCCATGGTTTTGTTTTTGTGCAGAAATAAAAATTTCTCGGAATCGCCTGAAAATCAACGGAGAATTATTTCAGAAAATATTAAAAAAATACCTGCAAGAAGATCCACACCGGGGGGCCCACGGGCTGTCCTCGAGGGTGGGGGCGCACCCCCTTCCCAGGGCGCGCCCCCCTGCCTCGAGGGCACCCCGATGCCCCACCGACGTATCCCCAGGTCCTATATATTCCGTTTCGTGGAGAGAAAAATCAAGGAAAAAGAATTATTGCGTTTTACGAGACAGAGCCGCCGCCAAGCCCTAATCTCTCTCGGGAGGGCTCATCTGGACTCCGTTCGGGGCTCCGGAGAGTGGAGATCGTCGCCATCGTCATCATCAACCTTCCTCCATCACCAATTCCATGATGCTCACCACCGTGTGTGAGTAATTCCATCGTAGGCTAGCTGGACGGTGATGGGTTGGATGGGATCTATCATGTAATCGAGTTAGTTTTGTTAGGGTTTGATCCCTAGTATCCACTATGTTCTAAGATTTATGTTGCTATGACTTTGCTATGCTTAATGCTTGTCACTAGGGCCCAAGTGCCATGATTTCAGATCTGAACCTATTATGTTTTCATGAATATATGTGTGTTCTCGATCCTATCTTGCAAGTCTATAGTCACCTACTATGTGTTATGATCCGGCAACCCCGAAGTGACAATAATCGGGACCACTCCCGGTGATGACCTTAGTTTGAGGAGTTCATGTATTCACTATGTGTTAATGCTTTGGTTCGGTACTCTATTAAAAGGAGGCCTTAATATTCCTTAGTTTCCAATAGGACCCCGCTGCCACGGGAGGGTAGGACAAAAGATGGCATGCAAATTCTTTTCCATAAGCACGTATGACTATATTCGAAATACATGCCTACATTGCATTGATGAACTGGAGCTAGTTCTGTGTCACCCTAGGTTATAACTTCTACATGATGAATTGCATCCGACGTAAATTCCCATCACCGATCCAATGCCTACGAGCCTTACCTATATTGCTTGTCGCTTATTTACTTTTCCATTGCTACTATCACAAAAACTACAAAAACATTATCGTTACTTTTACTGCTGCTACCACCACTATCATATTACTGTGCTACTAAACTATCTTGCTGCAGATACTAAGTTTCCAGGTGTGGTTGAATTGACAACTCAACTGCTAATACTTAAGAGTATTCTTTGGCTCGCCTTGTGTCGAATCAACAAATTTGGGTTTAATACTTTACCCTCGAAAACTGTTGCGATCCCCTACACTTGCGGGTTATCAAACTTCAAGAAGAACGGCAAGCAAGTTGCCATTCTCGAGAAGAAGCCCAAAGCTAGACCCAAGCCTGAAGCTGAGTGCTTCTACTGCAAAGGAAATTGTCACTAGAAGCAAAACTACCCCAAATATTTGGCGGATATGAAGGATGGCGAAGTTAACCAAGGTATATTTGATATACATGTTATTGATGTGTACCTCACTAGTGCTCGTAGTAGCCCCTGGGTATTTGATACCTGTTCGCTTGCTAAGATTAGTAACTCGAAACTGGAGTTGCAGAATAAACAGAGACTAGTTGGGGGTGAGGTGACGATGTGTGTTGGAAGTAGTTCCAACAATGTTATGATCATCATCGCACACTCCCTGTACTTTCGGGATTAGTGTTGAACCTAAATAAATGTTATTTTGTGTTTGCGTTGAGCATGAACAAGATTGGATCGTGTTTATTGCAATATGTTTATTCATTTAAGTCAGAGAATAATTGTTATTCTGTTTACATGAATGAAACCTTCTATGGTCATACACCGAAGGTGAATGGTTTAGTGAATCTCGACCGTAGTAATACACATATTCATAATATTGAAGCCAAAAGATGGAGAGTTGATAATGATAGTGAAACATACTTGTGGCACTACCGTTTAGGTCATATTGGTGTAAAGCGCATGAAGAAACTCCATGTTGATGGACTTTTGGAATCATTTGATGGTTGCGAACCATGCCTCATGGGCAAGATGACTAACACTCCATTTTCCGGAACAATGGAGCGAGCCAATGACTTATTGGAAATAATACATGCAGATGTATGCGGTCCGATGAGTGTTGAGGGTCGTGGCGGGTATCACTATTTTCTAACCTTCACGGATGATTTGGGAAGATATGGGTATATCTACTTGATGAAACACAAGTTTGAAACATTTGAAAAGTTCAAAGAATTTCAGAGTGAAGTAGAGAATCAACGTAACAAGAAAATAAAGTTTCTATGATCTGATCGTAGAGGCGAATATTTGAGTTACTAGTTTGGTCTTCATTTAAAACAGTGTGGAATAGTTTAACAACTCACGCCACCTGGAATACCACAGCGTAATGGTGTGTCCGAACGTCATAGTTGTACTTTGTTAGATATGGTGCGATCTATGATGTCTCTTACCGATTTACCACTATCGTTTTGGGGTTATGCATTAGAGACAATCGCATTCACGTTAAATAGGGCACCGTCTAAATCTATTGAGACGACACCGTATGAACTATGGTTTGGCAAGAAACCTAAGCTGTCGTTTCTTAACGTTTGGGGCTGGGATGCTTATGTGAAAAAACTTCAACCTGATAAGCTCGGACCCAAATCGGAGAAATGTGTCTTCATAGGATACCCAAAGGAAATTGTTGGGTACACCTTCTATCACAAATCCGAAGGCAAAAATTTCGTTGCTAAGAATGGATCCTTTCTAGAGAAGGAGTTTCTCTCGAAAGAAGTGAGTGGGAGGAAAGTGGAACTTGATGAGGTAATTGTACGTTCTCCCGGATTGGAAAGTAGTACATCACAGAAACTAGTTCCAATGATTCCTACACCAATCAGCGAGGAAGCTAATGATGACGATCATGAAACTTCAGATCAAGTTACCACTGAACCTCGTAGCTCAACCAGAGTACGTTCTGCACCAGAGTGGTACGGTAACCCTGTTCTAGAAGTCATGTTACTAGACCATGACGAACCTACGAACTATGAAGAAGCAATGATGAGCCCAGATTTCGGGAAATGGCTTGAGGCCCTGAAATCTGAGATGGGATCCATGTATGAGAACAAAGTGTGGACTTTGGTTGACTTGCCCGATGATCGGCAAGCCATAGAGAATAAATGGATCTTCAAGAAGAAGACAGACGTTGATGGTAATGTCACTGTCTACAAAGATCGACTTATCGCAAAAGGTTTTTGACAAGTTCAAGGAGTTGACTACGATGAGACTTTCTCACCCGTAGCGATACATAAGTCTGTTCGAATCATGTTAGCAATTGTCGCATTTTATGTAATCTGGCAAATGGATGTCAAAACCACATTCCTTAATGGATTTCTGAAAGAAGAGTTGTATATATGATGCAATCAGAAGGTTTTTGTCAGTCCTAAAGGTGCTAACAAAGTGTGCAAGCTCCAGTAATCCATGTATGCACTGGTGCAAGCATCTCGGAGTTGGAATATACGCTTTGATAACGTGATCAAAGCATATGGTTTTATACAGACTTACGGTGAAGCCTATATTTACAGGAAAGTGAGTGGGAGCACTAGACATTTCTGATAAGTATACGCGAATGACATATTGTTGATCGGAAATTATCAGGCCCAAGATGCGATTCTATCCCGATCACGTGACACTTACGTGATTGGGGCACAACCGCATTTCGGGCGCTTAGCAAGATGGATATCATTACATCATACCATTACATACATACATGGGGGATACAACAATACATACAAGTCACATGAATACAACAACATCAATACAAGGCATCCGACTACGGATGCAAACATGAAAAGCACAATGACATCCATCTGCTATCCCAGGCTGCCGACCCGGAACCTATCCCAAGACTGAACAAGAAGAAGAAGAAAGAACTCCAACAAAAGAACAACGCTCTCACGTCAAGTCACCGGAAACCTGCACCTGCAACTGTTGTTGTAGTATCTGTGAGCCACGAGGACTCAGCAATCCCATAACCATGGGTAACAAGACTAGCAAAGCTTAATGGTTAGGAAGAGATAAAGTGGTGAGGTTGCAGCAGCGGCTAAGCAATATATGGTGGCTAATTTACGAGTACAAGAATAAGATGAGCATCTACGCAAACGGTCGCAAACTAGTAATGATCGTTAAAGATCCTGAACTACCTACGAGTCAAACATAACCCCACCTTGTTCTCTTCTCAAAGTGAAAAGAGACAGTCACGGTTACTCACACAGTTGTGTGTTTTACTTCAGATCCTCTGTCAAGTCTTCTACAACCGTACATTAACAAATTCTAATCTGCCACATAACCGCGGGCACGGCTTTCGAAAGATCATAACCCTGCAGGGGTGTCCCAACTTAGACCATCACAAGCTCTCATGATCAGCAGAAGTAATAATAATATTACCCCTTATCTTAGGGAAGGCCCGATCAGACTCGGAATTCCCAGTGCACAAGACATTTCGATAATGGTAAAACAAGTCCAACAAGACCTCCCGGTGTGTGAACACCCTGATAATAGCCACGCGTATATCGTCTCTGGCCACGACCGGATGGGCGATGCTACAGGTAAAACCAGCCCTCGAGTTTCCTCGAGGTGGCACCGCAGGCTCCCCGTTTGGGACCAACACCATCAGCACTGGCCCCCCTGCTATGTAGAAAGAATCCTCGGGTAGCGCTAACTCCCTATGCAATTAATTAATTAATTAATTAAGTTTTTATTATGTTGCAAATTAAAACCAATGTTGGGCCTTGCTGGAGAAGTTTTATTCAAATACGAACTATCAAGGGGTCCCCATATACCCAACTGTGTAAGGAACGCCAAATCAAGGAACATAACGCCGGTTTATCGGCTCCTAAGGTGGCATGAGTGGAACAAAACACCGAGCAAAAGGTCAAGCCTTCTACCCATGCCCAGTATATAAGTGTGTTAATAATAATAGTAGATATTGTGATATTCCAACAACAAGTTCCAACATGGAACGATCTTCATCTTCACCTGCAACTAACAACGCTATAAGAGGGGCTGAGCAAGCGGGTAACATAGCCAAACAATGGTTTTGCTGGGAAGGTGTCAAAGGTTAGAGGTTTCATGGCAACAAGGAGAGGGGCTGACAATAATGATGGGTAGCGCGACATATAACGATAGCATCGAGACAACTAAGCATGGCAATGATAGTATAGGTATCCAAGGGTATGGTCATCGTGCCAGAGATCCCGCAAGGAAGAAGAACGGATCCATGAAGAAGACAAAGAAGAAGCCTCGAAGAAGAACCACATGTAGACGAACGAATCCTCACGATCGCAACAGAAAAGAACTAGCAAGAAGAAAGCACACAACAGGGTAAATACGCAACACAAGAACATGACATGATGCTCAAACAAGTATCATGCATGACGAGATTAAATATGCATGGAATGGCAAGGTGCAACAAACAATACTACAAATTAAGTGGAGCTCAATATGCAACGATTTGCATATTGACAAAACACCACATTCAAGTATTTAGTTTGCTCTTGTTCATAAACATAACAATATTAAATGTTGATTAACATGGCAAGGGGTGAAGCATATGTAAACTAACTATTTAGGCAAGTTTAAATGAGACCGGAAACACAAATAACAACTCCGGGAAATCCCCATATGCATATTACGAATTTGGTACTGTTCTGCCTAAAAACATATTTTATTGTTGTTAAACAACAAAAGTATGTGCACCAAGTTAATCTACACATTTTTCCACCCCATTTACATATAAAGTTTATTAAATTTGGAGCTACGGTTATTTAGTTATGAATTAAACCATTTTAACATGTTATTTTCACAAAATTAAACAAATAGCAAGTTTAAACATTTTTAACATGCATGGCAGCTGGAAATTATTAATCTACACATAATTCTAAGCAACTTTCATATATAAAGTTTTTACATATGATGCATGGCTATTTATTAATAAACAATTTAAAACAAGGGCAATTTTGAAATTATGCAAAAGAAAAAACAACAGGGGGACACGGGCTGGGCCAGCCACTCTCACTGATGAGGGGGGCCCGGGGTGCTGAGGTGCCAGGAGTGTGGGTGCAGAGAGGTCTGTGTGTATAGAGAGGATGACAAGTGGGGCCTAATGTCATAGAGAGGGGGGAAACAATTTGGTAAAAAGGTGGGTTTTGGGTTCAGGTTTATGTGTGCGCCCGGGGAGATTTGAACCCGGGTCTCCCCGTTAGAATTATGTGGCCCGAACCACTGAGCTACTGCTGTTGTTGTTGATAGGATGGGGCATGGCTTGTTTTGAACTAGACCCAGGGCGGACGGGGTTTCTTCTCCACGGCGAGAGAGAAAACATCGACGGCACCGGCGGCCAACAGTGAAACGGCGGGTGCGCGGGATAGGGCACGATGAGGATGCAAGGGCGCAGGAGCGAACAAGTGCTGCTAGCCGGTGTCATGTGCGTGCGTTTGCGGCGGAGCAAGGTCTTCGAGAAGGAGCTCGAGAAGGAGCTCGAGCAGGAGCTCGTCTCAGACGCGACAGCGAGGCATGGCGAAGCTGTGGCCGCGGCAGCCATAGGGCGAGAAGCGAGGCGTGCGCGTGTACAGGTGTGGCGTGCGTGTGTACAGGAGCTAGCGCGAGGCTGAGCCTGGCCTCGCCATGGCTACAGCCATTGCTGCCGGCTGCGGGACTCGTGCGTGGGCTGCGGCGGTTCGGCGCTAGATCATCCATCAAGTCGAGCTTAACTAAACCAACCTTAAGAACAACAAACAGAAACAGATCGCGCCGTGGCGGAGCATGCTCGGCAGTGTGCGCGTGTGCATGGGTGGTGCTTAGTGTGTGAGAAAGGGGCGGAACAGAGGAGCCAAGGCAAGAGCTTGAGATCCTCGTATACAGCCATGGCGGACGAACTTGGTCGCAAGGGAACTGGCGCTACGCGGATGCAATGGAGTTGGGGGTAAGGGGTTGGGATAAACGGCGGCTCACCAGGAGCCTGAGTGACACGACGAGGAGGCCGGGGAGGCAACGGAGAGGGTGAGGCGAGCCGCTGATTGCCACAGGTGTACGGGTGCCGCATGAAGACGAAGCAAGGGAAGAAGACCTTGACGGCGAGGCACTACTGGTCTTGGGAGGCCGCTTGAGTGCCCGAGGAAGACGACGGTGAAGCACGTGGTGACCCTCAAGGAAGAAGACGACGACGAGCTGCGAGGATCACCCTGAAGAAGAGCTCGGGCTCTCCTCGGCCATGACGTTGGTGTGGCGTGGAGAAAACTAACCGGCGGCGGGAGAGGGAGGAGAAGGGGGAAAATAGAGAGTGGAGGAACCCTAGTGTCGAGAGCAAGCTTTATAGGGCGCGAGGGAGGAGCTCTGGCCGTCAAATCGACCGGACTGTCGATGTGGCGTCCATGGATGCCCTGCCGTACAGAAGAGGAAGATGATCCACAGGAGTTGTTGCTGGTGGGCTAGCTGGGCTGATGGAGGTAAGTGAGATGGGCTGGTTGAAGGGAAAAGGCCCAGATGGCTTCGGATAATGTGAGGATTTCCTTTTCCTTTAGTTCTACCCATAAATAGACAGCCACCAAAAGGTAAAAGCTTAGGGATATTGGGGATGAATCTGAAATAAGTAAGAATATTTATAAACTCCTGGAATTATGAAGGATTTGAATAAATTGGTTTGGGCATTTTTTAAGGATAGAAAATAATTCAAGTTTGAATTAAGTTTAAACTTGAGCCATTTTTGAATCCAACCAAACAAGTCCAAAATGGATGAAAATTTGACAGAGAGGTGTAAGGCATGGAGTAAGATTATCAGGAAAAATAAATGAACATTAATAAAGGAGGCAATTGATGTCACTTGCAAAAACATGAAAGAGAGAAGAAGGAAGGAGGTGATGATGCATGGCCATGGTTTGAGAGAGATGGCAAGGGGTGATGCACACACATCAACGAGAGCAACGCACAACATATATAAGGGGAAATGCACAAGATGATCATGGCAATCAACATAATGCAATATGACAATGAGATGGGTATGGCAATGCAATATAACCGATGATGAACATGATGCAAGAAGCAAAATACGACAATGGCATCCATCAACATCATGGCAACAAACAATTGAAACATCCAACGTCGACAAAAATAACTGGAAGGTAGCTAGAGCATCGGTCTCGGGGCGTCACAACACTCCCCTACTAACAAGAGATCTCGTCCCAAGATCTTAGTAACGAGACGGAAGGTAAAAGGAAGAAGGTGAAATCAAAGAACCTTGAGAGGTTGAACAGTTTGAAAGAACGAACACGAGGGAGGAGAACGAAGTTGCAAACACTTTGTTAGACAAGAGGAACAAGGAATACGACGATAATCAAGGAGGTTGAAAGGCACGAAACAAGAGCTGGAGGAACAAGAATGAATTCGAAACCACTCCGGTTAATAAGAGAAAGAAATGGATTTCCACGAAGGAATTCGGGCAGCACTCCGGCTGAAACTGAAAGAAATAGAACATCGATTGAACATGAATGGAAAGGAACAAGAACTTGAAAAGATGGAACGATCCATGACGAGATGAACAAGAAAATTTAGCTAGCACTCCGGTTGAATATGAATTGAAAGAAGAATAACTTGAGGGATGGAATAATATTTGACGGGAGGAACAACACAATGCCTCCGGAAAGAATTGAAAGGATGGAATGAAAGAACGGAGAAGAAGATGACAACTTACACCACGAATGAATTTGAAAGAGAATCTTGAAGAGAAAGGTTTGAACGGAGTTGTTGAGAAAATCAACAACAAAAGTATAAGCTTGTTGTAGACTTATAGAAATCATCTCGAAACTTGAGGTGAAATACCGCCGCAACGAAAAGATGGATTAGGTGAGAATGAAGAAATGCAAAACTCCACTTGAAAAGGATACGGAGAATTATTTGCACTCAGGAGGCAAGAATAAGAATTTTTTAGCTGCTCCAGAAGAATTATGATGAACACAAGAAGAATGAATTATATCGTGGAGAACCACCATGAAGAACTCCGATAAAATGAAAGGATGATGATATAGAAATGACGGACGAAAAGAATAAGATTAAAGCCTTGCGATGATTTAGACGGGGGTACCGATGAGAAGGCCGAGAAATTTTGAACTCCGGGAAAGAAAAGATGAAAATACTGGGGACTAGAATTTATTCATCAAGAATAAACTCCGAAGGAAGGAATTAAATTAACTTGATGAAAAGAATAAGGATTATGTTATGCTTATCCTCCACCAATTAAATTGATGAGAAGCAATGCATTCGCATACTACTTATTCCCGTTGAAATGATTAAAGAGGGATATATCGCGAATTTGCGAAAATCTTCATGAAACACCAGTAGGATTGGAATAAAAGAATGGATTGTTATGATAACACCGGAAAAGAACTCTTGATAGAACCACCGTAAGGAATTGAAGCCGAGTGAAGAAAAAGAACGAACCACCGTGAAGAAATTTAAATCAAGTGATGAAAGAGAACAAACCACCATATAGAATTGAAATTGAGTGAATACCACAGAATGAATCACCGGGAAGAATAAACACTTGGGGAATTTAGATATAAGAGAGCGAAGAGATCCCGAACTGATTAAATGATTACTTGGAGGAAAGCACCGGAAAGAATGTGAGACGAACGAAGAGGCATCAATGAAGAATAGTTGGAGGACGAAGTTGAAAACTGAGAACGAAGAAATCTTTTGAAATGATGGCCTTCAGAGGAACACAATAGAAATAATTCATGAAATACTCCGGATGGTTGAAGAAAGAATTTGACACGAATCGGAACAAGTAAGAGGATATCATGAAGCTAGAACGACGAACAGTCGAGAGAACGGACAAGATTTAGAGGTACTCTTCGTCGGTCTTGAAATGATGATGAGAAATACCACCTAAATTTATTGAGATACTCCGGCAGTATGAAAAGAGAGAAAAGGTTGAACAAACGATGAAAAGAATTGGAAGAGATCTTGAAGAAGGCATATGACTGATGGAGTCCATACTTACGTCACACTTTGAAAAGAATTTAGAAATAGTCCGGGAATTACAAGAGTCAGGTAAGATCCTGGGAAAATACCTGTGGGTTATGAGCCCACCGAAGAGTAAACACCGTTGGAAAGGATTAAAAGGAGATGATGCACCGGAACGATTGAAAAAAAACTCGAATGAGGTGACAGCCTCGAATTAATTGGAACACAGACGAATCTCCTGGGATTTCTTCGGAACTCCAGAATAATTAAATGGCAAGAGATTAACGAGCAATTGGAAACAATTGAGCCGGGGGAAAAGAATATGATGAACACCGAAAACTTGAGTTGAATCCACCGGAAAAGAAGAAGAGGTGAAGAATATCAAATGAGAGGATAATTCACCGATTGAAATAATTGAGGAAAGAACGCAAAAGATTCACACGAGTAGGATGGATACTCGATTGAGGACTCCGGTCCGAGAAGCAAAAGGGTGGGCGGGTGGGAAAAGAAAGACCACTTCGGACGGGGAAAACACCGTCGGTTGAAAAGAACTGAGGGTTGAACTTGCAAGAAGAAGAGGGTTGAGTCCACTTGACGAGAGATGCACCAGATGAAAGAACTGACAACGCAACGAACGAAAACTAACCATATGATCCTCAAAAAAAATTGAAGGGGAAGAGGGGTAATTCAAAACACCTACGTCAAGATTCCTCACCAGAGCGACGAAGGGGCTGAGGAGTAAAAAGAATTCCTACTCTCCGATATAACTAGACTCCAAAAAGTTTTCTGCTAGACTCGACAACGGCCAAACTACGATCAATCAAGGGGGCTCCTATGGTCGGTCGAGGCTCTGATACCAACTTGTCAGGCCCAAGATGCGATTATATCCCGATCACATGACACTTACGTGATTGGGGCACAACCGCATTTCGGGCGCTTAGCAAGATGGATATCATTACATCATACCATTACATACATACATGGGGGATACAACAATACATACAAGTCACATGAATACAACAACATCAATACAAGGCATCCGACTACGGATGCAAACATGAAAAGCACAACGACATCCATCTGCTATCCCAGGCTGCCGACCCGGAACCTAGCCCAAGACTGAAGAAGAAGAAGAAGAAGAAAGAACCCCAACAAAAGAACAACGCTCTCACGTCAAGTCATCGGAAACCTGCACCTGCAACTGTTGTTGTAGTATCTGTGAGCCACGAGGACTCAGCAATCCCATAACCATGGGTAACAAGACTAGCAAAGCTTAATGGTTAGGAAGAGGTAAAGTGGTGAGGTTGCAGCAGCGGCTAAGCAATATATGGTGGCTAACTTACGAGTACAAGAATAAGATGAGCATCTACGCAAACGGTCGCAAACTAGTAATGATCGCTAAAGATCCTGAACTACCTACGAGTCAAACATAACCCCACCGTGTTCTCTTCTCAAAGTGAAAAGAAATGGTCACGGTTACTCACACAGTTGTGTGTTTTACTTCAGATCCTCTGTCAAGTTTTCTACAACCGGACATTAACAAATTCCAATCTTCCACAAAACCGCGGGCACGGCTTTCGAAAGATCATAACCCTGCAGGGGTGTCCCAACTTAGCCCATCACAAGTTCTCACGATCAGGAGAAGTAATAATAATATTACCCCTTATCTTAGGGAAGCCCCGATCAGACTCGGAATTCCCGGTGCACAAGACATTTCGATAATGGTAAAACAAGTCCAGCAAGACCTCCCGGTGTGTCGACACCCTGATAGTAGCCGCGCATATATCGTCTCAGGCCACGACCGGATGGGCGATGCTACAGGTAAAACCAGCCCTCGAGTTTCCTCGAGGTGGCCCCGCAGGCTCCCCGTTTGGGACCAATACCATCAGCACTGGCCCCTCTGCTATGTCGAAAGAATCCTCAGGTAGCTCTAACTCCCTATGCAATTAATTAATTAATTAAGTTTTTATTATGTTGCAAATTAAAATCAATGTTGGGCCTTGCTGGAGAAGTTTTATTCAAATACGAACTGTCAAGGGGTCCCCATATACCCAACCGTGTAAGGAACGCAAAATCAAGGAACATAACGCCGTTTTATCGGCTCCTAAGGTGGCATGAGTGGAACAAAACACCGAGCAAAAGGCCAAGCCTTCCACCCATGCCCAGTATATAGGTGTGTTAATAATAATAGTAGATTTTGTGATATTCCAACAACAAGTTCCAACATGGAACGATCTTCATCTTCACCTGCAACTAACAACGCTATAAGAGGGGCTGAGTAAGCGGGTAACATAGCCAAACAATGGTTTTGCTGGGAAGGTGTCAAAGGTTAGAGGTTTCATGGCAACAAGGAGAGGGGCTGACAATAATGATGGGTAGCGCGACATATAACGATAGCATCAAGACAACTAAGCATGGCAATGATAGTAAAGGTATCCAAGGGTATGGTCATCTTGCCTGAGATCCCGCAAGGAATAAGAACGGATCCATGAAGAAGACGAAGAAGAAGCCTCGAAGAAGAACCACGTGTAGACGAACGAATCCTCACGATCGCAACGGAGAAGAACTAGCGAGAAGAAAGCACACAACATGGTAAACACGCAACACAAGAACATGACATGATGCTGAAACAAGTATGATGCATGACAAGATTAAATATGCATGGAATGGCAAGGTGCAACAAACAATACTACAAATTAAGTGGAGCTCGATATGCAACGAGTTGCATATTGACAAAACACCACATCCAAGTATGTAGTTCGCTCTTGTTCATAAACATAACAATATTAAATGTTGATTAACATGGCAAGGGGTGAAGCATAAGTAAACTAACTATTTAGGCAAGTTTAAATGAGACCGGAAACACAAATAACACCTCCGGAAAGTCCCCATATGCATATTACGAATTTGGTATTGTTCTGCCTAAAAACATATTTTTCTTGTTGTTAAACAGCAAAAGTATGTGCAGCAAGTAAATCTACACATTTTTCCACCCCATTTACATATAAGGTTTATTAAATTTGGAGCTACGGTTATTTAGTTATGAATTAAACCATTTTAACATGTTATTTTCACAAAATTAAACAAATAGCAAGTTTAAACATTTTTAACATGCATGGCAGCTGGAAATTATTAATCTACACAGAATTCTAAGCAACTTTCATATATAAAGTTTTTACATATGATGCATGGCTATTTATTAATAAACAATTCAAAACAAGGGCAATTTTGAAATTATGCAAAAGAAAAAAAAACAGGGGGACATGGGCTGGGCCAGCCACTCTCACTGATGAGGGGGGAGGGGTGCTGAGGTGGCAGGAGTGTGGGTGCAAAGAGGTCTGTGTGTATAGAGAGGATGACAAGTGGGGCCTAATGTCATAGAGAGGGGGGAAACAATCTGGTAAAAAGGTGGGTTTTGGGTTCGGGTTTATGTGTGCGCCCAGGGAGATTTAAACCCGGGTCTCCCCGTTAGAATTCTGTGGCCCGAACCACTGAGCTACTGCTGCTGTTGTTGATAGGATGGGGCATGGCTTGTTTTGAACTAGACCCAGGGAGGACGGGGTTTCTTCTCCACGGCGAGAGAGAAAACATCGACGGCACCGGCGGCCAACAGTGAAACGGCGGGTGTCGGGGGAAACTGTCCGCCACGAGCACCTATGGGACCGGAGCCCCTTGTCTGTGCGGTAAGAGGGCGGAGGGAGCACGAAGAGCAGATCGTAGCGAGCACGCGGGTAGTTTTACCCAGGTTCGGGCCGCGATGAACGCGTAAAACCCTACTCCTGCTTGGTTTGTATTGAGTTGGAGAGCTCGGGAGCTTGAAGAACTAGCTACACCGAGCGTATGAGCGATCTAGGTTCCGAACCTCCGAACCCCCTCCACGTTGTGCATGGGCCTCCTTTTATAGCGCAAGGGGTCACCGACAGGTGTCAACGTAGGAGAAAGGGGTAAAAATGTAAAAGAGGTGGTAGTTGTAACAATGCGGAATAGTGGAGCTACAGTGCGTGAACAGTGGTCGCTACCTACTTTGATAGTGGGGGACAAGGGCATTTAATGCCCGTCGCCGTCGACCCCAAAAGCTCCCGCCCTTGCGTCTCCGTTTGCCACGGCGATGGCTTCACCACCGTGGAGTGCCACCGTGTCCCCCAGGCTGCACAGCCATCCGCCACGCGTCCCTGGAAAAACCCTAGGGCGACGCGTGGGCCGATGAGCTGGAGCGCGGGCACACAGCGCAACTCTCCCGGCGAGCACCTTGCCGGGGTCTTGACCTTGCCGGGCCCGGGAGCTTGTCGCTCCCCAGGCCCTTGCCGGGACGCGTATCGCGCCGAAGCGTGTCTTCTATGATGTAATCTTCTAGTCCTCCTGGCAAGCTCCTCTTGCCAGGGCCTTGCGTGAGTGAGGTAACCTTGAGCCTGGAACGGCCTTCCCGGCAAGCTCCGCTTGCCGGGGTCTCGATCTTCTGTCTTGTATACTTTGTTTTTGAATGGTTTTTCATGGAGCAGGAAGGTCTCCGGCGAGCACGTGGTAAACCCTGCCGCGGGAAGCTGCTACTGTCCGTGCACAAGTTGGGGTACTGAGGTACCCCTACCTTAGTACACCGACAGGAGCCCCCGGGCCTGGGCCACACACGGTGCCGAGCGCTGTTGGGCCAGGCCCAAAACAGTGCACGGACACACGCGGCCCACAGCGCGCCGAATCCACTTCCGCATCCGCCGCGTCCCCCCGTAACGGCACGCGTCGATCGCGGCGTCGTGGGATGGGACGTGCCCACGTTCTTTTAATGGAAAGAGCGAAACGCCCCCCCACTTCCCCATAAAAGCAGAGGAAGCAGGAGCGGTTCCCCTCCTACGCTTTCATTGCATCCTCTTCCTTCTCCAGAGATCCCCTTTGCGCTCCGCCTCCACACCTCCGCCGCCGCCGTCTGCATCTCCGGCGCCGCCGGGCTCTTCGTCCCCCTTCCTCCGCCGCCTCCGCCATGGCCCCGAAGACCGAGAAGGCGAAGGCGGAGAAGGCCAAGAGGGAGAAGTCGGAGCAAGCGGCGAGGCTTACCGCGTATCGGAAGCGGAACCTCGTCTTCCCGCCGAGGCTCGGCGCGCGGGAGCTCTGGAACAAGTATTACTTGTTCTGGTCCAAGAAGACCAAGGCGCACCCCCGCACCCGAGCTTATCCGGCCGCCGCCAAGGACAACTACCCCGGCGGGTACTATTTCTTCGCAGCCTTCTTCCACTGCGGTCTTTGCCCTCCTTTTTCTGAATTCTTCTGTGACATAATGCACACCTACGGCCTCCACCTTCTTGACTTCACCCCCAACGCCATCCTCACGATGGCGGTTTTCGCACACATGTGCGAAAACTATATAGGAATACACCCAAACGTAGCGCTGTTTAGGCACTTCTTCACCCCTAGAGCAGAGGCCGGCACTCCCCTCTCCGGAGGAATATCTTGGGTTTTTCGCCTGAACAAGAAGGAGTCCTACTTGCCGGGGGAGCTCCGCGGCAAGTGGGAGGAATGGCGTGCTGATTGGTGCTGGATCGTCGAGGACCAGCCGCAGTCCTTCACCGCGCCGCGCACAACGCCCATCGTGCGTGGCAGGGACTGGAGCGAGCTGGATTCGGACGACAAAAAGCTCGACGTCGCCCTCATTAGGATTCTCCGCCTCCGGGAAGCAAGGCTGTCTGTCGCAGAAGTAGGCACAGATTTCCTCCGCCGCCGCATCGCCCCCCTCCAAGACAGGAAAAGGCCGTCCTGGGAGTACGGCAACTCGGCGGATATCATGAGGCTGCGCCCCGGGCTCAATTTTAACTTCACGTCGCTGGAGCTGAAGGAGATGGTCCGGGAGCTGTTTAAGCACGACCCGGCCCACCCGGAATGGTTCAGGGGGCCCCGGGGAGTGGTGCCCCTTTGCAACAGCACGGCATGTGATCCTCTTCGCGCCATGATGCCCGCGTGTGATTCGCACGGCGTGGACCGCACATGGATTCCGCCCAAGCCATCAGACATCCTCAGCTTCTTCGACAACCTTGTGGAGGTGGCGAAGAACAAGAACGAGACCCGGGAGCTGACACGGGACACCACCGACCAGGAGATAGCGTACATCGCTTCTCGGGTTGAAGAGGCCGCTGCAGCCGCAGCGGCAGGAGAGTTCGGCTACACGCCCGAGGAGGCAGATGCTGCGGAAACGTCCTGCCAAGCCGAGGAGGCGGAGATCCGCAGGCTACTGAAGCTGCCTCCCGACGAGCTCGTCGGGGTCCCATCCTTGAGGCACTCCGGGATTATTGGAATCCAGACGGAGGCCGCGGCGAGAGGCAACGCCGCCGGAGGGAACAGGGGCGCCGCAGGGAGCGGAGGCGCCGCAGGGAGCGGAGGCGCCGGAGGAAAGGAGGCCGCAGCGCAGGGCGCTGGGCCTAGCAAGCCTGCCGGGGAGGAGGAGGAGGAGGAGGACGCTGAGGCCGCCGAGGACTCCGACGGGTCTCTGGGGCTCTACGCCGACGACCTCTCCTCGTCGTCGGAGACCTCTCCGCCCCGGGCAAGCCCTAGGCGCTCTCCATTGAAGCGTCTCCGGAAGACGGCGACGGGGGCGGGGGCGCAGGCGCCCCGGCAACAACCAACTCGTCGGACAACGCGAGCCTCCCGGGGGAGCCAACCTGCGCCGGGGGCACCCGGCGCACCAGTCACGGCGGAGGCGTCCCGCGCGCAGGCCACGGCAGAGGCGCCCCGCAAGCCGGCGCCGAGCCGACAGGAGTCTTCACGGGGCGGAGCGGCGGCTCCGCCCGCTCCCCGGGCCCCGGCTACCACAGGGGCTGGGTCTTCGCAGCCCCCAGCCCCGGGGACCGCCAAGCGCCCGAGGGAGTCTTCGCCTCCCGCTCCTCGCGCAGACGCGCCCCAGGTGGAGTTTGACTTCTCCGCCTTGAGCGACGACGACGAGGAGGAACAGGAGTAAGAACTTGATATCCTTCATCTTCTCAAATTTTGTCTTGATTATTGTTGATGCTAATCTCGTTTCTTGCTTTGATTTCAGGACCTTGGCTGAGCGCGTGGCGAAGAAAGCTAAGGTGCCCGTGGTCGAAGTCGCGGACGACTCGCCCGTCGCGGCAACTGGGGACGCGCCGGAGCCAAGCTTGCCGGACCCGAACGCTGCTCCGAGGAGCAGCCCCCAGCGTAAGTCTGGATTCTGTACTTTCGCTCGTCGGGCGCGCTTGGAGATTTTGTCTTGTTCTAGTATTCTGATGCTTTTGTCTTGACTTGAGCAGAGGTGGAGCCACAGCCACAGGAGCGTCCGGAGGTCGCCCCCGAGGAGCCGCAGGCCCCGCCGTCCCCGCCAAGGCCGAACTCCCCGGCAAGGGAGAGCGCTCCGCCAAGGGCGGGTACTTCGCCGAGGGCGAGTACCCCGCCAAGGGCGAGCAGCCCGGCGAGGGCGGCCACTCCGCCAAGGCAGAGCTCCCCGGCGAGGGAGCCCGCCGCCGACGACGTCCGCCAAGGTAGGTTCTGTAACTTTGTCTTCTTGGCGTTGTCTCTTTTTGGATATTTGCTTGAACTTCTTTGCTTCTTCTTCTTCTTCTAGATCCTCCTCCCCCCGAGCAGATGGAGACGGAAGTCATCGTCATCGAGGAGGAGGGCGCGCAGGGCGGCGGCGGCGACGCCCCTGTTGCCGAGGACGCAGCGGGAGCCGCCGAGCCGGCTGCACAGGAGACCGCTCCGGCTGCGGATGCAGCGGCCGGGGAGGGGGACGGCGACCGCACCGCCGACCCGGAGGCGGCGGGAGCATCAAGTGCTGCACCGGCCGCCGACCCCTCCGCCGGAAAGGAGCAGGCGGGCTACTACCTTGAAGCTCCCAACGGCGTGTTCATCCAAGTGCCGTGGGGTTCTTCGTCGCGAGCCCCCGCGGAGTGCGAGGCTTTTGATGGAGAGGTCCTCGCCTCCGCGGGCCTGAAGATCGTCGAGGCGCCCGGCGGAAGCGAAGGGCCCGAGGAGGAGAAGCTGCTTCACCAGCTCCTGGCCCTTTACCGGGCCAGGCAGGCGAAGCTTGCTTCTCGGGAGGCCCTCGCCGCCAAGGCCGCCGCCGAGATGGAGAAGTGCGCGGCGGAGCTCAGCGCCGCCAACCAGGCTGCCCTCCGCGAGGTGGCGGAGGAACGCGAGCGGCTCGCCGGCGAATACCAAGAATGGTTGCTGGAGAAGGCCGAGGCCGAAGAGCAGCAGCGGCTCGCCGGGGTGGAGCTGTCCCGGCGAGAAGGAGAGCTCGCCCAGCGTAAGGTCAACCTCGACTCCCACGAGGAAGACCTTACCGCTCGGGAGCAGGCCCTTGGCGGAGAGCTGAAGGAGGCGAAAGCCGCCGCGGCTGCCGCGGAGACCGCCAAGGAGGAGCTCGCCGCCAAGGTCGCGCAGCTGGAGGAGTCGCTGAAGGCGAGCGAGGAGAAGGTCGCCGCGCTCAACACGGAGCGCGAGAAGGACGCCCACACTAACTCAGAACTCCAGGTGCGCCTTTCTGAGAAGGGCGGCGAGTTGAAGGCCGCCAAGGATTCCATCGAGGATCTGGAGCTGAAGGTCTCCACGCTGAAGGACTCGCTTGACGCCGTCCGGGATCGGGAGACCAAGCTGAAGGAGGAGCTCCGCAAGGAGCGAACCTTGGTGGACAACGCCAACAAAGCGGCCGAGAACTTCCGCCGCACCGTTGAGGTATGGACCGAGGACCTGGTATCTTCTGCGTCCAACATCGACCAGGAGCTGCTGGCGCTGAAGCTGGAGCATCTCATCTACTCCCCGGATCCAAACCTCCCTCACAGCGCCAAGCTCAGCCTCTTCTTCAGGGGAATCGCGCCAGCCCTTGCAGATCTTCGGAAGAAGATTCCCGCGCAGCTGGCCAAGGAGTCGCGCCGGCTCTGTACGGGAACCTTGGAGCATGTGCTGACGAAGATTGTATACCGCAATCCCGGCATAAACCTCACCAACGTTCTTCGCAGCTTGCCGGCCGACGCGAACATGGAGGCGTTGAAGGAGCAGGTCGCCCACATCATTGCTAAAGTGAACAAGATCTCCAGGATCGAAGGCGACCGCGTAGATTAGGCCTCCTTTATCTTTATCTCTTTTCGTTGCTGCATAGGGTGTTATGAACTCATTAATCCATTGCGACAAGTTATCCTTTGTAAGATACTTATCTTATTTCGATCAATCAGTGCAATGTTATCTTCCTTGTCTTGGTCATCCACTTTGTATGCTTTTCACCCTACGCTCCCGGGAAGCTTGCCGGCG
Organism: Secale cereale; assembly: GCA_902687465.1. Classification (NCBI taxonomy): domain Eukaryota; kingdom Viridiplantae; phylum Streptophyta; class Magnoliopsida; order Poales; family Poaceae; genus Secale; species Secale cereale. The sequence goes on along the minus strand of LR738711.1, from coordinate 265,159,242 downwards.
AGGGGCCTTTGCCGCGAGCGCTGAGTGCTGGACTCTGAGCAGCCTGCTGGCCAAGGTCTCACCGGCAAGCAACCTTGCCGCAGCTACTCGCAACGCACTTAGCTTGCTGAGTGAACTCGAAAACGAAACAAGGGCGCGACACTTGTCGCAGCTCACTTAAGTCGTTGAGCGTACTCGAAAACAAGACAAGGGTGCGGCTAGCTACGGGTAGGTTCCTCCGCGCACAGGTTTTCCATACAAAGTGTGATTGTTCAAGGAAGACAATTAAAATTTAAAAATTCGAACTGGTCAAATTCTAATAACTTAGCTTTCATATATTGCTTGCTTCTTGGTAAGGCTTCTCTTTCTTGAACAGCACTTGGTTCCTCTTCCATCTCCTTCCCCCCCCC
>LR738711.1:265004357-265158766 GCA_902687465.1 Secale cereale | reverse complement strand
CCCCGGCAAACTTGTGCGCGAGGAACGTTCCTTCTGCTTAAGAGGCAAAGGAAAAGAAAAGGGAAACAAGTATATGGCCTTTCGGCGTGCTAATGCTTACCGGATATGTATGTTGCACAAGATGCCAAACAACACATGCAAATAGCGGGGAAAAACACGTAAAAGGCAAATAGTGCGAAACACAAAAGCTTTACTGATGCACGGGGTCTGTGCCCGGCTTTGTACAAAGGGTTACATGCAACAGCGGCAAAGCTTGTACAAAAGGTGGTTGCCGGAGTGGATCACGGCAACCGCGCCTTATGGGTGAAACTTGCGAAGATGCTCTATGTTCCAGGAGTTGCTCACCGGTAAGCCTTCTTCGGTCTCGAGGCGGACAGCGCCGGGCCTCGTGACTTGTCTCACCCGATAAGGGCCTTCCCACTTCGGCGTCAACTTGTTGGAATTCTTGGCGGACTGAACACGCCGAAGAACAAGGTCGCCTTCCTCGAGACTCCTAGCCTTAACCTTGCGGCTATGATAGCGGCGCAAGGCTTGCTGGTATCGAGCAGCTCGTACAGCAGCCTGGAGACGTTCCTCCTCGAGGAGCAATGCGTCATCTTGCCTCAGTTGCTCTTGCTCGAGCTCATCATAAGCGAGCACTCGAGGAGATCCGTATACGAGTTCCGTGGGGAGAACTGCCTCTGCTCCATAGACTAGAGCAAAGGGTGTCTGCCCGGTGGCTCGATTTGGTGTCGTTCTGATTGACCAAAGAGCCGCCGGTAGCTCCTCTATCCAATTTCTTTCGCACTTGTGCAGCCTGTCAAAGGTCCTTGTCTTGAGTCCGCGCAGCACTTCAGCATTGGCCCTCTCCTCTTGACCGTTGCTCCTCGGGTGAGCAACAGAAGCGAAACAGACCTTGGCGCCAAGGTCCTGGACGTACTGCATGAAGGTGCGACTAGTAAATTGTGTACCGTTGTCGGTGATGATCCTGTTAGGGATTCCGAAACGGCAAACAATCGACCTGAAGAACCTGACCGCTGACTGTGCTGTCACCTTTCTCACTGGCTCCACTTCTGGCCACTTCGTGAACTTGTCGATTGCAACGTACAAGTACTCAAAGCCCCCGACGGCTCGGGGGAAAGGGCCGAGGATATCGAGCCCCCAGACCGAGAAGGGCCAGGACAAAGGGATTGTTTGGAGAGCTTGAGTTGGCTGATGAATTTGCTTTGCATGGAACTGGCACGCTTCACACTTGGTTACTAGTGCAGTTGCATCTTGGAGGGCTTCTTGCCAAAAGAACCCTTGCCGGAAAGCCTTCCCGGCAAGCGCCCTTGCGCCAATGTGGTGGCCGCATATGCCTCCGTGTATTTCTGCCAACAGCTTTTGTCCATCTTCCCTGGAGATGCACTTCAGTCTGACACCGTTGAGCCTTCTTCTGTACAGCTCGTTATCCACGAACTGGTACATACTTGACTGCCTGGTTATCTTCTCTATTTCTTCTGGGTCGTCGGGAAGTTCTCCAGTTTGCAGAAAGCGGACGATCTGCTGCGCCCATGCCGGAGCTTGGGGCTCAACGGCAAGGACTAAAGGCATGAGGGCCGCTGCGGGGACCTCAGCTTCTACGGCAAGAACCTCTGGTCCCGCCGGAGCTGATGGTCCCCCGGCAAGCTCGCCGGGGCGAGGCTTGTCGGGAACGCTTGCTTCAACTGTACAGACCCGGAATCTGCAGGAGCAAACTGTTCCTCAGCGTTCTGGTTGTTGATCTTGGGGACCTTGGCGGCGGCTTCAGGAAGATCCGCCGGCAAGTAGTCGCCGGAGACCAACTTTCTCTTCTTGGGTTGCCCAATTGATGGTGTAACGGATGGTTGAGTCAGCTTGAGCAAGAAGGTCCCTGGTTCCACAGGTAACTTCATCGAAGCACACTTTGAAAGGCCATCTGCTATTTCATTCTGAGCTCTCGGGACGTGTTCCATTTGCAGACCTTCAAAGTGCTCCTCAAGCTTCCTCACTTCATCTACATAAGCTTCCATCAAAGGGCTCTGGTAACTCTTGTTGACCTGCCGGACCACCAACTGAGAATCTCCCCGTACAATCAGCTTCCTGATCCCAAGTTCGGCCGCAATCCTGAGGCCGGCAAGCAAGCCTTCATATTCAGCAGTGTTGTTCGTTGCTTGCTCCCTGGGAAAGTGCATCTGGATAACATACTTGAGGTGCTCTCCGGTGGGCGCGATGAGTACCACGCCGGCACCGGCGCCTTGCAGCGAGAAGGCACCGTCAAAATACATTACCCATTCACTTGTCGCTTCTTGTACGGGTGCACTTGTCTCCTGGACTTCCTCATCTGGCGTTGGGGTCCATTCAGCTATGAATTCTGCCAAAGCTCGGCTCTGTATGGTTGAAGTACTTTCAAACTTGAGTCCAAAGCTCGACAGCTCCAGTGCCCACTCAACGATCCTGCCTGTTGCTTCTGGATTGTGCAATATCCTTTTTAGCGGGAAGCGAGTGACCACCGTTATCTCATGTGCCTGGAAGTAATGGCGCAGCTTTCTCGAGGCCATGAGGAGGCCGAAAAGCAACTTTTGCACACCAGAGTATCTTGATCTAGCCCCCTGGAGAAGGGAACTTACAAAATACACTGGGCGCTGCACCATCTTTTTCCGCACTTCATCTTGTTCTTGCGCAGAGTTGTCCTTGTCGGGGCCAGAGCTTGCCGGAGCAGCCCCCTGCTTGTCGCTGGATTCGCTTGTCGGTGGTGTAGACTCCTCGTCGGCCTCCCTCTCCGCTACTAATGCAGCACTAACCACCTGGTTGGTCGCTGCTAGGTATAGCAACAACTTTTCCTGTGGTCTAGGTGCGACAAGTATTGGAGTGGAGGATAGGTACCGTTTCAAATCTTGCAGCGCTGCCTCCGCTTCCGGAGTCCACTTCATGGGACCTGCCTTCTTCAAGATTTTGAAGAAGGGTAGGGCGCGTTCCGCAGACTTCGAAATGAACCTACTGAGAGCAGCCACACAACCTGCAAGCCTTCTGACATCCTTGACGCGCTTCGGGGCCTCGATCTGCTCAATGGCTTTAATCTTGTCGGGGTTGGCTTCAATCCCCCTCTGCGACACAAAGAACCCGAGAAGCTTGCCGGAGGGGACTCCAAAGACGCACTTCTCGGGGTTCAACTTGAGCTGTATCCTGCGTAGATTCTGAAATGTTTCCTCCAAATCTTGGACCAGGGTTTCCTTGCTCTTGCTCTTCACCACGATGTCATCCATGTAAGCCTCTACATTTCTGTGGATCTGTGGCTCGAAAGCAGTGTGCACTACCCTTGCAAATGTTGATCCTGCATTCTTCAGTCCAAATGGCATGCGTATGAAGCAATAAGTGCCACATGGAGTGATAAATGCAGTCTTCTCCTCATCTTCCTTGGCCATAAAGATCTAGTGGTAGCCTGAATATGCATCAAGAAAAGAGAGTAGCTCACATCCGGCAGTGGAGTCAACGATCTGGTCAATGCGCGGCAAGGGGAATGGATCCTTGGGACATGCTTTATTAACATCGGTGAAGTCTATACACAGTCTCCACTTCCCGTTGGCCTTGCGCACGACGACCGGGTTTGCTAACCACGTTGGATGGATCACACCTCTAACTAGGCCTACTGCCTCTAGTTTCTTGATTTCTTCATTGATGAATTCTTGGCGCTCCACGGCTTGCTTCCTCACCTTCTGCTTGATGGGCCGCGCATGAGGACAGACAGCAAGCTTGTGCTCAATTACCTTCCTGGGAACACCAGGGATGTCAGATGGTTGCCAGGCAAACACATCGACATTCACCCGCAGGAAGGCAATGAGCGCGCTTTCCTATTTGCTGTCAAGCGTGGCACTGATGGTGAAGGTACCACCAGTGCCGTCCTCCTTGGCGGACACCTTCTTGGTTGCCGGGGGAGCGGCCATCCCCTTCTTACACTTGCCGGTGGAGCTCGATGGAACGTCCTCGACGGCAGCGCAGCACTCCGAAGAGGTGCGGTTGCCGGAGTGGGCCCCAGAGCACTTGCCGGACTTGAGCCTCGTCTTCTTCCCCCCGGGAGCTTCAGCGGCAAGTGTGTCCTTTTCTGCCGCAGCTGCTGCATCCCGGTAGATCTTGTCGGCGCAGACAAGCGCATCTTTCTTGTCGCCATGGACAGTGATGACGCTTATCGGCCCCGACATCTTGAGTACGTTGTAAGCATAGTGGGAAGCTGCCATGAACTTGGCGAGGGCGGGACGGCCGAGTATTCCATTGTATGGCAATGGAATATCGGCGACGTCGAATGTGATGCACTCAGTTCTGAAGTTGAGCTCCCCGCCAAAGGTCACCGGCAGAGTGATCTTCCCCTTGGGCTTGCTCCTTCCCGGGTTGATTCCTTGGAAAGAACCGGTCTCTTCGAGCTCGCCATCTGGGATTTGGAGTTTCTTGATCACAGCAGAGGAGATCAAGTTCAGCCCGGCCCCGCCGTCAACCAACATTTTGGTGACCTTGAGGTTGCGGATGGTGGGTGAGACCAGCATCGGCAAGCACCCGACCGCAGTGGTGCGGTCAAGGTGATCCTCAAGATCAAAAATGATGGGCGTGCTGGACCATTTGAGGAGCCTGCGCGACTCCACGGGCGGCTCTGCTGCATTCACCTCGCGCACCCACTGCTTAAGCTGGCGGTGGGAGGTGTGCAGAGAGGCGCCACCGTCGACGCACAGGACCTCCGTGGCCTTCTGGAACTCCTGCTCGCTGTTATCTTCGTCCTCCATGTCTTCGTCATCGTCCTCTTCATCCTTGTCGCGGCCCCGGGGAGGTCGATCACCTTGCCGCTGCTTGGCCTTGCCGCGGCGTCCTCCTCGGCCATTGAATGGCCGCTTCTTGCTTGGCTCTCCCCCGCCACCTTGGGCCTTCTCCTTGTCGCGCCTCTCGTACTCGGCTTTCTGCTGCTCGACGAGGTACTCGACGCGCTTGCAGTTGGAGAGGTCGTGGCCCTTGGTGCGGTGGATCTTACAGTATTGCTTGTCGGAGCCGTCCTGCTTGTCGGCTGCCGCTACAGGGGCAGGCTCCTTGCCGGAGCCGCCAGCCTGTGTTTGCTTGGCGGGAGCCTCCTTGCCGGACTTCTCGACGGCAAGCACTTCTTTCTTGTTCTTCCTTCTGTTATTCCGCCGCCGGCCCTTCTTTGCCGGGGCGGTGTCGTCGCTGTCGCTTCCTCCTGCGCCAGCATCCTCCCCGGGGAGTCTCCTCCCCTCTTCAGTGCGTGCGCACTTATCAGCCGGAGCGTAGAGCTCGCTGACATCCCGAATCTTGGTCATGGCCATTTCTTCACGCATGCGGCGGTTACGCACGTTCTGGTGGAACGCGCTGATAACCGCGGCAGGGTGAACGTCGGGGATGTTGTGTTGTACACGACTGAAGCGTTGGATGTACTTGCGCAGGGATTCCCCTTCCTTCTGGGCCAGAATGTGGAGATCGCTCTCCTGGCCGTGGGGTTTGTGGCCGCCAGTGAAGGCGCCCACAAAGTGGTGGCAAAGGTCCGCCCAAGAAGAAATGGAGCCTTCGGGCAAGTGCATAAGCCACGAACGAACGTTCGGCTTAAGCACGAGCGGGAAGTAATTTGCCAAAATCTTCTCGTCGCGCCCCCCGGCAGCCTGCACTGCGATGGTGTAAACGCTGAGGAACTCCGAGGGGTGCGTCTTGCCGTCGTACTTCTCCGGTACGTCGGGCTTGAAATTCTTCATGCTGGGCCACTGGACGCGCCGCAGCTCACGGGTGAACGCAGGGCAGCCTGCCGCGTACCGCAAGTCGCCTGGTTCACCAGGCGCGCGCGCGTCGACAGTGTTCCCAGCCCTCTGGTCCGATTGTCGCCGGGCTTCTCGGCGGCGCTCGATCGTCGTGCGAGCGTCTTCTTGTCGCCGGTCGTCAAGGACCTGGCGCTGGTCCCGACGAGCCCGCGGATCCGACGACGCCGTGGAGCCGTCGTCGGTGTTGTTCCGGCGGGGCGGCGTCTTCTGCTTCTGCGGCGGGGAGTGCACGGTGGTTGCACCCCCGGCAGTCTTGTCGCCGTCGGCCTTCGTCTTTTCAGCTTGCCGCGGCCGCGAGGTCACCAGCTGCTGTGGAGAGTCGTTGTTGGCGAAGGCGATCAGGCTCTGGATGGTGGCCCTCCAGTCTTCGGCCTTGTCTGCCGCTGGAGGGAAGTCGAGGAGCAGTTGCGCCCTCGCGAGCGCTTCTGCTGGAGTGGAGGGGAACGGGGGCGAACGGTGCGAGGAGCGGGATATGCTCGGACTCCTAACGGCGTTAGAAGGAGCAGGGTCCCGCCCCGGCGCCTTCGCTTTGCTTGTGCCCGGACGATGGCCCGGAGCGTCCCGCGAGCCTCCGGTTTGGCCTTGTCCCAGCAAGCGTATACCACCTCCCGTGGTATGGCGCTGCTGGGTTGTCGTATGCTGAGATGGACGTGGCGCGTCCACGGAGACCGAGTCTCGGTCGTCCGCTCTGTCCTTGGATTTGGTGGCGCCGCGAGTGTCCTCGCCGGCGACCACCCTTCCGACGGCGTCTCCCCCGCCCACCGTTGGTTCTGGTGGCGGCGGATGAGACGCAGACGGGCCTCCGACCTCCGAAGCCTTCTTCTTCGGGGCCATGGTGCTGTTGTCGACGAAGTTGCTGATGAAACTAGAGAGGTTGATAAAGAACGCGCCCGCGTGAACGCCGGATCAGATTCGCACAACCTCGACGCCCCCTACCTGGCGCGCCAAAGATGTCGGGGGAAACTGTCCGCCACGAGCACCTATGGGACCGGAGCCCCTTGTCTGTGCGGTAAGAGGGCGGAGGGAGCACGAAGAGCAGATCGTAGCGAGCACGCGGGCAGTTTTACCCAGGTTCGGGCCGCGATGAACGCGTAAAACCCTACTCCTGCTTGGTTTGTATTGAGTTGGAGAGCTCGGGAGCTTGAAGAACTAGCTACACCGAGCGTATGAGCGATCTAGGTTCCGAACCTCCGAACCCCCTCCACGTTGTGCATGGGCCTCCTTTTATAGCGCAAGGGGTCACCGACAGGTGTCAACGTAGGAGAAAGGGGTAAAAATGTAAAAGAGGTGGTAGTTGTAATAGTGCGGAATAGTGGAGCTACAGTGCGTGAACAGTGGTCGCTACCTACTTTGACAGTGGGGGACAAGGGCATTTAATGCCCGTCGCCGTCGACCCCAAAAGCTCCCGCCCTTGCGTCTCCGTTTGCCACGGCGATGGCTTCACCACCGTGGAGTGCCACCGTGTCCCCCAGGCTGCACAGCCATCCGCCACGCATCCCTGGAAAAACCCTAGGGCGACGCGTGGGCCGATGAGCTGGAGCGCGGGCACACAGCGCAACTCTCCCGGCGAGCACCTTGCCGGGGTCTTGACCTTGCCGGGCCCGGGAGCTTGTCGCTCCCCGGGCCCTTGCCGGGACGCGTATCGCGCCGAAGCGTGTCTTCTATGATGTAATCTTCTAGTCCTCCTGGCAAGCTCCTCTTGCCAGGGCCTTGCGTGAGTGAGGTAACCTTGAGCCTGGAACGGCCTTCCCGGCAAGCTCCGCTTGCCGGGGTCTCGATCTTCTGTCTTGTATACTTTGTTTTTGAATGGTTTTTCATGGAGCAGGAAGGTCTCCGGCGAGCACGTGGTAAACCCTGCCGCGGGAAGCTGCTACTGTCCGTGCACAAGTTGGGGTACTGAGGTACCCCTACCTTAGTACACCGACAGGGGGTGTGCGGGATAGGGCACGGTGAGGATGAAGGGCGCAGGAGCGAACGAGTGCAGCTAGCCGGTGTCATGTGCGTGCGCGAGCGGCGGAGCAAGGTCTTCAAGAAGGAGCTCGAGCAGGAGCTCGTCTCGGACGCGACAGTGAGGCACGGCGAAGCTATGGCCGCGGCAGCCATGGGGCGAGAAGCGAGGCGTGCTGCGGTGTGGCGTGCGCGTGTACAGGTGTGGCATGCGTGTGTGCAGGAGCTAGCGCGAGGCTGAGCCTGGCCTGGCCATGGCTACAGCCATTGCTGCCGGCTACGGGACTCGTGCGTGGGCTGCGGCGGTTCGGCGCTAGATCATCCATCAAGTCGAGCTTAACTAAACCAACCTGAAGAACAACAAACAGAAACAGATCGCGCCGTGGCTGAGCATGCTCGGCAGTGTGCGCATGTGCATGGGTGGTGCTGCGTGTGTGAGAAAAGGGGCGGAACATAGGAGCCAAGGCAAGAGCTTGAGCTCCTCGTATACAGCCATGGCGGATGAACTTGGTCGCGAGGTAACCGGCGCTACACGGATGCAATGGAGTCGGGGGAAAGGGGTTGGGATAAACGGCGGCTCACCAGGGGCGTGAGTGACACGACGAGGAGGCTGGGGAGGCGACGGAGAGGGTGAGACGAGCCGTTGATTGCCGCAGGTGTACGGGTGCCGCATGAAGATGAAGCAGGGGAAGAAGACCTTGACGGGGAGGCGCTCCTGGTCTTGGTAGGCCGCTTGAGTGCCCGAGGAAGACGGCGGTGAAGCACGTGGTGACCCTCAAGGAAGAAGACGACGACGAGCTGCGAGGATCACCCCGAACAAGAGCTCGAGCTCTCCTCGGCCATGGCGTTGGTGTGGTGTGGAGAAAACTAACCGGCGGCGGGAGAGGGAGGAGAAGGGGAAAAATATAGAGTGGAGGAACCCTAGTGTCGAGAGCAAGCTTTATAGGGCGCGAGGGAGGAGCTCCGGCCGTCAAATCGACCGGACCGTCGATGTGGCGTCCCTGGATGCCCTGCCGTACAGAAGAGGAAGACGATCCACAAGAGTTGTTGCTGGTGGGCTAGGTGGGCTGATCGAGGTAAATGAGATGGGCTGGTTGAAGGGGAAAAGGCCCAGATGGATTCGGATAATGTGAGGCTTTCCTTTTCCTTTAGTTCTACCCATAAATAGACAACCACCAAAAGGTAAAAGCTTAGGGATATTGGGGATGAATCTAAAATAAGTAAGAATATTTATAAACTCCTGGAATTATGATGGATTTGAATAAATTGGTTTGGGCATTTTTAAGGATAGAAAATAATTCAAATTTGAATTAAGTTCAAACTTGAGCCATTTTTGAATCCAACCAAACAAGTCCAAAATGGATGAAAATTTGACAGAGAGGTGTAAGGCATGGAGTAAGATTATCAGGAAAAATAAATGAACATTAATAAAGGAGGCAATTGATGTCACTTGCAAAAACATGAAAGAGAGAAGAAGGAAGGAGGTGATGATGCATGGCCATGGTTTGAGAGAGATAGCAAGGGGTGATGCACACACATCAACTAGAGCAACACAGAACATATATAAGGGGCAATGCACAAGATGATCATGGCAATCAACATAATGCAATATGACAATGATATGGGCATGGCAATGCAATATAACCGATGATAAACACGATGCAAGAAGCAAAATACGACAATGGCATCCATTAACATCATGGCAACAAACAATTGAAACACCCAACGTCGACAAAAATAACTGGAAGGTAGCTAGAGCATCGGTCTCGGGGCGTCACAGAAATGATGTAGAATTTTCTGGAAAGCATAAAGGATTGTTTAAAAGGAGTTTTTCAATAAAAGACCTCGGTGAAGCTGCTTACATATTAGGGCACCAAGATCCACAGAGATAGATCATGACGCTTGATAAGACTTTCGATTAGTATATACCTTGGTAAGATTTTGAAGTAGTTCAAAATGGATCAGTCGAAGAAGGAGTTCTTGCCTGATTTGTAAGGTGTGAAGTTGAGTAAGACTCAAATCCCGAGCACGGCAGAAACATATAGAGAGAATGAAAGTCATTCCTTATGCCTCAGCCATAGGTTGTATAAAGTATGTCATGTTGTGTACCAAACCTGTTATGTACCTTTCCATGAGGAGGTACAATAGTGATCCAGGAGTAGATCACTCGACAGCGGTCAAAATTATCCTTAGTAACTAGAGGACTAAAGAAATGTTTCTCGATTATGGAGGTGATAAAGAGTTTGTCGTAAAGGGTTACGCCGATGCAAGCTTTGACACTAATCCAGATTAATCTAAGTACCAATCTAGATAGGTATTGAAAGTGGGAGCAATTAGCTAGAGTAGCTCCATGCAGAGCATCCTAGACATAGAAATTTGCGAAATACATACGAATCTGAATGTGACAGACCCGTTGACTAAACTTCTCTCACAAAGCAAAACATGATCACAACTTAGTACTCTTTGGGTGTTAATCACATGGCTATGTGAACTAGATTATTGACTCTAGTAAACCCTTTGGGTGTTGGTCACATGGCGATGTGAACTATGGGTGTTAATCACATCACGATGTGAACTATGGGTGTTAAATCACATGGCGATGTGAACAAGATTATTGACTCTAGTGAAAGTGGGAGACTGAAGGAAATATGCCCTAGAGGCAATAATAAAGTTGTTATTTAATATTTCCTTATATCATGATAAATGTTTATTATTCATGCTAGAAGTGTATTAATCGGAAACTTGATACATGTGTGGATACACAGACAAAACATTGTGTCCCTACTAAGCCTCTACTAGACTAGCTCGTTAATAAAAGATGGTTAAGTTTCCTAACCATAGACATGTGTTGTCATTTGGTGAACGGGATCACATCATTAGGAGAATGATGTGATGGAGAAGACCCATCCTTTAGCTTAGCATAATGATCGTTCAGTTTTACTACTATTGCTTTCTTCATGTCAAATACATATTCCTCCGACTATGATATTGTGCAACTCCTGAATACCGGAGGAATGTCGTGTGTGCTATCAAACGTCACAACGTAACTGGGTGATCATAAAGATGCTCTACAGGTTGTTGGGTAACATAGTATTTAAAAAAAAATCCTACGAACACGCAAGATCTATCTACTAGATGCATAGCAACGAGAGGGGAGAGTGTGTCTACGTACCCTCGTAGACCGAAAGCGGAAGAGTTTATCAACGCGGTTGATGTAGTCGTACACCTTCACGATTCGTCCCGATCTAGTACCGAACGTACGGCACCTCTGCGTTCAGCACACGTTCAGCTCGATGACGTCCTCGACTTCTTGATCCAGCAATACGGGTGAAGTAGTAGATGAGTTCCGGCAGCACGACGGCGTGGTGACGGTTGTTGATGAAGAACAATCTCTGCAGGGCTTCACCAAGCACTACAGAAACTAGACGGAGGATAAACTAGAGGGTCGGGGTTGCCGGCACACGACTTGGTGTATCTTGATGTCTCTTGGGTGCTAGCCCTACCCCTCTATTTATATGTTGAGCCTTGGGGTCGAAACTTGGAGTAAAAGCTATCACAAAGTCGGTTTCACCCAAAAGGCAAGAGTCCTTCTTGGACTCCAAGGCCAGACGCCAGGGTTCACGACGTCTGGACCCAGACGCTAGGGACCCTGGCGTCTGGCCCGTGGACTCCACAAAAATTCCTTTTGCGCTTTCCAAAAACCTTGTGTGCTTTCCCTTTTGGCCCAAATAAAGTGTTCTCGTACCCAAACATTTCGGGAAACAGCCGAAACCCCTTCCGGTGAATTCCGAAACCCTTCCGGAGGTCAAACACTATTATCCCATATATTAATCTTTATCTCTGGACCATTCCGGAGTTCCTCGTCATGTTTGTGATCACATCCGAGACTCTGAATAACATTCGGTCACCAACATACATAACTCATTTAATACTATATCGTCAACGAACATTTAAGCCTGCGGACCCTACGGGTCCGAGAACTATGTAGACATGACCGAGACATCTCTTCGGTCAATAACCAATAGCGGAACCTGGATGCCCATATTGGCTCCTACATATTCTACGAAGATCTTTATCGGTCGAACCGCATAACAACATACGTTGTTCCCTTTGTCATAGGTATGTTACTTGCCCGAGATTCGATCATCGATATCTCAATACCTAGTTCAGTCTCGTTACCGGCAAGTCTCTTTACTCGTTCCGTAATACATCATCTCGTGACTAACTCATTAGTCATTTGCTTGCAAGGCTTATTATGATGTGCGTTACCGAGAGGGCCCAGAGATACCTCTCCGACACTCAGAGTGACAAATCCTATTCTTGATCTATGCCAACACCACGAACACCTTCGGAGACACCTATAGAGCATCTTTATAATCACCCAGTTACGTTGTGACGTTTGATAGCACACAAGGTGTTCCTCCGGTATTCGGTAGCTGCATAATCTCATAGTCATAGGAACATGTATAAGTCATGAAGAAAGCAATAGCAGTAAAACTAAACGATCATAGTGCTTAAGCTAACGGATGGGTCTTGTCCATCACAGCATTCTCCTAATGATGTGATCTGGTTGATCAAATGACAACTCATGTCTATGGCTAGGAAACATAACCATCTTTGATCAATGAGCTAGTCTAGTAGAGGCATACAAGGGACATATTGTTTTGTCTATGTATTCACACCTGTACTAAGTTTCCGATTAATACAATTCTAGCATGAATAAAAGACATTTATCATGATATAAGGAAATACAAATAACATCTTTATTATTGCCTCTAGGGCATATTTCCTTCACAGGTATCTTCAAAGGTGTTTGTTGGGTTGGCATAGATCAAGATTTGGATTTGTCACTCCGAGTATCGGAGAGGTATCTCTGGGCCCTCTCGATAATACACATCATAATGATACCGACGATCGAATTCGGGCAAGTAACATACCGATGACAAAGGGAATAATGTATGTTGTCATTACGGTTTGACTGATAAAGATCTTCGTAGAATATGTGGGAGCCAATATGAGCATCCAGGTTCTGCTATTGGTTATTGACCGGAGAAGTGTCTCGGTCATGTCTACATGGTTCTCGAATCCGTAGGGTCCGCATGCTTAACGTTCGATGATGATTTGTATTATGAGTTATGTGTTTTTGGTGACCGAAGATTGTTCGGAGTCCCGGATGAGATCATAGACACGATGAGGAGTCTCAAAATGGTCGAGAGGTAAAGATTGATATATAGGACGATGGTATTTGGACACCAGAAGTGTTACGGGAGATACCGGGTCACCGAAAGGGGTTTCGGGCAACCCCCGGCAAAGATATGGGCTTAATGGGCCAAGTAAGGGAAAACACCAGCCCACAAGGGTCTGGTGCGCCCCCTATAGGGTCATTCACGTGGGGAGGAAGGGAAAGGAGAAGAGGAAAAGAAAAGTATGAAGTAGGACTCCTACTTCCTTCCCCTCCCCCCTCCTTCCTTTCCCCCTTGTTCAAATATGGTAAGGGGGCCGAATTGGACTAGGGTCCCAAGTAGGATTCCACCTACTTGGGCATGCCCTGGGCTGCCTCCCTCCCTTTCCCTCCTTTATATACGTGGGGATGGCACCCATAGAACACACATCAAGTTTCTCTTAGCCGTGTGCGGTGCCCCCCTCTACAGATTACACCTCAGATCATATTGTTGTGGTGCTTAGGCGAAGCCCTACGCGGATCACATCACCAACACCGTCGCCACGCCGTCATGCTGACGAAACTATCTCTCGAGCCTCTGCTGGAGCAAGAGCTCGTGGGACGTCATCGAGCTAAACGTGTGCTGAACACGGAGGTGCCGTACGTTTGGTACTTGGATCGGTTGAATCGTGAAGACATTCGACTACATCAACCGCATTAACATAATGATTCCGCTTTTGGTCTACGAGGGTACGTGGACACACTCTCCCCGTCTCGGTTCTATGCATCTCATAGATAGATCTTGCGTGAGCGTAGGATTTTTTTTGAAATTGCATGCTACGTTCCCAACACTACCGCGGTCAGAGCGGAAGTAGATTTTTACTTCCGCAACCTGGTCCGGTACTACCATATGACCTAAAATCATGTTGTTTTGTCACACCCAATCTCACTTCTACTTTGTTTTGTTTTGTGACTTGGACTTTGCAATGATTCTTCTTGTTCTTCACGTGTTTGGTGTGTTTTGTGTCATAGGTGGTGGCTCCGGTTCCGATGCTCGACACTCAAATCCCACCCGCAATACGGGGTCCAAGCGCCTTCGCAACCCCAATGCTCCGGAGGGCTCCAATGCCTCTCACCGAAATGTCAAGACCTCAGCTACCAAGCACAAGGCGCCAACTGTCAGTATGGATGAGATGCCTCAAGCTAAGTTTCTGATTCAGAGGAAGCTCAACCCCTATGTCAATCCTAGGGAAGTTAGAATGGGAAATGACCTGTTTTGGACCAAGCAACAACTCCTCATCTATCTCGATGTGACCAAGGCCAAGCAGAACATCTATGTTCCAGTTCAGTGGATTGACATGAACCACCTGAAGAAGACCCGGGCCTATTTTGGTGAGCCCTTGGATTTGTTTGAGCAATTTTGCATTGAGGAGATCCTCACTTTCCACCTTGACTTTGACCCGGATATTGTGGCTCAGTTCTTTGCTTCCGTCCACTTTCACACGGATGAGAAGCGGACCATGACCTGGATGACCAATAGTAAGAGGATGTGTGCAGAATGGAAGGAGTTCATGGACATTTTGAACAATCATGACGAGGGTCTGGATGTGCCCATTAGTGTCCGTCCGCATGCCAACCCTGAGTCTGCTAGCAAGAACAAGCTCCAACCCTTCCTAGTTGAGAAGTCTCTACCCAATGGCAATAAGATGTATGTGCTGAACCAGTTCCTTGACATCATGTGATGACCGACAAGTGTAGGGGATCTATCGTAGTCCTTTCGATAAGTAAGAGTGTGAAACCCAACGAGGAGCATAAGGAAATGACAAGCAGTTTTCAGTAAGTTATTCTCTGCAAGCACTGAAATTATCAGTAACAGGTAGTTTTGTGACAAGATAATTTGTAACGGGTAACAAGTAATAAAATTAAATAAGGTGTAGCAATATGGCCCAATCCTTTTTGTAGCAAAGTACAAGCCTGGACAAACTCTTATATAAAGGAAAGCGCTCCCGATGACACATGGGAATTATCGTCAAGCTAGTTTTCATCACGCTCATATGATTCGCGTTCGTTACTTTGATAATTTGATATGTATGTGGACCGGTGCTTGGGTACTGGCCTTCCTTGGACAAGCATCCCACTTATGATTAACCACTATTGCAAGCATTGGAAACTACAAAATAAGTATTAAGGTAAACCTAACCATAGCATGAAACATATGGATCCAAATTAGCCCCTTACGAAGTAACACATAAACTAGGGTTTAAGCTTCTGTCACTCTAGCAACTCATCATCTACTTATTACTTCCCAATGCCTTCTTCTAGGCCCAAACAATGGTGAACTGTCATGTAGTCGACGTTCACATAACACCACTAGAGGAAAGACAACATACATCTCATCAAAATATCGAACGAATACCAAATTCACATGACTAGTTATAGCAAGACTTCTCCCATGTCCTCAGGAACAAACGTAACTACTCACAAATCATATTCATGTTCATAATCAGAGATATATTAATATGCATAATGGATCTGAACATATGATCTTCCACCGGATAAACCAACTAGCGTCAACTACAAGGAGTAATCAACACTACTAGCAACCCACAGGTACCAATCTGAGGTTTTGGTACAAAGATTGGATACAAGAGATGAAGTTGTGTTGATTACTCACAGGTACCAATCAACACTACGATGGTGAGGATTTCCCCAGCAGAACAGCTCCGCCGGAGCCCTAGATTGGTTCCGCCAAGGTTCCGCCTTGAGACGGCGGTTCTTCGTCCCAAAAACCTTCCTTATGATTTTTCCAGGGCAGAAGACACCTTATACCAGAAGATGAGCATCGGGGGCCTGCCAGGTGGCCCACGAGGCAGGGGCGCGCCCAGGGGGTTAGGGCGCGCCCCCCACCCTCGTGGATGGTGGGTGGCCTCCCTCTGGTACCTGTGGGTTGCTAGTAGTGTTGATTACTCCTTGTAGTTGATGTTAGTTGGATTTGCGTTTGTGCCTCTCTTGGTGTCCCTCTGTTTTCGTTGTTTTCGTCTCGTTGAACCTTCGTTGCTTTGCGTTTGTGTTTGTGTGTGTGAGACCTCGAGACTCTATCATATGGTGTGAGACATATGCACTCAATCTTATCCTTATTGTCTAGTATGTTCGGTAGTTTGTGAGCCTATTATCTTGTGCCCTATTACTTCATGCTCACTTACTTTACCTTGTTTCCATGCTTACTGTCCTTTATATTGTTGCCAGGATTGCCTCGTTTATAAAATATAGGGGGGGTGTTGATCCTAGTGTGTGTTGTGCAGTCCAAAGCATATCTATAGAACGCACACAACTAGGGGGGCTTGTCTATATTTTATAGATGTTGGGGTTTGCTTTTGCTCATTCCTATCCATATATGTAAATCTCGTATTGTCATCAATCCACCAAAAAGGGGGGATTGTAAGGGCATATTTCTCCCTATGTGGTTTTGGTGATTGATGACAGAACTCTTGCAGACTAATCGTGTGCATTGAGCACTTCAGATATCTCAATACTAGGCACAAGACGATTCGTTGCCCCTCAGAGCCTATCGAAGACGCGTTTCTCTACGTTTCTTTTTGGTCGATTTGAGTCGTAGGAAAGCCATACTATTAAGAGGGTGTCCGCATCGGAAAGGTTATGGCGGAATCTTCACATACACATCTGTTCCTTTGCACCACCTTTCCTTCGCTTCAATGGAGCACCATCCATATTCTGTGTCTCTGCAAAATGAAGGTTGTCTAGTGCTATACTGTTTGGGGCATGCGATAGTACAGCTCTCTTGCGCAGTAGTACCGCAGGGGCCTGCGATAGTACCGCTCCGCCAAGTGGTAGTACCGCATGGCTCTGCGGTAGTACCGCGCCTTGTGAGCGGTACTACCGCTTCCTCCAGCCCAGGCGTTGGCGCACATGGCAGTAGGCGCGGAAGTAATTTTTTACTTCCTCCCCTACGCGGTAGTACCGCTCCTTGGGAGCGGCGTGCCGGATTTTTGCACAGTCCTTTGCTCAGCAGAAGTAGGCACGTACGTAATTTATTTTGTCCGTGCCATCTTCCAGTCCAGTTGAGCCCTGCCTTGCGGTAGTACCACAAGGGCGCGCGGTAGTACCGCTCCGGCGGTTCTACTGCTCACTCCCTAATGCAACAGGGCCTCGCCTGGTCACTGCCGCACTAGCGGTAGTATCGCACAGGCATGCGGTAGTACCGCTTGTCGTGGACTGAGCTAGTGGGTAACGGTTGGATCTTTACCCCTACTATATAAAGGGGGTCTTCTTCCCCAAGAAGACCACCTCTTCCCTCCCGAAGGTCCATTGTTCTTCAAAGCTCCATTTTCGCCCGATCTCTCTCCCTAGCCAATCAAACTTGTTGATTTTCTAGGGATTGGTTGAGCAGGCCCCGATCTACACTTCCACCAGGAGAAATTTGATTCCCCCCACTAATCCCGTGAGGATCTTGTTACTCTTGGGTGTTTAAGTACCCTAGACGGTTGAGGTCACCTCGAAGCCAGATTCCATTGTGATAAAGCTTCGTGGTGTCATTGGGAGCCTCCAATTCAGTTGTGGAGATAGCCCCAACTTTGTTTGTAAAGATTCGGTCGCCGCCTTCAGGGGCACCAATAGTGGAATCACGGCATCTCGCATTGTGTGAGGGCGTGAGGAGAATACGGTGGCCTTAGTGGCATCTTGGGGAGCATTATGCCTCTACACCGCTCTAACGGAGACGTACTTCCTCTCAAAGGGAAGGAACTTCGGTAACACATTCTCGTCTCCACCGGTTCCACTCTTGGTCATCTTTTACCTTTCCTTGTGCAAGATTTTATTGTGTTATATCCCTTGTTTGCTTGTGTGCTTGTTGTTGTTGCATCATATAGGTTGCTCACCTAGTTGCATATCTAGACAACCTATTTAATGCTAAGTTTAATTTGGTAAAGAATAGCTAAAAATTGTTAGTTGCATATTCACCCCTCCCTCTAGTCAACCACATCGATCCTTTCACAAAGCTTTATAAAGGACCGGACTGAAAAATATTGAGTTTTAACAATCAGAAGGGATGCATAAAATAAATATTCTTTATATATTTGTTGTGCATGATAACAAAATGTGTGTTTCTATATATATTTATTTTTGTAGAGTATGAGAGAGATGAAAATGGATTATGTTGATGTTTAAATAGAATTCATTGATAAGGGTGTTGAGGCGTATGTCGTTGAAAAAGGCCAAAAATTCACTTAGTTATATATACAACAGAAGGCCCGTGGCAACGCACGAGCGTTCTTCTAGTTAGGATAGTATTTCACTTTTAACACCCTTGCACATAGAGATGTAGGGTCAGTAATTAGCCTCCAGCATTGCTTTACAAGCATGTACTTAGTGTAGGAGTATTAATGTTTTTTGTTTTGAGAAAACGCATGAGTATGTGTTTCATATTTAATCGGAAGAAAAGGATGATAGAGCATGGTCGATAGAGTTCGCTTTGCCACGAGAGGCAAAGCGTTAGATAGAAACAAGGGCTAATTCTCCCCACTCACCCACCTCGACAACTAGCTTAGACAAACGGTCATATCACTCCTTAAGAACCCTGCGCGGACCCACTCTTCCATAACCTTACTAATTATTTACTAATATTCTCAGAAAAGAAGCAGGCAACATAGGAGTAGTGGAGTATCTATAAAAAGCCGTCTTGCAATATGGGGTGCAGGAAGTAGTATTGTTCGTCGTTACACATGCCCCACAAACATCATGGCAACTCCAAAGCACGACCCCATCCAGTCTGTATATGTCTGTTTGGGCCCAAACGGACAGATGGCACCGCTCAACACGTGACCCCATCCGCATTTTTATCTGTTTAACGTCTTGCCATCCCTATTTCCGGTGCAAACCAGCGCCCGGTTTGCATCCACACAAACATCGAACGGACTCCCACGCGCCAGCTCTGTGTCCGCCTCGGGTCCGTGTGGCAACCGCCCACCTACCTCCCATCGTTCACATTTATGGCGCACGCTTGGGCGGACCCACCTAGCAGCCAACCCTGCCGAGCGGTCGTCGTCCTTTTTAAACCGTGGACCGGTGGGAGTCCACACTTCCACTCCCGGCGACGCGTGCCTCCTCGAGCTCGACAACCAAACCCTAGCCTGCCGCTCCTCCACCTCCCCGGCGACGACAATGGTGGGCCGCTGGTTCGCCGGCCGCAAGACGAGGCATGACCACAAGGCTGGGTCGTCGTCCGGCCGCCGTCGCCGCTCCACCACTCCATCGCCCGTATTCCATATCTTGCCCCACCTCGTCAGCGGTCGTACGTCAAGGCAGAGATTTTCAAGAGGTATTGGGACACGCGCACGCCGCTGTCATGGAGCGACGTGCCCCTCCCCAACAACTGGAACCTCTCCGCCGAGGGAACCCGGTCATGGTTGGGCAATCCGGGACGTGGACGGAGACCGTGACGTGCATGCCTAAGGTGGACGCCGACTTGTAGGTTGTGCATGCGCCACCAAAGCCGCCACAACAGACGGCTCCGCCCTAGCAGGGGCCGCCAGCCCACGTTTGGCAGCCATCTCCATACGTCGACCACAACGGCGGGGACGACGACGACGAGTAGGTCGGCGGCTACGGAAGACGATGGCGGCATCGACGATGATGACCCTTATCTAGTTTTTTTTAATGTTTTTTAAGTTTTTGTTTATATTAATGTTATGAACGTTTCAATGTGTTTATATTATTTGCAATGTTTATTTGATTTGTGTGTGTTAAATTTGAAGTCCGAATAAACGGACAGTTTGGAATGCGACGGGCCCGTTGGGTGCACCGATGGCCGTATGACTGTAAGGGACGACGTGTCCGTTCAAACGGACGAAATCCGAATGAAATGGACGTAGGCTGGGCCGTGCGTTGGAGTTGCTCTGAGACACAGGTCTGGTAAAGCGCTTGCCAGCAGGATCTTGCCAAAAGCTGCAGGGTAGTTAACGACGAGAATTAAGCCTCAGGAAAAACGGCATCATGTCAACACTCAAAAGGTTGCTCGGCACGCCGACAAAGCTAATAAAGGTTCTGGAGAACTCGAGAGGGGCCACTTGCTGGCTGCCCTGTCCGGCAGTGCCCACCATCACCATTCACCGGTCCCATGCGACGGAGACCAGCTGGGCAAGCGACACCATCCGAGAAAACCCAGTCGATGGTGGAAAGAAAAGGTTCTTAAAGAAGGCACGACGCCAAATCTGGTCTCGTACTTTCTCAAAAAAAAAAAAAAAACTGGTCTCGTACTGTATTATTATACTCGGTCGCCGTGCCGTTCACAGCTGAACTTCTGGACGGCAAGCTCCAGTTTCTTCGCCCCCACGTCGCCGCTGCCGTCTGTCCTACCAGTGGATTTCTCATCAAACCAAGCTACTACTACAAATTAGTAAAGTGTCTCTGCGTTGCCACGGATGACAAACATATAAGTTTTTATATATTCTAGCAGGATACATATGCTTTGTCATGTGCATTTTAAATCTTTTGCTGGTATTATATAACCATAATACATGTCAAATGTGCATGCATAGAAAATATAGTAAGTAACAGTCGGAAAATAATTCAAATCTAGTTCACTTGCAATGTATAACTTAATAAAAAAACGTAATGTGATGATGTATACTTAAAGAGCAATGATCCAACAAATAATCTGTTACAAATTAATATCTACTCGATGCACTTAAGATATTCTACTACAATATTATAAAAGTTGTCGTTAGTTTTGTTCTTACTATATTTAAGCAAGTATAATAAAAATTTCTTCCTCAGCTCCCAACCATCTTGCACAAACAATATATGTAATTAGCATTGATACCATGTTGAAGGTCAAAAAATGTGCAACAAAGATTATTCACCGTGCAAGCCGAACAAAAAAAATTCTTCACCTTAACTATGGCATGATTAGGTCAGTACGCATGTGTTCATCTTCTAGAATTCTAGTGAACTTCTATCGTGCTTCTCGCTCGCCTGTGATAACAATGCTGGGGCCTAATACATTTGTCGTGGTTCCCCCTTTCCCTCCCCTTTGCCTCAAGCTTTACCAAAACCCACTTTGTTGTTGCATGGCTCCATCTTCTATCTAACTCCGACCAACATTTTTTTGGAGAAAGCCCCCTGTCGCTCTCCATCCATATGTGAGGGGTGGCATGGCACAAATAAGATCCATATTATGTGTTGTGCCTCTTCTATTGGGCTTGAGATCGCACACATGTTTAAAAGAGCGAACAGAGCATGGCCATGATAAATGGTGAAGATTGTGGATGGGCCTCACAAAGATGGTGTCTTCAATGGTGTCATACCTAACAATAAGGAAAGGTTTGACTCAATGTTGGTCAAGGTGATGCGCTAGTTGCTCACCGGGTGAAGGGTGCCATGGCACACCAGGTCTCTACATCATCACGCTTAGCGGCAGGAAGGTAGGGTTGTACTTCTTCGGTATTGGTTTCTTAGTTTCCTCTTCTAGACCAGTTACAGTTTCTGGCTAGCCTTTTTTGCTTTCTTGTTTGTTTATTTATAAGGTGTTTGGCTTTAGAACGATGCACATTTAGGAAAGAGTTACACAATTGACACACAATGATGTTTATTTTCGATCTTCCTCCACAACCCAAAATAGTGTCTCTTGGGACCTAGGCTTTGTTTCTTGCAATGGAGGATGATCTGAATTTTCAATATAATGCCATCCATCAATACACATAATGTGTCTTTACAACTTTGGATGGTATCTAAATTGAGGCATATAAGTTACAAAGTTTAAAGAAGAGAAACAAGGACCTCTCCATTTCAGTTCACAGCTATACGTCTCCCATGGGAAATGCCTAACCCGCTAACGGCTGATAATTTGGCAAGGAAAGGGTGGCCACATAATCCTATATTGTTGAAATTAAAAGCATGTATACCAGGAGCAATTGTGTCCTCCAAACAGTGCTCCTTCGTGGACCAAATGTGTCCCCCACATTTGGCCTCATAACAGTGATGGTGTACTCAATGAAGTAGTCGAGTCGTGAAGATGCGATAATTATCAGTAGAACCTATGAATTTAATGAGAGTGGATTTTTGGAGCCCAGGTGCATTGGAGGACATTATTTTAAATAGTTTCAAAATCATATTTGAAGTTTCAAAAAAATCCGAAAAAAATTCTACATGATCATATGAATGTATATTACACTGCACGGGTGTAAAGTTTGGTGATGAAATAAGTAAACATATGAGGTATACAAATGTGGCGAAATGGTGATTTCTAAATATTGAATAATATGGTCATTTGTAGCCTCTCCTCAAGTAAAACCGGAGATGAGTTCTTAAAGCTGTGTAAGATCACATGATAAACTGAAAACAAAACTATGAGTAAATGAATACATGAACAAAGAGATGTCAATAAGAAATTACTTCTATGGTCTCGCATGTAGACGTTGTAATTCCAATCCTTGAAGCTCCTTTACTCCATCAGGGAAAAACAGAAGGCACTTGTACCATACTAATGCACTTGTACCATACTCTGTACTAATTAAGAAATGAATGACGAGGTAGAAGATGGAGTGCTGCAAAGGCACGCTGCCCCCTGCCAGCACTGAAGGGCCTCGGCCGCACAGCGAAGATAGAACAAAGGTCATGTGGCTGGGGTGAATGACTGGCCGGCCCAACACCGGCAGCAGAATAGTATACAAATAACCTTGTTAGCTGCGACCTTGCTTTGAGGTAGACAATCCAGGAAAACTATGATCTGTATAATTACCAACTCCCTAGAATAAAACCACTGAAAAAACAATTGTATGCATAGTAAGCATGATCAATAGAAAAACAAGTGTACGCATAGTAAGCATGATCGACTTTTTGAAGCCGAAAACATAGAACAATTGTTCTACGGTAATTTTTATTAATATATAAACCGTATATGTACAAAACGTAAAAAAGAAAAAGAAAAAAACCCTCAAAGGGGGTGTTTATCCAATTCCTAGTCTTGGAAACATGATATAGTTAACTATCTAGATCTTCAATCTCTACAGTCATCATAGATGAGTAGATATCCAAGCCTTGAATCCCACGATCGTTACATATTTGGAAAGTTAAGGTTCCCTTGCGAATTAAAATTTGTATGTGGTTTGTACACAAGCAAGTGATCCTTACCAAAGATAACTTATTAAAGCGGCGATGGGTAGGCAATCCACGATGTTGCTTTTGTGTTCACGATGAAACAATTCAACACCTATTCCTCGATTGTCCTCTCGCAAAGTTACTTTGGCGGTTTGTTCATATAGCCTTTAATATAACTCCTCCAGTTAGCATTGACGCCTTGTTTGGGACGTGGTTAAATGGAATGAATCCTCATATTGCGTCAAGTATTCGGATTGGAATATGCGCACTTCTTTGGGCTATATGGAATTGCAGGAATGATATGATTTTTAATAGAATTTATATGATTAACTTCTTGCAGGTTATCTTCAGAGCTACGGGATGGATCCATACATGGTCGTTACTCACTCCTACGGGATCCAGGGAGCAGCTGGCTACTGGGTGCAACCAGTGTGAGATGGTAGCACGGGCTATATTCAACCGGTTTGGATGGCGGTTGCATAATAGGATAGGCCATTAATGCCTTTTCGTCCAGCCGGTTGTGGCTTTGATTTGCTTGTTGCTTTTTTTCTCCTTTTGTGAGTTGTACTTTGCAGACCAGATTATTTGTTTCTGCAGAACTGGTTCTAATAAAGTGGCCGCATGCATCTTTCCGATGCAGAGGTATGGGGATAACCTCCTTTTCAAAAAAAAAGAGACCCAAATCTAGTTTGACCCAATACTTCCAGCAATTAATACTTGGCACCTCCTTTCAAAAAATCTTTCCATTTTTCAGATACCAGATTCTCCAACAACCTTGGATAATAATGTCCAGAGCAAATTCTTTTGGGAGACATGAGTGTATAATCAAAATGTCATCAAGACTTGATATTCCAAGCTTTCTGTCTGGCACAATGCAATTCCAGCATTCTTGTGCAAAGTTGCAGTCCCAGAAAAGGTGCCTTAAAGTTTCTTCAGTGTTTTCCCTACATTGAATGCAATTGTAGTCATCCAGCTTCATATTTACTGGCCTTAAAGTAAGCATGATCAATAGAAGAAGAAGAAACAGAAATCGCTCTCCCAGGTTGAAAGAGTAACGAAAAACCCAATAATAATTACTGGCATGTGAGGCGCAAGCTGGTAATAGACATATATACATGGCAGAAGAGACGACCTTGATCCAGGGAGCAGCTGGCTACTGAGTGCAACCAGTGGGAGATGGTAGCACGGGCTATATTCAACCGGTTTGGATGGCGGTTGCATAATAGGATAGGCCATTAATGCCTTTTCGTCCATCCGGTTGTGGCTTTGATTTGCTTGTTGCTTTTTTTTCTCCTTTTGTGGGTTGTACTTTGCAGACCAGATTATTTGTTTCCGCAGAACTGGTTCTAATAAAGTGGCCGCATGCATCTTTCCGATGCAGAGGCAGGGGGATAACCTCCTTTTCAAAAAAAATGAGACCCAAATATAGTTTGACCCAATACTTCCAGCAATTAATACATGGCACCTCCTTCCAAAAAATCTTTCCATTTCTCAGATTCCAGATTCTCCAACAACATTGGATAATAATGTCCAGAGCAAATTCTTTTGGGAGACATGAGTGTATAATCAAAATGTCATCAAGACTTGATATTCCAAGCTTTCTGTCTGGCACAATGCAATTCCAGCATTCTTGTGCAAAGTTGCAGTCCCAGAAAAGGTGCCTTAAAGTTTTTTCGGTGTTTTCCCTACATTGAATGCAATTGTAGGCATCCAGGTGCATATTTACTGGCTTAAAGTAAGCATGATCAATATAAGAAGAAGAAACAGAAATCGCTCTCCCAGGTTGAAAGAGTAACGAAAAACCCAATAATAATTACTGGCATGTGAGGCGCAAGCTGGTAATAGACATATATACATGGCAGAAGAGACGACCTTGAGCCATGCCTCCTCTCCTGCACACCTTGTACTCGGCGCAAGCTCGATGCCGCCCATCCTTCATGCGACTTGCTGGTCTGGTGGTAGGCGAATGCAGGGAAGTCTTACTCTAAATTTATGTCGTCGTCTATATGAGCATAAATGGTGAATGACATTTTACGTGCTTCTAGTATTTTTGCTCTCTAATTCGTAGGTACTTGTTATATCCAGTTTGCCAAGATGAGATATGTTAATAAGCACGGCACGGTCATAATTAATTAAATGCCATCCATTGTTCACAAGATTGTTTTATTTGCTTCTCTCTTTGTCATGAGATAGGGCAATAAACATAAAGGTGTAAGCTCTTGATCTGCTGTTCACATCTTGCTCTCAGGTTGCTCTAAAGTCTAAACTAATAAGCTAATGCTACATTATTCTCAACTAAAACCATGCCAACTTCTGAACACCGGGCTACAGAGGTGTAGGTTGCTTACTACTAAATGAAACTGATGAGGTCAAGAAAGATTAATTATACCTTTAATCGATTATGAACATGCATGTAGCACATCTTCCAGTTACATGCATCAAATTAAGGTTATCTAGCTTATACCCAAAATTGTACTACTACATAGCAGAATGTATCTCAGCTAATGGGGTGGGTAGAAACTCTATAAGACCAAGATACAATTGCTAAGCTTGTATGAATGATATGGAGTTGAAAGCTCTGTAGTATATAAATCAGTTCATGCAAATTGAAGTTATATGTTTTGTGCCTCCTTATTTTTGTAGAAACTCCTGTTTTCTACCATCAAACTTGACGGGTGTGGCAACACACTCAACTGCTCCATTAGGAGTAGTTTTCATTAATATATAAACCATATATTGTTCTACGGTAATTTTCATTAATACATAAACCGTATATGTACAAAAACGTAAAAAAGAAAAAGAAAAAACCCTCAAAGGGGGTGTTTATCCAATTCCTAGTCTTGGAAACATGATATAATTAACTATCTAGATCTTCAATCTCTACAGTCATCATATATGAGTAGATATCCAAACCTTGAATCTATCGAAATGTTTTCCATTGATCCTGTATTGCATGAGACCCAAATCTAATTTGACCCAATACTTCCAGCAATTAATACTCGGCACCTCCTTTCGAAATATCTTTCCATTTCTCAGATTCCAGATTCTCCCACAACCTTGGATAATAATGTCCAGAGCAAATTCTTTTGGGAGACATGAGTGTATAATCAAAATGTCATCAAAACTACCGCAGCACCGGCTCACAGCACGGCAGCGCCCATCGCAGCATCGGCTCACAGCATCACCTCGCCGGCGTTGCTACAGCGGCTCGTCGCCGACCACCGCTACAACTGTGCTCGTCGCACCACCGTCGTTTCCCTCGCCATCGCCGCTGACCTTGCAACATCTCGCCGCCGTGCTTCTTCGTACGTCCTTGCAGCATCTCCAGCTCATCGGAGTGCTGCTCGTATCTCGTTGCACGTACGGTGCCGTCCTCACCACATCTCTGCCTTGAGCACGCATCGCACCATGGCGGCGTGTCGGCGTCCCTGCAGCTCCGCCTCGCAGAACGCATCGGTGCAAGCCACTATCTTGTGCAGTGCGGCGGTGCTGTTTGCAGCACCGGTGGAGCCTCGCCGGTGCCTGTTGGCTTGCATCACCTGGTCATGGAGAGGAGCGCGGAGGGCGCATCTTGCCTATGAGCAGGAAAGAAGAGGATAAGGGAAAGGAGTGGCTGGGAGGAGATAGGGAAGAAAGAGAGGGACACATGGGCGGGCACCACGCGATGCCTGTCGCGCGGACGAGCCGGCTGCCGAACAAGCGGCCTGCATCCGGCTGTAATCGATCAGTTTCCAAAGTAGAAGGATTCACTGCTTGATTGTGAATGTGAAATACTTCAGACCTCTCAAGAGATTTTCAAAGTTGCATCTCAACTCGCAGCAAACTTGCATCAGCGCCTGGCGTATTTGAAGCAACAAGTTGAAAGAACACTCATCTGTGTTCAATCATCCCCAGTCGGCCCCGACCTCACTTCCAGGACAAATGCCCTCCTAAAGGTACTGCTAGTCGTTACAGTGCTGGAGGCAGGGATAAGGGAAGTTTAGTGGAACACGGAATTTGAAAATAAAATCCACAAATCATCTTCCCTGAAGATTTATTCCCCATGCTAGAGTTCATATAAGAAAAACACACAAATAGGGGAATGAATGAATGGGAAAAAAGGGAAAGGAGGGAATCTCACCTAAGAGAACCTTGAGCGGTTGTTGGTGCTCGATGGGCATTACCGTGGTGGCTGATAAAGACCATACGTAGTAGATTGGATATGTGGCGCAAGGACGAGGGGACTTTAGCGGACGGGATCGAGTAGAGGAGACTGCGGTGAAGGGGGGCCGCCGGGTGAGCAGAAGACTCGAGGCGAGGGGCAGGTCTTGGGCGGCAGCGGCGGCGGAGCAGTCTAAAGACGGGCAGAGCTGAGGATACGGGCGAGAGAGACGGTGATTTCCTTTTTTCGATGGGACAAATAATCTGTCATATGGATATGGCCCACACGATCGGCGCATAGTTTTGCGGGAGGAGTCTCGCGAGCTAACCAACCAACGCCGTACGGAGCTTACCATCACCGCCGCAGTCTCCTCCTTTAGGAGTAGTGATTTGTTTCCTCAAAATCTGTTATTTTGTTTCCTAAAACAAATTGCATTAATGGAAGGATCGGTTGATTTGAATAAATTAGGAAAGTAAGATCCGTGATCTTTTGTATGTTAGGAAACTGCTGATTTGCAATAAAAGAGTGGAGAGAAAAATAAACCGATAGATAAGAAAACCAGCATGGTAAGGGTGGTGGTGGGACGAAGAAAAACCGGACGAAAATAAACCATACCAGGCTACCAACTGCTTCATTAGGAGTAGAGATCTGTAGCAGGATAGAATAGCCGCTTGCCCCAAAGCCATTAGTAACAAATGAAAAATACTATAGAATGAAGTTCTTTTTTTTGCGGGTAACTTTTATGAAGCTACTAATGATTATACTCTAATATTAGCTCACTTGTTAACATTACTCTTTATGTCCTACTATGGACAGAGGGAGTACAAGTCATTCAATATAAAATACTACTTGAATTTTTCTTTTTGCGAGGAAAAATATGACTTGATTGGTGCATCATTGATCCAAATTGTCCCTTTTGATCTATTTTTCATAGAAGTATGCATCCAACAGTTGGAGGCAAATATTAAACCTCCTTGTATGGTTTATGGACTATTGATATTATTTATTGTCTCCTAATTAATATTTTACATTATTTTGTAAAAATCGGAATTTTTATTTTCTATATTTAAATGCATGCCAATATAAACACGGGTTGGTTAAGATTTTTTATGATGGATATTTATAATTATCCATCAGTGGTTGAAGCAAAAATAATGTCGTCTTTAATCACTCCTACACTTATGGTTGTTGTATTAGTATTATTTGCGAAAAAATATGAACCATGTTTAGACATATTATAATTACTACATTCTGAAAACACGAACTTAAGAACACGTTTTCTTTTATCATAATTGATTGATATATCCGCTCTACTTTCCCAGTATATAATACATGATTTGTGTTTTCTTTTTCATCTATGATTATGTCGAAGCAACTAACTAAATGATAAAACATGTACAATCAACTTATGAGACTAGGTTATTGTGATTCATCACAACGCCAAACACAACCTTAAGGGCCTTTAGGAAAATATGGTTCTAAAACCTGGGAATAAAGTAATTGTACTTTTCGTGATGATCATGTGGAATCACATTAGGAGAAAAGTTGCTTGAATATACAAATATAGCTTCTCAGTGTTTCACGCGAGTTTGTTGAAACGGGGAGATAAATAGGCTCGTGTACGACATAAAAATTAGTTTCGATGAGTTCAAAGGCTCAAAGCTAATTTTAAAATTATTCCAGCGTTCCTACATATGTTAATATCATTTCAAAGTTTTTCTTATAAATTAAGATCATAAAAAGCAAACAAATTCAATCCAAATGACCATAAATGATGTCATGCATCTATTCATCTCTTATTTCCCTGGATGGATGAACTGAACTATAACGTTTAGTGGCAGAATTTTAGGTTGTGTTGAATCCGCCCACCCAAGTTTGAATCCCAAGACTTCGCTAGGTGATATCCACGTTTATTCAGGGAGAGGTCTCATCTCTTCCTAACATCGTATAGTTAAAAGAGGGAGCCCAATTCAAACGAAAAGGACCCTAATATCAGGGGTCGCCAGCTGAGGACGTTTCCCCTACCGAATGATTTGTTCACTTGGGGGAGGATCAAACTAGCAAACAAAACACTCTCACTCGAGCGTTCTCTCCAGTGGGGGTCCAGTTCGACCCCAACCCCCTCCTGGTTGGCCAGAGGCCCAGTTAGCTGATTTCTATATTGAGAAACAGTATAACGGGGCGAGCTACGAGCCACCACAGCGTTTTGATGTCACTGGACGTCGGATTCCATCGATCGCATGGCTTCTGGTCGTCTAAATCTGTGTCTTGGGTCGCTGCTCCACAAAACCATCTAGCCGCGACGTGGTTAATCGGGCCATATTATAGATTGGGCTTTCTCGGGCCGCAGCTCCGTTGTATCATCTAGCTTGATGTGGTTAATCGAGTCTTATTTGCTAAAAAAAGGTTAATCAAGTTGTATTACACATTGGGCCATCTCTCAGCAATGGTAAAACTGGCGCCGAACTCGTGGCGGCGCCGCCGGATGGCGGGCACATGTTGCAAGTCCGGCATCACGAAACCCTATCCTTTCTCCAAGCGATTGCAAGGCAGCGTGCCTCACCATGACATCTTCTATGGGCTAGATTTTGGAGTATGAGAAGCAGGATCAGGAGTTTGTCAAACCTATAGAGTGGGGCTGTCGGCCTCCTCGACTCTTCATTAGTGGCGGCGACACCGGCGCCCACCTCCACCCGCGAGACCAGCCGCTCATCGCATCGCGATGTCTCTCCTCTCTCGTATTTTCTTCTTCCGCATGTATGAGGAATGTGGCCACGGCCACGGCGTATCTGCTTCCGAGGTCCCGGCTGTCGCAGCCGTCCGGCATGTGGATGGGCATGACCCGACCCTCTAGCGGCACGCACTCTACCTCCACAGGCGGTTGGATCGGAGCGCTGGCTCACAGTGCTCCTCCCCACAATTTCTTATTAATTTATTTCAAGTTCGGTCACAAATGTCATGTTGAGGTTGAGATAAGTGTGCTTCCTCCCCGATTGGAGTTTGGGAAGCTAGCTAATTTTAACTAAAGTAAATGTTAGGAAGATTTGACATCGATGGACAATTCAAGAGTATTGATGAGATATAGTTCATCATGTTTTTAGTGCTTGCTATTTCTTCGACACTCAGCTGCATGCAGGTCTGTCCTATGTCACCATGGCAGCATGACACTAATGAAAGTGCTATGAAGAATGCATTCTCTCGGCATTAACATGTCACTGAAGGTACTAATTTATTTGTTTCGACCCTCTTTGGTGTTGGATCCATGGTTTGTGTTGGTTAGAGATTGTTCTCTCACTGACAGATCTTTCATATAGTTAAAGCAATACACCATCATGTGCTTAGGAAACCCAACAAATATGGTTTCTTCATGTTCTCTTCGGAAAATGAAGCAGCAATAAAATATGCTTAATGGCATTGGCATCGATAGATATATCACAAGCCATGTTCTTGCATGATAATATGCAGTCCTCGGTATGATTCTTGTCCTTATGCTAACATAATTTTTGCACATATAACTGTTTCAGCTACTTAAATATAAGGTGCACTATGCAAAAATTTCAGACGCATAAGGTGCTTGTTTGATATCATTTCTTCTATTCGGAATGTGCTTGATCGATGGAGTTTTTGTGGTATTCATTTGATCTAACGGCCACAATTTTTCATTATGATTTTCATAATTGCACGTTAAATAGATCATGACGTTGAAACATTTCTTGCTGAAGCATTATGGCTAGCATGCAACAAAGGTTTCTTACATCCACCTCGGATCATCCATAGCGGCACACATATTTATAGGTGTATTTCACTCTGAATTATAGATGATATATATTGTTGTTCAAATGCGAAATCAAAATTGTATGTCATTTATGTGCTTCACATGACAACTCATAATTGTCTCTCACCGTTAATCTTTTAAATGTTTTCTTTTCCTATTTTCTGAAGATTTATAAAATCTCATGAGGCCTAACTTATACAGAGATATTTGATGATTGTTTGAATCGGCTCTTCTATACACTGTAAACAAGTTTTTCACTGATAACTATAGGTTTGACAGACTCCGGATCCTGCTTCTCATACTCCAAAATCTAGCCCATAGAAGATGTTAAGGAGAGGCATGCTGCCTTGCAATCGCTTGGAGAAAGGATAGGGTTTCGTGCCGCCGGACTTGCAACATGTGCCCGCCATCCGGCGGCGCCGCCACGAGTTCGGGGCCAGTTTTGCCGTTGCCGAGAGATGGCCCAATGTGTAATACAACTCGATTAACCTTTTTTTAGCAAATAAGACTCGATTAACCACATCAAGCTAGATGATTCAACGGAGATGCGGCCCGAGAAAGCCCAATCTATAATAGGCCCCGATTAACTACGCCGCGGCTAGATGGTTCTGTGGAGCAGCGGCCCAAGACACATATTTAGACGACCAGAAGCCATGCGATCGATGGAATTCGACGGCCAGCGACATCAAAACAATGTGGTGGCTCGTAGCTCGCCCCGTTATATTGTTTCTCAATATATACCTCATATGAGGGTCAGATCAACACAACAAAAACAACTAACATTCATCCATCCTACAATTTCCACATGGTATTAGAGCGGTTAGTCTCACGACGTCGATCCTAGGACCTTCCACCACTTTCGCAGTGCCGCCCTCGGGGAGATTAATCTCCTCTCCCCGGAGGCGCGGCACCCGATCGTGTCAAAGATGAGATTGGTTCCATAGATTAGATCGATTCCAGCCGTGAGTACGAGCGCATCGACATGAGGTGGGTCACATGGACTTGATCGACTCCGGTCTCTACCAAGGGACTTCCTCAATCTGCATCAACACCAAGTTGGCAACATACCCGGCGGCGGCGCGACACAGTGATACGTCTCCGACGTCTCTACTTTTCCAGACACTTTTGCCCTTGTTTTGGACTCTAACTTGCATTATTTGAATGGAACTAACCTGGACTGACGCTGTTTTCAGCAGAACTGCCATGGTGTTGTTTTTGTGCAGAAAAAAAATCTCGGAATTGTCTGAAAATCAATGAAGAATTATTTTGGAAAATATAAAAAATATATGCAAGAAGATCCACACCAGGGGGCCCAGGGCCTGTCCACGAGGGTGGGGGGCGCGCCCCCTGCCCAGGGCACGCGCTTTGCCTCGTGGGCCCCCTGGTGACTTACTGACGAACCCCCAGATCCTATATCTTCACTTTCGGGGAGAAAAAAAATCAAGGGGAAGGAATTATCGCGTTTCACGAGACGGAGCCACCGCCAAGCCCTAATCTCTCTCGGGAGGGCTCATCTGGAGTCCGTTCGGGGCTCCGGAGAGTGGAGATCGTCGCCATCGTCATCATCAACCTTCCTCCATCACCAATTCCATGATGCTCACCGTCGTGCGTGAGTAATTCCATCATAGGCTTGCTGGACGGTGATGGGTTGGATGGGATCTATCATGTAATCGAGTTAGTTTTGTTAGGGTTTGATCCCTACTATCCATTATGTTGTGAGATTGATGTTGCTATGACTTTGCTATGCTTAATGCTTGTCACTAGGGCCCGAGTGCCATGATTTCAGATCGGAACCTATTATGTTTTCATGAATATATGTGTGTTCTTGATCCTATCTTGCAAGTCTATAGTCACCGACTATGTGTTATGATCCGGGAACCCCGAAGTGACAATAATCGGGACCACTCCCGGCGATGACCATAGCTTGATGAGTTCATGTATTCACTATGTGTTAATGCTTTGGTCCGGTACTCTATTAAAAGGAGGCCTTAATATCCCTTAGTTTCCAATAGGACTCCGCTGCCACGGGAGGGTAGGACAAAAGATGTCATGCAAGTTCTTTTCCATAAGCACGTATGACTATATTCGGAATACATGCCTACATTGCATTGATGAACGGGAGCTAGTTCTGTGTCACCGTAGGTTATAAATTCTACATGATGAATTGCATCCGACATAATTTCCCATCATCGATCCAATGCCTACGAGCTTTTCCTATATTGCTTGTTGCTTTTTTACTTTTCCGTCGCTACTATCACAAAAACTACAAAAACATTATCGTTACTTTTATTGCCGCTACCGCCACTATCGTATTACTTTGCTACTAAACTATCCTGCTGCAGATACTAAGTTTCCAGGTGCGGTTGAATTGACAACTCAGCTGCTAATACTTAAGATTATTCTTTGGCCCACCTTGTGTCGAATCAACAAATTTGGGTTGAATACTTTACCCTCGAAAACTGTTGCGATCCCCTACACTTGTCGGTTATCAAGACTATTTTCTGGCGCCATTGCCGGGGAGCATAGCTCTATTCTTTAAGTCACTTGGGATTTATATCTGTTTATCGCTATGAAGAATCTGAAGGACACAAAAACCAAGATCTTACCCTCAACTACGAGGGGAGGTAAGGAACTGCCATCTAGCTCCGCACTTGATTCTCCTTCTATTATGAGTAAACTTGCGACACCTACTCCTGCTATTGAATCTGATATGTCGTATGTTCATGATGATGCTACTTCTGCTATGTATGATGAAACTACTTCTATGCCTGATACTGTGCCACTAGGTGAATTTCTAGATGAACAAATTGCTAAGGTTAGGGAGAATGCAAATGTTGAAACTGGTGATATTTATGAAAGTGATGATGAAACTACTCCCAATAGATATGAATTGCCTGTTGTGCCTGAGGGTTATGTTATGGATGAAGTAACTGCTAGAGAATTTCTTGCTTGCAATGATAGATATGATCTTAAGAAGTTATTAGCTAAGCTAAAAGAAAAGTCCTTGAATGCTAGAATGAAACATGACCCTGCTTTTGCTACTTCACCTATCTGTGTCACTAAAAAGGATTATGAATTCTCTGTTGATCCTGAGTTAATTACTTTGGTTGAATCTGATCCTTTCCATGGCTATGAGTCTAAAACTGTTGTGGCACATCTTACTAAGTTGAATGATATAGCCACCCTGTTTACCAACGATGAAAAGATTCGTTACTACTATACCCTTAAGCTTTTTCCTTTCTCGTTAAAGGGTGATGCTAAGACTTGGTTTAATTCTCTCAATCCTGGTTGTGTACGTAGTCCCCAGGATATGATGTATTACTTCTCTGCTAAATATTTTCCCTCTCATAAGAAACAAGCTGCCTTACGGGAAATATATAACTTTGTGCAAATTGAAGAAGAGAGTCTCCCACAAGCTTGGGGGAGGCTTCTCCAATTACTTGATGCTTTGCCTGATCATCCTCTTGAGATGCATGATATACTTGATGTCTTTTATAATGGACTAACCGATGCTTCCAGAGACCACCTAGATAGTTGTGTTGGTTGTGTTTTCGGGGAAAGAACAGTTGAACAAGCTGAATTACTATTGAATAATATGCTGGCCAATGAAAATAATTGGACACTTCCTGAACCAGCCCCTAAGCCAACTCCGAAGAAAATAGGTGTTCTGTTTCTCAGTCCTGAAGATAGGCAAGAGGCAAAGAAATCTATGAAAGAAAAAGGTATTAAAGCTGAAGATGTTAAGAATTTACCACCTATTGAAGAAATACATGGTCTTGATAACCCGACACAGGTAGTAAAGGTAAATTCTCTTTATAGATTTGATGAAGATGATATTCCTCGTTATAAGTCTGCTAGCCAATGCTTAGATGAGTTTGACAATTTTATTGTGAAACAAGAAAGCTTCAATGCTTATGTTGGTAGACAATTACAACACAATGCTTATATGATTGAACGCTTGAGTGATTATTTGTCTAGAGCTAAAGGTGAACTGAAACTTATTAGTAAACATGCTTCTATGGTCACCACTCAAGTAGAACAAGTACTTAAGGCTCAGAATGATTTGCTCAATGAATTAAATAGTAAGAATAATGACTATGATGTTAGAGTTGCTACTAGAGGTGGTAAAATGACTCAGGAACCTTTGTATCCTAAAGGCCACCCTAAGAGAATTGAGCAAGATTCTCAGAGAGCTAATTTAGATGCACCTAGTTCTTCTAAGAAGAACAAAAAGGAAAATGATAGGACTTTGCATGCTTCTAGTGAACCTGTAGTTG
This sequence comes from Secale cereale, assembly GCA_902687465.1. Taxonomy (NCBI): domain Eukaryota; kingdom Viridiplantae; phylum Streptophyta; class Magnoliopsida; order Poales; family Poaceae; genus Secale; species Secale cereale. The sequence goes on along the minus strand of LR738711.1, from coordinate 265,123,572 downwards.
ACACACCTGAGAAACCCAATGATATATCTGTTTCTGATGCTGAGACACAATCTGGTAATGAACATGAACCTAGTGACAATATTAATGATGATGTTCATGATGATGCTCAACCTAGCAATGATAATGATGTAGAGATTAAACCTGTTGTTGATCTTGATAACCCACAATCAAAGAATCAATGTTATGATAAGAGAGACTTTGTTGCTAGGAAACACGGTAGGGAAAGAGAACCATGGGTTCAAAAACCCATGCCTTTTCCTCCGAAACCATCCAAGAAAGAGGATGATGAGGATTTTAAGCGCTTCGCTGAAATGATTAGACCTATCTTTTTTCATATGTATTTGATTGATGTGCTTAAAACAAATCCTTATGCCAAGTATATGAAAGATATTATTACCAACAAAAGAAAGATTCCTGAAGTAGAAATTTCCACCATGCTTGCTAATTACACTTTTGAGGGTGGAATGCCTAAGAAATTAGGAGATCCAGGAGTACCTACTATACCTTGCTCCATTAAGAGAAACTATGTTAAAACTGCTTTGTGTGATCTTGGAGATGGTGTTAGTGTTATGCCTCTCTCTTTATATCGTAGACTTGACTTGAGTAAGTTGACACCTACTGAAATATCTTTGCAAATGGCTGATGAATCAACTGCTATACCTGTCGGTATTTGCGAGGATGTGGCTGTTGTAGTTGCAAATGTTACTATTCTAACGAACTTTGTTATCCTTGATATTCCCGAGGATGATAGTATGTCGATTATTCTTGGAAGACCCTTTTTGAATACTTCAGGGTCTGTTATTGATTGCAACAAAGGCAATATCACTTTACATGTCAATGGTAATGAGCATACGGTACACTTTCCGAGGAAACAACCTCAGGTCCATAGTATCAATTATATTGAAAAAAATTCAACTATTACTATTGGAGGTTTTGAGTTTCCTATTCTTACTATCAAGAAGACATAGGACATCCTTATTGTTGGGGACATACATATCCCCATTGAGGTAACCTTGTGTTATTCGAAAATTCTCCAGTTTCATGTTACTCGGAAAGAGTTTATTAACAAGACCTGATCAACCTTGTTAATAGATTCCTTTTGATGAGCATGGGATAGGTGAATCTAGATAGCACAACCTTCTGTACCCTCCTTTTACTTTCTGTTAATTAGGATAAATAAAGCAAAAATAGTATTATCTCTCTGTTTCCAGACTTATCCATGCAATAAAAAAATATCCCGAAAATAAAAGTTCTCCAAATGCCATAAAAAAATGAAATATGATTTTTTTTCTAGAATATTTGAGGAAATATGACACTGAACACACAGCAAGGGGAGCCAGCACGTGGCCACGAGGGTCCAGGGCGTGCCCCCTACCTCGTGGGCCCCACGTGGCCCCCCTCCATTTATCCTTGCACCCATGCTCTTCTTCTTACTCCCAAAAAAAATCACCAACCATCTCAAACCCGAGTTCTAGCTCATCTTGCTGCCGTTTTCGATCTCCTTGCTCAAAGCACCATTCACCAAACTGTTTGGGGAGATTGTTCCTTGGTATGTGACTCCTCCATTGGTCCAATTAGTTTTTGTTCTAGCGCTTTATTTGTTACAAATTTATGCTGTTGTGGTGACCTTGTTCTTGAGCTTGCATGTCAAATTTTCTTGGTCCCAAGTAGTTCTAATGCATGATATAGTCTCTAGGCACTTATAGGAGTTGTTGCTATCAATCTTGTTGAGTTTGGTTAACTCTTATTGTGAGTTACTAAAATTTCAGAAATTTTCAGTAAAGGAAAATGTTAAAGAGATTGTTGAGGGGCTCCTCCAGCAAGAGCTCTGAGGAGAAGAAGAAAGAAGAAAATAAGAAGCCCAAGTATAATCTTCCTCGCATGGCGGAAGTTCGACTGTGTGAATGGCCTTGCAATGATTTCATGGTATCCGCCGGGATTTACAAAGACTTCTATTGGGTGGAAAATAATGCAGGCCTCACCGACTTCCTCCTTGACCAGAAAGAACAATATCTCTTACTCACCAATATTTTCACGCAAAGTTTTCATTTTCATGCTAAGAAAACACCACCTACGGTGGAGTTTCGTTTATATGATGTGATTAAGGAGATATCACTCTTAGATTTTTGTGAAATATGCAAAGTACCCTTTGGAGGTAGACTTGATGAACCAAGTCGTGAAGATGTTGAAGGGTTTATTAACATGATAGCTGTAGGGGAAACTAGATAAGTTTTAGCGGCAAGAATCACTAGTATACACTTCCCTGTTCTGCGCTACTTTGCTTTATTTGCTAGTACATGTTTAATTGATCGCGGGAACAGTGGGAATCTTAGTGCCCCTGATATTGTCATTTTACGCCATGCTTTGTTTCAAGATACAACTTTTAGCTTGGGTGCCGTCGTTGCTAAACGATTGAGTCTGAACCGCTCAAAGGGCCCGTCTTTGGAGGCATCTTTGCTTCTCGCCTTGCTGAATATTTTAATATACCTATTAGGCAACATGAGAAGGAAGAAAAATTGCTTGCCCTGTTTATCTAGACTACAAGAGCATGGTAGCTCATGACTTTATTGTTAAAGACAAGAATAGGCAGCTTAATTATAAATTGAGGTTTGATGAAATATACTGTGAAATTGTTACCTTGCCTGCACCATCTTTGTTTGATCTGTCTACATGCGTATTCCTCATCACATCAGATGCCTTCTACAAGTACCAAGGCCGGGCACAAGCTTCAGAGCCTGAGCCAAAACCACCACTTGATCCTTCCCGTCAATCTGTTTATGGGTGGGAGCTGGATGAGCTCGCCAACCAGTGGCATCCAGATGACACATCTCAGTACACTAGAGGGAGTGGCTTTGATCACTGGCCATAGACCAACTTAGGCCAAAAGCCTAAGCTTGGGGGAGTATGTGTTTCTCACTGACCTTACATTCATGTTCACACACTTATTCTAGTTGTCGTTGCTCACACTCTTTCACTGCACCATCCATGCTTAGTTTCAATTTCTTTTTCTTAGTCTTTTTCTTGTGTGCTAGAAAAACCCAGAAAAACAAAAAAATATTAGTTGTAGCTTCTAAGCTAGTTTACTTTCTTTGCTTGTAGTAGTAGTAGTTAAAAAAATGAAAACCCAAAAAGATTTCTCATTCTTCTTTTGCTTGTTGGGAGCTTTCCCATGTAAATAGTTTCTTTTCTTTTCTTTGGGGGTTAAGAGTAGAAGACCATGATTGAAAATGCTTAGTGGCTCTCATATGCTTTGTTGTTGATTTAACCTTGAGCCATATTACCTTGTCTTCTCTCCTGTATTAAATGTCTGTAGATTCCAGCTTAGTACAATGCACGTGCACTATTATTATTATCCACACCGTTCGGTCGTGCGAGTGAAAGGCAATAAGGATGATATATGATGAAGTAATTGAGATGAGAAAAGCTGGTATGAACTCGACCTCTCTTGTTTTTGTAAATATGATGGCTCATCGTTCTTGATTCAGCTTGTTATGAATGAAACATGCTTGCAATGACAATTAGAGATCATAGCTGCTTATGCCATGCTTAATTAGCTCAGAGTTTATAATGGTCTATCTTGCATGCCAACATGATATCAAAATGGTTGTGATGTGGTATGATGGGTGGTATCCTCCTTTGAACGATTTAAGTGATCTGACTTGGCACATGTTCACGCATGTAGTTGAAACAAATCAACATAGCCTCCACGATATTTATGTTCATGGTGATTTATATCCTACTCATGCTTGCATTCATTGTTGATTAATTTCAATGCATGTTCATGACCGTTGTTGCTCTCTAGCTGGTCGCTTCCCAGTCTCTTTCTAGCCTTCACCTATACTAAGCGGGAATACTGCTTATGCATCCACTTCCATAAACCCCAAAGTTATTCCATGTGAGTCCACTATACCTTCCTATATGCGGTATTTACCTGCCGTTCCAAGTAAATTTGTATGTGCCAAACTCTAAACCTTCGAATGAAATTCTGTTTTGTATGCTCGAACAACTCATGTATCAACTAGGGCTGTCTATATCTTCCATGCTAGGTGGGTTATTCTCACGATGAGTGGACTCCGCTCATCATTCATGAGAAAATGGTTGGTAATCGGGATGCCCAGTCCCATGCTCAAAATCATAATAATTAAACAAAACTCCCCCAGGGCTGTTGCTGGTTTGGACGGTACCCGTTGTTTTGGGTTAGCTGTGGAGTGTGCTTGTTGGTGGTTAGGGGAGTATAAACTTTACCATTCTGTTTGGGAACCGCCTATAATGTGCGTAGCATGGGAGATATCGAGATTCTTGGTTGTTATGTTGACAATGAGAGTATACCGCTCAAAATGTTATTCATCTGTATTTAAAAATCAAGCTCTGGCACCTCTACAAATCCCTGCTTCCCTCTGTGAAGGGCCTATCTATTTACTTTTATGCAGAGTCATCATCCTCTTATGAAAGAGCACCAGTAGGAGAGCACCTCTATCGTTGCATGTATTACTATTAATTTGCATTGAGTATGATCATAACTAGATCTCTTTTACCATGAATTACAATGTCTAGTCAGTCCTTGATCTTTAAAGGTGTTGTGCATTTATGTTTTGCGGTCTCAGAAAGGGCAAGCGAGATACAATCTTGTTATATCATATCATGATTGTTTTGAGGAAGTGTTGTCATCCAAGGTTTATTATTCTTGCTCGCTAGTTGATTATGACATTGATGTGAGTAGTCTTGAGACCTGAAAGTTATTGTGAATGTGGTTAGTTCATGATGTTGTTGAAAACCTGAATGCTAGCTCACATATCTACAACAACAAGAGCAAACAGAGTTTGTCAAAGTTTTTCTTTATCACTTTCAGTTTATCAACTGAATTGCTCGAGGACAAGCAAAGGTTTAAGCTTGGGGGAGATGATACGTCTCCGACGTATCTACTTTTCCAAACCTTTTACCCTTGTTTTGGACTCTAACTTGCATGATTTGAATGGAACTAACCCGGACTGATGCTGTTTTCAGCAGAACTGCCATGGTGTTGTTTTTGTGCAGAATAAAAAGTTCTCGGAATCGCCTGAAAATCAACGGAGAATTATTTTGGAAAATATAAAAAATATCTAACAGAAGATCCACACCAGGGGGGCCAGGGCCTGTCCACGAGGGTGGGGGCGCGCCCCCTGCCCAGGGCACGCCCCCAGCCTCGTGGGCCCCCTGGTGACTTACCGACGAACCCCCAGATCCTATATCTTCACTTTCGGGGAGAAAAAATCAAGGGGAAGGAATTATCGCGTTTCACGAGACGGAGCCGCCGCCAAGCCCTAATCTCTCTCGGGAGGGCTCATCTGGAGTCCGTTCGGGGCTCCGGAGAGTGGAGATCGTCGCCATCGTCATCATCAACCTTCCTCCATCACCAATTCCATGATGCTCACCGTCGTGCGTGAGTAATTCCATCATAGGCTTGCTGGACGGTGATGGGTTGGATGGGATCTATCATGTAATCGAGTTAGTTTTGTTAGGGTTTGATCCCTAGTATCCATTACGTTGTGAGATTGATGTTGCTATGACTTTGCTATGCTTAATGCTTGTCACTAGGGCCCGAGTGCCATGATTTCATATCGGAACCTATTATGTTTTCATGAATATATGTGTGTTCTTGATCCTATCTTGCAAGTCTATAGTCACCGACTACGTGTTATGATCCGGCAACCCCGAAGTGACAATAATCGGGACCACTCCCGGTGATGACCATAGTTTGAGGAGTTCATGTATTCACTATGTGTTAATGCTTTGGTCTGGTACTCTATTAAAAGGAGGCCTTAATATCCCTTAGTTTCCAATAGGACCCCGCTGCCACGGGAGGGTAGGACAAAAGATGTCATGCAAGTTCTTTTCCATAAGCACGTATGACTATATTCAGAATACATGCCTACATTGCATTGATGAACTGGAGCTAGTTCTGTGTCACCCTAGGTTATAACTTCTACATGATGAATTGCATCCGACATAATTACCCATCACCGATCCAATGCCTACGAGATTTTCCTATATTGCTTGTTGCTTATTTACTTTTCTGTCGCTACTATCACAAAAACTACAAAAACACTATCGTTACTTTTATTGCCGCTACCGGCACTATCATATTACTTGCTACTAAACTATCCTGCTGCAGATACTAAGTTTCCAGGTGTGGTTGAATTGACAACTCAGCTGATAATACTTAAGAGTATTCTTGGGCTCCCCTTGTGTCGAATCAACAAATTTGGGTTGAATACTTTACCCTCGAAAATTGTTGCGATCCCCTACACTTGTGGGTTATCACACAACAGCAAGTCTGGCGCGTCTCCAGCTCTGTGGCCACGCGCCTGCAGCATCCATCCGGCGACAAACGGTAGCCACGAGCGATTCTACATCCAGATCTCGAAGACTGATGCATCCATGGGGACCTGACCTGCAGGTTAGCGGATCACACGACACGTCCCGATCACTGGAGGGCGTACATGCACGGATCTCCCGACGGCCGACATCAACTCGTATCTCCGTCTACCTGTCTACGGCAGACTCAACGCACGACCGCACGTTCCAGCAGCCGAGATGCAAGCATGGTGGCTGCACCGCCCGGCCGCGGCTTTCTAGCGCACGCCTCGACCCCAAGCAATAGGGACATCATGCAGGAGTTCGATCTATACTACGAGCAAGCACGGGTCATGCGTACGGTATCTATATGCAAGTCCTGGGGCCCATCCTGGATGTGCATGCATACTGCTGTGCTGCATACCTGACTTTCCTAGGCCACATCTGAGTTCTTCAGCGATACGTGCCACACCCGCTTGACTCCAGTACTTGTGCGCGGGACATGAGCAACGACGCCCACGACCTGTCTCATCTACACCGAGCCACCGAGCCCGCACTGATAAGGATGATCCACTCCTTCACCAAGCCGAATTGCATCTGCATTAAGTTGTACGACTATCGTCAGGCTATAAGCCAACATACTTCGTCGAGCACATCTACGAGAAGCGACCATGGCATGCATCATCCACACGCTAGGCCAGTGTGGAAAGTGATGCAATTCTCCATCGACTTCTGTGGCACGACACGACATCGACACTTGGTCGCCGCGAGGGACGCCTTCAAGCGATACATTATCGTCGACACGTCGTTGCCACTCCATCGCCAAGGTCTTCGACAACGTGGTCTTCATCACAACCATCGTCAACACACCACCATCACCTCGTTCACAAGATGGACACCTACCACGGCCAAGAAAGCTAGAGGTTCAAACGGAAGTATTGGTTCGGCCCACCCCCAAGCCCGCCTCCCCCCACCGCGCCGCTGCCGCTCCGGCCGCGGAGGCCACCCCACAGCGCCTCATTGCACCCCCCCCCCTCGCGGCAGCATGGGTGCGCCACGCTCCCCTCGGCCTGGATCCAGCTGCGGCTCTGCTGCGGGAGACCTGGATTCGCCCCTCGGTCCGAAGACGGCTCCTTCACCCCCAGCGTGCTCCATAGCTGTGGCGCCTCCCCTGCCCCAGATCCGGCATTTCGGCCACGAATCCTGCATCGTGGTGAATGCTCTTCGGCTGCGGAGGCAGTAATTGGGCCAGATTCGCCGGAGCTACCGGCTCCGCGCCTTAAATCCATCGTAGTCGCCTCTGCTGCAGATCCTGTGGATCTTGATGTGCGCCCCACCCATCATCTCCAATCCATCATAGTTGCCCCGCCCTCCATAGTCAACCCTTCATTTTCGGGGCCGGACAGTATATGGACGACTGTCTCCTCCAAGAAGAACCACGACCGCCCCTATGATCTGCCGGACAATAGCAGGCCCCCTCCGCACCGCTCCCAGGATCGCCGGGCAGCGTTCAATGCGGCCGGTGGGCGTGAAGCCTTCTTATGCCGCTTCCGCGGCCCCTGTTTTGGATGCCTCAGCAAGCTCCACCACCGGAAAGACTGTAGAGACCCGCTCCATTGCATCATCTGCGAGCGCCCGGGACATTTTGACCGTGAGTGTCCACAAAATCCTTGCAATGGCCCGGGTGGCCCCGCTGCTGCTAGGCTAGGTCCGCTTGCTCCTCGTTCCCCGGTGCACTCCCGCCTGCACTTCCCCCCACTGTCACCGACACCTCCATCGCCTCCTCCGCCGCACCAGCCGCCCCTTGCCCACCCGCCCGCGGCTTCGATGGCTGAGTTGAGCCTGTCTGACCCTGCACGCCGCCCCCGCGCCAGCCACAAGGTGGGGGTCTCGTCGGTGGAAGTGGAGCGGCCGTCTTCTTCCTCACGCAGCATGCGGTGACGTTGCGCGCTTTGGACGGGGTGGCGGCCACATCCCCGATGGCTGTCGGGCGGGCCTTCGAGGCCCAGCTTTGCGTCCCGCCCCACCAGCTGCGGGTCACTGCTCACCAGCCTGAAGACTTCCTCGTCATCTTCACCCAGCCGGCACACCATGCCAACGATGTGCGTCGCGGCACCCTGCGCGTCGACGGCATCAACCTCGCCATCTAGCCTGGGCGCGAGGACGATCATGCAGGCATCGCCACCTTCAACTTGCATGTCCACTGTGTCATCGGGCACATGCCCATGCAGTACTGGTCCATCGAGGGGGCGCAGGAGGTGTTCGGCGACAAGGTGCGCGTCGACCGGCTCGACAGCCGCACGCTGGAGCACGACCACACCAAGACCTTTGCCTGCTGGGTCTGGGTGAGGGACATGTCTTTCATCCCCACCAAGCACACCTACTAGAAGCTTCCGCGAGGCGCCGGTCGGGTGGAGGAGATGGTTGGCTTCTCTCCGCCGAACCGCAGGGTGGTGCCTCCTCTGGGCGCGACGCGGTTCGACCTCCTCATCCACGTTGATTTCAACGAAGACTGGTCCCCACGCTCCCCTCGCTCCTCCCACTCCGCGCAGAGCGGGCTGCCATCCTCCGGCACCGACGACAATGATGTGTTGCCGCGCACCTACACCGGCACCTGGACCATGCATGTCGAGGATAGCCAGCGCGAGGAGCCGCACAGGCGGCAAACTCGCGCCCCGGTGGTGGACACTGGATGCGAGGGCATGCCCCTCAGTGGCTCCATGCGTGACCCCAACAACGACGGGGCCGGCAGAAGATCCTGGAAGGACACGATTCTGGGCCGCGGGCGCGGCCACCAATCTCAGGCTGAGGTCTCGTCCAGGGACCGCCGTGTCCGCAGCCGCTCGCTGCTGACGCGTCACCGCTCTGGCAGTTCCAAGGGGCAGGGCCGCAAGACCAACAGTCACGGGCGCAAGACCAGCGGCCACGGGCCCAAGAAGAGCGCAAGACATGACATGTCCGTGGCCGCCCCGGCTTCGCCCATTCATCTCAGCTCTGAAGCCCTCAACGACGACCTCGAGCAGTTCTTCGCCCAAGAAAAGAAGCCGATCACCGCCATGGAGCCAGCCAACGCTGACGCTGCCCACCTCGACGCCCAGATTGAAGTTGTGTTGGCCGCGCCGCTGGAGTTCTCTAACAGAGAGAAAGGGCAGCATGAAGATGCTCAGATGGCCGGCCCGGATCACTTCGGGCCAACGCTGTCCGGGCCATCCCACAACCCTGCAACCTTCAACTGCAAAACGCCCACAACTGCAACAATAGTTCAGATGCAGCTTGGAGAAATAACTGAATAAGTGTGCCACCTGGAGCTTCAAGACCCTGGCTCTGCTGCTCGAGATCTCTTCACCAGCCCCGCACCAGCCCTGCTGCCACTGCCACCGTCCAGGAGGTACCCTGCCCTGGCCAAGTCGGGAGCAACTTCCATGCCGCCCCCGTGTCAGAGTGCTCGTCAGGCTGCTCAGAACAACACCACACCTGTCGCCGAGCGCGCCACGCTACGCCTGGTGAAGGGTCTGGGTCTGCTGGGTCCAAAGGAGAAGATGACTGCCAAGGTGGCTGAAGCCCTCATCCGCAGGTTCGACGAGCCGCTCTCCGATGACGACATCAACGTCATCGCCAAGCTGACCAGGCTCAACAAGGAGGCGTTGCGCGTGGTCGTGGGCATGGCAGGGCCTGAAGCTGAAGCTGAGGAGGCTGGAGTGTAGTCATGTTAGTGCTCCTCTTCCTCTGTAGTAGTTTCCGACAGCGGCCGGTAGTAGGCCGGCTCGAGCTAGGCTTAGTTCATCTCTGTTTCAGTAGTGGTAGGTGGTTTAGCTTTCGTCGTCGAGATTTGGGGCCTATTGGTGGTCGACGACGCCCCCATGCTAGAATGGATGTGTATCAGTTGCATTTACACTCCTCTTCCAATGATATCAGTTGTCGGAACTCGTCGATGGTGTTGCTAGTTCTAGAGATGTTCTATGTTCCTGATGAGTAGTACAAAGTGTGCAATTTTAAGCTGGAACATTAGGGGACTGAACACGCCAGCCAGGCGAACAGCTGTGCGACAGATAGCAGAAGCGCAACGGGCAAACATTCTCTATCTGCAGGAGACTAAGCTAGAATCTTGGACGCCCAGTGTTGTTAGAGAGCTGGGAGGGGCCAGATTAGATGGGTGCACCATCCTTCCAGCGATCGGCATTAGAGGAGGAATTTTTGTTCTGCGGGACAAGAGTATGGTTAGTTTCGTGACGCACACAGTCGGAAACTTCTCAATCACCGGAAAAGTGTCTCTGATCTAGGACATACTTGATTTCTAGCTCACAACTGTTTACGGGCCAGTGGACGACACGAGAAAAGATGATTTCCTTGCGGAAATAGCTCATGCTGCACCACCACAAGGAGAACCCTGGCATCTAAACGGAGATTTTAACATCATCTATGAAGCCCGTGACAAGAACAACCTCAACCCGAACAGGAGGATCATGGGCATGTTCAGAGCAGCGATCGACAGAGCAGGCTTAAGAGAGATCAAATGCAAAAATAGGAGGTTCACATGGACAAATGAGCGTCAAAACCCAACGACGGTCAACATTGACAAAGTGTTCTGCAACTCGGAATGGGATGCCCTCTTCCCTTCTTTTATGTTGATGGCCACGGCAACAGCATGTTTAGATCATTGCCCACTGTTGCTTGCAAACACAGCAGCGCCACGCAAAAGAGCTGCATTCCGCTTTGAGTCTTTCTGGCCACGTTTCCCTCATTTTCGGGAAACAGTTGAAAGAGCTTGGCAGCGCCCAGTTAACCACACCTGCCCAATCATCAGGATCAAGAAGAAGATGCAGAGGACAATGCATGATCTCAAAATTTGGGCAAAGACTCTTTTTAGCGATGCAAAGGTTCAGTTCCACTTGGTGTGTGAAGTAATCTTGAGACTTGATGTAGCTCAAGAAAAAAGAGGACTGACACAACAGGAATTCTGGCTAAGGAAACAACTAAAACTTCGTACCCTTGGACTGGCTGCAGTGGAGAGATCAAGGAAAAGACAGGCATCAAGGCTAACCTGGCTCAAGGCGGGAGATGCACGAACGGCCTTCTTCCAAGCAAAGATCAATTCCAGAAGGAGGAAGAACTTTATACACTCCCTGCAAACAGAAACGAGTACAGTCACTGCGCATGAGGAAAAGAAAGCAATTGCCCACGACCACTTTGCTAATCTGGTGGGGAAAAAGGAGGAAAGGCGATGCTCCATCAACTAGGAGGAGTTGGATATGCCAAATATGCAAAACGAGGGGCTGTACAATCCTTTCTCGGAACCTGAAGTTTGGGCTGCTATCATGGCATCTCCATCAAAGAAAGCGCCAGGCCCCGACGGCTTCTCAGGAAGTTTCTTCAGAGCTTGCTGGGGCACCAGAAAGAATGATGTCATGGCAGTTTTTGATCACTTCTACAACCTAGCCGAAGGTGATTTTGCTGAAATCAACTCAGCCATGATCACCCTCATCCCCAAGAAGGACGGGGCTACTAGAATGAACGACTAAAGACCTATAAGCGTGATACATTCCATTGCCAAACTGATCACAAAAGTGATATCCATGAGACTGGCGGCCGCCATTGACAAGATTATCTCGCCTGCTCAAACGGCCTTTCAGCGCGGGAGATGCATCCATGATAGCTACCTTTACGTGCAGAATTCTGTCTGATCTCTTCATAGAATCAAAACTCCAGCACTTCTTCTTAAACTAGATATAGCTAGGGCCTTCGATAGCATATCATGGGAATACCTATTAGAATTGCTTCAGAGGCTGGGTTTCTCGGCCCGATGGAGGGATTGGATCGCCCTATTGCTATCTTCCTCCACCTCGTCCGGCATTCTCAACAGCGATCCAGGAGACATCATCATCCATCTTCGTGGACTCCGACAAGGGGGCCCCCTCTCGCCGCTTTTCTTCATCCTTTGCATAGATTCACTCCATCACCTCCTGGATGCGGCCACTAGGGCGGGCGTGCTGAATCCCATCCCGGGCGCGGCGGCGAGGATGCGCACGAGCTTATATGCTGACGACGCTGTCATCTTCATCAACCCTGCACGTCAGGAATTAGATAGCCTTGTTGAGTTGTTGCGGTTCTTCGGTGACGCTACATGACTCCGGGTCAACCTTTCAAAATCTCTCGCGACTCCCATTAGGTTCAAAGACATAGATATGGCTGATGTTCTTCAAAACTTTGGTGGAATTACGACGGCGTTCCCGATTAGATATCTAGGCCTCCCAATCACGACGGGGCGTATTAGACTTGTACATATTCAGGCCATTCTGGACAGGATCCGGGCTCGCCTCGCCAGCTGGAAAGGCAGATTGATGCCGTTGGCTGGTCGGGGTGTCCAAGTACGTTGCGTACTTTCGGCCATGCCCACCTTTGCACTCACAGCCCTTCGAGTTCCAAAGAAGTTCTATAAAGACATAGACAAATCATGGCGGCGTTTCCTCTGGGCAGGAGATGAGGAGGTGTCCGGTGGAAAGTGCACAGTGGGCTAGAGCACGGTGACCACGCCTTAGCAGTATGGTGGTCTCGGCATTCATGATCTTCCTCGTTTTGCCAGGGCTCTACGTCTGCGCTAGTTATGGCAATCCTAGAAGAACCCAAAAAGGCCCTGGGTCGGAACGGGCACGCCCTGCGACGCCTCGGACAGGGCCATGTTTGCTGCATCCACTATGGTGACCATCGGCGACGGAGCGACAGCGTCATTCTGGTTCTGCTCATGGCTAGGTGGATGACAACTTTGCCAAGCCTTCCCCACTCTTTTTGCAATATCAACCAGGAAGAACCGTTCGGTCAAGGACGCGCTGCACGACGACAGATGGATCCTGGACTTGAGGCGAGGTGACCTGGATGCCATTGCACTGCAGGTGGTGCAGCTTGCGAGGGAGATCAGGTAGGCTGCCCTCACTCTCATCCTAGGAATCCAAAACTCTATTACCTGGAAGCTCATCGCCTCAGGCTGCTACACAACAAGTTCAGCGTACAATGCCCAATTCAGCAATAGACAGATTACCTACTTCAAATCCATCATCTGGAAAGTCTGGGCGCCGGGCAAGATCAAGATGTTCCTTTGGTTGCTCCACCTTGACACACTATGGCGCAGTGACCGTCTGCAAAGGAGAGGCTGGGACAATGGATACTTTTGCCCGATGTGCATGCGTAGCCTCGAGACTTCAGTTCATCTCTTCTGGGAGTGCCCGGTTGCACTGCAAGTCTGGCACGTGGGGGCAACCTGGAACGGATGTGCCTCTCTGGATCAGGCCTTCTCCGCAGTGGAACAACAACAATGGACCGAGTATAAAGGATTATAGCGGCAGCCGCCCTAGGCCACAGGAAGGGGGTAAAAACCGTTGTGGCACTCATCTCCTGGCACATATGGTTAGAGCGCAACGCTTGCACATTCAGAGGGAAGCAGGCAAATGCAAGGCACGTCATTGAAGCCTGCAAGCGCGACATGGAGCAATGGAGAATGGCCAGGGCAAAGTGCATTGAGCTACCCTTTGGGGAAGTGACGTGAAAGTATTGCCCTACGATCTTGGACCCGCAGTTCCCCTCCACTTGCGGGGCAGTTGTAATTTTCTCCTTCTTGATCACTTGATCACCCCTTGTCACTCTCCCTTCCGCTTAAATCAATGAAACGTCGGCAATGCTAGCCGCTTAAAAAAAACAAGATGGACATCTAGCGTCCTCTGGCAGACTTTTCTGCAAGACACGACCTCAACGACGGCAATGACCGCGTCACGATGACGGCATCGACCGCGTCATCCACGACGGCACGGCTGCATCGACACACTGTCACTACAATGACGACCCTACATGGCCACACGGTCCTGGCAAAACCGATGTGTGCTCGACTCGCTTCCTCCAGTCTTGGCAAAACCGGTTGACTCGTCGCCGACGACACCCTCTGACATCCGCAAAGTGCATCGTCCACGTCTGCAGCTCCGTCATAGCGCATTTTTTTGCGCCTCCGGCTTTGTGCAGCAGCATCATCCATGACGACTACTACATCGACCAAGACTACTACAGCCATGGCTACATCACGATCAGCTACCTCGACATCGACATACATGGCTACGTCTACAGCAACTCATCGGCAACAACTCCAGTCAACAGCGTCCGCGTCATCACTAGCGTCCACGCCACTCCCACTGTGACTGCGGGAGGGAAGAGAGAAGAGGCAGGAAGGCACTAGAAGGGGACGCAGTCACCACCCTAGGTGCCAACCCATCAGAGACGCAGTTGATGATGGCGCAGCGGAGAAGACGATGAAAGTGCAAGACTTCAAATTCAGCCGTACTCATCCGCTTCACTCCCGCTACGACTGAGGGGGATGTTAGAAATATAATTGGGTTTAAGTTAGAGATCAGTAGATAGAGATAGAATTAGTTTAAACCATATAACTTGTCTTGTACTTCAAGTCTCTACCCTCTTGTACTCCTATATATACCCCATACGAGGGTCAGATCAACACAACAATAACAATGAATATTCATCCATCCTACAACTTTCTACAAACTATACTTTTCTTATTATTGTTTCTCAAAATTAGTGGGCGCGGCAACGCGCGCCTTGATGTTCTAGTAAAAAATACAATCAATAGAACAAGGCTTGCCAAGGGAGCATTACAACAAAGACCCTGAAATTGCATGTTTAGAAGACAGAAAATATTACGAATTTGACGTGGGATTGAGAGAGAAAGTTTCTTTATTTTTGCCATGTGTACAAAACAACTTGACATGTGAACATTTAAAAATGTTCAAACTTGCCATATAACAAGTTAACTTTTTAAAACTTCCATGCACATTTGTTCCTGGAAAAGTTGTCGTGTATCTAACTGGAAAATATATGTTGCCACTAAGTAAAGAAAAAGGAGGAACCTGAATTTGATCCCGAGTCTCTTGGATGGAGCTTGGGGAACTAACCAATGGAATGAGTGGGTTATGTTTGATTAGGATATGCCATTGGAACTTTTGTGTTATAGTGGAGTTTCAATAGCCAACGTGGCAAGTAACTGCTCATCAAGTCCGCACGGCACATCCAGTGACAACCATTGCGTTCACTGGGAGGAGCCAAAGATTTGATGTTCGCCAATAGCTTTTCCAATATAAAAAGGACATGTTTAGCTTTGTTTTCTATTTTGCCAGATGTTGTACTATCTAATCATGAGCGTCTAACAATTTGACTTGTAAAACATAATTTCAAAGACAACTGTTAGCATACACAATAATAATAATTAATTCATCACGTGAATTTTACGTAGCTCACATGATTAGACTTTTTATGATGAAACAACCCATCAGAGTTTAAATTATATATTTGACAATGATATATAATTTTTTAAAGATGTTTGCTAAAAAGGAACCTCAATGATAACGGCCACATGTGTGACACTTATCAACATGCCTACACGTAGTCGATGTCGTCTGATCCATTTGCATGAGTTTTGAAGCAGTTGCCATCTGGATGAAGAGCCACGTAAGCACCCCGCGTCATGTGGGTGTACCTCTCCTCGCCTACACGGACATCATTCAGTCCATTAGGGAACGACTGCTCGCATTGCCGTGTGGGTAAACCGCTCCTCGCCCACACGGGAGCACGGTTGCTTGAGTCTCCATGTGGGTGAACTGTTCTTCGCCCACACGACGCTCACACGGTTATAGATGGCAACTACAGTTATGCACATGTGGCAACTTGTTAATCACACATGACAATTATGGTTGACAATACATGGCATATGGTTTGACTGCACGTGGCAACTAGTTAATCACACATGACAACTATGATTTGACCACACGTAACAACTAGTTAATCACACGTGACAACTATTGATCACACGTAGCAACTACCGTTAATTATACATGGCAACTATTGTTAACCCGAACGAAACCCTCAGAAAAATCAAAACTTGTCATACAAAACAGAGAAGTTGTTGTGCTTTACTAAACTTGACAATTAGAAGTTGTAGTACAACTAAAGTTGCCATCCTCGGGTAACTAAAGTTTTCATCAAAAAATGTCAGGGCGGAATTCCTTTGTGCCACACGTGCGGGGTTGGGGTAAGTAGTTGTTGTTGGTTCGGCGTGTGACACGAAATAGATGTGCCCGGACGTGTGGACAGTTCTAATATTTTCCCTGCCTTCCACACAGAGTCATGTGGTCAGGTGTTGTTTTTTGACAAAACATCTCCTCCTTTATTCAAGTGTCATGATAGTGCCATCATTTGCAAGCTTTTGGATGATCGCGCTCGGGGCAGAATCCATCCAAAATTCGGGAGCAGAAAAATTAGCTATCCTAGATTCTTCATGAGCTACTTGATTACACTCTCTAACACAGTGTTCATATATTACATGGTTAAAATCTAAGGACATAAAAAATCAATCATCAAATATTGCACTAGCAACTGAAGATGAGTAGCCATCTTTCAAAGCCTGAATCACCTCAACGTTATCTGAATTAATTTTGATCTTTGTAACGCCCACTATACGCGCAAGGTTCATGCCAAATCTGACCGCGATAGCCTCAGCCGTGAAGGAATCAAAGCACATATCAATATTTTCGTTAGCAGCAGCAATAAACTTTCATGTGAGGTCTCGAACTGCTCCAACTGTTCCTTCTAGAGTATCCACATCATACCTAGCATCAACATTTAACTTCATTTATCCATATCTGGGCTTCACCCAAGTAGCCACTCTCCGCTTTGCTTTCGGACTGCATGAAATGATGAAGTTTGCCGCAAGACTTCTAAC
Source organism: Secale cereale (assembly GCA_902687465.1). Lineage (NCBI taxonomy): Eukaryota > Viridiplantae > Streptophyta > Magnoliopsida > Poales > Poaceae > Secale > Secale cereale. The sequence goes on along the minus strand of LR738711.1, from coordinate 265,106,471 downwards.
TGCCATGTTTATTTGGTATGCACCCTGAGTTGGCTCTCCATGTGTTAACTTCCTTCGCTCATACCACAAATACCAGGTAGTAGTGGCCACTATTTCTCTCAACTTTGGCAAACCCAGTACGTGAATTTCTTGTTCCCCCATACAAAGCAAGTTTTTAAGTATGACCTCACCTGCCCTAATCATGGCGCATTCCTTCTTAATAATATCTCCTAAACCAAGCAATTTCCACACATCAACCGCCCTCTTGTACTCAAACAAGAGATGTTTAATTGTATCAGGTCCAAGTTTGCAAGAAGGGCAGCAAGGATGGATTGTGATATGCTTATTGGCCAGTACCTAATGACATGGGATCGCGCTGTGAAGCGCCCTCCAGATAAAAATATTTATCTTTGCTGGACACAATAAGCTCCAAACTGAATCACAATTGCCACTTTGGGTAGACGTACCTTCCATATTATGTATCTTGTGTCCAAATTGGGACTGCCATACCACATGATAGGCTGAGCGCACAGAAAACAATCCGTTTTAGAAGCATTCCATGCAATGAAGTCTCTCATTTCATGAAAAGGAAGGGGTATTGCCAGGATCCATTGGGTATCCAAATCCCAAAATATTTGTCTAATCAATTATTCATCCCAATCTCCTGATACATGATCTATAAGATCACTCACACGAGTAAGGAGATTGGTACCCCTGATTGTAATCACCTTCCGTGATGGAGATTTTGGTATCCACTCATCCTCCCAAATTTTTTTGTTCTCTCCATCACCAACTCTCCATATATGCTCAATCTTTAAAGTTTCAACACCTGCCATAATGCTTTTCCAAGTATACGAGGCTTTACTTTTCAACTTGGCACTCATGAGATCACTATCTGGATAATATTTTGCTTTCAAAATCTGTGCACATGGAGAGTCTGGGTTATCGATAAGACGCCAAGCTTGTTTAGCCAACAGTGCAAGGTTAAAGCAATGAATATCTCTGAACCCCATGCCTCCTTTTTTTTCTTCGGTATGCACATCTTCCACCAAGCAAACCAATGCATCTGTGATTCCTTTGCAATTTTTTTAGGAATTTTAAAGACTGTCATCGCATAAGTTGGTATGGCTTGTGCTACTGATTTAATAAGGATCTCCTTACCTCCTGAAGAAAAGCATCTTTCCTTCCAACCATTAAGCCTCAGAACTAATCGATCAACAAAATATTGGAAGTTGTCGGTTTTATCAAGTCCAAGTATAGCTGGCAATCCCAAATACTTATCATTCAGTGCCTCTGTCATAACATCACGACAGGAACAAACCTCGGCTTTGGTGTCTACAATCATGCTCGGGCTGGAAAAAATAGTCGACTTGTCCACACTCACAAGTTGCCCAGAGGCAGCACATTACACATCCAGAATTGATTTTAACCAGGCAGCATTTTGGACATTAGCTTTCATCAATATTAATGAATCATCGACGAAGAAAAGATTTGTGATTACAGGTTCTTCTCGACAAACCTTGACTCCCGTTAAATCTCCACTCAGTTCTGCATGGGAAAGCAGGGTCGTCAATCCTTCAGTTCAAAGGAGGAACAAGTACGAGGACAATGGATCACCCTAACATAACCCTCTGGATGGTTTAATAGCTTCTGTTTCAACTGAGTTGTATCTCACTCTATATACAACCAAGGAAACACACATAATAATTAACTTAACCCAGTCAGCATGAAAGCCAGTCTTTAGCAGAATTGCCTCCAGGAAAACCCACTCCACTCTGTCATAACATTTATGCATGTCAAGCTTCACTGCATACCATCCCTCATTTCCGGTCTTTTTATTCTTAATAGCATGCAAACTCTCATAAGTAATAAGCACATTATTAGTTATTAGCCTTCCAGGGACAAAAGCGATTTGAGTTGGACTAGTAATATCTGGGAGCAAAACCTTAAGCTGAGCAGCAATCAATTTTGAGATAACCTTGCTACTTCTCGAGCTTGCGTTGTATTCCCTCGAAGAGGAAAGGGAGATGGAGCACATTAGCGTAAGTATTTCCCTTAGTTTTTGAGAACCAAGGTATCAATCCAATAGGCGACCACGCACGAGTCCCTCGCACCAGCACAAACAAATAAGAACTTCACAGCCAACGCGATAAGGGGTTGTCAATCCCTTTACGGTCACTTACGAAAGTGAGATCTGATAGAGATGATAGTTTATATTTTTGGTATTTTTTATTATAACAACAGAAAGTAAAAGTAGAAAAAGTAAAGTAGATGTAGATTGATATGTTGAGAATAGACCCGGGGGCCATAGTGTTCTCTAGTGGCTTCTCTCATGATAGCGATATTCTACGGCGGGTAAACAAATTACTATCAAGCAATTGATAGAAAAGCGAATAATTATGAGACTATCTAGGCATGATCATTATATATAGGCATCACGTCCGAGACAAGTAGACAAACTCCTGCCTCCATCTACTACTATTACTCCACACATCGACCGCTATCCATCATGCATCTAGTGTATTGAGTTCATAAGAACAGAGTAACGCCTTAAGCAAGATGACATGATGTAGAGGGATAAACTCAAGCAATATGATACAAACCCCATCTTTTTATCCTCGATGGCAACAATACAATACGTGCCTTGCTGCCCCTGGGAAAGGACACCGCAAGATTAAACCCAAAGCCAAGCACTTATCCCATTGCAAGAACTATAGATCTAGTAGGCCAAACCAAACCAATAATTCGAAGAGACTTGCAAGGATATTATAATCATACACAAAGAGTTCAGAGAAGAACCAAATATGTCTCATAGATAATCTTGATCATAAACCCACAATTCATCGGATTTCGACAAACACACCGCAAAAAGAGATTACATCGAATAGAACTCCCCGAAGACCGAGGAGAACTTTGTATTGAGATCCAAAGAGAGAGAAGAATCCATCTAGATACTAGCTATGGACCCGAAGGTCTGTGGTAAACTACTCACAACTCATGGTGAGGCGATGATAATGATGTAGAAGCACTCCGTGGTAGATCCCCCCTCGAGCGGAGCTCCGAAACAGGCCCCAAGATGGGATCTCACGGGAACATAAGTTACGGCGGTGGAACTAGGGTTTTCTCTATTGCTCTGATGGTTTCGGGGTACGTAGGCTTATATAGGAGGAAGGAGGGCATCGGGGGCCTTACGTGGGACCCACGAGGCAGGGGGCGCGCCCCCCACCCTCGTGTGCACCACGTGGCCCCTACTCCATGGTTCTCAAGTCTCCCGTGCGTGATTTTCTCCAAAAATGTCTCTCCCGAAGGTTTCATTCCGTTGGGACTCCATTTGATATTCCTTTTCTGCAAAACCCTAAAACAGGCAAAAAACAACAATCTGGACTGGGCCTTTGGTTTAGTAGGTTAGTCCCAAAAATAATATAAAAGTGTATGACAAAGCACATTAAACATCCAAAACATCATAAATAATAGCATGGAACAATAAAAAATTATAGATACGTTGGAGACGTATCAAGCATCCCCAAGCTTAATTCCTGCTCGTCCTCGAGTAGGTAAATGATAAAAACAGATTTTTTTGATGTGGAATGCTAACAAACATAGTTTTCCAATGTCATTCTCTTAACTGTGGCATGTATGTTCAGATCTGAAAGATTCAAGACAAAAGTCAATATTGACATAAGAAATAATAATACTTCAAGCATACTAACAAAGCAATCATGTCTTCTCAAAATACTATGGCTAAAGAAAGTTATCCATACAAAATTATATAGTCTGGCTGTGCTCCCTCTTCATCACACAAAATATTCATATCCTGCACAACCCCTATTTCAGCCAAGCACTTGTTTTCATACTCTATTCTTTCAAACCTTTCAACATTCACGCAATACATGAGCGTGAGCGATGGACATAGCAGTATGGGTGGAATAGAGAGGTGGTTGTGGAGAAGACAAAAAGGAGGGAGATAGTCTCACATCGACTAGGCGTATCAACGATCTATGGAGATGTCAATCAATAGATATCAATGTGAGTGAGTAGGGATTGCCATGCAATGGATGCACTAGAGCTAAATATGTATGAAAGCTCAACAAAAGAACTAGTGGGTGTCCATCCAACTTGCTTGCTCACGAAGACCTAGGGCATTTGAGGAAGCCCGTTGTTGGAATATACAAGCCAAGTTCTATAATGAAAATTCCCACTAGTAAATGAAAGTGACTAAACATGAGACTCTCTATCATGAAGAACATGGTGCTACTTTGAAGCACAAGTGTGGAAAAGATAGTAGCAATTGTCCCTTTTTTCATTTCTTTATCTTTTTTTTTGGGCCTTTTTTTTCTTTGGCCTTTCTCTTTTTTTTGTGGAGGGGCTTTATTGATTTAGCCTTTCCTCCCATGGGACAATGCTCTAATAATGATGATCATCACACTTTCATTGAATTACAACTCGATACTAGAACAAAGTATGACTCTATATGAATGCCTCCGGCGGTGTACCGGTGTCGGTGTACTAAAGTAGGGGTACCTTAGTATCCTGACTTGTGCACGGGCAGTAGCAGCGTCCCGTGGCAGGGCTTGCCACACGCCCGCCAAGGCCCGCTCTGGATCCTTTGGAGCCATTCAAGAACAAAGTATTCAAGTTAAAGAAACAAGAACCCGGCAAGAGGTGCTTGCCGGGAAGGCCGTTTCAGGCTCAAGACCACCACTTTGGCACAAGGCCCTGGCAAGAGGAGCTTGTCAGGAAGGCCAAACATGGCATTTCAGAAGACTTGCCGCAACGCTCCGCGCGTCGCGGCAAGGCCCGGAGAGCGACAAGCTTCCGGGCGCGGCAAGGTAGCGACCGCGGCAAGCTCCCACTACGTGCCCGCGCTCCAGCTCATCCGGCCACGCGTCGCCCTGGGGCCCTTCCAGGTGCACGTGGCGGAAGGCTGTGCAGCCTGGGGTACACCGTGGCGAGCCGCGATGACGAGGCCACCTTCGTGGCGAACAGAGACGCCCTGACGGATGCTTTTTGCACTGTTTGGGGTGACGGCGACGGGCATTCAATGCCCTTGTCCCCTGCCGTCAGGGTTAGGTATAGACCACTATACATACAATATTCCAACTACTGCCGTTTTTACATTTTTACCCTCATCTACGTTGCCACCTGTCGGTGACCCCTTTGACCTATAAAAGGAGGCCCATGCGCAACGTAGAAAGGGTTCCGATCCTTGATCACTCTCACGCTCGGTGTAGCTAACCAACGCTGTAGCTCTTCTCACTCCCGAGCCAAGAACACCATAATAACCAAGGCAGGAGTAGGGTTTTATGCATCCGTGCGGCCCGAACCTGGGTAAACTGCTCGCGTGCTCGCCTCAATCCGCTCTTCGTGCATCCTCCGCTCCCTTGCCGTACCGAAAAGGGGCTCCGGTCCCATAGGTGATCGTGGGCGATCAGTTTCCCCGACATCTTTGGCGCGCCAGGTAGGGGGCGTCGAGGTTGTGCGAACCTGATCCGGCGTTCACGCGGGCGGAATCTTCAGCAGCTTCATCAACTTCGTCAACTTCATCGACATGCCGCCGAAGAAGAAGGCTTCGGAGGTAGGAGGCCCGTCTGCGTCGATCCCGCCACCACCGGAACCAACGGTTGGTGGGGTAGACGCTGGCGGAAGGACGGACGCCGGCGAGGAAACTCACGGCGCCGCCAAGTCCAAGGACAAGACGGACGACCGGGCGCATTCCAAGACCTCGGCGTCCGTGCACGCGCCACGCCCCTCTCAGGAGGTGCCGGACCGGCAGCGACGTGGTACACAAGGTACCATCCGCTTGCTGGGCCAAGGTCAAGTTGGTGGATCGCGGGACGCTCAAGGCCAACGTGCTGGCACGAGAAAGGCGCGGTCGCCGGGACGAGACCCTGCTCCTTCTAACGCAGTTAGAAGTCCGAGCATATCTCGCTCCTCGCACCGCTCGCCACCGCTCCCCTCCACTCCAGCAGAAGCTCTAGCTCGAGCTCAGCTGCTCCTCGATTTCCCTCCAGCGGCAGACAAGGCCAAAGACTGGAGGGCCACCATCCAAAGCCTCATCGCCTTCGCCAACAACGACACGCCGCAGTAGCCGACGACGTCGCGGCCGCGGCAAGTCAACCAGGCGCGGGCTGATGGAGACAAGACCGCCGGGGACAAGGCTGTCGGGGGTGCAACTATCGTGCACTCCTCGCCCCGAAGGCCAAAGTCACCGACTCGCCGGATCAATGTCGACGACGACTCCACGGCGTCGTCGGATCCACGAGCCCGCCGCGATCAATGCCAAGTCCTCGACTACAGACGACAAGAAGACGCTTGAACCCGCATCGAGCGTCGAAGAGAAGCGCGACGACAGTCCGACCAGCGCGCTGGGCCCGCTGTCGACATGCACGCGCCCGGAGAACCAGGCGACTTGCCATACGCGGCGGGTTGCCCTGCGTTCACCCGCGAGCTGCGGCAAGTCCAGTGGCCCAGCATGAAGAATTTCAAGCCCGATGTACCCGAGAAGTACGACGGCAAGACCCATCCCTCAGAGTTCCTCAGCATCTACACCATCGTGGTGCAGGCTGCCGGGGGACGCGACGAGAAGATATTAGCGAATTACTTCCCGCTCGTGCTTAAGCCGAACGTTAGATCTTGGCTCATGCACTTGCCGGAGAACTCCATCTCTTCTTGGGCCGACCTGTGCCATCAGTTTGTCGGCGCCTTTACGGGCGGCCACAAGCCCCATGGCCAGGAGAGCGACCTGCATATACTTGCCCAGAAGGAAGGAGAGTCCTTGCGAAAGTACATCCAGAGATTCAGCCGCGTCCAGCACAACATCCCGGACGTTCACCCTGCCGCGGTTATTAGCGCGTTCCACCAGAACGTGCGTAACCGCCGCATGAGGGAGGAAATGGCGATGTGTAAGATACGAGACGTCAGTGAGTTCTATGCCCTGGCCGACAAGTGCGCACGCGCTGAAGAGGGGAGGAGACTCCCCGGGGAGGATACTGGAGCAGGAGGAACGGACAGTGAGGATGCCGCCCCGGCAAGGAAGAACCGGCGGCGGAACAACAAGAAAAAGAAGAACAAGGAAGTACTGGCCGTCGAGCAGTCCGGCAAGGAGGCTGGCGCCAAGAAAGCTCAGGCTGGTGGCTCCGGCAAGGAAGCCACCACTGTAGCGGCCGCCGACAAGCAGGACGGCTCTGACAAGCAGTACTGCAAGATCCACCGCACCAAGGGCCACGATCTCCAGAACTGCAAAAGGGTCGAGTACCTCGTCGAACAGCAGAAGGCTGAGTACGAGCGACGCGACAAGGAGAAGGCCCAGGGAGGCGGAGGAGAGTCCGGCAAGAAGCGGCCATTCAATGGCCGGGGAGGACGCCGCGGCAACGCCAAACAGCGGCAAGGAGATAGACCTCCCCGCGGCCGCGACAAGGACGAAGACGAAGACGACGATGAAGACATGGATGACGGAGACAACAACGAGCAGGAGTTCCAGAAGGCCACAGAAGTTATGTGCGTCGATGGAGGGGCCTCTCTGCATACTTCCCACCGCCAACTCAAGCAATGGGTGCGGGAAGTTAATGCAGCAGAGCCACCCGTCGAGTCGCGCAAACTCCTGAAGTGGTCTAGCACGCCCATCATCTTCGACATTGAGGACCACCCTGATCGCACAACTGCAGTCGGGTGTTTGCCGATGTTGGTTTCGCCAACCATCCGCAACCTCAAGGTCACCAAGATGTTGGTTGACGGCGGGGCCGGCCTGAACCTGATCTCCTCTGCTGTGGTCCGGAAACTGTAGATCCCCGACAGCGAGCTCGAGGAAACCGGCACGTTCCAGGGGATCAACCCGGGAAGGAGCAAGCCGAAGGGGAAAATCACACTGCCAGTGACTTTTGGCGGAGAGCTGAACTTCAGGACCGAGAGGATCACCTTTGACGTTGCCGATATCCCATTGCCTTACAATGGGATACTTGGCCGTCCATCGCTCGCCAAGTTCATGGCAGCCTCTCATTACGCCTACAACATGCTCAAGATGCCAGGCCCGATAAGCGTCATCTCTGTCCCCGGCGACAAGAAGGACGCACTTATCTGTGCCGACAAGATTTACCGGGATGCAGCAGCCGCAACTGATAGCAAGGCACTTGCCGCTGAAGCTCCTGGGGGGAAGAATAAGACCAAGTTCGGCAAGAGCTCTGGGGCCCGCTCCGGCAAACGCACCTCTTCGGAGTGCTGCGCTGCCGTCGAGGACGCACCATCGAGCTCCACCGGCAAGTGCAAGAAGGGAATGGCAGCTCCACCTGCAACCAAGAAGGTGTCCGCCAAGGAGGACGGCACTGGTGGTACTTTCACCATCAGTGCCACGCTCGATCCTAAATAGGAAAGCGCGCTTGTTGCTTTCCTGCGGGCGAATGTCGACGTGTTTGCATGGCAACCGTCTGACATCCCCGGTGTTCCCAGGAAAGTGATTGAGCATAAGCTTGCCGTTTGTCCTCACGCGCGGCCCGTCAAGCAGATGGTCAGGAAGCAAGCGGTGGAGCGCCAAGAGTTTATCGCGGAGGAAACCAAGAAGCTGGAAGCGGCAGGTCTTGTCAGAGGTGTACTTCATCCCACGTGGTTGGCCAACCCTGTTGTCGTGCGCAAGGCAAATGGGAAATGGAGGCTTTGTATAGACTTCACCGATGTGAATAAAGCTTGTCCCAAAGACCCATTTCCCTTGCCGCGCATTGACCAGATCGTTGACTCCACGGCCGGGTGTGAGTTGCTTTCATTCCTTGATGCATATTCCGGATACCACCAGATATTTATGGCTGAAGAAGATGAAGAGAAGACCGCGTTCATTACTCCATGCGGCACTTACTGCTTCATACGCATGCCCTTTGGATTGAAGAACGCAGGTTCAACATTTGCGAAGGTAGTCCACACTGCTTTTGAGCCAAAGATACACAGGAATGTAGAAGCTTACATGGATGATATAGTGGTCAAGAGCAAGGACAAGGATACCCTGATTCAAGACCTAGATGAAACTTTTGCGAATCTGCGCAAGATACAGCTCAAGCTTAACCCAGAGAAGTGCGTGTTCGGAGTCCCCTCCGGCAAGCTTCTCGGGTTCTTTGTGTCTCAGAGGGGGATTGAAGCCAATCCCGACAAGATCAAAGCCATCGAGCAGATCGAAGCTCCGAGGCGCGTCAAGGATGTACGAAGGCTTGCCGACTGCGTGGCTGCTCTCAGCAGGTTCATTTCTAAGTCTGCGGAACGCGCCCTGCCGTTTTTCAAAATCTTGAAAAAGGCAGGTCCAATGAAATGGACTCCGGAAGCGGAGGCAGCGCTGCAAGGCTTGAAAGGGTACCTGTCCTCTACTCCGATACTTGTCGCACCTAGGCCACAAGAGAAGTTGCTGCTGTACTTAGCAGCAACCAATCAAGTGGTTAGTGCTGCGTTGGTAGCGGAAAGGGAAGCAGATGAGGAGCCCACAGCCCCGACAAGCACATCCAGCGACAAGCAGGGGGCTTCCCCGACAAGCTCTGGCCCCGACAAGGATGAGTCTGCGCAGATGCAAGAAGAGGTGCGGAAGAAGATGGTGCAGCGCCCAGTCTATTTTGTTAGCTCCCTCTTGCAGGGGGCTAGGTCAAGATACTCAGGGGTGCAGAAGCTGCTTTTCGGCCTCCTCATGGCCTCGAGAAAGCTGCGCCACTACTTCCAAGCACATGAGATAACAGTGGTCACTCGCTTTCCGCTGAAGAGGATATTGCAAAATCTAGAAGCAACAGGTAGGATTGTCGAGTGGGCACTGGAGCTGTCAAGCTTTGGCCTCAAGTTTGAAAGTACTTCAACCATTCAGAGCAGAGCCTTGGCAGAATTCATAGCAGAATGGACACCAACGCCAGACGAAGAGATTCCAGAGACAAGCATCCCTGTCAAAGAAGCGAGCAAAGAATGGATAATGTACTTCGATGGTGCCTTCTCGCTGCAAGGTGCCGGCGCTGGCGTGCTGCTTGTCGCGCCCACCGGAGAGCACCTCAAGTACGTTGTCCAGATGCATTTTCCCAAGGAGCAAGCAACAAACAATACTGCAGAATATGAAGGTCTGCTTGCCGGCCTCAGAATCGCAGCGGAACTTGGGATCAAGAAGCTCATTGTGTGGGGTGATTCGCAGTTGGTTGTCCAACAAGTAAATAAGAGCTACCAGAGTCCGTTGATGGAAGCATACGTCGACGAAGTGAGGAAACTTGAAGAACACTTTGAAGGCTTGCAGATGGAGCACGTTCCAAGAGCTCAAAATGACGTCGCAGACGGCCTGCCAAAGTGTGCTGCACTAAAGCTACCTGTGGAACCAGGGATCTTTGTGCTCAAGTTAACTCAACCATCCGTTACACCATCTATTGGACAAAGTAAGAAGAGAAAGTTGGTCTTCGGTGACTACTTGCCAGTGGAACTTCCTGAAGCTGCCGCCAAGGTCCCCAAGATCGACGACAAAATTGCTGAGAAACAGTCTGCTCCTGCAGACCCAAGGGTTTGTACAGTTGAAGCAGGCGTTCCCGACAAGCTTTGCCCCGGCAAGCTTGCCGGGGAACGTCAAGCTCCGGCCGAGCCATAGGTTCTTGCCATAGAAGTTAACGTTCCCGCAGCAGCACTGATGCCTTTAGTCCTTGTTGTTGAGCCTCAAGCTCCAGCATGGGCACAGCAGATTGTCCGTTTCCTTCAAACAGGAGAACTTCCCGAAGAGCCAGAAGAAGAAGAAAGAATAACCCGGCAGTCAAGTATGTATCAGTTCGTCGACAATGAACTATACAGAAGAAGACTCAACGGTGTTAGACTGAAGTGCATTCCCCGGGAAGATGGGCAAAAGTTGTTGGCAGAGATACATGGAGGCATATGTGGCCACCACATTGGCGCGAGAGCACTTGCCGGCAAGGCATTCCGGCAAGGTTTCTTTTGGCCAGAAGCCCTCCAAGATGCAACTGCACAAGTAACCAAGTGTGAAGCGTGCCAGTTCCATGCCAAGCAAATACATCAGCCAGCTCAAGCTCTCCAGACGATCCCTTTGTCCTGGCCATTTTCGGTCTGGGGGCTCGACATCCTCGGCCCCTTTCCCCTCGTAGTCGGGGGCTTTGAGTACTTGTACGTCGCCATCGACAAGTTCACAAAGTGGCCGGAAGTGGAGCCAGTGAGGAAGGTGACCGCACAGTCAGCAGTCAAGTTCTTCAGGTCAATTGTTTGCCGTTTCGGAATCCCTAACAGGATCATCACCGACAACGGCACACAATTCACAAGTCGCACCTTCATGCAATACGTCCAAGACCTTGCCGCCAAGGTCTGCTTCGCTTCTGTTGCTCACCCGAGGAGCAATGGTCAAGCGGAGAGGGCAAACGCTGAAGTGCTGCGCGGGCTCAAGACGAGAACTTTCGACAGGCTGCACAAATGCGGAAGAAACTGGATTGAAGAGTTGCCGGCGGCTCTTTGGTCAATCAGAACGACACCAAATCGAGCCACCGGACAGACACCCTTTGCTCTTGTCTATGGAGCAGAGGCAGTTCTCCCCACGGAACTCGTATATGGATCGCCTCGAGTGCTCGCTTACGATGAGCTCGAGCAAGAGCAGCTGCGCCAAGATGACGCATTGCTCCTTGAGGAGGACCGTCTTCAGGCTGCTGTACGAGCTGCTTGATACCAGCAAGCTTTGCGCCGCTACCATATCCGCAAAGTTAAAGCCAGAAGTCTCGAGGAAGGCGACCTTGTTCTTCAGCGCGTTCAGTCCGCCAAGAATTCCAACAAGTTGACGCCGAAGTGGGAAGGGCCTTATCGGGTGAGACAAGTTACAAGGCCCGACGATGTCCGCCTTGAGACCGAAGAGGGCTTACCGGTGAGCAACTCCTGGAACATTGAGCACCTTCGCAAGTTTCACCCATAAGGCGCGGTTGCCGTGATCCGTTCCGGCAACCACCTTTTGTACAAGTCTTGCCGCTGTTGCATGTAAACCTTTGTACAAAGCCGGGCGCAGACCCCGTGCATCACTAAAGCTTTTGTGCCTTGCACAACTTGTCGTTTCATGCATTTTCCTCTTTTTCTTCATGTATTATATGACACCTCGTGCAGCACATACCTCCGGTAAGCGATAACGAGCCGCAAGGCTCCATATCTATGTTTCCTCCCTTTCTCTTTTCTCTCAAGCAGAAGAAGGTTTCCTCGCACACAAGTTTGCCGGGGGGAAGGAGATAGTGGTATGGACCAAGTGCCGTTCAAGAAAGCCTAGCCTTGCCGGGAAGCAAACAACACAAAAGCTAAGTTGACAAAGTTTGAGCATTCAAATTTTTAAAATTTTAAAGTTATCTTCCTTGAACGATCACACTTTGTATGGAAAACCTGTGCGCGGAGGAACCTACTCGTAACTAGCCGCGCCCTTACTTTGTTTCGAGCACGCTCAACGGCTTAAGTGCGCTGCGACAAGTGTCGCGCCCTTACTTCGTTTTCGAGTTCGCTCAACAATCTAAGTGTGCTGCGACTAGCTGTGACAAGGTTTCTTGCCGGTAGTGGCATTGCAAGCAGGCTGCTGAAGTCCCGCACTCAGCACTCGCGGCAAGGGTCCCTTGGCCGGCAAGTTCCCTAAAAGCGTAGGGTGAAAGCATACAAAGCAAAGAAATCAAGTAAAGGAAATAACACTGCGTTAACTACCCAAAATAGAGTTATATTACAAAAACAACTTGTCGCAGCACTAATATATTCTTGTCCATGACATGGTTCACAGCGACAAGGGAAGCGGAAAGAAAACAACCAAGTCTACGCGGTCACCATCAACTCTCCTGATCTTGCCCACCTTGGCCACGATGGGCGCGACAAGGGCCTTGAGCGCCTCCTGGTCGGCGTCGGGCGGCAAGGTCCTGAGGACGTTCTCAAGGTTGAGTCCTGGGTTGCAGTAGACTATCTTCGTCAGCACCCTCTCCACGACTCCTGTGCAAAGCCTGCGCGCCTCATTCGCCAGCTGCGTGGGGATCCTCTCCCGGAGCTGCTCGAGGGCCGGCGCCACTCCCCTGAAGAATAAGCTCAGCTTGGCGCTGTGAGGGAGGTTCACGTCGGGGGAGTATCCGAGGTGCTCCGTCCCCAGCCCCGCCAACTCCCTGTCGATGTCAGCGGCGGCGGCGACGAGCCCCTCGGTCCACTGCTCCACTGTCTGCCTGAAGTTATTCTGGGCGAGGGCGGCGCTGTCCAGCAGTGCCCTCTCAGCCCTGAGGTCCTCCTTCAGCTTCGACTCCCGGTTTCTGGCGCTGTCAAGTGATGCGGTGAGGGTGGACAGCTTCAGCTCCAAGTCTGCAACAAAATCCTTGGCGATGGTGAGCTCCTTGCTCTTGTCGGAGAGACGAACCTGCAGCTCAGAGTGGCTGTGGTCGTCCTTCTCCCTCTCCGACGTGAGCGCGGCAACCTTCTCCTCGCTCGTCTTCAGGTGGGCTTCCAGTTGCGCCACCCTCGCCTCCAAGTCTCTCTTGGCGGTCTCTGCGGCTGCAGCGGCGTCCCTCGCTTCCTGCAGAGCTCCGCCAAGGGACTGTTCGCGCGCGGCAAGGTCGTCCTCGTGGCTGTCGAGGTCGACCTTCCACTGCGTTAGCTCTCCTTCCCGCCGGGACAGCTCCTCGGCGGCGAGCCGTTGCTGCTCCTCTGCTTCGGCCTTCTCGAGGATGAACGCTTGATGCGCCTCGGCGAGCTCCTCCCGCTCCTCCGCCAAGGATCGGAGGGCCACCTGGTTGGCGGCTCGGAGCTCTTCGGCGCGCTTCTCCAAATCGACGCCCGCCTTGGCGGCCAGAGCCTCTCGGGACTCCAGCTTGGCCTTCCTGGCGCGGTACAAGGCCAGGAGCCTCCGCAGGAGTCGCTCCTCCTCGGGCTCGCTACTGCTGCCGGGCGCGTCGACGAACTTTAGCCCGGCGGAGGCGAGGACTTCCCCATCGAAGACCTCTCCCTCCGCGGGCGCCCTTGGTGTAGATGCCCATGGGATCTGAATGAAGACCCCATTCCCAGCCTCCAAGTAGGCGCCGGTTCCGGCCGCGGCAGCAGCAGGGTCGGCGGTCGGCGCAGCGTCGAACGCTCCTGCGGCCTTAGGGCCGTCAGTGCGACCGCTGGTTCCCTCCTCCGCTGCCGCGTCGGCGGCCCTGGCTGCCTCTTCGATGGCAGGCTCGTCGGTACCGATCGCCTCTCCGGTGGCCGCGGCGCCATCAGCGTTGCCGCGCGCGGGCTCCTCGGTGGCGGCCTCCGTCTCCATAGGCTCTGGAGCGGACGAGTCTGAAGATAAGAAGAAGAAAGAATAAAATAATTGTCAAGCAAATATCCAAAAAGAGAAGTCCAAGAGAAGAAAACTACAAGGGTTACCTGCGCGGGCCTCTTCTTCAACGAGGTTCCTCGCCGGGGGGTCCTCCCTCGGCGGCGTGGTAGTAGCCCCGCCCGGCGGAGGGCCGCTGGTGCCTTCCCTTGGCGGGGTGCTCACCCTTGGCGGGGTACTCGCCCTTGGCGGAGTACCCGCCCTTGGCGGAGTATTCTCCCTCGCCGGGGAACTCCTCCTTGGCGGAGAGGTCGGGGCGTGCGGCTCGTCGGGAGCAGTTTCTTGGCGCTCCTGAGGCTGCGGCTCCACTTCTGTACAAGTCAACAAACAGGCAAAAATATTAACAAGGATAGGAAGCCCCACGCGCGCCTGACAAGCGAAGGAGTAAACAGGCGACTTACGCTGGGGGCTGCGCTGGGGGCTGCTCTGCGGAGCAGCTGGCTGATCCGGCAAACTTGACGCAGGCGCATCCCCTACTGCTGCGACGAGCTCGTCCTCAAGATCGACGACCGGGATCTTGGACCTCTTCGCCGCCCTCTGGGCCAGGGTCCTGGAAGAAAAACAAGATCAAAATCAGACAAAGAAGATTCAAAACAAGAACAAATTGAAGGGAACAAGAGTTAACAGTGCTTACTCTTCCTCCTCCTCGTCGGAACTAAGCACGGAGAAGTCGAAGTCTGCCTCGCGTGGCTCGGCGCGAGGAGCTGGAGGAGTAGGCGCCCTCGGCCGCTTGGCGGGAGCAGGGTCAGTGGTCTGAGAGGACCCCGCTCCGGTCGTCGCCGAGGCACTAGGGGCGGCAGGAGCTTTAGCACCGGCCCGGGAAGACTCTCCTCCAGCCGCTGCTGAAGCACGGGGCGCTCCCTTGGCAGTCTTGCTCGTCGTGGCGGCGCGCGTCAGGCGGCGCTGCGGCTGCTGGCCCGCCAGACGCTCCGCCACTTTGCGGAGGCGCCTCCTCGCTGGAGCCGGAGGGCTTGCCGGTGGCGGAGAGCTCCCCGAGGATGAAGAAGAACCAAGGTTCAGAGACCCGCCCGAGTATTCTGCAGAGTCGCCCGATTCGGCGCCCTGCTCGGCGGGCTCGCTCGACTCTGTGCCTTCCCCGGTGGCCTCGCTCGTCCCGGCAGGCTTCCCGGCGGACTTTATCAGTTTGAGGATCTCTTCCTCCTCGGCCAGACTCACCGCCTCCGCTGCATCTGCCTCCTCCAGGGTATACGCAAACTCGCCCGCGGCCTCTGCTGCAGCTGCCTCCTCCAACCTGGTGGCAATATAAGCCATCTCCTCGTCGGTGGTGTCGCGGGTGAGGCCCTTCTCCTCGTCGGGGTTGATGGGCAGCTCCACCAAGTTATCGAAGAACGTTTGCACGGCTTCGTCAGAAGGCTCCCGCCAGGTGGGGTCAATTCCATGGGAGTCGCACCATGGCATCGCCGCGCGGATAGCGCTGAGCGACGAATTGTTGCAGAGCGGAACTACCCCCGCGGCAATGCAAACGACTCTGGATGCTTGGGGTCCTGCTTGAACAGCTCGCGGAGCATCCCTTTGAGCTCCAGGACAGTGAAATTGTAGTTGAGGCCTGGGCGCAGCCTCATAAAGTCTGCCGCGTTTCCAAATTCCCAAGCAGGCCTCTTCCTCTCCTGCAAGGGGGCGATGCGGCGGCGAAGGAAATCTGCTCCGACAACCCCTACAGTGAGTTTGGCTTGCCGGAGGCGAAGGATCCTAGTGGTGGCTATCTTTAGCTTGTCATCCTCCGGGGCCAGATCGCTCCAGTCATTGCCGCGCATTATTGCGACTTGGCGCGGGGCAGTGAACTGCTGGGGTTCGTCCTCCATGATCCAGCACCAGTTAGCCTTCCACTCCTCCCACTTGCCGCGGAGTTCTCCAGTCAAGTATGCCTCTTTCTTATGGAGCCTAAAGATCCAAGAGATCCCACCGGATAAAGGAGACCCTGACTCTACTCGAGGCGTGAAATAATGGCGGAAGAGGGCTACTTTGGGGTACACTCCGACAAGTTCTCGCACAGATGTGCGAAAACGGCCATGGTCAAGACGGCGTTTGGGGTGAAATCAAGGAGGTGAAACCCGTAGGTATTCATGATATCACAGAAGAATTCCGAATATGGTGGGCAGAGTCCGCAATGGAAGAACAGAGCGAAGTAGGCGTACCCTCCCGGAAACATGTCGCAGGCCTCGGCGGGGAGTACCCTGGTGCGCGGGTGAGCCTTTGTCTCCCTCGCCCAGAATAGGTAGAAGGAGTCCCTCAGCTCCCTCGCGCCGAGCCTCGGTGGGAAGACCACCATCTTTTTCCGCATTGCCGCTAGCTTCAGTGCCCTGGCGGTCTTCGCAGCTTTCGCCTTGTCGCCCTTCGGGGCCATGGCGGGGACGGCGGAGGAAGTCAACGGCGCTGGAGAGACTGGCGGCGGCGGAGGAAGGGTGGAGCGCTGCTCTCTTTCGACCTTTGGGGAGGAGGAGAGCGGCGGGGATTTCTGGAGGTTGAAGAAGCAATGGAGCGAATGGGGGGAACTGCCCCTGTTTCCCCTGCTTTTAAGGGGGAATGGGGGGCGTTCCGCATTTCCCCCATTAAAGAAACAGGCCATGATCTCTCCCACGATGCCGCAATTGACGCATGCCGTTAGGGAGAGGCGCGGTGGATACGGAGTGGGATACGGCGCGCCGTGGGCCGCGTGTGCCCGTGCACTGTTTTTGGGCCTGGCCCAACAGCGCTCGGCACCGTGTGTGGCCCAGGCCCGGGGGCTCCTGTCGGTGTACTAAAGTAGGGGTACCTTAGTATCCTGACTTGTGCACGGGCAGTAGCAGCGTCCCGTGGCAGGGCTTGCCACGCGCCCGCCAAGGCCCGCTCTGGATCATTTGGAGCCATTCAAGAATGAAGTATTAAAGTTAAAGAAACAAGACCCCGGCAAGAGGAGCTTGCCAGGAAGGCCGTTTCAGGCTCAAGACCACCACTTTGGCACAAGGCCCTGGCAAGAGGAGCTTGTCAGGAAGGCCAAACATGGCATTTCAGAAGACTTGCCGCAACGCTCCGCGCGTCGCGGCAAGGCCCGGAGAGCGACAAGCTTCCGGGCGCGGCAAGGTAGCGACCGCGGCAAGGCGCTTGCCGCGGCAAGCTCCCACTACGTGCCCGCGCTCCAGCTCATCCGGCCACGCGTCGCCCTGGGGCCCTTCCAGGTGCACGTGGCGGAAGGCTGTGCAGCCTGGGGTACACCATGGCGAGCCGCGATGACGAGGCCACCTTCGTGGCGAACGGAGACGCCCTGACGGACGCTTTTTGCACTATTTGGGGCGACGGCGACGGGCATTCAATGCCCTTGTCCCCTGCCGTCAGGGTTAGGTATAGACCACTGTACATACACTATTCCAACTACTACCGTTTTTACATTTTTACCCTCATCTACGTGGCCACCTGTCGGTGACCCCTTTGACCTATAAAAGGAGGCCCATGCGCAACGTAGAAAGGGTTCCAATCCTTGATCACTCTCACGCTCGGTGTAGCTAACCAGCGATGTAGCTCTTCTCACTCCCGAGCCAAGAACACCATAATAACCAAGGCAGGAGTAGGGTTTTACGCATCCGTGCGGCCCGAACCTGGGTAAACTGCTCGCGTGCTCGCCTCGATCCGCTCTTCGTGCATCCTCCGCTCCCTTGCCGTACCGAAAAGGGGCTCCGGTCCCATAGGTGATCGTGGGCGATCAGTTTCCCCGACAACCGGGATGTGCAATGAATCAAGAGTGACATGTATGAAAAATTATGCATGGTGACTTTGCCACAAATATGATGTCAACTACTTCCTCCGTTCCTAAATATAAGTATTTCTAGACATTTCAAATGGACTACAACATACGGGATGTATGTAGACATATTTTAGAGTGTAGATTCACTCATTTTGCTCCGTATGTAGTCATTTGTTGAAAACTCTAAAAAGACTTATATTTAGGAACGAAGGGAGTACATGCTCATGCATGGCCATATGACAATATGATGTGTGTCATATGAACGGAACAATGGAAAGTTGCATGGCAATATATCTCGGAATGGCTATGGAAATGCCATGATAGGTAGGTATGGTGGCTGTTTTGAGGAATAATATGGTAGCTGTTTTGAGGAATGATATATAGTGGGTGTATGGTACCGGCGAAAGTTGCGCGATACAAGAGAGGCTAGCAATGGTGGAAGGGTGAGAGTGCGTATAATCCATGGACTCAACATTAGTCATAAGAACTCATATACTTATTGCAAAAATCTACGAGTCGTCAAAACAAAGCAATCAACGCATGCTCCTAGGGGGGAGGTTGGTAGGAGTTAACCATCGCGCGCCCCGACCTCCACACAAAGGTTGACACTTTACAAATACCCCATGCTCTAACTTCGTCACATAGCGGTTCACCATACGTGCATGCTACGGGAATCACTAACCTTAACACAAGTATTTCTCAATTTCATAATAACTCCACTAGCATGACTCTAATATCACTATCCTCATATCTCAAAACATTTATCAAGCATCCAACTTCTCATCATATTCAATGCACTTAGTGTGAAAGTTTTTACTACATTGATATTGGATGTCTATCATGTGAAGATTAGTTTTATAGCCTAAACACATTACCATGTTGTTTTAATAGACTCTCAAATAGATATAAGTGAAGCATGATATTTCAACAATTTCTTCAAAATATGATCACCACCGTGCTCTAAAAGATATAAGGGAAGCACTAGAGCAAAAACTATTCAACTCAAAAGATATAAGTGAAGCACATAGAGTGTTCTAACAATTCCTAGGACATATTTAACTCTCTCAAATAGGTGTGTCCAGCAAGGATGATTGTGTCAAACTAACAAGCAAAGACTCAAATTATACAAGACGCTCCAATCAAAACACATATCATGTGGTGAATAAAAGTATAGCTCCGAGTATAGTTACCGATGGATGAAGACGAAAGAGGGGATGCCTTCCCGGGGCATTCCCCAAGCTTAGGCTTTTGGTTGTCCTTGAATTTTAATTGGGGTGCCTTGGGCATCCCCAAGATTAGGCCCTTGCTACTCATTGTTCCGTAGTCCATCAAAGCAATACTCAAAACTTGAAAACTTCACAACACAAAACTTAGACAAAAATCTCGTGAGCTCCGTTAGTATAAGAAAGCAAACCACTACTCAAAGGTATTGCAATGAATTCCTTATTTGTTTATATTGGTGTCAAACCTACTGTATTCCAACTTATATATGGTTCATGCCTCCCAATATTACTCATAGATGCATTGAAATAAGCAAACAACACACGAAAAACAGAATCTATCAAAAATAGAAGAGTCTGTAGTAATCTGCAGGTTTCGCGTACTTATGTAACTCCAAAAAATTCAAACTAAATTGGTAAACATGAGGAATTTGTGTATTAATCATTTTCAAAAACAATCAACTAAATAGCATGCTCCAGTAAAATCTGATGACCATTCTAGCGAGCGCTAACGATTCTGTTTTTCACAGAAAGATCACATAAACTTCACACAAGTCCTCCCAAAGGTTCTACTTGGCACAAACACTAAACAAAACACAAAACCACATCTAAACAGAAGCTAGATGCAATATTTATTCTCTAACAGCAGCAAAGACAAAAAAATAAAATTGGGTTGCCTCCCAACAAGCGCTATCATTTTACGCCCCTAGCTAGGCACGATACATGATAGATCTAGGTATTGCCATCTTTGGAAGGCAACCATAAGTGGCTCTCATGATAGGTTCATATGGTAATTTGATTTTCTTTCTAGGAAAGTGCTCCTTGCCTTTCCTTAACAGAAATTGGAATCTAATATTTCCTTCCTTCATATCAATAATTGCACCAATCGTTCTAAGGAAAGGTCTACCAAGAATAATAGGACATGAAGGATCGCAATCTATATCAAGAACAGTGAAATCTACGGGCAACTAATTCCTATTAGCAACAATAAGAACATCATTATTCCTTCCCATAGGTTTCTTAATAGTGTAATCCGCAAGATGCAAATTCAAAGAACAATCATCAAGCTCATGGAACCCTAGCAAATCACACAAAGTTTTTGGGATAGTGGAGACACTTGCACCCGAATTACACAAAGCATAGCATTCATGATCTTTAATTTTTATGTTGATAGTAGGTTCCCACTCATCATAAAGCTTTCTAGGTATATAA
This sequence comes from Secale cereale, assembly GCA_902687465.1. NCBI lineage: Eukaryota > Viridiplantae > Streptophyta > Magnoliopsida > Poales > Poaceae > Secale > Secale cereale. The sequence goes on along the minus strand of LR738711.1, from coordinate 265,086,037 downwards.
ACTTCTAACTCAAGTTTTTCTTTGTAAGATTGCATCAAAGCATCAACTACGTGTTTGGTGAAAGCTTTATTTTGACTATTGATACGTCCAAAACGTATCTATAATTTCTGCTTGCTCCATGCCTCTTTTGGGTGATATTGCTATAATATTTATACACTTCCATACACTTTTGATCATATTTGGACTAACCTATTAACTCAGTGCACCCCAGTGCCAGTTTCTGTTTTCGGCTGTTTTTGTATTTCAGGTTTTCACGTTACGAGAACTGCCAGGAAAAATCCAGAAAAATTATATAAAAAATCAGCGTTCCAGAAACTACCGTGCGCCCGAAGGACAGCCGGGGGGGCCACCAGGGCTCCAGGCGCCCTGGCGGCGCCCCCCCCCCTGGGCCGCGCCGGGGGGGCGCCTGGGCCCCCCGAGGCTCCTCCGATGCCCCCCTTTGGCATATATTTAAAGCGTCTCCCGAAACCCTTGAGGGAGGAACTCTTTTCGCGATCCCATCTCTGTTCCGCCGGCGCCGCCGCTTCCAAGATCGGGAGCACCAGGAGAACTCTTCCCGGCACCCTGCCGGAGGGGAGGATCACCACCGGGAGCCTCTCCACCACAATGGACGCCTCCCGGATGAGTTGTGAGTAGTTTCCCTTGGACCATGAGTCCATGACCAGTAGCTATGTGACGTTCTCCTCCCGTTCTTGTGCTTCACTAATTAGTCCTCGTGAGCTGCCCTACATGATCGAGGCACATATGTAATCCTTATGCTGTTGCTATGATGAGTTTGCTGGGATCTGATGGATTATGAGATTATGTTCAGATTGTGCTTGAGTAATATATTTGATCTACCTCTTTTATATTTATGTTCGTAAGTAATTCTTGCATGTTCTCCGTTGTTATTTATTGCTTTGGCCAACTAGTAGGTAGTGACTCCAAGAGGGAACGTTATGCTTGATTGTGGGTTCATGCCCCTCGATGACTAGCTTGAGTGACAGAAACATGAGTCTAGGGGATGTGCTGTTGCCACAAGGGGGAAAACAACGGTGCTTGTGCCCGCGGGTGCAAGGATTGTTTACTTTACGCAAAGTTCTTTTAATGCAGTTGTCTGTTGCGTTGAGTTTACACTATGGGTGGGACTCGCAACTTAATACCAGCGAGATGTTCTGGATAGATATCTCAAGGTGGATGATTAGTAGTAGATACTGATGGATTTCGGTCTACTTACTTTGGCGTACCGCCCATGCTTTGAACCTCAACCTTTCTTGCAATGTAGTCAGCATTGGTTTGCGCACATGGTCATGTCAATTGCCGAGCTATAATTCGTTTACCTCACATAGCTGATTTATCGTCTTTTGGGAGAGAGACATCACTAGTGAACATCATGAGACTCCGGTCCATATTACCATCATTGATCACATCCGCTATTTACTTTTCGCTTTTATTTACTATTGCAATTATATCTATCACTACTATCACTTGCGTTTAATCCTTTGTGAAGTACAAGGCCGGAGGGATTGACAACCTCTATGTACTCGTTGGGAGCAAAGTTATTTGTATCTGTGTGCAGGTCCACGTTGATTGCTAATATCTGGCGCCGTAGCAGTTGACACCTTCTTGTTGAACCTAGGAGTCTCTGGGGATTCGATCATTGGTATCTTTGCCAAGGGAAAAACTTCCGCAACACTACATCTCACACCTTCCACTTGGGGTAACCAACGAGGGGCGAGAAGCCTAGCAATAGTTTTTCTGGCGCCGTTGTCGGGGACTCCACTCTTCAAGATAGGGGAGTTGCACGCTATCTTTTACCTTTGCTTTTAGTCTTGTTAGTTTACCTTTCAGTTTTTGCTTTAGTATCCTTTATCAAAAATTACGAAAAAAAAAATTATTTTGCTTTCATGTTAGTAATCCTTTCTGTTTAACTAAACATGTTAGGATTTAGTGCTTTGAGGGAATCAGAAGTTCTAGATTTCCATCAAAGGGATGGAGAAAATATGAAGAAGGCATGGGACAGAATTTCTGATGCACATAGGAGAATTATGCCTTGGATACCTATAAAAATTGTGCTTAGAAATTTTTACCATGGTCTTTTTAAATGGTGTAAACACTCTCTTGATATTATAGCCGAGGGAGATTTCCTAGAGTGTGATGAAGCTAGAGCTCTTGAAATTATACATGGTCTATCTAGTTACTTTGTTTATGATCATAACTTTGATACTGTCATAGATAGACTTTCTACTATTGAAAAGAGAATGGATGCTCTAGACTTGATGAAGATAGAGAAACCTAAACCCAATAAGAAAGACATTTTGGAAATAGACAATGATTGGGAGCCTTTCGTTAGGATTAGCATCTCTAATCAAGACTTCCTTGCTTATTGTGATATTGGATCTATGGTTTCTACTATGCCAAAAATTGTTCATGATTCTTTAAAATTTAACATGGATAGATTACCATCTTATCATGTACACACTAATGGAGATATTTCTGAAATCCAGGGAAGAATAAAAGACGTGCCAGTTAAATTCCTTAAAGGGATTGCAATGATTGATTTCTTCATCATGGAGCCAAACCAAGGAAATATAGTGCTTGGAAGGGACTTCCTCCGAGCGGTTAAAGGCTTCATTGATATAGGTAAGGGACAAATCTGCTTGCGCGGAAAGGCAAAAGGTGTGTACCCCTTTCCTAGAAGGAACAAGAAGGAAATTGTTGAGGAACCATTTGAAGCAATTTATAGCTCCGATTATTACGATGGTTATTGATTCCTCTATGCATTATGCCTAGCTTAAAGGCATAAAAGAAAGCGCTTTTGGGAGGCAGCCCACATGAATAAATTTATTTTGCTTTTGTTGTGTCTTGATGTTGTTACTACCGTAGCATCATCATTGTATCTTTGCTTTTCAATTTTGTGCCAAGTGTAGCCTCTGATTGCTAGAAAGTTCAAAAGTTGTGAGGTGCTGTCGAGGAAACAAATTCTGTCCTTGGATAGAAAAATTCGTATAAAATCACCAGATCATCTTTTTGGTCTGAATTTTTTCGACAGCGTGCTCTATATAATTGTCTTTCGTGCGTATGTTCTGAGTTTTTTATTAGAGTTGCAGAAGTGCCCCGAACAAATCAATTACTACCTGATGTTCTGTTTTTCACAGATTCTGTCCTGTTTTGCCTTTCCTTCATTTTGCAAACCAAGAGCTTGCTTTTTCTTTGCAAAAACCTTTTGGCAATCTTGAGAAACAGTAGACCTTCAAGAATATCTTTATTTCCAGCAAGGTATAATTATTTTATTATGGGTACTAACCTCGCTAATCAGATTATGATGAGTTATGTATGAAGGGAGTTTTCAAGTGTGCGAGGGAAGATGATAAAAAGATTCAGGAGTGTCAAGCGCTCAAGCTTGGGGATGCCCCCATGCACCCCCAAGAAATATTCAAGGAGACTCAAGCGTCTAAGCTTGGGGATGCCCCCGTGCATCCCCTTCTCCATCAACATTATTAGTTCGTCTTTCGTTCCACTATATTTTAATCACTTCATGTGTTATGTGCTATGCTTGGAGCGTCTTGCTTTTAGTTTTCTTTAGTTTTTCATAACGAGTCAGAACTCATCTTTCTTTATGTGGGAGAGAAACACACTCCACTTCTACCTAGAACATAACATAGAATTTTCATGTCTATCCTTGCTGTGTGTGTTCTTTGTCTTTTAATAGCTACTATCATGTTCAGCTCTTAGCTTTCATGCTTATCTTTTCAAGAGCTTTTGTTTAGTTGGTTGCTTGAACTCTCTTTAATTACCATGCTTATCTTATTAAGAGAGTTTTCTTCCATTGCATTGGTTAATATGTCTATGATAAAGATGCTACGTGCATAATGGCGCTTAGTAGTTCAGGTTTTCTTATGGTTAGTCTCAAATAGCTGGGGGATTTCCAATGTGTTATTGGAGTACCAACATGATTTGTTTGCCAATGATGTGGTATGGTTTAGTAATATCTTCCTTCGAGAATTTATTTTGATTGACTTGGCGTATGCTCACGCATATTTAAGATTGTAAAGAAAGTCTGTCAAGCCTTGATGATCTTTTGTTTCTGAGTAGCGATATAACTTCCATGCCTGATTCAATGTTGCTTTGTCGCTCTGCATGATTATGACCGTCATTGCTCTCTTAGTTGGTCGCTCCCAGTCTTTTGCTAACCTCCACCTGTACTAAGCGGACTGACTGCTTGTGCATCCACATCCTTTTAAACCAGTTATGCCATATGAGTCCACCATATCTACCTATATGTGGTATTTCACCGCCACTCCAAGTAAATTTACATGTGCTACCTTTAAAACCTTCAGTTTTTGCAATACGTAGCTCATGGGAAAGTAGCTTAAAAACTATTGTGGTAAAGAATATGTTGCTTATGTATTTTATTTTCTTATAAGTTGCTTGCTGAGCGGTAACCATGTTTCTGTGGACGCCATCAACTGTTACACTTTTGTTGAATATCATGTGAGTTGCTATGCATGTTCGTCTTGTCTAAAGTAAGGGTGATTTGCCATGGGTTGAATGGTTTGAGTATGCATATTGTTAGATAAGAACATTGGGCCGCCAACCAAAGCCATGTATCATGGTGGAAGTTTTAGCTTGGACATTAATCATCAATCTCTTATGAGAATATGCTTAAGCATTAAAGAGGAGTCCATTATCTATTTTCTATGTTGTCCCGGTATGGATGTCCTCAAGTTGAGATCTATCAAAAACGAGAAATCAAATGCGATCTATCTCCTTGGACCTTTGTACAGGTAACATAGAGGTACCCCTTTGTGACACTTGGTTGAAACATATGTAATGCAATGACAATCCATGGAAATCCAAGCTAATTAGGACAAGGTGCGAGCACTATTGGTATTCGATGCATGAGGCTTGCAACTTATAGGATGTCTTATGCATAACACATATGAAGTACTACTATCGTTGACAAAATTGTTTCTATGTTTTCAAAATAAAAAGCTCTAGCACATGAGTAATCCCTACTTCCCTTGGAGGTGCCCCTGCATTTATGTTTTGCTTCACTAAAGGGGGCAAGCTAGATATCACTTTATCATATTTGCACATCATGTTCATTGCAAATCTATTTGATGTTTCAGTATCATATCGTAAAACTTTCAGTCCTTTGTGATTTTCTCATGAGGCAACTTAATTACTATAGATTCATTGTCTCAGTAAGCTTTTGTCATATGACTATGAAAAAGTCCTATATGGTTAATAGCATGTCACCACAGACATTATTCTTGTTATCATTTACCTACTCGAGGACGAGCAGGAATTAAGCTTGGGGATGTTGATACGTCCAAAATGTATCTATAATTTCTGTTTGCTCCATGCCTCTTTTGGGTGATATTGCTATGATATTTATACACTTCCATACACTTTTGATCATATTTGGACTAACCGATTAACTCAGTGCACCCCAGTGCTAGTTTCTGTTTTCGGCTGTTTTTGTATTTCAGGTTTTCACGTTACGAGAACTGCCAGGAAAAATCCAGAAAAATTATATAAAAAATCAGCATTCCAGAAACTACCGTGCGCCCGAAGGACAGCCGGGGGGGCCACCAGGGCTCCAGGCGCCCTGGCGGCGCCCCCCCCCTGGGCCGCGCCGGGGGGGGTGGCGCCTGGGCCCCCCGAGGCTCCTTCGATGCCCCCCTTTGGCATATATTTAAAGCGTCTCCCGAAACCCTTGAGGGAGGAACTCTTTTCGCGATCCCATCTCTGTTCCGCCGCTGCCGCCGCTTCCAAGATCGGGAGCACCGGGAGAACTCTTCCCGGCACCCTGCCGGAGGGGAGGATCACCACCGGAAGCCTCTCCACCACCATGGACGCCTCCCGGATGAGTTGTGAGTAGTTTCCCTTGGACCATGAGTCCATGACCAGTAGCTATGTGATGTTCTCCTCCCGTTCTTGTGCTTCACTAATTAGTCCTCGTGAGTTGCCCTACATGATCGAGGCACATATGTAATCCTTATGCTGTTGCTATGATGAGTTTGCTGGGATCCGATGGATTATGAGATTATGTTCAGATTGTGCTTGAGTAATATATTTGATCTACCTCTTTTATAAAAAAATCAGCGTTCCTGAAGCTTCCATGCGGCCAAAGTAGGGCCAGAGGGGGGCCACCAGGGCTCCAGGCGGCCAGAGGGCGCGCCCCCCCTCCTGGCCGCGCCGCCAGGGCGCCTGGGCCCCCATGGCCTCCTCTGACGCCCCCCTTTGGCATATATTTACACCGCGTCCCGAAACCCTCGAGGACGGAACCCTTTTTCGCGATCTCATCTTTGTTCCGCCGCCGCCGCGCTTCCAAGATCGGGAGCACCAGGAGAACTCTTCCCGGCACCCTGCCGGAGGGGAGGATCACCACCGGGAGCCTCTCCACCACCATGGACGCCTCCCGGATGAGTTGTGAGTAGTCTCCCTTGGACCATGGGTCCATGACCAGAAGCTATGTGATGTTCTCCTCCCCTCTTTGTTCTTCACCGATTAGACCTCGTGAGCAGCCCTACATGATCGAGGCACATATGTAATCCTTATGCTGTTGCTATGATGAGTTTGCTGGGATCCGATGGATTATGAGATTATGTTCAGATTGTGTGTGAGTAATATATTTGATTTACCTCTTTTATATTTATGTTCTTGAGTAATTCTTGCATGTTCTCTGTTGTTGTTTATTGCTTTGGCCAAGTAGTAGGTAGTAACTCCAAGAGGGAACGTTATGCTTGATTGTGGGTTCATGCCCCTCGATGACTAGCTTGAGTGACAGAAACATGAGTCTAGGGGATGTGTTGTTGCCACAAGGGGGAAAACAACGGTGCTTGTGCCCGCGGGTGCAAGGATTGTTTACTTTACGCAAAGTTCTTTTAATGCAGTTGTCTGTTGCATTGAGTTTACACTATGGGTGGGACTCGCAACTTAATACCAGCGAGATGTTCTGGATAGATATCTCAAGGTGGATGATTAGTAGTAGATATTGATGGATTTCGGTCTACTTACTTTGGCGTACCGCCCATGCTTTGAACCTCAACCTTTCTTGCAATGTAGTCATGATTGGTTTGCGCACATGGTCCTGTCAATTGCCCAGTTGTAATTCGTTGACCTCACATAGCTGTTTTATCGTCTTTTGGGAGAGAGACATCACTAGTGAACATCATGAGACTCCGGTCCATATTACCATCATTGATCACATCCGCTATTTACTTTTCGCTTTTATTTACTATTGCAATTATATCTATCACTACTATCACTTGCGTTTAATCCTTTGTGAACTACAAGGCCGGAGGGATTGACAACCTCTCTGTACTCGTTGGGAGCAAAGTTATTTGTATCTGTGTGCAGGTCCACGTTGATTGCTAATATCTGGCGCCATAGCAGTTGACACCTTTTTGTTGAACCTAGGAGTCTCTGGGGATTCGATCCTTGGTATCTTTGCCAAGGGAAAAACTTCCGCAACACTACATCTCACACCTTCCACTTGGGGTAACAAACGAGGGGCGAGAAGCCTAGCAACTATAAGCATGCAGAGAGTTTAGTACAGATTGCAAAAAGGAAATACAATCAATCAAAGAGCAATTTTCATAATTGAATCCCTTGAAATCCAAAGTAGTGGGTTCATCACTATGCAAAGTTTTAATCTCTTCACTCCCACTTTTAACAATTTTAGCATCAAGATCTAAAAACTCTGAATCATTGGGACACCTTAAAGTAGAATCATTCCCAATCCTATCTTCATCAAGATTTATGCTAGAAAACAAGGATCTAATAGGAGACACATCAATAACTTTCAGATCTTCATTTTTATTTTCATGATAACTAGAAGAACACGCTTTTATATAATTCTCTCTTTTAGCACGCATCCTAGCGGTTCTTTCTTTGCATTCATCAATGGAAATTCTCATGGCTTTGAGAGACTCATTGATATCATGCTTAGGTGGGATAGGTCTAAGTTTCAAAGAATCAACATCAAGAGTAATTCTATCCACACTTCTAGCCAATTCATTAATCTTAAGCAATTTTTCTTCAAGCAAAGTATTAAAATTCTTTTGCGAAATCATAAACGCCTGAACACTAGTTTCAAATTCAGAAGTCATCTTTCCATAAGAGTTGTTGTTGGAATTACCATAATTATTAGAGGAATTACTAGGAAAAGGCCTAGGATTGAAGTTCCCTCTATAAGCATTGTTACCAAAATTATTCCTACCAACAAAATTCACATCCAAAGATTCATTGTTATTTTCAATCAAAGTGGACAAAGGCATATCATTAGGATCAGAAGAAGCACTCTTAGCAGCAAATAATTTCATAAGTTCATCCATCTTTCCACTCAAAACACTAATTTCTTCAATAGCATGCACTTTTTTACTAGTAGATCTTTCGGTGTGCCATTGAGAATAATTAACCATAATATTATCTAGGAGTTTGGTAGCTTCTCCTAAGGTAGTTTCCATGAAAGTGCCTCCTGCGGTCGAATCTAAAAGATTTCTAGAAGCAAAATTCAAGCCAGCATAAAAGTTCTGAATAATCATCCATAGATTGAAACCATGTGTAGGGCAATTACGTATCATTATTTCATTCTCTCCCAAGCTTGTGCAACATGCTCATGATCTAGTTGCTTAAAATTCATAATATCGTTTCTAAGAGAGATGATCTTAGCAGGAGGGAAATACTTAGAGATAAAAGCATCTTTGCACTTATTCCACGAATCAATACTATTTCTAGGCAAAGAAGAAAACCAAGTTTTAGCACGATCTCTAAGTGAAAACGGAAATAACTTCAATTTAACAATATCGTTATCCGTATCCCTTTTCTCTTGCATATCACACAAATCAACCAAGTTGTTTAGATGGGTAGCGGCATCTTCACTAGGAAGGCCGGAGAATTGATCTTTCATGACAAGATTCAACAAAGCAACATTGATCTCACAAGATTTAGCATCGGTAATAGGAGCAATCGGAGTGCTAATAAAATCATTATTGTTGGTATTGGAAAAGTCACACAATTTGGTATTGTTCTGAGCCATAGTGACAAGCAAGCAATCCAACTCACACAAGCAAACAAGAAGCAAGCGAATGATAAACACACGGCAAAAGAAGGGCAAATAAAACGGCAAGGGTGAAGTGGGGGAGAGGAAAACGAGAGGCAAAAAATATAATGCGAAGGATAAGGGTTTGTGATAGGTACTTGGTATATGACTTTTGTGTAAGCCTCCCTGGTAACGGCACTAGAAATTCTTCCTGCTACTTCTCGAGCTTGTGTTGTATTCCCTCGAAGAGGAAAGGGAGATGCAGCACAGTAGTGTAAGTATTTCCCTCAGTTTTTGAGAACCAAGGTATCAATCCAATAGGAGACCACGCGTGAGTCCCTCGCACCTGCACAAACAAATAAGAACTTCGCAGCCAACGCGATAAGGGGTTGTCAATCCCTTTACGGTCACTTACGAAAGTGAGATATGATAGAGATGATAGTTTATGTTTTTGGTATTTTTTATTATAAGAACAGAAAGTAAAAGCGGAAAAAGTAAAGTAGATGTAGATTGATATGTTGAGAATAGACCCGGGGGCCATAGTGTTATCTAATAGCTTCTCTCATGATAGCGATATTCTACGGCGGGTAAACAAATTACTGTCGAGCAATTGATAGAAAAGCAAATAATTATGAGACTATCTAGGTATGATCATTATATATAGGCATCACGTCCGAGACAAGTAGACCGACTCCTGCCCCCATCTACTACTATTACTCCACACATCGACCGCTATCCAACATGCATCTAGTGTATTGAGTTCATAAGAACAGAGTAACGCCTTAAGCAAGATGACATGATGTAGAGGGATAAACTCAAGCAATATGATATAAACCCCATCTTTTTATCCTCGATGGAAACAATACAATACGTGCCTTGCTGCCCCTACTGTCACTGGGAAAGGACACCGCAAGATTGAACCCAAAGCCAAGAACTTCTCCAATTACAAGAACTATAGATCTAGTAGGCCAAACCAAACCAATAATTTGAAGAGACTTGCAAGGATATTATAATCATACATAAAGAGTTCAGAGAAGAACCAAATATTTCTCATAGATAATCTTGATCATAAAACCACAATTCATCGGATCTCGACAAACACACCGCAAAAAGAGATTACATCGAATAGATCTCCTCGAAGACTGAGGAGAACTTTGTATTGAGATCCAAAGAGAGATAAGAAGCCATCTAGATACTAGCTATGGACCCGAAGGTCTGTGGTAAACTACTCACAACTCATGGTGAGGCGATGATGATGATGTAGAAGCACTCCGTGGTAGATCCCCCCTCCGGCGGAGCTCCGGAATAGGCCCCAAAATGGGATCTCACGGAAACAAAAGGTTATGGCGGTGGAACTAGGGTTTTCTCTGTTGCTCTGATGATTTCGGGGTACGTAGGCTTATATAGGAGGAAGGAGGGCACCGGAGGCCTTACGTGGGACCCACGAGGCAGGGGGCGCGCCCTAGGGGGGCGCCCCCCACCCTCGTGGGCACCACGTGGCCCCTACTCCGTGGTTCTCATGTCTCCTATGCGTGATTTTCTCCGAAAATGTCTCTCCCGAAGGTTTCATTCCGTTTGGACTCCGTTTGATATTCCTTTTGTGCAAAACCCTGAAATAGGCAAAAAACAATAATCTGGACTGGGCCTTTGGGTTAGTAGGTTAGTCCCAAAAATAATGTAAAAGTGTATGACAAAGCCCATTAAACATCCAAAACATCATAAATAATAGCATGGAACAATCAAAAATTATAGATACGTTGGAGACTTATCAAACCTTATAAACTACGTTGTATAGACTGATGGGATGAAACTGAGCAACTCTCTGGAGTATTTACCTTAGGAATCATAACAATCGTGGTGTCATTCCAGCCTGGTGGCATCACTCGTGAGTTTACTGCACAAAGAACCTCTTCGACAAGATCATCTACCAGCATATTCCAAAATCTTTTGTAGAACACTGCATGAAGGCCATCCGGTGCTGGTGATTTAAAATCTCCTATAGAGAAAAGGGCCTTCCTCACCTCTTCGGCAGTGTATGGCTCCATGAGCACATCGTTCATCGCCCTAGTTACACGTGTTTGAAGTTTGCTTAGAACGTTGTCATCTGGCACAGTCACTTGCGAGGTAAACAGATTTTTGAAGTAACCAGAAATAATGGTGTTAAGGTCATCAAAACTCTCTTTCCAGACTCCCGAGTCATCCAACAACCTCTTAATACAATTCCTTTTCCTCCTAGCACTTGCGGCCTTGTGAAAGAATGAAGTATTCCTATCTCCATGGAGGAGCCAGTTGGCTTGTCCACGCTGCAACCAAGTCAATTCTTCCTGATCGAGCAGATTCTCAATAAGGATTTGAGTTTCCTTCAGCTTCTGGCGGACCTCCACAGTCAGCGGTCCTCTTCTCAGCTTCTCTAGTTCCTTCTTCAACTTATGTATTCTTTTCTTGGGCCCCTGAAGTGTATTTCTATCCCACTGGTGTAAGTCATCTTTAATTGCTTTTGTGCGGTCCAAAAGTGAAGGCCCAATCCCGGCAAGCTTAGCTCTTTCATAAGAAGTGTGGATTATCTCATCCATTGTAGCTTCATTCAACCGCCTTGCTTCAAACTTTCTTTCCTCGCAAGGTTTCTGTCCCATAGCAGAAGCAAAATAATGAGTGTCCAATAGAATCGGTCTATGATCGATGTGGACGTGGTGTTCATGAACCAAGCCCACAAACGGGGACATAACAACCCATTGCTCACTACAAAAGCCTCTATCTAGGCGCTCTCTGATTACTCCATGACTCCAGGCAAAAGGATCTCCAATAGTCATGACTTCTTGTAGGTCACACTCATCTACACAATCTCTGAAATTATGCATGTATTGTTGTGGTCTAACGTTCCCACCTTCCTTCTCACTCGCCACCAGGATCTCATTAAAATCCCCCAGGACCAACCAAGGTCCTATTGAATTACCATGAAGGTTCCTCAAATACGTCCATGACAAGTGCTTCTCATCCCAGTTAGGTTCTCCATAGAAGTATGTCAGTCTCCAAGCCACAGAATTACCTTCCATGACAAATCCATCAATGAAATTAGGCGAAGAATAATTTAAGACCACTTCATTAGAAGGATTGTAAAAGAGTACAAGCCCTCCTGAACGACCATCACTTTCAACAATATGAATAAAATCAAAACCTAGTTTCACCTTCAACTCATTTGCCTTCTCTTTGTTCAGATGCGATTCAGACAAAAAAACCATATCTGCTTTCAAACGCCCTTGAAGATCCAAGAGCTCTCGAACTGCAATGGGAGAAAGCATACCACGACAGTTCCATGCTATGGTTTTCATTGTTCTCGGCGGTCCTTTGCCGGGGAGGCCACCGATCACTCGAAGATCCGATTAGATGGAAAGTGAGACTGCAGAAAACTTGCTAAAGGAATCAACCTGTACTACAGTAAAAGAGAACCGGTCACTACCAACCAACGCCGGGACAAAACACCGATCGCTGTAGAAGACAGCGCCGGGACAGAACACTGATTGCTGCAACACACAATGTTGGGACAGAACACCGATCACTGCAACAAACAGCGCCGGACAGAAAGCTTGAAGAAATCCAAAGTGGACTTCAGATCCGATCAACAACCAAGTTTCCTATGCACCTGCATCAGGGATACTGTACGCAGCAAAGTAATGGAAGGAGTCCTCATGCCGTGGAGACAAATCACACAGCAGAGATCAACACATGACTGCCGCACCCGCCGTCGGCGGCCGAAACCCTAGCAAAGTGTTTCTCTTACTCAGATCAGCCCTACTAGTTGGGATCAGGATGTCTTGATTGGTTAATCATGTGGTTAGGTGTTTATTATGCCACACGTGCCACAATTATGGGCGTAAAAAAGAATATTGTATTTAATTAACCGCGACCCGTTTAAGAGCATGGTTAATAGTATAGCCAACTACCGGCTATATGAAGTTGCCATGTCACATATAGTCGACTTAATAGCCAACTCGTATAATAGCAAGTTGCTAAGAAGTAGTACTTTATTAATACATGGCCCACTTTACATCCTCACAATTTTTCTTGTAGCCCGTGTTACAGCCGGCTGTTAATCTGTAGCCCGCTTCTCATCTCTCTCTTATTGTCTCTCATCCAACTCAACAAAATATAGTACTCTCTCCGTTTCAATTTATAAGGCGTGCGCGTACCCCTATGTTGCCAATCTGATCATCATAATATAAACTATATAACACAAAAATTATAGCATTTGAAAATAGAACATCTGAAATTTATAATGATATATTTTTTGTAATATATGACTTTTATTAGGTTGGTTAAATTGACAACCTAGAGATACGTGCACACCTTATAAACCCAGATAGGGGGAGTAGTTTAATTCTTAGAGCATCTCCAGCTGCGCACCCAGGAAGGCCTCCCCAAGCGCTTTTTTCGCGCCGGCGCCGAAAATACGGCCCAGTCGCGTCCCCAGGAGCCCGATTTTCGCCGGCCTGGGCCGAAAACAGCGCCGGCGAACCCAGGCCGAACCCGGCGCGCTGGGGGGCGCCCGGGGGCGCTGGGGCGAACTGTTTTGGCACGAAAAAGCCGCGGGCCAGCCGCGTCAGCGACACGGCGGCTCGTCTTCCCCCAACTGCCTCGGTTCCCGCGGGGAACCAATGACAAGGCTGCCGCCGGTCAGCCTCGCCATTGATTCCTCACAGGACGACGCGCCGACGCCTCCCCTCCCTCGCACGTGCACACACGGGCGCGGAGCGGCTATATAGCCGGTGGCCTCACTCGCCTTTGCCCACAACAGCCTCGCCCCTCGCCGTCACGCAGCCCCTCCCTCTCCGTCTACCTCTCCCGAGCGCTGCCGCCCAGCCCCTCGCTCTCCCTCTCTACCGCTCCCGAGCCTGTCGCCATGGCAGAGCGTTTCCCCGGCGACGAGGCGGCGGCCAACGGCTTCGGCCGTTGTTCGCTCCGCGAACAGGAGTCCTGTCTCTTGTTCTAGGCGAACATCCCGGCGCCACCGGACATGCGCGCCGGGCCGACGGGGTGGAGACTCAGTGACGGGGGAATGCCCATTCCCCCGTTTCCCGACGCCGTGGCGAAGTGTAATGCCCCAGATGTAACACTTTCCAATATTGGCAATATATGAAACTTTGACTTCATCAATTCCATTCTGGGCTCTTCTTTCATTTCGGGTTTCTTCGTTTTGTCGTGTGCGTGTGTGCATTTCATCCATGTCATGTTGTCATGTGCATTGCATTGCATTCGTGTTGTCACTTGCACCCGGTCCCACTCGCCTCTTCCCGTTGTCCGTTTTGAGTTCCGACGCTCACACACGTGCCCATGGCGTCCCCGAGTCCTTCTTTTGTGTGTGGCCATGTAACGTTTCCGGAATGAGGTGAGACTTGTCGTGCGATGTTGTTTTGATACATGTATGCCGCCTGTCAAGTTTCGTCGCGTTTGGAGTTCGTTTGGTACTCCAACGGTTAACCTAGTGGGCTAAAAGTACCTCTTCTTTAAGGCCCAAGACCCCCTACACAACAGCCCACTAACCCAGCACAACCCTTCCCATTATCTCGGTCGTCGGATCGTGATCGCGTGGCCGAAAACCGCACCCCATTTGGACATTCCTAGCTCCCTATGCCTATAAAAACGTCTCCCCCGTCCAAAAATTCGTAGGAAACCCTAGCCCCCTTCTTCCTCCTTCAGTCGCTTTGAAAACCGTGCCGGGTGGACGTGTCCGTCCGCACCGGACACATCCGCCGCTACCAGATCCGCCCCGCACCGCGCGGGTCCATGGGGCCCGTGGCCGGCCCGCCCAGCCCGGCCGATCCCCGCGCCCGACCCGACCGCTTCGTCGCCGTCGGTCCTACACCCCGCCGCCGCCGCGACGACCGGCGCGCCCCGCCGCCGCCGGCCGGAGGTCCCGCCGCCGTCGGTCCTTCACCCCGCCACCGCCGGCCCGAGGTCCCGCCGCCGCCGGCCCGAGGCCCCGCCGGCCTCCGACGCCGCCGCCCCGATCTTCCCCGCCGGCGCCACCGCGCCCCGGCGCCCCCGCGGCCGCCCCGCCGTCCCGGCAGGCCTCGCCGCCCCGGCTAGCCGCCGCCTCGCCGCCGGCGTCACCCCGGCCGCCGGAGCCGCCGCTGTCCCAGATCCAGATCCGGGGGTGGATCAAATCCACCACCCCCGCGATCCAAACGCCCCGTCCTCGTCGGATCCCTCCGTCCCGGGACATCCCCATCCACGTTTGACTTTTTGGGTGAGGTATAAAACCACTAAGTCCATGAGATCTGTTATTTTTGTTGCATGTTTGACTTCCTGTAACTTTTAGTGTGCTTGTCCAAATTGTGCATATGATATATCAAAATGATCGTGGTGATATACTCTACGTTTTGTTCCATTGTGGCATGCTTGTTTGAGTTCAGCTAGAGGTCCTAATCATTGTGACACGAGTGCTACTTGTTATAAACTACTGAAACTTGTTATTTTTATGCCATGTTTGAGATGTGATAACTTGGTGCATGTTTATCCAAATGGAGCATATGATATGTCAAAATGTTCATTGTGAAGAGATCTACATGATGGTTGCTGTAGCACTCATGTTAGGTGTCATATTGCCATGTTAATCTCTGTTGCAAAAGTGCATGTGGTTGTTAAGTGCTGAAACTTGTTATGAGATGTTGTTTTGACATGCCCTTTGCTATTGATGTGTTTGTCCACATGTCACATGCCAATATGTTTTAGAAGCACCATCATATGGTCTTTGCTGTGGTGCAAACCATTTTCCATGATATGCCTTGAGGTAACTTAAACAAGCTTGTGAACATGCCATGCCAATGTTACTGTTTTATACTTAGTGAAATTTCTGCTAAGTCTGGAATCTGTTATAACCTGATGCTATGTTTGCTTGATGCCCTAGTCAAATTCATGCATGTTTTGGAGTGGCCAATGATCATTCCTTGTTTTCCATGTTGTTGTCTATCCATTCATGCCTTTACTTGCTCATATGGCTTGCTGTAGCTTTTTTATTTCTTGCTCTCAAGTTGCTATAAATTATGCCTGTCAGGTTTTTAACAGCATGATCAATTTGGTGTAGCTTGTTGCTATTGATCCATGCCTCCTATGGAGTTGCTCCAATGGAGTTGTTTGTTGTAGGATATGTCTACTTCATCTCCATGCTTATTGTCATCATGTTTGGGTGCTGTAGCTTATTTATCTCTTGCTCCAAAGTTGCAATGTGGCTGTTAATTTCAGCTTTGCATTGTATCTTGTTTCGTGTGTATGTGTTGAACCGTTGCTCCGTTTTGAGCGTCCTTATATGAAACTTGTGTGATTTTGCATTTAGAATCATACTATCATGTTGTTTACATGTTTCGAGGGTGTTTGCTTGATGTTTGGGTGCATCTTGTACCGTTGCCATGCTTGTCTTGTTTTGCTCATATCTTCTAGATCGTAGCTCTGAATTAAACAAACTTTATATGAAATTTGACTAGAATTTTGTGTAGATCATCATGGTGCATGTTAACTTGCTGTTTAACAACTTTAACTTAAGGTTTGTTCAGATCTGGAACAATTTCAAAATATGCATATGAGGACTTACCGGATTGCTATATGTTGATTCCGGCCTCATTTAAACTTGTTGTTTTGTGTTGTTCATGTGTGCTTCATCCCTTGCCATGAAATGCATCATACTCGCATCATGTATTTTGTGCATTGCACCTTGTTTGATATCGTGCCATGTTGTGTTCTTGTGTTGAGTAGAGCCGGGAGACGAGACCGAGAACGAGGTTCCTATCGAGGTTGAGTACGAGGAGCCGTCTTACGATCCCATCGATGACTCGACAGGCAAGATGACCTGACCCAGATATCATTAATATCTTTGCCTATTTGCTAGATGTCTCGCTCTTTAGCTTATTGCCTCGATGCCCATGTTTGTTTGTCAGCCTCCTATTGTAGCCATGAATCTCTCTAACCACCAACCTAGCAAAACTTTGATTGGCTACGTAAGCTTCGCTCAGCCCCTCTTATAGCATTGCTAGTTGCAAGAGAAGATTTGAAGATTCTTGCTTCATGTTGAAGTTATTGTTGGGATATCACACTATATAAAATGTCAACTAAATCATCTATATATTGGTAATGGGTGGAAGGCTAAGCCTCTTGCTTGGTGTTTTGTTCCACTCATGCCGCCCTAGGAACCGTTTAAACCGGTGTTATGTTCCTTGATTTTGCGTCCCTAACACGGTTGGGGTTTATGGGCCCCCCTCGATAACCCGCTTAGTGCTAAAGCTTTTCCAACAAGGCCCAACATTGGTACTCCATTTGCCTAACAACTAAAACTTGCATAGGGCTTTGCAAACCCGAGTTCTTAATCAAAAACCCGGGCCAGTGCTCCACATGAGTGTTGGTCCAACCGGGCAGACTGCAGGGCCACCACGAGGAAACTCGAGGATTGGTATTTTCCTGTAGGCTGTCCCATCCGGTCGTGGCCTGAGACTAGATACGTGCGGCGACTGTCAGGGTGTCGGCACACCGGGAGGTCTTGCTGGATTAGTTTTACCTTAGTCGGTATATCTTGAGCACGGGATTCCGAGAATACTCGGGTCTTCCCACCTTGGAGTTGCGACTCCGCAGATCGTGAGCTTGTGATGGGCTAAGTTGGGACACCCCTGCAGGGTTTGATCTTTCGAAAGTCGTGCCCGCGGTTATCTGGCAGATGGGAATTTGTTAATATCCGGTTGTATAAAACTTGACACCATGTTCAGAACACACTACCCGCATGAGTAACCGTGACGGTCATTTTCCGAAAGGGGTTCGGGAAGTGAACACGGTGGGGTTATGATTGACGTGCTTAGATAGGATCACTTGGTGATCACTTTGACGCTCGTGGCACTTCTCTTCTCGCTCTAAACACGTAAGCTAGTGCTAGTGCAGCTGCAACCTTTGTTCTTCAGCCTTGTTCCACGCCCAAGGCTTAGATAGTTTTGCTACCCGGGAACGGGATTGATGAGTCCTCCGTGGCTCACAGATTCTACACAACACCACATGCAGGTACTATGGTGAACTACACAGGAGACGGCACAGAGCTGTACTTGGAGTTCGACGAAGAACGTGGGCGATACTACATGTACTATCCCGATGATCAGTAGTGGCTTCTACTAGGGGCGATTCGGACCTTGTGGCTATATTTTTTTGGTATCTTTCATTTGGATCTTCGTCCGTAGTTGGACTGTGATGTTATTTGGATGATGATTGCTTATGTAATGTATTGTGTGACATGGCGAGTGTAAGCCAACTACTCTTTCGCAATTGCATCCCTCTTTTAAATGAGTCGTGCAAAGATACCATACTTGAGATCATTCTAGTATGAGCTTATACCTTTAAGTCGTGCCTCGACACGTAGGAGGTATAATCTCATACTGGGCATTACAAGTTGGTAATCAGAGCCTTCTCCGACCTAGAAGCCCCCACTGATTGATCGAATCATTGACGGTTGAGTCTAGGCACACACTTGAAAATGTTTTGAGTCCTATATATATCGGAGAGTAGGTTTTCTTTTTGCTCCTCATCCCTTTTCACTCTGGTGAGGACTCTTGACGATTACTTGTCTCTTCTACTCTCAAAATTTCACAATTTTTTTTAGGATCACGCGAGTATTGTTTGGATTGTTCCGATGTCTTTTTGACGAGAACATTGTTCTCGATGCCTCCTGTCATTTAGGGGTTGTGGCAGTGTCCCGGGGAGTTGAGCTTCGAGGTGTTGTCGTCACAAATATATCGCAGCAGTTCTGGGATACTTAAGACGGCCGACAACAAAAACTATCCTATGTGGTTAGTGGCAAGATAACCCCGACATCACCCAGTACTCGAGAGGTAGTTCGGGAGTATTGCCATAGCTTGTATTGGAGATGCGTTTCGAAGGTCCGAGGTAGACGGTTTCCGGAAATAACTGGTTATGTGCTGAAGGATGGATACAGCTGGATGTAGGATTAGAGTTGAGTGCGCGATGCTTCCCTTGTATCCCCAACACCTGATTGCATAAGTGGAAACTTTCGGAAATTAATAGGTGGGTTCATCTAGTAGTTTGTAGGCATTCTTCCAACGAATGCACGATATGGAGTTCGGGGTTCTACATTGAGTGAAGTAGTTTTATGGGCGTTGTTCCGATCGGGAGTTGCATCTTAAAGGGTCCTTGGCTATGCTGATCCGGGGATTGCAAAACCCTTTTGTAACACGTTACATAAGCTTTCAGCATGAATATGTCGAACGAAGCTTCTATCTTGTATTTGTTCTATCTGCTCCTTGTTGTTTTATTTACCTTTTGTTCTCCCAAGTGGCTTCTCAATAAGGTTGTTGTACCATTAAACTATGGATTACATTCGTTCATGATTGTTTGAATGTTCTTGTGAAGACTTATGTTGCAATTTCTAGCCATTGATTCAGCTTATATATTTTCAATTAATGGCTAATAGTTGTCATCTCATTCAGGATGGCTCCTAAAAGGGTTCCCAACGCTAACCTAGAGGGTGAAGAAGTTCCTGATCGTCCTCCTTCCCCTCCTCCTCCGTCTGAGGCCTGGAGAGCAATTATGCAAGCGACGAACCAGAACACCCAGATGCTTATGCAAATGATGCAGAACATTCAAGCAAATCAAGCAAATCAAGGTGGTCAGGGGAACCAAGGCCAAGGCAATTTGTTCAACCAACCTCACTTTGCTACTCTCAACCAATTCCTGGCAAACCAACCAAAGGCATTCAGTTACTGTGTGGACCTGCTAGATGCTAAAGACTAGATAACAAATATCAAGAAGCATTTCGAGTGTAGTAACGTGAGACCTGAGGATTATGTCAAGTTTGCCGCCTTCCAACTCAAGGACCAAGCCGCTGATTGGTGGCAACAGTACAAAGATTCCAGAGAAGGGCGTGAAATCTCGTGGGCTGACTTCTACAAGGATTTCCGCTCTCACCACATTCCAACTAGTGTCATCGAAGGTATGCGTGAGCAATTCCGCAACCTGAAGCAAGGCACCATGTCCGTTTATCAATACAACGTCAAGTTCCAGAACCTTGCCTGCTATGCTAAGCAAGACATCCCATATGCCAAGAGCAAGATTTATCAGTTCCGTGGTGGTGTGAAGGATGAACTCCAACTAGCTCTCACCTTGTTTGAGCCGGATGAATTTGATCAATTCTATAACATGGAACTTAAGCAAGAGGCAGCCCAGGTCAAGATGGAAGCTTCCAGAAAGAGGATCAGAGATGCTGTTCACTCCTCCTCTTCTTCTCAAGTGGTTGCAAAGCAGAAGAAGTTTTGGCTTCCACCTCCTCCAGTGCTCCGCCCTCCCAACAACAACAACAAGCATTCTGGTGGCCGTGGTTTCTCCCACCCACACAACCAAAACAATCAGTCCAAGTCGCAGTACCAAGCTCCAAGACCAAGTGTTCCTCCTCCTCGTCCAGTTTCTGAGGTCACTTGCTACAAATGTGGTCTGAAGGGTCATTATTCCAACAAGTGCACCAACCAGAGGCGCCTTCCGCCTCCTCCACCTGTCAGTACTGCTATTGTCAAGCACAATCCCAAGCATGCAAGAGTGAACCTGATGAGTGCAGCTGAAGCAGAAAATTCTTCTGATGTGATAATTGGTAATCTTCCAGTTAACTCTGTTCCTGCAAAGGTCTTGTTTGATTCTGGTGCATCATTTTCCTTCATGTCATGTCCATTTGCATCTAAGAATAACGTGGGCACAGTGGACTTGCCAAAGAAGTTATCAATTATTTCTTCGGGCAAACACATGACTTCCACCTCAAAGGCTCCGGATGTATCTATTTGTATGGGTGATTATCGCTTTCTGGCTTCTCTGGTTATTCTCGGCAATTCCGACATTGATCTTATTCTTGGGATGGATTGGCTTTCACAGCATGATGCTCACATTGATTGTGTAAATAAGGAAGTCAAGCTTACTCATCCTGACGAAGACGTGATTATCTTCGCCTCTCGAGATAACACAATCAGGCTATTCTCTCTCAATGACAAGGGAGAGATTAATGCCATCTCTCAAATTCTGGTGGTCAATGAATATGAAGATGTTTTTCCTGAAGAGCGGGCATGCCTCCACATTGTCAAGTTGAATTCGTCATTGAACTCGAGCCCGATACCGAGCCAGCATGCTGGCGTCCGTACAAGCTTTCCCCTGAAGAGTTGAAGGAGCTGAAGAGACAACTCGATGAGCAAGAGTGTATGGGTCTAATCAGGCCTAGCACTTCTCCTTGGGGATGTGGTGTTATATTTGTCAAGAAGAAGGATGGCACGGAGCACCTTTGCGTTGAGTACCGGCCATTGAACAAGAAGACAATAAAGAACAAGTATCCGCTCCCCAATATCAATGAATTGTTTGAGCAGCTCAAAGGAGCAAAAGTGTTCTCAAAGCTCGATCTCCGGATGGGTTACCACCAGACCCGTATCCATGAAGAAGATATTCCCAAGACTGCATTCAGAACAAGCTACGGCTCCTATGAATACACAGTCATGTCTTTTGGCCTCACAAATGCTCCACCCACCTTCTCGAGAATGATGCACTACATATTCAATCCTTACACCAATGAATTTGTTCTTGTCTATCTGGATGACATCTTGGTATTCTCCAAGAATGAAGAAGATCATGCCAAGCACCCCCGTTTGGTCCTGGATAGACTCCGTGAACACAAGTTCAATGCAAAATTCTCTAAATGTGAATTCTGGCTCGATAAGGTCTTGTATCTTGGCCATATCATCTCTGCTGAGGGTATTGCTGTCAACCCCAAGAAAGTTGAAGCAATTGTCAACTGGGAACCCCCACAGAACGTCAAGCAACTCCGAAGCTTCCTTGGTCTCGCTAGCTATTGCAGAAGGTTCGTTGAGAACTTCTCCAAGATTGCCAAGCCTCTCTCCAACTTGCTGCAGAAGAATGTCAAGTACAACTGGTCTCCGGATTGTGAGGTGGCATTCAAAACACTCAAAGAAAAGCTCATCCCTGCTCCGGTTCTTACTCCTCCGGATGAGTCCAAGCCCTGCGAAGTATTCTGTGATGCTTCTCTTCAAGGACTTGGTGGTGTTCTCATGCAAGACAAGAAGATTGTGGCATACACTTCTCGTCAATTGAAGCCAAATGAGAAGAACTACCCCACACATGATCTTGAGCTAGCAGCAGTGGTACACGCCTTGATCACGTGGAGACACCTTGTGTTGGGCAGAAAAGTGGACATCTTCACCGATCACAAGAGCTTGCAGTACATCTTCACACAGCCGAACCTGAACCTTCGCCAGACTGTTAGGTTGAGATGATCCAAGAGTATGATCCAAGCATCGAATACACACCTGGCAAGGCCAATGTCATTGCAGATGCCTTGAGCAGAAAGGCATACTGCAACTGTCTCCTTCTGAAGCCGCTTCAGCCTGAGCTTTGTGAATCATTCAGGAAGCTCAACCTCCAAGTTGTTCCGCAAGGCTTTCTTGCAAATCTTCAAGTTGCTCCTACCTTAGAAGATCAGATCCGTGAGGCCCAGCTCAGTGATGCTATGGTGCAGAAAGTGAAACATGGTATTGCTAAGGGTACTCCCAAATACAAGTGCTATCGCGTTGATGAGAAAGACACCTTGTTCTTTGAGGACAGACTTGTGGTTCCAAGGGTGATCTCAGGAAGCTCATAATGAATGAAGCACATGACTCCCTCCTCTCGATTCATCCCAGAAGTTCCAAGATGTACCAAGACCTCAAGCAATCTTACTGGTGGACTCACATGAAAAGGGAGATTTCCCAATTCGTGAATGAATGTGATGTCTGCAGAAGAGTGAAGGCAGAGCATCAACGTCCAGCCGGTCTCCTCCAACCTCTTCCTATTCTCGAGTGGAAATTCGACCACATTGAAATGGATTTCGTCACTGGGTTTCCCAAGTCCAAGAAGGGGAATGATGCTATATTTGTTGTGATTGACAAGCTAACCAAAGTAGCTCATTTCCTTCCAGTCAAAGAATCCATCAATGCAGCTCAGCTGGCAGAGTTGTACACTTCCAGAATTGTGTCGCTACATGGCATTCCTCAAGTTATATCCTCAGACCGTGGAAGTTTGTTCACATCCAAGTTCTGGGACTCATTTCAGTCAACCATGGGCACTAAGATCCGTTTCAGCACTGCGTTTCACCCTCAGACTAGTGGTCAAGTCGAAAGAGTGAACCAGATCCTCGAAGACATGCTCAGAGCTTCTGTCATCTCTTTTGGCATGATGTGGGAAGATTGCCTTCCGTTTGCCGAGTTCTCTTACTACAACAGCTTCCAAGCAAGTGCTGGCAAAGCTCCGTTTGAAATCCTCTATGACAGAAAGTGCCGTACTCCTCGCAACTGGTCCGAGACTGGTGAACGTCAACTTCTTGGCAATGACTTGATCTCAGAAGCCAAAGAAATGTGCAAAGTCATACGTGAGAATCTCAAGGCCGCTCAGTCACGTCAAAAGAGCTACTATGATGGCAAGCATCGTGATTTGGCCTTCGACATTGGAGATCATATCTATCTCCGTGTTTCTCCTATGAAAGGCACCCAAAGATTCGATATCAAAGGAAAGCTTGCTCCCAGATACGTGGACCCTTTCAAGATTCTTGGCAAAAGAGGCGATCTAGCCTATCAACTCGAGCTTCCATCTAACTTTGCAAATGTTCATGATGTGTTTCATGTGTCTCAACTCCGCAAGTGCTTCAAGACACCTGAACGCACCATTCCGTTCGAGGAGATTGATCTTCAACATGACTTGTCTTACCGTGAGCACCTTGTTGCTATTCTTGAAGAAACTGAGCGCAGGACCCGCAACAAGTCAATCAAGTTCTTGAAAGTTAAGTGGTCACACCATACCGACCGAGAAGCTACGTCAAGAAGATCATCTTCGTTCCGAGTATCCTTCCTTCTTCTAGTCCTAGATCTCGGGACGAGGTCATTTTATAGTAGAGGAGAGTTTGTAATGCCCCAGATGTAACACTTTCCAATATTGGAAATATATGAAACTTTGACTTCATCAATTCCATTCTGGGCTCTTCTTTCATTTCGGGTTTCTTCGTTTTGTCGTGTGCGTGTGTGCATTTCATCCATGTCATGTTGTCATGTGCATTGCATTGCATTCGTGTTGTCACTTGTACCCGGTCCCACTCGCCTCTTCCCGTTGTCCGTTTCGAGTTCCGACGCTCACACACGTACCCGTGGCGTCCCCGAGTCCTTCTTTCGTGTGTGGCCATGTAACGTTTCCGGAATGAGGTGAAACTTGTCGTGCGATGTTGTTTTGGTACGCGTATGCCGCCTGTCAAGTTTCGTCGCGTTTGGAGTTCATTTGGTACTCCAACGGTTAACCTAGTGGGCTAAAAGTACCTCTTCTTTAAGGCCCAAGACCCCCTCCACAACAGACCACTAACCCAGCACAACCCTTCCCATCATCTCGGTCGTCGGATCGTGATCGCGTGGCCAAAAACCGCACCCCATTTGGACATTCGTAGCTCCCTATGCCTATAAAAATGTCTCCCCCGTCCAAAAAATCGTAGGAAACCCTAGCCCCCTTCTTCCTCCTTCAGCCGCTTTGAAAACCGTGCCGGGCGGACGTGTCCGTCCGCACCGGACACATCCGCCGCTGCCAGATCCGCCCCGCACCACGCGGGCCTGTGGGGCCCGTGGCCGGCCCGCCCAGCCCAGCAGATCCCCGCGCCCGACCCGACCGCTTCGCCGCCGCCGGTCCTACACCCCGCCGTCGTCGCGATGACCGGCGCGCCCCGCCGCCGCCGGACCGAGGTCCCGCTGCTGCCGGTCCTTCACCCCGCCGCCGCCGGCCCGAGGTCCCGCCGGCCTCCGACGCCGCCTCCCCGCGGCCGGGCACCGCCGCCCCGATCTTCCCCGCCGGCACCGCCGCACCCCGGCGCCACCGAGGTCGCCCCGCCGTCCCGGCCGGCCCCGCCGCCCCGGCCGGCCGTCGCCTCGCCGCCGGCGTCACTCCCACCGCCGGAGCCGCCGCCGTCCCAGATCCAGATCCGGGGGTGGATCAGATCCACCACCCCCGCGATCCAAACGCCCCGTCCCCGTCGGATCCCTCCGTCCCGGGACATCCCCGTCCACGTTTGACTTTTTGGGTGAGGTATAAAACCACTAAGTCCCTGAGATCTGTTATTTTTGTTGCATGTTTGACTGCGTGTAACTTTTAGTGTGCTTGTCCAAATTGTGCATATGATATATCAAAATGATCGTGGTGAGATGCTATACGTTTTGCTCCATTGTGGCATGCTTGTTTGAGTTCATATAGAGGTCCTAATCATCGTGACAAGAGTGCTACTTGTTATAAACTGTTGAAACTTGTTATTTTTATGCCATGTTTGAGATGTGATAACTTGGTGCATGTTTATCCAAATGGAGCATATGATATGTCAAAATGTTCATTGTGAAGAGCTCTACATGATGGTTGCTGTAGCACTCATGTTAGGTGTCATATTGCCATGTTAATCTCTGTTGCAGAAGTGCATGTGGCTGTTAAGTGCTGAAACTTGTTATGAGATGTTGTTTTGACATGCTCTTTGCTATTGATGTGTTTGTCCCCATGTCACATGCCAATATGTTTTAGAAGCACCATCATATGGTCTTTGCTGTGGTGCAAACCATTTTCCATGATATGCCTTGAGGTGACTTAAACAAGCTTGTGAACATGCCATGCCAATGTTACTGTTTTATACTTAGTGAAATTTCTGCTGTCTGGAATCTGTTATAACCTGATGCTATGTTTGCTTGATGCCCTAGTCAAATTCATGCATGTTTTGGAGTGGCCAATGATCATTCCTTGTTGTCCATGTTGTTGTCTATCCATTCATTCCCTTACTTGCTCATATGGCTTGTTGTAGCTTATTTATTTATTGCTCTTAAGTTGCTATAAATTATGCCTGTCAGGTTTTTAACAGCATGATCAATTTGGTGTAGCTTGTTGCTATTGATCCATGCCTCCTATGGAGTTGCTCCAATGGAGTTGTTTGCTATAGGATATGTCTACTTCATCTCCATGCTTATTGTCATCATGTTTTGGTGTTGTAGCTTATTTATCTCTTGCTCCAAAGTTGCTATGTGGCTGTTAAATTCAGCTTTGCATTGTATCTTGTTTCGTGTGTATGTGTTGAACTGTTGCTCCATTTTGAGCGTGCCCTATATGAAATTTGTGTGATTTTGCATGTAGAATCATAATATCATGTTGTTTACATGTTTGGTGTGTGTTTGCTTGATGTTTGGGTGCATCTTGCGCCGTTGCCATGCTTGTCTTGTTTTGCTCATATCTTCTAGACCGTAGCTCCGAATTAAACAAACTTTATATGAAACTTGACTAGAATTACGTGTAGATCATCATGGTGCATGTTAACTTGTCGTTTAACAACTTTAACTTAAGGTTTGTTCAGATCTGGACCAGTTTCAAAATATGCATATGAGGACTTACCGGATTGCTATATGTTGATTCTGGCCTCATTTAAACTTGTTGTTTTGTGTTGTTCTTGTGAGCTTCATCCCTTGCCATGAAATGCATCATACTCGCATCATGTTGTTTGTGCATTGCACCTTGTTTGATATCGTGCCATGTTGTGTTCTTGTGTTGAGTAGAGCCGGGAGACGAGACCGAGAACGAGGTTCCTTCCGAGGTTGAGTACGAGGAGCCGTCTTACGATCCCATCGACGACTCGACAGGCAAGATGACCTGACCCAGATATCATTACTATCTTTGCCTATTTGCTAGATGTCTCGCTCTTTAGCTTATTGCCTCGATGCCCATGTTTGTTTGTCAGCCTCCTATTGTAGCCTTGAATCTCTCTAACCACCCAACCTAGCAAACCTTTGATTGGCTACGTAAGCTTCGCTCAGCCCCTCTTATAGCATTGCTTGTTGCAGGAGAAGATTTGAAGATTATTGCTTCATGTTGAAGTTATTGTTCGGATATCACACTATATAAAATGTCAACTAAATCATCTATATATTGGTAATGGGTGGAAGGATAAGCCTCTTGCTTGGTGTTTTGTTCCACTCATGCCGCCCTAGGAACCGTTTAAATCGGTGTTATGTTCCTTGATTTTGCGTCCCTAACATGGGTGGGGTTTATGGGCCCCCCTCGATAACCCGCTTAGCGCTAAAGCTTTTCCAGCAAGGCCCAACATTGGTACTCCATTTTCCTAACAACTAAAACTTGCATAGGGCTTTGCAAACCCGAGTTCTTAATCAACAACCCGGGCCAGTGCTCCACATGAGTGTTGGTCCAACCGGGCAGACTGCGGGGCCACCATGAGGAAACTCGAGGATTGGTATTTTCCTGTAGGTTGTCCCATCCGGTCGTGGCCTGAGACTAGATACGCGCGGCTACTGTCAGGGTGTCGGCACGTCGGGAGGTCTTGTTGGATTAGTTTTACCTTAGTCGATTTATCTTGAGCACGGGATTCCGAGAATACTCGGGTCTTCCCACCTTGGAGTTGCGACTCCGCAGATCGTGAGCTTGTGATGGGCTAAGTTGGGACACCCCTGCAGGGTTTGATCTTTCGAAAGCCGTGCCCGTGGTTATGTGGAAGATGGGAATTTGTTAATATCCGGTTGAAGAAAACTTGACACCATGTTCAGAACACACTACCAGCGTGAGTAACCGTGACGGTCATTTTCCGAAAGGGGTTCGGGAAGTGAACACGGTGGGGTTACGATTGACGTGCTTAGATAGGATCACTTCGTGATCACTTTGACGCTCGTGGCACTTCTCTTCTCGCTCTAAACACGTAAGCTAGTGCTAGTGCAGCTGCAACCTTTGTTCTTCAGCCTTGTTCCACACCCAAGGCTTAGATAGTTTTGCTACCTGGGAACGGGATTGCTGAGTCCTGTGTGGCTCACAGATTCTACACAACACCAGATGTAGGTACTATGGTGAACTACACAGGAGACGGCACAGAGCTGTACTAGGAGTTCGACGAAGAACGTGGGCAATACTACGTGTACTATCCCGATGATCAGTAGTGGCTTCTACTAGGGGCGATTCGGACCTTGTGGCTATATTTATTTGGTATCTTTCATTTGGATCTTCGTCCGTAGTTGGACTGTGATGTTATTTGGATGACGATTGCTTATGTAATGTATTGTGTGACGTGGCGAGTGTAAGCCAACTACTCTTTTGCAATTTCATCCCTCTTTTACATGAGTCGTGCAAAGATACCATACTTGAGATCATTCTAGTATGAGCTTATACCTTTAAGTCGTGCCTCGACACGTAGGAGGTATAATCTCATACTGAGCATTACACGAAGCCCAAATACTTCGCCGAGGAGGTCGAGGTCGTGCGCGCCTCCCTCACAGACGCCGAGCTCTCCCTCCCCCAGTACGCCGCTGACAACCACGCGACATGGGCAGCGTACTTCGAGCACCGCCATCAACAGCGCTTGGCGTCCACCAACGGCGCGCCGGTGGTCGGCTGTCACACCCTGCATTTTGTAACATGTCTTTTGCATCAGTAAAGCATGAAAATTTGGACCAGCAAATTTTTTTTGGCATCATTTGGCTTTCATTTGGAATTAAGTTTTTCTCTCTGTGTTTTTCAAGTGCTCTTTAAAGTCGACTACTCCCTGTTGTAGATTTCATCTCCTTACCCCAAAACTTCTGCCCAATGATCATACCAAGTGTATATAGCAGTATAGTATTTTCTTATAAAATTAATTTGGCCAAAATGTATTTTCAAAAATTAGTTTTCCAAAAACCCCCTGAATTGAGGTTTGCACTTCAAGTGCTTGATTTAGGGTGCGAAAAATATTTCAAAGGGTATATTTGAAACCTAGTAGATATAGGACTCCCATAAACCACAAAATTATAATTTTAAAAGTTATTTTCCTATTTTATTTAAAGGCTTTTTCTTAAGGCCAGAAATGGACTTTAATAGGGAAAAATTATTTAACTATTTCAAAAATATTTGACAAAATTCAGGGAGACTCATAGGACATATATTGTCCATATATAAGAGTTTCAACACTTGGTCATGTTCAAAATATTGGGCAAATCCCTTAGAAACCCTTTCTGGAGATTTCAAGCTTTTGAAATATTTACAAAGGAAATATTCTCTAAAAATTCCAGGGAAATTCTATCATGTCATCTATGACATATTTGATGATCTTGCCAAGCCCCATGCCTTGGGAAGCAAGAAAATATCATCAAAACTCCTCAAAACCATTTTGTCCATATTTGAAGTTTGAGCAACTTTACATTGCCAAACTTGTCCAAATGCTCTCAAACTTGGCACACATGCTAGAATGGTCTAATAAGGCATCTAGACCAAATGGCACAAGCTTTGGAGAAGGGTAACCTGATCAGAGTACCCCAAAACCATTTCTGTTCAAATTCAAATTTGAACAACTTTACATTACCAACTTTTTACTTGGGGCTTCAAACTTTGTGGGCATGATCACAACCCCAAATGATGACACTACACCAAGTGGTGCATCAATGGGGATGATTAGCTTGACTCAAACATGGTGAAACCATTTCTGTTGATTTCTAGGGTTCACCAAAGTTACATTGGCAAGTTTCTTCAAATAAGCCCAAACTTGGTGAAACACCCTATTTCCATATGCCATTTAATCCTGTTAAGTGTCATGGCTAGTGGAGATCATTTGATTGCTCAAAACCACATCAAACACCTTCTGGTAATTTTCCAAATTTTCCATTTTCACCTCTTCTCTTGTTCTCCTTGAGCCCAACTTTTTACCACAGCTTCCCCAGGATCCCTTGTGCCTCCAGTAACTTCCCCATGGCAAGAGCTCAACAATTGAGGGGTGAAAACCCCATTTTACTCTGCTAGACAGCCCAATTTTCACTTTCCCTCAACCTCCCTCCTCTTCCATTGGGTAACCAGGGCAACCAAGGCCACAGCACACTTGTTTACTCCTCACCTGACCCCCCAGACAAGGTGGCCGCGACCAGCAAGCCAAAGGCATGCCCTGGCATGCAATAGGCGTGCTCCAGAGCGCGCTACAGTGCACCCCCGCACTGTAGCCTCCTCCAATCAGCAGCCCCCGACCACCTCGAGCCTTCCCCTCTCGCCAGTCGATGCGCCTCGACGTCCGCAACGCGCCCCGGCGTTGTCCCCCTCCTCCTTCTCCCTCATGTGGCTGCCCTCGCATGCGCGCCAGCCGCCCGCAAGCCCCAATCTCTGGCTTCACACGCGCAGGCACTCTGGAAGCTTCCTCGCTCCTCCTCTTTCCTCCAGTAGGCGTAGAACTCGTCCATGATCAACCCCGACTCGTTCGCGTGAGCCTGCACGGACTCTGGACTCGCTTGTGACCTCACCGGTGCACGAGTCCACGGTGGACTGGAGCCCGGCTATATAAGCATGCCCCGGGCCTCTCCAGGGGCATCCATCTCCGCTCCGCACCCCCTAGAACATGCCAGCACCACCCGCTCCACTCCAGACAGGCCCGAGCTCGAGATCGAGCTCAAGCTTCGTCGGGGCGGCTCACCGTCATCCGGTCGGTACAGGCCCTCCCCGCCGCCCCTCTCGCTCGATCTGGCACCACAAAGCCCCACTGATCACTTTCCCCTCGTTTCCCCTCTCTGCAGCTGCTGGAAACGGGCGGAACCACCACCACCCGAAGCTCCTCCGCCGCGTGACCTCGCCGCCGGCGAACCAGGCCACCCCAGCAACCAACTCCACCTCCACCAGAACGGTGACTCGACGCTAAGTCTAGTCATGCCCTCGCCGTGCCCCGAATCGCCGTCGGTGAGCTCGCCGGCCCTCTGCCGGAGGCTTAGGGATGATAGGCGGGCCCCACCTATCAGCCTCCCCTCGCCCTCGTCTCTCTCTCCTCTCACTGACGTCGGGCCCCGCCCGTCAGGTTAGAAACCTGGCGCGCGCTCTGGCGCCCGTGCGGTGGGCTGATTCCCCCTGGGCCTGCTGCACTGTGGCCGTTCTAGCCCAGTTGAACAGGAACCTTTTCCTTTTTCTTTTCTGTGGGATTTTCAAATAATTCCACAGGATTAAATATTTATCCAAATAAATTAATTCCAGTTCCTAAAAACTTGTAAAAATCCAACCTATTTAATGATGTCACTTTCACCCATATACATGGACCTTTTATGTTCTGTTCAAATTTAAATCTATATTTGGACATTAAAAACCCTATTCAAAAATTCCTGTACCCCATTCTGTCACTCCAAATCTCAAACTAAGAATTTTTGCCATCTTAGTTTTCCCTCTTGTCGGGGGAAACTGTCCGCCACGAACACCTATGGGACCGGAGCCCCTTGTCTGTGCGGTACGAGGGCGGAGGGAGCACAAAGAGCAGATCGTGACGAGCACGCGGGCAGTTTTACCCAGGTTCGGGCCGCACGGATGCGTAAAACCCTACTCCTGCTTGGTTGTGTATTGAGTCGAGTGCTCGGGAGCTTGAAGAAGCAACTACCCCGAGCGTGAGAGTGATCTAGGTTCCGAACCCCCTCCACGTTGTGCATGGGCCTCCTTTTATAGTGTAAAGGGGTCACCGACAGGTGTCAACGTAGGAGAAAGGGGTAAAAAAAGTAAAAGAGGTGGTAGTTGTAACAGTGCGGGAACAGTGGAGCTACAGTACAGAACAGTGGTCTATACCTACCCTAACAGTGGGGGACAAGGGCATTTAAT
Organism: Secale cereale; assembly: GCA_902687465.1. NCBI lineage: Eukaryota > Viridiplantae > Streptophyta > Magnoliopsida > Poales > Poaceae > Secale > Secale cereale. The sequence continues at coordinate 265,054,362 of LR738711.1, read as the reverse complement.
GCCCGTCGCCGTCGACCCCAAAAGCTCCCGCCTTAGCGTCTCCGTCTGCCACGGCGATGGATCCATCACCGTGGAGTGCCACCGTGTACCCCAGGCTGCACAGCCATCCGCCACGCGTCCCTGGATAGGCCCCAGGGCGACGCGTGGGCCGATGAGCTGGAGCGCGGGCACACAGCGCAACCTCCCCGGCAAGCACCTTGCCGGGACCTCGATCTTGCCGGGCCCGGGGGCTTGGCGCTCCCCGGGCCCCTTGCCGGGGCGCGCGTAGCGCCGAGGCGTTGTCTTCTAGTCTTCCTGGCAAGCTCCTCTTGCCAGGGCCTTGTGCTAGCGGGGCGGTCTTGAGCCTGGTACGGCCTTCCCGGCAAGCTCCTCTTGCCGGGGTCTTGGTCTTATGTCTTGCATACTTTGTTTTTGAATGGTTTAATAAGGAGCAGGAAGGTCTCCGGCGAGCACGCAGTAAACCTTGCCGCGGGAAGCTGCAACTGCCCGTGCACAAGTTGGGGTACTGGGGTACCCCTACCTTAGTACACCGACAGGAGCCCCCGGGCCTGGGCCACACACGGTGCCGAGCGCTGTTGGGCCAGGCCCAAAACAGTGCACGGGCACCCGCGGCCCGCGGCGCGCCGAATCCACTTCCATATCCGCCGCACCCCACGGTAACGGCACGCGTCGATCGCGGCGCCGTGGGATGGGACGTGCCCACGATCTCATAATGGAAAGGGGGAAACGCCCCCCACTCCCCCATAAAAGCAGAGGAAGCGGGCGCGGTTCCCCTCCTTGCGCCATCATTGCATCGTCTTCCTTGTCCAAAAGATTCCTTCTTGCGCTCTGCCTCCACATCTTCGCCGCCGCCGAGCTCTTCGTTCCCCTCCTTCCGCCGCGTCCGCCATGGCCCCAAAGACCGACAAGGCGAAGGCGGAGAAGGCCAAGAAGGAGAAATCTGAGCAAGCGGCCAAGCTCATCGCGTACCGGAAGCGGCATGTCGTCTTCCCGCCGAAGCTCGGCGTGCGGGAGCTCTGGAACAAGTACTACTTGTTCTGGTCCAAGGAAACCGACGCGCATCCCCGCACACGAGCATATCCGGCCGCCGCCAAGGACAGCTATCCCGGCGGGTACCATTTCTTCGCTGCTTTCTTTCATTGCGGTCTCTGTCCTCCTTTCTCAAACTTCTTCTGCGATGTCATGAACACATATGGCTTCCATTTGCTTGACTTCACCCCCAACGCCATTCTCACCATGGCTGTTTTCGCACACATGTGCGAAAACTTCATAGGAGTCCACCCCAATGTAGCCCTCTTTAGACACTTCTTCACTCCTAGAGCCGAGGCCGATGCCCCCCTCTCCGGAGGAATTTCTTGGATCTTTCGTCTAAACAAGAAAGGGGCGTACTTGCCGGGGGAGCTCCGCGGCAAGTGGGAGGAATGGCGAGCGGAGTGGTGCTGGATCGTAGAAGACCAGCCGCAAGCCTTTACCGCGCCGCGCACAACGCCCATCGTGCGCGGCAGGGACTGGAGTGAGCTGGACTCGGACAACGTCAAGCTCAACATCGCCCTCGTCCGGATTCTTCGTCTTCGATTGGCCAATCTGTCAGTTGCTGAGGTGGGCGCAGATTTCCTCCGCCGGCGCATCGCCCCTCTCCAAGACCGGAAGAGGCCGGCCTGGGAGTACGGCGGCCCGGCAGACATCATGAGGCTGCGCCCCGGGCTCAACTTCAACTTCACCACGCTGGAGCTGCGGGGAATGGTACGGGAACTCTTCAAGCCCGACCCGACACACCCCGAGTGGTTCAGGACTCCCCGGGGGGTGGTGCCGCTCTGCAATAACGCCGTCAGGGACCGGATCCTCGCCATGATGCCCATGTGCGACTCGCACGGCGTGGACCGTACATGGCTTGCTCCGAAGCCCATCGACGTCCTCAACTTCTACGACAACCTTGAAGAGGTGGCGAAGAACAAGGAGGATCTCAAGCTGCACACGCGGGACACCACCGACCAGGAGATCGCCTACATAGCTTCTCGGGCTGAGGAGGCCGCCGCAGCCGCGGCGGCAGGAATTTTCGGGTACTCGCCGGAACAGGCGGAAGCTGCGGACGCGTCCACCCAAGCGGAGGAGGCGGAGATCCGCAGGTTGCTGAATCTTCCCCCCGACGCGCTTGCCGGGGTTCCCTCGTTGAGGCACTCCGGGATCAGCGGGATCGCAACCGAGGCCGCGGCAATGGAGGGCACCGCCGGAGGGAGCAGAGGCGCCGCGAGAGGCGGAGGCGCCAAGGGAAAGAAGGCCGCAGCGCTGGACGCTGGGCCCAGCGAGCCGGCCGGGGCAGAGGAGGAGGAGGAGGAGGAGGCCGAGGACTCCGGCTGATCCACGGGATTGTACGCCGACGACCTCTCCTCGTCGGAGAGCTCCCCGCCCCCGGCAAGCCCGAGGCAGTCCCCGGCGAAGCGCCTCCGCAAGGCGGCGACGGGGGAAAGAGCGCAGGCCCCCCGGCAACAGCCACCCCGCCGGGCAGCTCCCCGGGGGAGCCAAGCCGCGCCAAGGTCGTCCGGCGCACCGGCCGCAGCGGAGGCGGCCCGTGCGCGGACCACAACTGAGGCGTCACGCAGGCCGGCAGCGAGCCGGCAGGGGTCTTCTCGGAGCGGAGCAGCGGCTCCGCCCGCTCCTCGGGCGCCGGCGACCACAGGGGCTGGGTCTTCGCAGCCCCCAGCCCCGGTGAACACCAAGCGCGCAAGGGAGCCTTCGTCTTCCGCTCCTCGCGCCGACGCGCCCACGGTGGAGTATGACTTCTCCGCCCTGAGCGAGGACGACGAGGAGGACCAAGAGTAAGGATTCGGGACCTCATATCTTCTTGATTTCTGTCTTGATTTTTCTGTTGATGCTGACTCTGTCTACTGTTCTGATTTCAGGACCCTGGCCCATCGCGCAGCGAAGAAGGCCAAGGCGCCCGAGGCCGAGGTCGCGGAAGGCTCAGCAGCGGCGGCAACAGGGGGTGTGCCGGAGCCGAGCCTGCCGGACTCGAGTGCTGCTCCGATGAGCAGCCCCCAGCGCAGCCCGCAGCGCAGCCCCCAGCGTAAGTCTGGGGTTTTCTCTTTTCGCTTGTCGGGGAACGCCTGAGGGTTTGATTGTGTCTTCACGTCTTGACATCTCTTGTTTTGTTCTGTGCAGAGGTGGAGCCCCAGCGGGAAGAGCGCCCGGAGACCACCGCTGAGGAGCCGCAGGCCCCGCCATCCCCGCCAAGGCAGAACTCTCCGGCAAGGGAGAGTGCTCCGCCCAGGGTGGGTACTCCGCCGAGGCAGAGTACCCCGCCTGGGGCGAGCAGCCCGGCGAGGGCGGCCACCCCGCCAAGGCCAAGCTCCCCGGCGAGGGTGACTACTCCGACAAGGCCGAGCTCCCCGGCGAGGGAGCCCGCCGCTGAGGATGTCCGCCAAGGTAAGCTTTGTGGCTTGTCTTCTTGGCTTGTCTCTTTTTTGGATATTTGCTTGAGTTTTGAACTTCTTTTTCTTCTTCCTTTTAGATCTTCCTCCTCCCGCGCCCATGGAGACGGAGGTCATCGATCTTGAGGAGGAGGGCGCGCAGGGCGGTGGCGGCGACGCCCCTGTCGTCGAGGAGACAGCCGAGGCCGCCGAGCCGGCCGCGCAAGAGACTGCTCCGGCCGCAGACGCAGCGGCCGGGGAGAGGGACGGTGACCGCACCGCCAACCCGGAGGCGGCGGGAGCATCAGATGCTGCACCGGTCACCGGCCCCTCCGCCGGCGAGGAGCAGAGGTACTATCTCGAGGCCCCCAACGGCGTCTTCATCCAGATGCCTTGGGGGTCTTCATCGCGAGCTCCTGCGGAGGGCGAGGCGTTCGACGGAGAAGTCCTCGCCTCCGCAGGCTTGAAAATCGTCGAGGCGCCCGGCGGGAGCGAGGGGCCCGAGGAGGAGAGGTTGCTGCACCAGCTCCTGGCCCTTTACCGGGCCAGGCAGGCGAAGCTGGCCTCCCGGGAAGCCCTTGCCGCCAAGGCCGCGGCAGAAATGGAGAAGCGTGCGGCGGAGCTCAGCGCCGCCAATCAGGCTGCCCTCCGCCAGGTGGCGGAGGAGCGGGAGCGTCTCGCCGGCGAGTACCAGGAGTGGGTACTCGAGAAGGCTGAAACTGAGGAGCAGCAGCGGCTCGCCGGGGTGGAAATGTCCCGGCGAGAGGGAGAGCTCGCGCAGCGGAAGGTCGAGCTCGACTCCCACGAGGAGGACCTTGCCGCTCGCGAGGCAGCCCTTGGCGGGGAGCTGAAGGAGGCGAAAGCCGCCGCGGTTGCCGCGGAAGACGCCAAGAAAGAGCTCGCCGCCAAGGTTGAACAGTTGGAGAAGGCGATGAAGGTGAGCGCCGAGAAGGTTGCCGCGCTCATCTCGGAGCGCGAGAAGGACGCTCACACAAACTCTGAGCTTCAGGTGAGTCTCTCCAAGAGGGGCGACGAGCTGAAGGCCGCCAAGGACTCCATTGAGGACTTGGAGCTGAAGGTCACCACTCTGAAGGAATCGCTCGACGCTGCCCGAGCTCAGGAGACCAAGTTGAAGGATGAGCTCCGCAAGGAGCGGACCTTGGTGGAGAACGTCAACAAGGCGTCCGAGCTCTTCCGGCAGACTATTGAAGTGTGGACCGAAGAGCTGGTTTCTTCTGCGTCCAATATTGACCAGGAATTGTTGGCGTTGAAGGTCGAACATCTCATCTACTCGCCGGATCCGGATCTCCCGCACAGCGCCAGGCTCAGCCTCTTCTTCAGAGGGGTCGCGCCGGCTCTTGCAAGTCTCCGGAACCGCATCCCCGCGCAGCTGGCCGAGGAGTCGCGCCGGCTCTGCGCGGGAACTCTGGAGCGGGTGCTGACGAAGATCGTGTACCGCAACCCGGGAATCAACCTCACGAACGTTCTTCGCAGCTTGCCGGCTGATGCAGACACGGAGGCCCTGAAGGAGCAGGTCGGCCACATCATCGCCAAGGTGGCGAAGCTTGGCAGGAAGGAGGGCGACCGCGTAGACTAGGGCTCCATTTATCTTTATCTTTTTATCGCTGCACATTATGTCATGAACCTATTAGTCCATTGTGACAAGTTATCCTCTGTAAGATATTTACTCTATTTTGATCAATCAGTGCAATGTTATCTTCCTTGTTTCAATCTTTGACTTTGTATGTTTTTCACCCTACGCTCCCGGGGAGCTTGCCGGCAAGGGGCCCTTGCCGCGAGCGCTGAGTGCTGGACTCTGAGCAGCCTGCTGGCCAAGGTTCTCGCCGGCAAGCAACCTTGCCGCAGCTAGCCGCAAACGCACTTAGCTTGCTGAGCGTACTCGGAAACGAAGCAAGGGCGCGACACTTGTCGCAGCTCACTTAAGTCGTTGAGTGAACTCGAAAGCAAGATAAGGGTGCGGCAAGCTACGGGTAGGTTCCTCCGCGCACAGGTTTTCCATACAAAATGTGATCGTTCAAGGAAGACAACTAAATTTTAAAATTTGAACTGGTCAAATTCTAACGACTTATCTTTCATATGCTGCTTGCTTATATTGCTAGCTTTTCGGTAAGACTTCTCTTTCTTGAACAGCTCTTGGTTCCTCCTCCACCTCCTTCCCCCCCGGCAAACTTGTGCGCGAGGAACGTTCCTTCTGCTTAAGAGGAAAGAAAAGGGAGAGGGAAACAAGTATATGGCCTTTTGGCGTGCTAATGCTTACCGTATGCTTGAGTGTTGCACCAAATGCCAAACAGAACATGCAAATAGCAAAGAGAAGCATGCAAAAGGCAATCGATGCGAGAAACACGAAAACTTTACTGATGCACGGGGTCTGCGCCCGGCTTTGTACAAAGGGTTACATGCAACAGCGGCAAAGCTTGTACAAAAGGTGGTTGCCGGAGCGGATCACGGCAACCGCGCCTTAGGGGTGAAACTTGCGAAGATGCTCTATGTTCCAGGAGTTGCTCACCGGTAAGCCTTCTTCGGTCTCGAGGCGGACAGCGCCGGGCCTCGTAACTTGTCTCACCCGATAAGGGCCTTCCCACTTCGGCGTCAACTTGTTTGAATTCTTGGCGGACTGAACACGCCGAAGAACAAGGTCGCCTTCCTCGAGACTCCTGGCCTTGACTTTGCGGCTATGGTAGCGGCGCAAAGCTTGCTGGTATCGAGCAGCTCGTACAGCAGCCTGGAGACGTCCCTCCTCAAGGAGCAATGCGTCATCTTGCCGCAGCTGCTCTTGCTCGGGCTCATCATAAGCGAGCACTCGAGGAGATCCGTATACGAGTTCCGTGGGGAGAACTGCTTCTGCTCCATAGACTAGAGCAAAAGGTGTCTGTCCGGTGGCTCGACTTGGTGTCGTTCTGATTGACCAAAGAGCCGCCGGGAGCTCCTCTATCCAATTTCTTCCGCACTTGCGCAGCCTGTCAAAGGTCCTTGTCTTGAGTCCACGCAGCACTTCAGCGTTTGCCCTCTCCGCTTGACCGTTGCTCCTCGGGTGAGCAACAGAAGCGAAACAGACCTTGGCGCCAAGGTCTTGGACGTACTGCATGAAGGTGCGACTAGTGAATTGCGTACCGTTGTCGGTGATGATCCTGTTAGGGATCCCGAAACGGCAAACAATCGACCTGAAGAACCTGACTGCTGACTGTGCTGTCACCTTCCTCACTGGCTCCACTTCTGGCCACTTTGTGAACTTGTCGATTGCAACGTACAAGTACTCAAAGCCCCCGACAGCGCGAGGGAAAGGGCCGAGGATATCGAGCCCCCAGACCGAGAAGGGCCATGACAAAGGGATTGTTTGGAGAGCTTGAGCTGGCTGATGGATCTGCTTCGCATGGAACTGGCACGCTTCACACTTGGTTACTAGTGCAGTTGCATCTTGGAGGGCTTCTTGCCAAAAGAACCCTTGCCGGAAAGCTTTCCCGGCAAGCGCCCTTGCGCCAATGTGGTGGCCGCATATGCCTCCGTGTATTTCCGCCAACAGCTTCTGTCCATCTTCTCTGGAGATGCACTTCAACCTGACACCGTTGAGTCTTCTTCTGTACAGCTCGTTATCCACGAACTGATACATACTTGACTGCCTGGTTATCTTCTCTATCTCTTGAGGGTCGTCGGGAAGTTCTCCAGTTTGCAGAAAACGGACGATCTGCTGCGCCCATGCCGGAGCCCGAGGCTCGACGGCGAGGACTAAAGGCTCGAGGGCCGCTGCGGGAACCTCAGCTTCTACGGCAAGGACCTCTGGTTCTGCCGGAGCTGACGGTCCCCCGGCAAGCTCGCCGGGGCGAGGCTTGCCGGGAACGCTTGCTTCAACTGTACAAGCCCGAGGACTTGCAGGAGCAAACTGTTCCTCAGCGTTCTGGTTGTTGATCTTGGGGACCTTGGCGGCGGTTTCAGGAAGATCCGCCGGCAAGTAGTCGCCGGAGACCAACTTTCTCTTCTTGGACTGCCCAGTTGATGGTGTAACGGATGGCTGAGTCAGCTTGAGTAAGAAGGTCCCCGGTTCCACAGGTAACTTCATCGCGGCGCACTTTGAAAGGCCATCTGCAATTTCATTTTTAGCTCTCGGGACGTGCTCCATCTGCAAACCTTCAAAGTGCTCTTCAAGCTTTCTCACTTCATCAACATAAGCTTCCATCAAAGGGCTCTGATAGCTCTTATTAACTTGCCGGACCACCAACTGAGAATCGCCCCGCACAATCAGCTTTCTGATCCCAAGTTCGGCCGCAATCCTGAGGCCGGCGAGCAAGCCTTCATATTCTGCAGTGTTGTTTGTCGCTTGCTCCCTGGGAAAGTGCATCTGGATAACATATTTGAGGTGCTCTCCGGTGGGCGCGATGAGTACCACGCCAGCACCGGCGCCTTGCAGCGAGAAGGCACCGTCAAAATACATTACCCATTCACTTGTCGCTTCTTGTACGGGGGCACTTGTTTCTTGAACTTCTTCTTCTGGTGTCGGGGTCCACTCAGCTATGAATTCTGCCAAAGCTCGGCTCTGTATGGTTGAAGTACTTTCAAACTTGAGTCCAAAGCTTGACAGTTCCAGTGCCCACTCGACGATCCTGCCTGTTGCTTCTGGATTGTGCAATATCCTCTTCAACGGAAAGCGAGTGACCACTGTTATGTCGTGGGCTTGGAAGTAATGGCGCAGCTTTCTCGAGGCCATGAGGAGACCGAAAAGCAATTTTTGCACACCAGAGTATCTTGATCTAGCCCCCTGGAGAAGGGAACTTACAAAATACACTGGGCGCTGCACCATCTTCTTCCGCACCTCTCCTTGTTCCTGCGCAGAGTCTTCCTTGTCGGGACCAGAGCTTGTCGGGACAGCCCCCTGCTTGCCGCTGGATTCGCTTGCCGGTGGTGCTGACTCCTCGTCGGACTCCCTCTCCGCTACTAACGCAGCACTAACCACCTGGTTGGTTGCCGCTAAGTATAGCAACAACTTTTCCTGTGGTCTAGGTGCGACAAGTATAGGAGTGGAGGACAGGTACCGTTTCAAGTCCTGCAACGCCGCCTCCGCTTCCGGAGTCCACTTCATGGGACCTGCCTTCTTCAAGATTTTGAAGAAAGGTAGGGCGCGTTCGGCAGACTTTGAAATGAACCTACTGAGGGCAGCAACACAACCTGCAAGCCTTCTGACATCCTTGACGCGCTTCGGGGCCTCTATCTGCTCAATGGCTTTGATCTTGTCGGGATTGGCTTCAATCCCCCTCTGTGATACAAAGAACCCGAGAAGCTTGCCGGAGGGGACTCCAAAGACGCACTTCTCGGGGTTCAACTTGAGTTGTATCCTGCGCAGGTTCTGAAACGTTTCTTCCAAGTCTTGAATCAAGGTTTCCTTGCTCTTGCTTTTCACCACGATGTCATCCATGTAAGCTTCTACATTCCTGTGGATCTGTGGCTCAAAAGCAGTATATACTACCCTTGCGAAGGTTGAGCCAGCATTCTTCAATCCAAATGGCATGCGGATAAAGCAATAAGTGCCACATGGAGTGATAAATGCAGTCTTCTCTTCATCTTCCTTAGCCATGAAAATCTGATGATAGCCTGAGTATGCATCAAGAAAACAGAGTAGCTCACACCCGGCAGTGGAGTCAACGATCTGGTCAATGCGCGGCAAAGGGAATGGATCCTTGGGACACGCTTTATTGACATCGGTGAAGTCTATACACAATCTCCACTTCCCGTTGGCCTTGCGCACGACGACTGGGTTTGCCAACCACGTCGGATGGATCACACCTCTAACTAGGCCTGCTGCTTCTAGCTTCTTGATTTCCTCGTTGATGAACTCTTGGCGCTCCACGGCTTGCTTCCTCACTTTATGCTTGATGGGCCGCGCATGAGGACAGACAGCAAGCTTGTGCTCAATCACCTTCCTGGGAACACCGGGGATGTCAGATGGTTGCCAGGCAAACACATCGACATTCGCCCGCAGGAAGGCGACGAGCGCGCTTTCCTATTTGCTGTCAAGGGTGGCACTGATGGTGAAGGTACCACCAGTGCCGTCCTCCTTCGCGGAAACTTTCTTGGTTGCCGGAGGAGCAGCCATTCCTTTCTTACTCTTGCCGGTGGAGCTCGATGGAACGTCCTCGACGGCAGCGCAGCACTCCGAGGAGGTGCGGTTGCCGGAGTGGGTCCCAGAGCACTTGCCGGACTTGGTCTTCGTCTTCTTCCCCCCGGGAGCTTCAGCGGCAAGAGTATCCTTCTCGGCCGCAGCTGCCGCATCCCGGTAAATCTTGTCGGCGCAAATAAGCGCATCCTTCTTGTCGCTGTGGACAGTGATGACGCTTATCGGCCCCGGCATCTTCAACACGTTGTAAGCATAGTGGGAAGCTGCCATGAACTTGGCGAGGGCAGGACGGCCGAGTATTCCATTGTAGGGCAATGGAATATCGGCGACGTCAAAGGTGATGCGCTCAGTTCTGAAGTTGAGCTCCCCGCCAAAGGTCACTGGCAGAGTGATTTTTCCCTTGGGCTTGCTCCTTCCCGGGTTGATTCCTTGGAATGAACCGGTCTCTTCGAGCTCGCCATCTTGAATCTGGAGTTTCTTGATCACAGCGGAGGAGATCAAGTTCAGCCCGGCCCCGCCGTCTACCAACATTTTGGTGACCTTGAGGTTGCGGATGGTGGGAGAAACCAGCATCGGCAAGCACCCGACCGCAGTGGTGCGGTCAGGGTGATCCTCAAGATCAAAAACGATGGGCGTGCTGGACCATTTGAGGAGCCTGCGTGACTCCACGGGCGGCTCCGCTGCGTTCACCTCACGCACCCACTGTTTTAGCTGGCGGTGGGAGGTGTGCAGGGAGGCGCCACCGTCGACGCACAGGACCTCCGTGGCCTTCTGGAACTCCTGCTCGCTGTTCTCGTCGTCCTCCATGTCTTCATCATCGTCTTCGTCGTTGTCGCGGCCCCGGGGAGGTCGATCTCCTTGCCGCTGCTTAGCCTTGCCGCGGCGTCCTCCCCGGCCGTTGAACGGCCGCTTCTTGCTGGGCTCTTCCCCGCCACCTTGGGCCTTCTCCTTGTCGCGCCTCTCGTACTCAGCTTTTTGCTGCTCGACGAGATACTCGACGCGCTTGCAGTTGGAGAGATCGTGACCCTTGGTGCGGTGAATCTTACAGTATTGCTTGTCGGAGCTACCCGGCTTGTCGGCCGCCGCTGCAGGGGCAGGCTCCTTGCCGGAGCCGCCAGCCTGTGCTTGCTTGGCGGGGGCCTCCTTGCCGGACTTCTCGACGGCAAGCACCTCCTTCTTGCCCTTCTTTCTGTTGTTCCGCCGCCGGCTCTTTTTTGCCGGGGCGGTGTCGTCGCTGTCGCTTCCTCCTGCGCCAGCATCCTCCCCGGGGAGTTTCCTCCCCTCTTCTGCGCGTGCGCACTTGTCAGCAAGAGCGTAGAGCTCGCTGACGTCCCTAATCTTGGTCATCGCCATTTCCTCACGCATGCGGCGGTTACGCACGTTCTGATGGAACGCGCTGATAACTGCGGCAGGGTGAACGTCAGGGATGTTGTGCTGCACCCGGCTGAAGCGTTGGATATACTTGCGCAGGGGCTCGCCTTCCTTCTGGGCCAAAATATGGAGATCGCTCTCCTGGCCATGGGGTTTGTGGCCGCCGGTGAAGGCGCCAACAAACTGGTGGCAAAGATCGGCCCAAGAAGAGATGGATCCCTCCGGCAAGTGCATGAGCCACGAACGGACGTTCGGCTTTAGCACGAGCGGGAAGTAATTCGCCAAGATCTTCTCGTCGCGCCCCCCGGCAGCTTGTACCGCGATGGTGTAGACGCTGAGAAACTCCGAGGGGTGCGTCTTGCCGTCGTACTTCTCCGGTACGTCGGGCTTGAAATTCTTCATGCTGGGCCACTGGACGCGCCGCAGCTCGCGGGTGAACGCAGGGCAGCCTGCCGCGTACGGCAAGTCGCCTGGTTCACCGGGCGCGTGCGCGTCGACAGTGTTCCCAGCTCTCTTGTCGGATTGTCGCCGAGCTTGTCGGCGGCGCTCGATTGTGGTCCGAGCGTCTTCATCTCGCCGGTCGTCGAGGACCTGGCGCTGGTCCCGACGGGCCCGCGGGTCCGACGAGGCTGTGGAGCCGTCGTCGGGGTTGTTCCGGCGGGGCGGCGTTTTCTGCTTCTGCGGCGGGGAGTGCACGCTTGTCGCACCCCCGGCGGTCTTGTCGCCGATAGCCTTCGTCTTCTCAGCTTGCCGCGGCCGCGAGGTCGACGGCTGCTGTGGAGAGTCGTTGTTGGCGAAGTCTATCAGGCTCCGGATGGTGGCCCTCCATTCTTCGGCCTTGTCGGCCGCTGGAGGAAAGTCGAGGAGCAGTTGCGCTCTTGCGAGCGCTTCTGCTGGAGTGGAGGGAAACGCGGGCGAGCGGTGCGAGGAGCGGGATACGCTCGGACTTCTAACAACGTTAGAAGGAGCGGGGTCCCGCGCCGGCGCCTTCGCTTTGCTTGTGCCCGGACGGGGGTCCGGGGCGTCCCGCGAGCCTCCAGTTTGGCCTTGCCCCAGCAAGCGGATATCACCTCCTGTGGTATGGCGCTGCTGGGTCGTCGTGTGCTGCGATGGACGCGGCGCGTCCACGGAGACCGAGGTTCGGTCGTCCGTCCTGTTCTTGGATCTGGTGGCGCCGTGAGTGTCCTCGCCGGCAACCATCCTTCCGACGGCGTCTCCCCCGCCCACCGTTGGCTCCGGCGGTGGCGGGTGAGACGCAGACGGGCCTCCGACCTCCGAAGCCTTCTTCTTCGGGGCCATGGAGTTGTCGCTGATGAAGTTGCTGATGAAGCTGGAGAGGTTGATGAAGAATGCGCCCACGCGAACGCCGGATCAGGTTCGCACAACCTCGACGCCCCCTACCTGGCGCGCCAAAGATGTCGGGGGAAACTGTCCGCCACGAACACCTATGGGACCGGAGCCCCTTGTCTGTGCGGTACGAGGGCGGAGGGAGCACAAAGAGCAGATCGTGACGAGCACGCGGGCAGTTTTACCCAGGTTCGGGCCGCACGGATGCGTAAAACCCTACTCCTGCTTGGTTGTGTATTGAGTCGAGTGCTCGGGAGCTTGAAGAAGCAACTACCCCGAGCGTGAGAGTGATCTAGGTTCCGAACCCCCTCCACGTTGTGCATGGGCCTCCTTTTATAGTGTAAAGGGGTCACCGACAGGTGTCAACGTAGGAGAAAGGGGTAAAAAAAGTAAAAGAGGTGGTAGTTGTAACAGTGCGGGAACAGTGGAGCTACAGTACAGAACAGTGGTCTATACCTACCCTAACAGTGGGGGACAAGGGCATTTAATGCCCGTCGCCGTCGACCCCAAAAGCTCCCGCCTTAGCGTCTCCGTCTGCCACGGTGATGGATCCATCACCGTGGAGTGCCACCGTGTACCCCAGGCTGCACAGCCATCCGCCACGCGTCCCTGGATAGGCCCCAGGGCGACGCGTGGGCCGATGAGCTGGAGCGCGGGCACACAGCGCAACCTCCCCGGCAAGCACCTTGCCGGGACCTCGATCTTGCCGGGCCCGGGGGCTTGGCGCTCCCCGGGCCCCTTGCCGGGGCGCGCGTAGCGCCGAGGCGTTGTCTTCTAGTCTTCCTGGCAAGCTCCTCTTGCCAGGGCCTTGTGCTAGCGGGGCGGTCTTGAGCCTGGTACGGCCTTCCCGGCAAGCTCCTCTTGCCGGGGTCTTGGTCTTATGTCTTGCATACTTTGTTTTTGAATGGTTTAATAAGGAGCAGGAAGGTCTCCGGCGAGCACGCAGTAAACCTTGCCGCGGGAAGCTGCAACTGCCCGTGCACAAGTTGGGGTACTGGGGTACCCCTACCTTAGTACACCGACACCTCTAGTATTTGATAAAAATAAGTTGACATTTTTCTGAGCACTTTGGTTTTTCTGTTTTTATTATGGTCTTATTTTCCCGTTGTTTGTTGCGACGATTAGATACCGTATTTGACGAGGTTGCTGAAGAAGAAGGAGGGGAAGGATTTGAAGACCTTGAAGACCAAGCCAATCCAGGCAAGCAGCCCTTTGACCATGCCTATGAAACCCCTTTTTATGCATGTCATATAGCACCATATCGTTATTGCAACGGAAATCATGATGAGATGGAAACCACTTGTTGGTTTGCCACCTTACTTCCTCGTTAATACTTGCATTTGGGCATGACCCTACCTTCTTATGAGGGTTATGCTAGTGGAAGTAGATAGGTTGCTATAGTAGTGGCTATGGTAGTAGAACTGGATATGCATGATAATGAAAGCATAGTTCATTTGAGGAACTCTTTCAAAAGACCCCATCGGGTGTCACTTATGCCCGAGGGAGATGATGAGATGGGTAACCACTTGATGACGAAGTGGTGTACCAAGACAAGTGTGTGTGATGTTTTTCAAACGGATTGGTTTAAGTTGCGACCGTTATTCCAACTTTACATGCGCAACCACTCTACCCTTATATGGGAAAGGGCATTATTGATTACCTAGGTCGATACTAGCATGGTGCCCGCATTACTAGTGACGGGGGTGACATGAGGTCACTCTCGGGACGGGGTCGTGCTTGGATAGGCGGCCATGACTGTTTTCACAGGGCACCGAACACACTGTTGGTACCCCGTGCCCGTGGTATGTGAAATGGGAGCAAGGCTCCAAAAATCTTAAGATATGAAATGTGGGGCACGGGGGTTACTACCAATCGAGTGGACTCCATATTAGTGTCGCCTAGGGAAAGATAGTGATCGGGTGCTTACCCCAGGTACTTGAGGTACCGCGGGTCGTGGATGACAAGGAAAGTTCCCCGGATCTAGTGGGTAAAGTGTGCAACCTCTGCAGAGTGTAAAACTATTCGAATAGCCGTGTCCACGGTCAAGGACAGTTGGGTAACCGCTCTTGGGCTACGTCCAATGTTTGCGAAACCCTGTGTGTGTGAAAGCTCTGTTTGATTTAAGTCAAAAGGACTTGACAAGATGAGGAGGTCATAGCTTGGCTATGTTGATATCTGTAACCTATAATTCTTATGATGCATGCCTCAGATAGCTCATGTCATTGCACTCTCAAATGTCTGCTTTATGCAAATATGTCCTATCTAGTGCTATTTCATATCTTGTCATACTTGTTCCAAAAACATGGGTTGCTTGCGAGTACATTCAAAGTACTCATTGTCTTGCCACTAGTTATTTAATTGGCCAGGCATGGAGGAGCAGGAATTTGAAGAAGAATTTTATAGAGACGAACATGCGAACTAGGACGCTTTCCCAGTCAGAATGCCTGTAGGGTTAAGGCGGAAGGCACGGGTTTTACTTATCTATGAAGACTTCCGCTATTTGAGTTTATTTGCTATTCAGCCCTTGAGGCTTTATCTATGTAAGACTTGGCCATAATGGTCATAATTTGTGTAAGACGGTATGTATGGATGTAAGACTCTTGTTATTTAGCTTCCGTGTGTTTAGTGAGCATTGATCTCTGGGATCACTGTACACGTGCATTCGGTGATCTCAACTCTTGAGTCGGGGTCCCCATAGAGCTGGTATCAGAGCCATCCTGACTGTAGGAAGCCTTAGTTAGCATGGGCGTTAGTTAGATGAGACCCTCTTCAAAAACCTTGTGAACCTCTCTTCTGTTCTAAACCTTACCAAACCTGAGATATCATCGGCTTATTAACCTCTTCTATTCAACCTTTGTAGATGGCCCATGTGAAAGGATCGATATGGTTGACTAGAGGGGGGGTGAATAGGCAACTAACAATTTTTAACTTTTCTTAACCACTTTAAATTAAACGACAAAGTAAGTTATCTAGATAATCTACTAAGATGACAACTAAAGGAAAGAAGGACAACAACTACACATGCATGCTATAGAAGTTGAACAAGTAAAGCATGCAAAAGTAAAGGTAAGAAATAACCACAAGTGGAACCGGTGGAGACGAGGATGTGTTGCCGAAGTTCCTTCCCTTTGAGGGGAAGTACGTCTCCGTTGGAGCGGTGTGGAGGCACAATGCTCCCCAAGAAGTCACTAGGGCCACCGTATTCTCCTCATGCCCTCACACGATGCAAGGTGCCGTGAATCCACTAGTGGTGCCCTTGAAGGCGGCAACCGAACCTTTACAAACAAGGTTGGGGCTATCTCCACAACTTGGAGGCTCCCAACAAAATCACGAAGCTTCACCACAATGGAATATGGCTTCGAGGTGACCTCAACCGTCTAGGGTGCTCAAACACCCAAGAGTAACAAGATCCGCAAGGGATTAGTGGGGAGAATCAAATATCTCTTGGTGGAAGTGTAGATCGATGCCTCCTCAAGCAATCCCGAGCAAATCAACAAGTTTGATTGGCTAGGGAGAGAGATCGGGCGGAAATGGAGCTTTTGGAGCAACAATGGAGTAGTGGGGGAAGAGGTAAGTCTTCTTGGAGAAGAAGACCCCCTATATATAGTGGGAGAGCAAATCCAACCGTTATAAGTGTTTTCAGCCCGCAGAGAGCGGTAGTACCGCACATAAGTTGCGGTACTACCGCTCTGGGAGCGGTACTACCGCTAGGCAGAAAAGTGCGACATGATTGACAACCACGGATGTAATAAATTACATCCGTGGCTACATCCGCAGGGAAAACAGTAGTAGCAAAATGCGACACGGTACTACTGCTTGGGTTAAGCGGTACTACCGCATTGGATGCGGAAGTAAAAAATTACTTCCGCATCAACTTCTGTACTTAGAATCAGCGCCTGGGCCAGATACACGGTACTACCGCTCTGGAGACGTGGTACTACCGTCGGAGCGGTACTACCGTGTCGGCAGGCAGTACTACCGTGTGTCAGCGCGGTACTACCGCTTGGTAGAGCGGTACTACCCCTAGCCAGGCCGGTGATCTAGTTAAGAAGTCACAGTTTGCATATACGAATAATAACCGGTTGGAACTCCAGAGAAGCAAGGAAAGGTGGTGCGAGAGTAAGATGTGTATGTGTTGATTCCACCCAAACCTTTCCGACGCGGACCCCCTCTTAATAGTACGGCTTTCCTATTACTCAAGGCCACCGACAGGGAGCAAAAAGAAAACACAGTCTTCCATAGAATCCGAGGGGCAAACAATCGTCTTGTGCCTAAGGGAGATATACCTGTAGGAGCTTAGAGCACACGATTAGTCCGCAAATGCATTGTCATCAATCACCAAAACTACTTAGGGAGAAATATGCCCTTACAATCTCCCCCTTTTTGGTGTAATGATGACAATACTTGATTTGCACAGGGATAAAAAATAGAGTATGCAATCCAAACCCTAGAGTATAGGTGAGCTCCCCCTGGATGTGTGCCTACACACGATTGTGCTTTGGACTGCACAGCACACATACTAGGTACAGTGCTCCCCTATATTTTACACATGAGATACTCTATATATAAACTAACTGCTCTTGATAAACATTAAAGACATAACGATGAGTTCAACGATAACGGGGCATATGTCTTACACCATATGATAGTCTCACGCACACGACACAAACACGCGAATAAACCAGACTTCAACCATCGAAAAGAAACAACTAGCACAAGAGCACAAGGGCACAAGACGCAAATCACTCTCCCCCTTTGTCATCGAGACACCACAAAGGGGAAAGAGGACACTAAGATGGGTGGCAGCCCTGGAGACACTCAGTTGTCGTACTCATCATCAGACCCCGGCTGCTCCTCCTGATACTCCTCATCAGACTCTGACCACTTGTACCCCTGGCGGGCCATCCAAGTAGCCTCAGGGGTGATGTTATTCTCTGACCCATTGGACACGTCCTCTCCATAGACAGCCAGAAGCTTCTTGTCACGTTGGCGCGTCTTCTTATCAGTCACATGAGCACGGTACTGCCCCTTAGCCTGCATGCAGAAGAGGGCCTTCATCTTCCGCTTAAGCTTTTTAGCCCAAGAAGGCTCCTCCACAGCAGAGGAGGAAGAAGGGGCAAATCTGCCAGGGCCCACATCATGAGCCTCCTCCACAGGCTCCTCCTCAGTGCCCATCTGGGCTGCAGCTGCTTGAGCACGAGTGGTGGTGTTAGCCCATCGAGTCTTGACGCGAAGACGGATAGGATCATGGTGGAAGCAGTCGGCCTCGAACTCCTCCTCTGGGTATAGCTTCTCCCAAGTCTTGGAGATCAGCAGAAACAAGTATGGACCATAGATGGGTACCTTGCGAGAGTAGATGGCAAAACGGAGCTCATTCCACGTGATGTGGGATATGTCAAGTGGTGCAGTCTGGGTCGAGCGAGCCTCTTGACACATCAGCAGCATGTCAACCAGGTAGGCATGGACCTTGTCCTTATCTCCAACTCGAGGGAACAGAGTGTTGCGAAAGATCCCATACATGATGTCCAAGAAGGGGTTCAACACCCAAGTCCTTTTGCCACTAGCAAGAGTCTTTTCCTCATAAAATGGAAG
Organism: Secale cereale; assembly: GCA_902687465.1. Classification (NCBI taxonomy): domain Eukaryota; kingdom Viridiplantae; phylum Streptophyta; class Magnoliopsida; order Poales; family Poaceae; genus Secale; species Secale cereale. The sequence continues at coordinate 265,036,521 of LR738711.1, read as the reverse complement.
CAGCATGTCTTTGTTTGCAGATTCAGGATTGGCGTGAGGCTGAAATCCAATTGGGTTGTGGAGACCCTCATCAGGTATCTGAAGAAGATCCATGAACTCCTTCCAAGAAGAGGTCATCTTGTGACCATTGGTCATCCATGTCATTGGGCGATCCTCCTTGGTGTGGAAATTGACAGATGCATAGAACTAAGCAATAATATCTGGATCAAAGTCATTCTGGAAGGTCATGATGTGCTCAAGTCCCAACTGCTCGATCAGATCAAGAGCCTCTGCAAAGTATGCCCTGTTGGTGTCCTTCCTCATGTGAGCCACATCCACCCAGTGAGCATCCACATACAGGTTAGTCTTGGTCTTGAGCACCTCATGGTAGATGCGAAACTGCTGCTTTGTCCAGAAAATCTCATCTCCAGGAAAGTGCTCACGGGGTTCTCCATATGGGTTTTGCTTCCTTCGTGACATGAACTCAGTAGCGGGCATCTCCTCCATAGACATTGAGGATTCCTTACGCTTGTTGGCTGCAGTCTTGTACCTGCGCTGGGGATTGGAGCCCTCTGGCACATCACTTGGGGTACGCAGACGCTTGGATCCGGTGTCGCGGACAGGGTTGGTACGACGACCATCGAAACCGGAGCCACCACCTAAAAACACAAACACAAGACCACGACAACACAAACACAAGAAGAATCAATGCCAAAGCCTCAAAAAACACAAGAAACCAGTAGAAAGAGGAATGTGTACATGCTACGAAAATAATATGACACAAGCGGTAGTACTGATGTTCCTAACGCGGAAGTAAAAAATTAGTACCGCAAGGTAAGCGGTAGTACCGCATACGTTGCGGTAGTAAAATTTTACTGCCGCAAGTAGGAGCGGAAGTAAAATTTTAGTGCTGCTTGCGGAGCGGTAGTACCGCGTTGGGGCGCGGTAGTACCGCTCGGCAGACGGTACTAGATTTTTACTTCCGCCCGAGCGGTAGTACCGCTGAGGACAGCGGTAGTACCGCTCAGGTCAGATCAGATCTGGACCAGATCGTGTGGTAGTACCGCGGTTCCCCAGCGGTAGTACCGCACGAAACAGATCTGAGATGAACAGATCTAGATACGGCCATAGAGATCGACTAGCGGTACTACGGCTGATCATAGTATCTTGGTAGCAACATGCATATTCGTATTTCTAGTGCACAAACACTCTCCTACATCCTAAGCAACCATGGATAAGAACACGAAGAACACAAGAACACTAAGCATCTCCCCTATCCCTAAAAACAAAAGCAAGGCAACAAGAAGAGGGGAAAAGGGGAGAAACCTTCATCCATGGTAAGAGGGCGCGGTGGGGAGCGATCCCACCGGTCGGAATGCGAGGAGAGTGGCCGAGGGAGGAGATCCGGCGAGGTCCTCCGGCGGCGTTCTTGAGAGGGAGAGACAGGGACAACGTGGGGGTTAGGAGTGAATGGGTATGGGGGAGTTGGAACTCCCCCTGCCTGCTTATAACCCCCACCTGTTCGAATATGTGCGGTAGTACCGCGGTCATCGCGGTAGTACCGCTTGCGCGGTAGTACCGCTCGCCAAGCGGTAGTACCGCCTTACCAGCGGCAGTAAAAAAATACTGCCGTGCTGGATGTGCGGTAGTACCGTAACTCCTTTGCGGTAGTACCGTAACCGATCACGGTAGTACCGCTCCCCCAAGAGAATGCACGTTTCGACAAGAGGCTTGAAGCACAAAAAGAGAGAAAAACAAACGCGCGCACAAGCAAAACAAGTAACACAACTCCTCAGAAGAGGGCGGTGGCCGAGGCCACCTATGTTTGAGTTTATAGATATGGCACCGCGAAGAATTATCCTTGGGCCCATGATCAATACTCGACTTGAAGCATTTAAACCAACTATGTATGGCAAATGATAAAGACTTGATTAGTTTATGAATAATGGGGGGAGGAACAGTTCATTGAGAGAAAAAATACTCCCCCTATGTCCATGCCTACATCTAGACAAGATAGCTATATTGAGTGTGAGGGGTGTGTGCACAGATTCAAACCACATTGCTCAAATCGATGATATTTAGCTCATGCCTTAACTCGCGAAATCTTGCTTCATCCAAAGGCTTCGTGAAGATATCTACAAGGTTATCATGAGTGTTGGCGTAGTGAAGCTCGATCTCTCCTTGCCTTATGTGATCCCGGATGAAGTGATACCGAATCTCAATATGCTTCGTCTTGAAGTGTAGCATCGGGTTGAGAGAAATCTTGATGGCACTTTCATTGTCACACCAAAGAGGCACTTTGTCACAAGTGACACCGTAATCCTTTAAAGTTTGCCTCATCCATAAGAGTTGAGCACAACAACTGCCAGCAGCCACATATTCTGCTTCGGTGGACGAGAGAGATACACAACTTTGCTTTTTGGAAGACCAACTAACAAGAGAGCAACCAAGAAATTGGCACCCTCCCGAGGTGGACTTCCTATCCACTTTGTCTCCCGCCCAGTCAGAATCAGAGAAACCAACAAGGTTGAAATTTGCTCCTCTTGGGTACCATAAGCCAAAGTTTGGGGTATGAGCCAAATATCGAAAGATTCGCTTGACAGCCACAAAGTGACTCTCCTTAGGTGAGGCTTGAAACCCTGCACAAATTCCTACACTCAACATAATGTCCGGTCTAGATGCACAAAGGTAAAGCAAGGATCCGATCATAGATTGATATACCTTTTGATCCACCGCTTTACCATTGGGATCGATGTCAAGTTGGCATTTGGTTGGCATTGGAGTAGTAGCCGGCTTGACATCACAAAGATTGAACCTCTTGAGCATGTCTTGAGTATACTTGGATTGTTTGATGAAGATGCCTTCTCTTCTTTGTTTGATCTCAAATCCAAGGAAGTACTTCAACTCTCCCATCATGGACATCTCAAAATGTGTGGTCATGAGTGCGGAGAACTCATCATTGAAAGCTTTGTTAGGAGAACCAAAGATAATATCATCAACATATAGTTGGCATAAAAACAACTCCCCTTTGACCTTCTTAGTAAAAAGAGTGGGGTCAATTTTCCCAATTTCAAACCCACGATCTTGTAACAACTCGGTAAGATGCTCATACCATGCACGTGGGGCTTGTTTAAGGCCATAGAGTGCCTTATCGAGTTGATACACGTGATTGGGGAACTTGTGATCCTCGAACCCCGGGGGTTGTTTAACATACACCAACTCATTAATGGGACCATTAAGAAATGCACTTTTCACATCCATTTGTTGCAATTTAAAGTTATGATGGGAAGCATAGGCAAGCAAGAAACGAATGGATTCAAGACGAGCAACGGGGGCAAAGGTTTCACCGTAGTCGATACCCTCGACTTGGGAGTAGCCTTGAGCCACCAGGCGCGCCTTGTTGCGGATGACAATGCCATGAGCATCTTGCTTGTTCTTAAAGATCCATTTGTTTCCAATGACATTATGGTTCTCCTTTGGTCTTGGCACCAGACGCCACACTTTGTTGCGCTCGAAGTTATGGAGTTCTTCATGCATGGCATTGAGCCAATCAGGGTCTTCGAGCGCCTCATAAAATTTCTGAGGTTCAACACAGGAGACAAAAGCTTGATGAGCACAATAGTTTGCTAATTGTCTACGAGTGCTTACCCCCCTTTTTATGCTTCCTAGAATGTTCTCGATGTGATGCTCGTTGGAAGCAAGCCTGGAGGCAACTTTTGCAGCACGACGCTCTAACTGCTCTTCAAGAGTTAACTGAGGAGCACTGAGTTGATCATCTTGAGCATCGTCAGGAGCTAGATCTTGATCTTGAGCTTCCTCTTGATCTTGATCTTGCTCGGGGGACTGAACTTGGCCTTATGCATCATTTGGTGGCTCTCCACCAACTTGAGATTGATCTTGCACTTGGCCTTGTTCAACAGGTTGAGGGCCTTCACTTTGTTCTTCGGAAGCGTGTGGGTCTTGGGTTGGTGATGGTTCCACTTGAGTGGAACATTGTCCTTCTCCTTCGGCCACAAGGGGTTCCTCAATGGGTAGGATATATCCACACCCATTCTTCTTATGGCTTGAGGAGGAATTTCATCACCTGCATCACAAGTACCACTTTGCTCCACTTGGGAGCCGTTATTTTCATCAAACTCTACGTTACTTGTCTCCTCTATGAGTCCAGTGGACTTGTTGAGGACACGGTAAGCATGAGAGTTTGTAGCATAACCAACAAATATGCCCTCATGAGCTCTAGATTCAAATTTAGACAGACGAACACCTTTCTTGAGAATGAAACACTTACACCCGAATACTCGGAAGTACTTGAGATTGGGCTTGTTACCAGTAAGGATCTCATACGGAGTTTTGTTCAAGCCTTTGCGGAGATAGAGACGATTTGATGCATGGCAAGCGGTGTTGATGGCTTCGGCCCAAAAGTTGTATGGAGACTTGAATTCAGCCATCATGGTTCTTGCAGCATCCATTAGAGTTCGGTTCTTTCTCTCCGCTACACCATTTTGTTGAGGGGTATATGGGGCTGCATATTGATGTTTGATTCCCTCATCACCAAGAAACTCTTCCAAGGTGTAGTTCTTGAACTCGGTGCCGTTGTCACTTCTGATCATCAAAATCTTTGCTTCATGTTGTCGTTGAGCTTCATTTGCAAAGTTGATGACGGTTTGTTGGGTCTCACTCTTCTTCTTGAAGAAGTATACCGAGGTGTATCTTGAATAATCATCCACAATCACCAAGCAATACTTCCTACCCCCAAGACTATCAAAAGATGGAGGCCCAAAGAGGTCCATGTGGAGGAGCTCTAGGGGTCTCTTTGAATAGATGATAGTCGTGGGAGGGTGAGCCTTCTCATGTAATTTCCCTTCAATGCACGCCCTGCAAGCACGATCTTTGGCAAAGCTAACATTTGTTAGTCCTCGGACATGGTCCCCCTTGAGAAGACTTTGCAAAGATCTCATATTGACGTGGGCCAAACGGCGATGCCAAAGCCATCCCACATCAACTTTAGCCATTAGGCATGTCGCGACCTTAGTGGGTTGCTTCGAGAAGTTAACCACATAAAGGCCGTTCTCAACATGCCCAACGTAGGCTACTTTAAGAGTCTTGCTCCACAAGAGGGCCACAGTATCAATATCAAAGAATGTAGCAAAGCCCATGAGTGCAAGTTGGCGAACAGAAAGTAAATTGTATGCAAGGGACTCAACAAGCATGACTTTCTCGATCGTGAGATCATGAGAGACAACAACCTTGCCAAGTCCCAATACCTTAGAAGATGAAGCATCACCCCATTCGACGTTGGTGGCCATAGATGAGCCGAGATGCACGTCCACCACCAAGTCTTTGCTTCCGGTCATATGATTTGTGGCTCCGCTATCGAGCAACCATGATCCCCCACCGGAAGCAAACTCCTACAATAGATCAATGCTTGGATTTAGGTACCCATTTGGTAATGGGTCCTTTGAAGTTAGTAACAAGGGTCTTAGGAACCCAAATGGACCATTCAATGTACTCGTAAGAAGAACCAACAAATTTAGCAAACACATGGCCATCACTGGCACGGCATAAAACATATGAAGGATTAAAATCGCCGGCCATGTTTGATGGTATGGTGGAGTTTTTCTTGACACCACCACTTTTCTTCTTGGTTGACGTGCCCTCTCCTTCTTTCACAAAGGATTGTCGGAGAGGGGGTGGTTGCTTGGTCTTGTCATTCTTCTTCTTCTTGGGCTTAGGAACAAACCCAATTCCTTCCTTTGCCACAACTTCCTTTTGATTGCTCAAAAGGGTGTTGAGGTTCTTCTCACCTTGTATGCAAGTCACAAGGCCTTTCTCAAGTTGCTTCTTCAACTCGGCATTCTCTTCAACAAGATGCACATGCTCGCAACATGGGTTAGTAGCATTTGCATTATCAATTAAAACCATGCGAGGAAAGATAGTATTTTCCTTGGTTAGCGAAACTTGGAGTTGATCATGAGACTCCTTGAGAGTAGCATGCATTCCTTTCAAGGCCTTGTGAGCCTTGTCAAGTATGTCAAACTCCTCTTTGAGTTTAGCATGGTCAATCTCAAGTTTTGCCTTCTCGGAGTTAAGGACGCGAGAGACAACTAAAGCATGATCAAGATCTTTCTTTAATTTAGCATGATCATCGTTGTGTGACTCCTCAAGAGCCAAACGAAGACCACGCTCTTCCTCTAGGGCGTTAGAGAGATCCGATATCTCATCGGCATAGTCTCGACTATGTCCTTCCATTTTAGTAATGGTTTCCTCGTGAGCCTCGATCATGTCATTGGCCTCACCGAGTTGTTCCAAGAGAGCAACAAAATGCTTCTTGGGTTTGCCCTTGAGATTTTTTATGAACAAATCAAATTCATTCTCTCCCTCCTTAATACCCTCACCCTCATCAATACAATTAGTCAATGAAGGATTAGAAGAGATAGTAGTATTGATGTTTGGGGTTACCTTGTTGGTGGCCTTGGCCATGAGACACTTGGCGGTGATGTTCTCGTTTGGTGAGTCGAAGAGAGATGAGTGCGGAGTGGTAGCAATTGCAATTGTGGCCATAGTGGTCACCTCATCGTCTTCATCATTATCATCATCCTCCACATATTCTTCTTGAGCCACCAACACTTTCGGAGGAGTCTTCTTGATGAAGTTGTTCTTGTTGGGATAGGACTTTGACTTGTCCTTCCGAATAAGCTTGCCTCCAAAGTCTTCTCTCTTCTCATAAGGGCAATCCACAACGAAGTGACTTACATTTCCACAGTTGAAACATGTCCTTACTCGTTGCTTTCCTTTGTTCCCACTGGAGTTGTTCCTGTTGAAGTTGGATTTTGTGTTCTTCTTGCCCCAGAATTGCCTTGAAGCAAGAGCGATGTGCTCATGATAGGCATATTTGGTGTCCTCGTGGCTACACTCATCATCATCTTCTACTTCCTCCTCTTCCACACAAGCCTTGGCCTTCGGTGCAAGATTAGGCTTCTTTGATCATTGAGCTCATAAGACCGCATTGTCGGCGGTCACATCCAAGATCCTCATGGCAACAAATTCATCCAACACTTCATTTGAGGATAAAGTGTGGAAGTCCGGTCTCTGACGTATGACAGAGGACATGGCCTTATGATAGGGCATCATGGCCTTGAGGAACTTGCGCTTGATCCAATTGTCATCCGTATCCTTGCTGCCATGATCTCGAAGAGAAACCGCAAGGATAGTTAATCTTCGATAAAGTTCACGAGGATCTTCATCTTCGATCATAGCAAACTCATCAGCTTCATCTTGCACCACTTCATAGTTGGAGCGTTGAATACTTGTGCTTCCCTTGTACATCGTGCCAACATGCTCCTAAGCTTCCTTGGCCACAGTGAAGGGTCGAAGGTGTGCAATGTCTTCTGGAGGGATAGAATCTTGAAGAATGCAAAGAGCAGACTCGTTGAACTGATGATCTGCAGTTTCTCTTGGAGTCATGTTGTCGGGATCATACGGATAAAAACCTTGCTCAATGATTCTCCAAAGGTTAGTGGAACAATGATTAATATGACGTTTGAAACGAAACACCCAAGTAGCAAAATCAGTATTTTTGATAAACTTGGGAGGGGGCCCAACGGAATTTAAATGCGGTGTGGGAACGGGTCCTCCATAGTGAGTAGGAGGAGCGGATTGGGCAAATTTCCCACTCCCATTCTTAGTAACCGGGGCTTGTTCACTACTAGCTTCCCTCTTGTCGGGATTAGCCTCCGACACGTTGGTAGCGGGACGAGCCACTTCCAACGGTGTGGTGGATAATTTAAGCCCCTCAAGCAAATCTTTAAACATGACTTTGACCTCGCTCGCAAGTGATTCTTTCAATGTGGTCAAGGCCACATTGAACTCCTCACGAGAGACCGAGGCTCCCCCATCTGACGTAGGCAAGGACGGAGTTCCACCGGAATGATCCTCCGTCTCGACTACGTTGTCACCCATACTCTTTGGACGGTAAAGTCCTTAATAAAGAGACGAGGCTCTGATACCAATTGAAAGGATCGGTATGGTTGACTAGAGGGGGGTGAATAGGCAACTAACAATTTTTAACTTTTCTTAACCACTTTAAATTAAACGACAAAGTAAGTTATCTAGATAATCTACTAAGATGACAACTAAAGGAAAGAAGGACAACAACTACACATGCATGCTATAGAAATTGAACAAGTAAAGCATGCAAAAGTAAAGGTAAGAAATAACCACAAGTGGAACCGGTGGAGACGAGGATGTGTTGCCGAAGTTCCTTCCCTTTGAGGGGAAGTACGTCTCCGTTGGAGCGGTGTGGAGGCACAATGCTCCCCAAGAAGCCACTAGGGCCACCGTATTCTCCTCACACCCTCACACGATGCAAGGTGCCGTGAATCCACTAGTGGTGCCCTTGAAGGCGGCAACCGAACCTTTACAAACAAGGTTGGGGCTATCTCCACAACTTGGAGGCTCCCAACAAAACCACGAAGCTTCACCACAATGGAATATGGCTTCGAGGTGACCTCAACCGTCTAGGGTGCTCAAACACCCAAGAGTAACAAGATCTGCAAGGGATTAGTGGGGAGAATCAAATATCTCTTGGTGGAAGTGTAGATCGATGCCTCCTCAAGCAATCCCGAGCAAATCAACAAGTTTGATTGGCTAGGGAGAGAGATCAGGCGGAAATGGAGCTTTTGGAGCAACAATGGAGTAGTGGGGGAAGAGGTAAGTCTTCTTGGAGAAGAAGACCCCCTATATATAGTGGGAGAGCAAATCCAACCGTTATAAGTGTTTTCAGCCTGCAGAGAGCGGTAGTACCGCACATAAGTTGCGGTACTACCGCTCGCTGAGCGGTACTACCGCTCTGGGAGCGGTACTACCGCTAGGCAGAAAAGTGCGACATGATTGACAACCACGGATGTAATAAATTACATCCGTGGCTACATCCGCAGGGAAAACAGTAGTAGCAAAATGCGGCACGGTACTACCGCTTAGGTTAAGCGGTACTACCGCATTGGATGCGGAAGTAAAAAATTACTTCCGCATCAACTTCTGTACTTAGAATCAGCGCCTGGGCTAGATACACGGTACTGCCGCTCTGGAGACGCGGTACTACCGTCGGAGCGGTACTACCGTGTCGGCAGGCGGTACTACCGTGTGTCAGTGCGGTACTACCGCTTGGTAGAGCGGTACTACCGCTAGCCAGGCTGATGATCTAGTTAAGAAGTCACAGTTTGCATATACGAATAATAACCGGTTGGAACTCCAGAGAAGCAAGGAAAGGTGGTGCGAGAGTAAGATGTGTACGTGTTGATTCCACCCAAACCTTTCCGACGTGGACCCCCTCTTAATAGTACGGCTTTCCTATTACTCAAAGCCACCGACAGGGAGCAAAAAGAAAACACCGTCTTCCATAGAATCCGAGGGGCAAACAATCGTCTTGTGCCTAAGGGAGATATACCTGTAGGAGCTTAGAGCACACGATCAGTCCGCAAATGCATTGTCATCAATCACCAAAACTACTTAGGGAGAAATATGCCCTTACACCATGTACCTGAAGAGCACCTGACCACTGGGTTCCCCTTGCTTCTCGAGGATAGCCTCCAGGAGTGCCAGTTCCACCGAGCACCCATCCTCGCCTACCATGAGCATTGGGTTAATGACACTGAGGTGGAGTACCATGTGGAAGTGATCGTGAAGGCAAACAATCCTCCCACAAGTTGGTTCTTCGAGGGACCCCAGATGGCAACACTACCCCTCGCTGTCGAGGCTGCTGCACTCAAGGCACTAACCCATCTCCGCGAGCTTCTTCCGGAGATGGCAGCCAAGATGACAACCCGCTTCTTGCCTTACCGGAAGGAAGGTGAAGATGAAAGCAGTGCGCAAGCCCCTCCACTGAAGGAAGGACTTCCACTTTGATTCCAGACCTACTTCAGCCTATGTGCCGACAGCTTGGCACAAGATTTGGCCTCGGAATCGATGAAGCTCCGAGAAGAACTTCACAAGACCAAGGCGCTTCTTCGTCGAGCACAAGAGAAGACAGATAGGATCAAGAAGGAAGGCACCTCCCGGACAATCCACTATCGTGTATCGAGGCGGAAGGCCCTCAGGAGATGTATCTTCCAAGGATGAAGAACCACCCCAGTGACGCCGTATGACGGCAAGAGAATATCGCAAGCTTTTCCCTGCACCACCAACAAAACACCACCATATCCAACTCCTCCACTCCCCCACACCCTCAAGTGATAAGGGGGCCCAGACAGATGAAGACAAGGAGGAAGACCCAGAAGAGCCAGAATACACAACCGAGCATTCTGCCGCTTAGGCATTATTCGCAACTCGGATATGCCAGTTCGTGACCTCTACGGTAGGATAGGTCGTGTAACCCCTATGCGAAGTCGAGTCCTTGTATGGTTCATATGAAGCCATCTAGTATTTGATTTTGTTGTGTTTGGATGTACGTCGTATTTTCCCTTCGAGAATATGTAAACGACTACATCACCCATTTGGATTTTAATGAATGTGTTTGGCCCTTTCGGCCCTTGCATGGAATGATTAGTGTCACACCCACCCCCTTACTAGGCGCCCATCTTTATTGCTTTCCCTCTTCCAAATCATGAGACCTTTTACCGCTCCAACAGGATGCCTGTTGTAACTCGTACTGGTACCTCTACCCAGCAGCCTGAAGCCGGAGCATCCGCCCAATCAGAGGCCGGCCAAGACCAAACCCACGACCAAGCTCCACCACCACCTCCTCCGAACATGGACATGGCTCAGCTTCTCCAGGCTTTCCGAGAGGAACGCCAAGCCAACACCGCAGACCTCCAGATGATTGCTCAAGCTGTCATCAACAACCGCCAGCCGGCGGGGAATGGCAATGGACGTTCCACGTTGGCAGAGTTCAAGAAGCATGCACCGCCAACTTTCATCGAGACTGATGAATCCCTGGATGCAGACGACTGGGTTCGCACCATTGATGACTTGCTGGAACTAGTCGGATGCACCGAAGACCGTGAGAAGGAGGCTTATGCTGCCCACTGCCTCGGGGGGACTGCTAGAGCTTGGTGGGATGGATTCAAGGTCATGCATGCTAGGCAAAACATCACTTGGGACAACTTCAAGGCAGAATTCCACAAGGCCCATATTCCTTCCGGAATCATGGCTATCAAAAAGCATGAGTTTCGAGCCCTGAAGCAAGGAAGTGGCACTGTCAAGGAGTACATGCAGAAGTTCCGTGTTCTGTCAAGGTATGCCCTTGAAGATGTCAGCACTGATGCTGCAAAAAGGGAGCGCTTCATGGAAGGCCTAAATCAGACTCTGCAGTACTCACTTGTCGTGTGCGACTGCCCAACCTTCCCTGACCTGGTGAACAAAGCACTCATGCTTGAAGACAAGCGGCGTGCTCTGGAAGACACTCGCAAGCGGAAGATGGTCAGCAAGGGAAGTTCCAGCAACTAGAAGCCTCGCCCGTGGCAGCCAGCCCCGGTCAAGCCAACTTACCAGCAGCCAAGAGCTCCTGCACCTCGCACCAACTATCAGCCTCAGTAGTATGCCAACCCAAGGCCAGCATTCAACCCCAATAACAGTGGTGGCAACAAGATCAATAATCCAAACCAAGTCACTTGCTTTGGATGTGGCTAGTCAGGGCATATTTCTAAGGTGTGCCCCAACAAGAAGCCCGATGCCCCGCGCCCCAATGCGCAGAACCTAGGACAAGGCCGCGGGATGCCACCAAGGAACCAAGCTCCTCGCAACCCGCCTAACCATGGGAAGGGGCGTGTGAATCACGTCACTGCTGAAGAAGCTCGGGAAGACCCGGACGTCATGCTAGGTACGTTCCTTGTCAACTCAGCACCTGCAACTGTCTTGTTTGATTCTGGAGCCACGCATTCATTTGTCACTCAAAGATTTGCATTAAAAAGTGGCATGACCCCTACACCCCTGAATAACCCCATGGTGGTACAAACCCCCGGAGCAGAGATGAGAGCCAAGATAGGCTGTAAGGGAGTCGGTATTATCATTAACGGTGTAGACTTCCTAGCAGACCTTATCATCTTAAGATCGCAAAGGCTTGGATGTGATCTTAGGAATGGATTGGCTCAGCAAGCACCAAGGCTTGTTAGACTGTGCCCATCGGACTGTCACTGTGACCAATGACCAAGGAGTCGAAGTTAAGTTTGCTTCCAACTCCTCTTCTGCTCAAACCGCTCAAGTCAACTGTCTGTCTGAAGTTGGACTGGAGCAAGTATCGGTAGTATGCAAGTATCCCGATGTCTTTCCAGATGAGCTACCGGGAATGCCCCCTGACCGCGACATTGAGTTCATCATCGAGCTCGTGCCCGGGGCAGGACCCATCTATAAGAAGCCTTATAGAATGGGGACGGAAGAATTAGCCGAGTTGAAGAAGCAACTGGAAGAGCAGCTGAGGAAGGGATTTATCCGCCCAAGTGCCTCCCCTTGGGGATCACCTGTTCTGTTTGTGGCAAAAAGGGACGGTACCATCCGCTTATGCATTGACTACCGTTCCTTTAATGAGGTTACAATCAAGAACAAGTATCCACTTCCCAAGATTGAAGATCGGTTTGATCAACTCAGCGGAGCCAAGGTGTTCTCCAAGATCGACCTCAGATCTGGGTACTACCAGCTGAAGATCAGACCCCAAGATATTCCGAAGACGGCATTTGTAACCAGATATGGCCTATACGAGTGCATGGTCATGTCCTTTGGGTTAACCAATGCCCCAGCTTACTTCATGTATCTCATGAATAAAGTCTTCATGGAATATTTGGACAAGTTTGTTGTTGTCTTCATCGATGAAATTCTTGTCTTCTCGAAGACGGAGGAAGAGCACGAGCAACATTTGAGGATGGTCCTAGACAAGCTTCGAGAGCACCAACTATACGCCAAATTCAGCAAGTGTGAGTTTTGGCTGCATAAAGTTGGATTCTTAGGTCATGTCTTGACCGAAGAAGGATTGTCAGTTGATCCCGCAAAGATTGAAGCTATGACCCAATGGCAATCTCCAACGACCGTCAAGGAAGTCAGAAGCTTCCTCGGACTTGCGGGCTATTACCGCAAATTCATGGAAGGATTCTCTAGCATTCCCCGGCCAATGACTCAGCTCCTGAAGAAGGACAAGAAGTTCAAATGGACGCCAAAATGCGAAGAAAGCTACCAAGAGCTCAAGAAGAGATTGACCACCGCCCCAGTTCTGGCAACACCTGATATTCACAAGGAGTTCGTGATATATTGTGATGCCTCTCGAACCAGATTGGGGAGCGTTCTGATGCAAGAAGGACGAGTCATAGCTTACCTCTCAAGGCAGCTACGACCTCATGAAGAGAACTACGCTACTCACGATCTAGAGTTAGCAGCAGTGGTTCATGCCTTAAAGACATGGCGACATTACCTCCTAGGGAAACGGTGTGAGATATACACATATCACAAAAGTCTGAAGTATATTTTCACCCAGAAAGAATTGAACATGAGGCAACGAAGATGGTTGGAACTAATCAAAGATTATGACCTCAGTGCTCAATATCACCTTGGGAAGGCTAATGTGGTAGCCGATGCCTTAAGCAGAAAGGCTTGCTCCCTGAATGCCATAATTCAAAAAAGGCAGCCAGCCCTGTTTGAAGAGCTGGAACGGTTCAAATTGGAATTGGTCACCCCTAGATTTCTAGATCATCTGGAAGTCAAACCAACCCTAATGGACGAAGTCAAGAAGGCACAAGGTGGGCACGCAAGCATTGAAGGCATCAAAAAGAAGATGAAGCTAGGTAAGGCCCCAGGATTCTCCGAGGACGAGCACGGGATAGTTTGGTACAAAGGCCGCATCTGCATACCAAACAAGATGGAACTGAAGAACCTGATCCTGCAAGAAGCCCACGACACTCCGTATTCCATCCACCCTGGAGGAACCAAGATGTATCAAGACTTGAAGGAAAGATTCTGGTGGCACGGGATGAAAAGAGAGATTGCAACCTATGTTGCAAAGTGTGATGTGTGCCAAAGGGTCAAGGCTGAATATCAGCGACCCGCTGGATTGCTCCAACAACTCAAGGTTCCTGAGTGGAAGTGGGATAAAGTCGGAATGGATTTCATCACTGGATTACCAAGGTCGAATAAAGGGCATGACTCCATCTGGGTCATAGTCGGCCATTTGACCAAGGTAGCCCATTTCATTCCTGTCAAGACTACCTATAATGGCAACCAGTTGGCAACTCTCTATATCGATCGAATCATGAGCCTCCATGGTGTTCCAAAGGAGATTGTGCTAGATCGAGGCACCCAGTTTACTTCAAGGTTCTGGAAAAGATTCCAAGAAGCCTTGGGAACCAAGTTGTCTTTCAGCACGGCTTTTCACCCGCAGACCGGAGGTCAGATAGAGCGAGTAAATCAAATTCTCGAAGACATGCTCCGAGCCTGTGTCTTGGCATATGGAGCCAGGTGGGAAGATTGCCTCCCTTTTGCCGAGTTCTCCTATAACAACAGTTATCAGTCGAGCCTTCAGATGGCACCATTTGAGGTGTTGTACGGACGCAAGTGTCGCACACCCCTCAACTGGTCAGAGACTGGAGAAGGGCTAGTCTTTGGACCAGATATTCTCCGCGAAGCAGAAGAGCAAGTCCAACTAGTCAGAGAATGTTTGAAGGACGCCAAATCAAGGCAGAAGAGCTATGCTGACACTCGTCGCCGAGACATGAGTTTCCGTGTTGGAGACCATGTGTACCTGCGAGTAACTCCTCTGAAGGGAACCAAGCGTTTCCACGTTAAGGGGAAACTTGCACCAAGATTTATTGGCCCCTTCAAGATCACCGACCGACGAGGAGAAGTGGCTTACCAGTTGGAACTACCACCTGAGCTATCCGATGTGCACAACGTATTCCACGTGTCACAACTCCGGAAGTGTCTCCAAGTTCTGAACAAGCCTGATCTCTACAAGGATGTTGATCACCAAGCTATTGATCTTCAGCCTGATTTGACCTACCGCGAGAAGCCCATTCGCATTCTGGATGAAGCAGAACGACGGACGCGAAGCCGCACCATCAAGTACTTCAAGGTCCAGTGGAGCAACCATACGGAAGCAGAAGCAGCCTGGGAACGTGAAGACTATCTTAGATCCGAGTATCCCGATCTCTTTTAAGACCTAGTTTAGGAATCTCGGGGACGAGATTCTTGTAAGGGGGGTAGGTCTGTCACACCTTGCATTTTGTAACATGTCTTTTGCATCAGTAAAGCATGAAAATTTGGACCAGCAATTTTTTTTGGCATCATTTGGCTTTTATTTGGAATTAAGTTTCTCTCTCTGTGTTTTTCAAGTGCTCTTTAAAGTCAACTACTCCCTCTTATAGATTTCATCTCCTTGTTGGGAAACGTAGTATTTTAAAATTTTCCTACGATCACGCAAGATCTATCTACCAGATGCATAGCAACGAGAGGGGAGAGTGTGTCTACGTACCCTCATAGACCGAAAGCGGAAGCATTAGAACAATGCGGTTGATGTAGTCGTACGTCTTCACGGCCCGACCGATCAAGCACCGAAACTACGGCACCTCCGAGTTCTAGCACACGTTCAGCTCGATGACGTCCCTCGAACTCCGATCCAGCCGAGTGTCGAGGGAGAGTTCCGTCAGCACGACGGCGTGGTGACGATCTTGATGTTCTACCGTCGCAGGGCTTCGCCTAAGCACCGCTACAATATTATCGAGGAGAACTATGGTGGAGGGGGGCACCGTACACGGCTAAGAGATCAAGAGATTAATTGTTGTGTCTAGAGGTGCCCCCTTGCCCCCGTATATAAAGGAGAGAGGGAGAGGCCGGCCCTAGAGGGGGCGCGCCAAGTGTGGGGAGTCCTACTAGGACTCCCAAGTCCTAGTAGGATTCCCCTTTCCTTTCCGGAGTAGGAGAGAAGGAAAGAGGGGGAGAGGGAGAAGGAAAAGGGGGCTGCACCCCTTGTTCAATTCGGACCAGAAGGGGGGCGCGCGCCTCCTTCCTTTTGGCTTCTCTCTTCTATTCCCGTAACTCCCCGGTACTCCAAAAATACCCGAATCACTCAGAACCTTTCCGATGTCCGAATATAGTCATCCAATATATCGATTTTTATGTCTTGATCATTTCGAGACTCCTCGTCATGTCCCCGATCTCATCCGGGACTCCGAACTCCTTCGGTACATCAAAACTCATAAACTCATAATAAAACTGTCATCGAAACCTTAAGCGTGCGGACCCTACGGGTTCGAGAACTATGTAGACATGACCGAGACACGTCTCCAGTCAATAACCAATAGCGGAACCTGGATGCTCATATTGGCTCCCACATATTCTACAAATATCTTTATCGGTCAAACCGCATAACAACATACGTTGTTCCCTTTGTCATCGGTATGTTACTTGCCCGAGATTCGATCGTCGGTATCTCAATACCTAGTCGAATCTCGTTACCGGCAAGTCTCTTTACTCGTTTCGTAATACATCATCCCGCAACTAACTCATTAGCTGCAATGCTTGCAAGGCTTATAGTGATGTGCATTACCGAGTGGGCCCAGAGATACCTCTCCGACAATCGGAGTGACGAATCCTAATCTCGAAATACGCCAACCCAACAAGTACCTTCGGAGACACCTGTAGAGTACCTTTATAATCACCCAGCTACGTTGTGACGTTTGGTAGCACACAAAGTGTTCCTCCGGTATTCGGGAGTTGCATAATCTCATAGTCATAGGAACATGTATAAGTCATGAAGAAAGCAATAGCAGTAAAACTTAAACGATCATAGTGCTAAGCTAACGGATGGGTCTTGTCCATCACATCATTCTCCTAATGATGTGATCCCGTTGATCAAATGACAACTCATGTTTATGGCTAGGAAACATAACCATCTTTGATCAATGAGCTAGTCTAGTAGAGGCATACTAGGGACACTCTGTTTTGTCTATGTATTCACACATGTACTAAGTTTCCGGTTAATACAATTCTAGCATGAATAATAAACATTTATCATGATATAAGGAAATAAATAATAACTTTATTATTGCCTCTAGGGAATATTTACTTCTCTCCTTACCCCAAAACTTCTGCCCAATGATCATACCAAGTGTATATAGCAGTATAGTATTTTCTTATAAAATTAATTTGGCCAAAATGTATTTTCAAAAATTAGTTTTCCAAAAAACCCCTGAATTGAGGTTTGCACTGCAAGTGCTTGATTTAGGGTGAGAAAAATATTTCAAAGGTTATATTTGAAACCTAGTAGATATAGGACTCCCATAAACCACAAAATTATAATTTTAAAAGTTATTTTCCTATTTTATTTAAAGGCTTTTTTCTTAAGGCCATAAATGGTCTTTAATAGGGAAAAATTATTTAACTATTTCAAAAATATTTGCCAAAATTCAGGGAGACTCATAGGACATATATTGTCCATATATAAGAGTTTCAACACTTGGTCATGCTCAAAATATTGGGCAAATCCCTCAGAAACCCTTTCTGCAGATTTCAAGCTGTTGAAATATTTACAAAGGAAATATTCTCTAAAAATTCCAGGGAAATTCTATCATGTCATATATGACATATTTGATGATCTTGCCAAGCCCCTTGCCTTGGGAAGCAAGAAAATATCATCAAAACCCCTCAAAACCATTCTGTCCATATTTGAAGTTTGAGCAACTTTACATTGCCAAACTTGTCCAAATGCTCTCAAACTTGGTACACATGCTAGAATGGTCTAATAAGGCATCTAGACCAAATGGCACAAGCTTTGGAGAAGGGTAACCTGACCAGAGTACCCCAAAATCATTTCTGTTCAAATTCAAATTTGAACAACTTTACATTACCAACTTTTTACTTGGGGCTTCAAACTTTGTGGGCATGATCACAACCCCAAATGATGACACTACACCAAGTGGTGAATCAAGGGGGGATGATTAGCTTGACTCAAACATGGTGAAACCATTTCTGTTGATTTCAAGGGTTCACCAAAGTTACATTGGCAAGTTTCTTCAAATAAGCTCAAACTTGGTGAAACACCCTATTTCCATATGCCATTTAATCCTGTTAAGTTTCATGGCTAGTGGAGATCATTTGATTGCTCAAAACCACATCAAACACCTTCTGGTAATTTTCCAAAGTTACCATTTTCACCTCTTCCCTTGTTCTCCTTGAGCCCAACTTTTTACCACAGCTTCCCCAGGATCCCTTGCGCCTCCAGTAACTTCCCCATGGACAGAGCTCAATAATTGAGGGGTGAAAACCCTATTTTACTCTGCTGGACAGCCCAATTTTCACTCTCCCTCAACCTCCCTCCTCTTCCATTGGGTAACCAGGGCATCCAAGGCCACATCACACTTGTTTACTCCTCACCTGACCCCCCAGACAAGGTGGCCGCGTCCAGCAAGCCAAAGGCATGCCCTGGCATGCAATAGGCGTGCTCCAGAGCGCGCTACAATGCACCCCCACACTGTAGCCTCCTCCAATCAGCAGCCCCCGACCACCTCGAGCCTCCCCCTCGCGCCAGTCGATGCGCCTCGACGTCCGCAACGCGCCCCGGCGCTGTCCCCCTCCTCCTTCTCCCTCCTGTGGCTGCCCTCGCATGCGCGCCGGCCGCTCGCAAGCCCCAAACTCTGACTTCACACGCGCAGGCACTCTGGAAGCTTCCCCGCTCCTCCTCTTTCCTCCAGTAGGCGTAGAACTCGTCCACGATTAACCCCGACTCGTTCGCGTGAGCCTGCACGGCCTCTGGCCTCGCCCATGACCTCGCCGGCGCACGAGTCCACGGTGGACCGGAGCCCGGCTATATAAGCATGCCCCGGGCCTCTCCAGGGGCATCCATCTCCTCTCCGCACCCCCTAGAACACGCCAGCACCACCCGCTCCTCTCCAGACAGGCTCGAGCTCGAGATCGAGCTCGAGCTCCGCCGCGGCGGCTCATCGTCGTCCGGTCGGTACAGGCCCTCCCCGCCGCTCCTCTCGCTCGATCTAGCACCACAAAGCCCCACTGATCACTTTCCCCTCGTTTCCCCTCTCTGCAGCTGCCGGAAACGGCCGGAACCACCACCACCCGAAGCTCCTCCGCCGCGTGACCTTGCCGCCGGCGAACCAGGCCACCCCGGCGACCAACTCCACCTCCACCAGAACGGTGACTCGACGCTGAGTCTAGCCGTGCCCTCGCCTACCCTCACCGTGCCCCGAATCGCCGCCAGTGAGCTCGCCAGCCCTCTGCCGGAGGGTTAGGGATGACAGGCGGGCCCCGCCTGTCAGCCTCCCCTCGCCCTCGCCTCTCTCTCCTCTCTCTAACGCCGGGCCCCGCCCGTCAGGTTTGAAACCTGGCACGCGCGTTGGCGCCCGTGCGGTGGGCTGATTCCCCCTGGGCCTGCTCCTCTGTGGCCGTTCTAGCCCAGTTGCACGTGAACCTTTTCCTTTTTCTTTTCTGTGGGATTTTCAAATAATTCCACAGGATTAAATATTTATCCAAATAAATTAATTCCAGTTCCTAAAAACTTGTAAAAATCCAACCTATTTAATGATGTCACTTTCACCCATATCCATGGACCTTTTCTGTTCTGTTCAAATTTAAATCTATATTTGAACATTAAAAACCCTGTTAAAAAATTCATGTACCCCATTCTGTCACTCCAAATCTCAAACTAAGAATTTTTGCCATCTTAGTTTTCCCTCTAGTATTTGATAAAAATAAGTTGACATTTTTCTGAGCACTTTGGGTTTTCTGTTTTTATTATGGTCTTATTTTCCCGTTGTTTGTTGGTTAGATACCGTATTTGACGAGGTTGCTGAAGAAGAAGGAGGGGAAGGATTTGAAGACCTTGAAGACCAAGCCAATCCAGGCAAGCAGCCATTTGACCATGCCTATGAAACCCCTTTTTATGCATGTCATATAGCAGCATATCGTTATTGCAACGGAAATCATGATGAGATGGAAACCACTTGTTGGTTTGCCACCTTACTTCCTTGTTGATACTTGCATTTGGGCATGACCCTACATTCTTATGAGAGTTATGCCGGTGGAAGTAGATAGGTTGCTATAGTAGTGGCTATGGTAGTAGAACTGGATATGCATGATAATGAAAGCATAGTTCATTTGAGGAACTCTTTCAAAAGACCCCATCGGGTGTCACTTATGCCCGAGGGAGATGATGAGATGGGTAACCACTTGATGACGAAGTGGTGTACCAAGACAAGTGTGTGTGATGTTTTTCAAACGGATTGGTTTAAGTTGCGACCGTTATTCCAACTTTACATGCGCAACCACTCTACCCTTATATGGGAAAGGGCATTATTGATTACCTAGGTCGATACTAGCATGGTGCCCGCATTACTAGTGACGGGGGTGACATGAGGTCACTCTCGGGACGGGGTCGTGCTTGGATAGGCGGCCATGACTGTTTTCACAGGGCACCGAACACACCGTTGGTACCCCGTGCCCGTGGTATGTGAAATGGGAGCAAGGCTCCAAAAATCTTAAGATATGAAATGTGGGGCACGGGGGTTACTACCAATCGAGTGGACTCCATATTAGCGTCGCCTAGGGAAAGATAGGGATCGGGTGCTTACCCCGGGTACTTGAGGTACCGCGGGTTGTGGATGACACGGAAAGTTCCCCGGATCTAGTGGGTAAAGTGTGCAACCTCTACAGAGTGTAAAACTATTCGAATAGCCGTGTCCACGGTCAAGGACAGTTGGGTAACCGCTCTTGGGCTACGTCCAATGTTTGCGAAACCCTGTGTGTGTGTGTGTGAAAACTCCGTTTGATTTAAGTCAAAAGGACTTGACAAGATGAGGAGGTCATAGCTTGGCTATGTTGATATCTGTAACCTATAATTCTTATGATGCATGCCTCAGATAGCTCATGTCATCGCACTCTCAAATTTTTGCTTTCTGCAAATATATCCTATCTAGTGCTATTTCATATCTTGTCATACTTGTTCCAAAAACATGGGTTGCTTGCGAGTACATTCAAAGTACTCATTGGCTTGCCACTGGTTATTTAATTGGTCAGGCATGAAGGAACAGGAATTTGAAGAAGAATTTTATGAAGACGAACATGCGAACTAGGACGCTTTCGCAGTCAGAATGCCTGTAGGGTTAAGGCAGATGGTACGGGTTCTACTTATCTACGAAGACTTCCGCTATTCAAGTTTATTTGCTATTTGGCCCTTGAGGCTTTATCTATGTAAGACTTGGCCATAATGGTCATAATTTATGTAAGACGGTATATATGGATGTAAGACTCTTGTTATTCAGCTTCCGTGTGTTCAGTGAGCATTGATATCTGGGATCACTGTACACGTGCATTCGGTGATCTCGACTCTTGAGTCGGGGTCCCCACATCGGCGGCGTGAAGAACAGCGAGGGGCGCCACCTGTGGTGGGGCGTCCCCGGCTGCACGCTCGAGGGCGTGCTGACGTACCTCGACGACGGCAACGACCCGCCGTTGGCGTACCCGGCGAGGATGGCCGCCCCGGCGCAGCACCGACGCGTCGGGCCATGGGCGCCACGGAGGTTCGGGTCCTCCTCCTCTTCTTCCTCCTCGCGATCTTCATCGCACTCCTCCGGCACTCCGGCCCTGCTCGGCGTCAAGGCCGAGCCCGCAGCGGAGACGCCGTTCGGCCGGCGCACTCGCAGAGCTGACATCGTCATCAACGAGGGCGGCCGGCGCGCCTCCTCGTCGGCTCCTCCTTCGCGCTTCGTCAAGCCAAAGACGGAGCCGGGGCTCGCGCCGGTGAAGACGGAGCCGGGGCTGGCGCCGGTTAAGAAGGAGCCGGCCGCGCCGGTGAAGACGGAGCTCGACGACGACGACGCGTCCCTGGAATGGGCGCGTAGGGACTCCATAACGATGGAGAAGGAGCGGCGGGAGAAGGAGAAGGAGCGCCAGTGCGCCGTCCTGCGCCGCTTCGCGGAGCGCCGACGCGGCCGCAACGAAAGCGGAGTCGTCGTCATCTACGACAGCGCTCCTTCTCCTTCTCCCGCCGCCACCAGTCCGCCATGGCGACGCTAGGCAGGGGTCCAACAGGGGCGCCCGCGTCAAGGAGGAGAAGGCCGACGATGACTATGGCGGCGACTGCGGCGACGACTTCAGCCAGTTTTTTTAGATTAGTTTAATGAAAATCCGCGAACTTTGCCGAAATTTATCGTGTTTGGTCGAAATTTAACGTGTTTTTAGACGAACTTCGTCGAACTGTGCTATACATTTTCTTAAACGCGCCTGCGGGCGGCCTTGGAGCTGACGGCTGGAGACCAACTCGCCCTCACGCTCAATTTTACGCCAACTCACCCCCAAGCGACGCTTTTAGGCGCTCCCTCTCATGCCAACGGCTGCAGATGCTCTTAGGCTGGTCACAATGGGATGGAACTTAGGAGTAACATCACATATTTCAATACAACGTTGCTTATGTGGCATATATTTAATGAAAAGTGAGGTGCTTGTGGTAACTAGCTAAGTTACCGGAACATCACACACTTCAAGAATCAATGAGTCTATAAGCTAATAAATGCATCGTTGCATGACACTACCTACATGTTCCTACCCACTGTGGAGATAGTAACATAGTCTAGATAAGTGTGTATGTTACTACCTTATGTTCCTACCCACTGTGACGAGCCTTACAGCCCGCACCCGCTCCTCTAGCCGGCGCGTGCGACCGTGTGCGAATCACGCCGGGTACGCGCCCCGACAAAACCAGCTCCCTCCCGACCTGGCCTGGCCCCAACACCAGCACAGCATAATTACCTCCCCCTCTACCCCACGAGTGTATCCCGGAATCTCCGATTAAACTCCACGAGACGAAACCAAACCGTGACACCGTCCGGACGACAGCCCAGCCCCCAATCCCCCTTTTCGGCCGGCCACGACCTCTTCCTCCACAAAATTCTCCCCGGAATTTCGCCGAATCCCCGGTAGCCGGCCGCCGATCGGTCGATTTGCGGGGGCGGGATGAGCTTCCAGGACCTGGAGGCCGGGAACGGCGTCCGCGGGACGCCGCGGAGGAACGGGCGGGCGGCGGGGGCCGGCGCCGGTTCGTCACAGGCCGTCGCGTCGGGCGTCTTCCAGATCAACACGGCGGTCGCCACCTTCCAGCGCCTCGTCAACACGCTCGGCACGCCCAAGGACACGCCCGACCTCCGCGACAGGATGTGAGTCGCCGTTTTACCCTACCTAGCCCCTCCCCTCGTTTCCAGGATCGTTTTGGTTCGACCGAGGGATGAATTCGGCAATCCCGTGTTGGGCGCTGTGACGATTTCGGAAGCGTGCGCGGGATTGGAGGAGAATTCCGCGGCTCGATTTCTGATCCCGATTTAGGTTATGTTTGTTTGGTGGTTGCGTGCGAACAATCACTATTTTTTATGTCAGAGATTGCCTAGGGCTTATTGCAACCCATTTTTTTGCCTACTGCGCAGGGCATCAAATTGCCCATCCCTTTGCTGAACCTTCGCGCATAGGTTAATCGGGCGAGTCACCGAGTGAGGCCGTATGTGCTACATGAATTGACCCATCATCAGTGACACCAAATGAAATGTTTTAGCGCTCTTTCTTCTGAAATTGATGTGGTTTGTATCATTTATAACTTGGTCATGCTGTGTCACAGCCCTTAATATGTTAACTTTTACTAAACGTTCGATTAACCTTCTTTTGGTAGCATTTACTTTCTTGTTCAAACTGCTACGATAGGCCGTGTAACTATCAGTTCTGTTGCTTGCAGACACAAGACACGAGCACACATAACACAACTGGTGAAGGATACATCGGAGAAGCTTAAGCAAGCTAGTGAGGCGGATCATCGTCTTGAAGCCACCGTATGTGTCTATCCCTTTGACCTACTTACATATTTCTGTTTGATATTTCCTTTATTGTTAGAAAACTTAGAAGCATTTATGTACTGTTTTCCCTCCTTTTGTCCGAGCATGGAAATGAGTGATACCATGTACTCCCTCCGTTCCTAAATATTTGTCTTTCTAGATATTTCAACAAGTGACTACATACGAAGCAAAATGAGTGAATCTACACTCTAAAATATGTCTACATACATTCGTATATTGTAACCATTTCAAATGTCTAGAAAGACAAATATTTAGGAACGGAGGGAGTAGATTTTACATCTTTTCTTAGTCATATACTTCAGCTTGGATGTTATGTTTTGTTCATTAATAATAGAAACTTAAATAAATGAATAAGTATTTTTCTAGCCGATTCTTACTATCTGTTCTGTTGTAATGTTGCCCTTTAACAGAACCTGGAACTGTAATTTATTTTGCTGTTTGCACTTTGCAAGTACATAAGAAAGCAATTGTGCTTTTGGAGTTTAGTTATGGTAATTAACCTGTCCAATTCATGCATTTTGACAGGAATCCTCAAATACAATTTGGTATTCAAATATGAGTTGTCTTGTACTGACATGCTAAGAAATTAGGCTCCTTTGGCAGATAACTAATAATGTTTTCCTTAATTCTTGACATTTGTGGTGATGATTGTTTTTAGCATGGTGGCATACTCTCCATGACAAAATTTGCTAGTAATTCCTGGAATCATGAATATGAAGATCAAACGTGGTAGCCAAATTTCTTATATATGGTGTTCCACTTGATATTTGTTTTCCATCTTTGCATCTTCATTCCTCCGTGGCTTTATTATTTTGGATGTATTTGCTCTTTCATATGCGTTTCTGGTTAATTTTCTACACAAGTGATTCTGACCATGCTTTAAACTACAGCCTACCAAAAAGATTGCTGATGCGAAGCTAGCAAAGGATTTCCAAGCAGTCCTAAAGGAGTTTCAGAAAGCTCAACGATTAGCAGTAGAGAGAGAAGCTGCATATGCTCCTTTTATTACTCAAGCAGGTCTACCACAGAGGTAATATTCTACTCAGATGCTGTACCTTTTAGCTGTATGCATTATCTTGTTTCTTTTTTCGCTTTCAAACAATGGGAGACTTATAGTTATCGACACACTGTATACTCTCTTCTAGGTAGTATGTTAACCTCATATGCTAAAATAGTCTGTTCAATTCCAGTTTATGTGTCTTTTTTTTTTGTTAGATTGTCTCCCTTTGCTAATAAGACAGCCTAACAAAAATAATAATGCCCATTACAATCAGAGATTTTGGAAAGTGAACGCAATTGATGCCCCTTTAGGAGTTTACGGTTTGTTGTCCAACTACTGTGACGTGACATTCCTTACATTTCAATATTTTTATCATTTAGCTCTCTTCATTGCTTGTATGCCTCAGCAGAGGACTGCAAATTGTATTAAAAATTATGCAACAGTAGAGGACTATACATTCATGGGGTGAACGGTGAACCTAAAGTTTGTTCTGGCGCATTTATAGGGTGAACATGCATTCTTGATCTTATTTGCCATGCTTTTCCATTGACATGCCGATATACTGTAGCATAGGAATTGCTTTGTAGTGATGTGTCTTTCCATATCAGTTCTCTTAGCTTCACATAATAAACAACCATCTAGCAGTCTTTGTCTGGTTACAACAAAGTTTCTCATCATCATATTTTTGTATGTTTGGCCTTCTGTACTTCTTGAGTAATTTATAACCATTCTTAAATAGTATACATGAATTCTTTTACTATGTTTCAGTTACTCCTAATTAAAATCTGTAACTGCCCACCTGAGAATCTATGCGTGCTGCTGCGTGTAGTGTGATAGCCTACTCTCAGCTTTTCAATTTTTGTTTTCTCTCCAGATAGAGACACCCATGTATGAATGTTTCTGTTGGAGATTGTTTTCTCTTACTAAAAATGTTACTCAAGTTCTGGAGATTGTTTTCTCTTAGTAAAAATGTTACTCGAGTTCTTTCTGTAATTGTTGCCACCAAATGTCTGATCTAGGATTTATAATTCGTTGCAGCTATAACTCATCCGAGATGAATAACGGTGCTGATAAGTTGGCTGAGCAGCGCACTCAGCTTCTAGAATCAAGAAGGTGAGTTGATAATATTATATTATTCAGATATGATGTGTTTCATCAATCTAATTATCTTGTATCCGTCTGGGCTTCGTATTCTTATTGTAAACTTGGGAGACATATCTCGGTACTTTATGCACAGGAAATGTTTTTTTTATTGTCAAGAACTTGAACCTTTGTGTGTTTATAAGTTACTCTTAATCTTAATGATTTAATGTCTTGAGTAAGGCACTAACTTTAAGCTTTTTATTGTACCATAGACAAGAGTTAGTCTTCTTGGATAATGAGATTGTGTTCAACGAGGCCATCATCGAGGAAAGGGACCAGGGAATACAGGAGATTCAACACCAAATCACTGAAGTAAATGAGATCTTCAAAGATCTTGCTGTGCTAGTCCATGATCAAGGAGCAATGATCGGTCTGTGATACCTTTTTTCAGCTGACAGATGAATTCCATATGTTAAAGGGCAATACTGTTTACTTTCCCACCATTATCTGATTGTATTATTTCTCCTTGTACTGCAGATGACATTGACAATCATATCGACAATTCTATTGCTGCGACTGCACAAGCAAAAGGCCAGCTTTCAAAAGCTGCTAAAACCCAGAAGTCGAACTCTTCTCTGGTATATTCAGTAATCCACACTTGGTTTTAACATTCTCCATATCTCTTAACTGTGCCCCCCCCTGATTTCCCTTTTGCAGATATGCCTGTTGATGGTTATTTTCGGGGTGGTGCTGCTCATAGTGATAATAGTCCTTGCAGCCTAGCAATTTGGATGGCACATTGTGCTCCAAAAATCTGCTCATGCTTAGCGCTCAAATTCCTTCATAATTTTATTTTGCTGTGCAGTCAGTCAGGAATATATCCAGGTCTCCTCCTGGAGGTTGTGCTATGGTGGTGTATGTGATGATGGTGTGTGTGTCTGGAATGCATGGTTTACATAAGTAATCGAGTATACTCGCTTCGTTTGACTCTAGTGCTGTGTTTCTTGTGTGCTCGCCTTGTTAATATGTGTGATGTAGTGTCAAAATGCGTCTTACATTATGGGACGGAGGAAGTAGTATATCTCAGAGCGAGTGGTGTGAGAACGCGAAGGTTAAGAGCAACTTCAACGGGTCGATCCAAATAGATGGTGATTTTGTCTTTTTTTGTCTGCTTGGTCGGTCGCCTGTCCGGTGTCCGCCCTGTTTTAGATTTGGATTGGCAGTGTGTCCAATGAGGTGACCCATTTCATGTTTGCATGCAATCTTTACCTCTTTACCTATATATATAATAATAAAGGACGGAGACTTTTATAGTTCTTCATTCGTCATCTGTTTATATCCATTGATTTTATCTTAACCATAAGATTTGCCGGCTGAGATTTAAAAACAAGTCTACATACATGTAATAAGGCAAGCAAACAAACAAACGGTGCAAAATAAGTCTGTACGTCCGATTCGATTAAGAACGATTCGATTAAGAAAAACAAAAAACAAATGATGCACGTCTCGCTTAATGTCGATTAAGAAAAACAAAAAACAAATGATGCACGTCTCGCTTAACGATGAGAAAAAGAAAACAATCCTATATATCAGATCAACTTCCTAGCCTCGATGTACATCCCAAAACCTGCATCAATCCCTTCCTCCTTTTTTCTGACCTTGCAGCCGCCGTCCCCTCTGCCCTTCACCTGACATCCACGTCCGGCAAATTTGACAATTTTGACCTGTTGGCGTAATCAAATCACGGAATGAACTGCCCGTGAAACTATTTCACAACCATGATCTTTTTGTGTAGCGCCTGCCACGACGGCGCTGCACCCTATTGTGCAGCGTCTGGCTCAGGGGCGTTGCACGCCTGTCCATCGTGGCAGCCCCCGGGCCCGCACCCGGCCGTGCAGCGCCTACGAGCTAGGCGCCACATAATATAATGTGCAGCGCCTCTGAGCCAGGCGCTGCACTATGACTTATCCAGTAGCCGCGCGAAGGCCCAATCCCCACCCATTGCAGTTACAGAAGAGAGAAGAGAGGAGGCTGTGGCGGCTGCTAGATCCCATCCTCTCCCTCTCTCAATCTCATCCCCAAAAAACTTCAGATCTGAGGGTTTTGTCCGTCGAGTTCTTCACCCTTCCATCCTACAAGGTACACTCCTCCGATCCCCTTCTTTCTATCCATACTTTTTTTTGAAGATTTGTGTAATCCTTTTTTGATTAGATTAGATTCTTGCATATGTGGAATTTATGATTTGTAGATGATTTATAAGATATATGTAACCTTAGTTTAGTTAGTATGTATTGAAAAAAATTTCTTCTATGTTGGAAACCTACATTATGTTATATTTTATTAGATGTTATTTTAGATGAGTTAGATGAATTGAATATTAGTTATATGGAAAAGATATTTGTATTGAAGTAGGCTTAGTTTAGTTATTTTGTATTCATAGGATGATGTTATTTATATGGTTTGAGAAGAAATCATTTTTTCAAATTTTGCATCTAGTAGCCGTAGTTTTGTTTTTGTGTATTCAAAAGTTAATCGTGTTGACAAGAAAGATTTTTTTTTCAAATGGTTAGGATGGATTGGCTTCTCGATGATCACTGGGACAAACAACACCGGTCTTACGCTATGTCGGTGGATCAGCGGGTAATAATGAAAGTTGCCGGTGTTAATTATTTCGTTATTTTTCAAACACATACCCCTAGATTTAATGATTTGTTTGTTTTGCTTGTAGGAGCTTGCACCTCTGAAGCTTCGGGCTCACAGAGTCAACCTTGGGTGGATGCGCTATGATGAGCGCTACACACCGTATGTTAGGGAGACAGGACTTCTCCCTTTCATTCAGTTGGTCAGTTGGTCGACGCCACCCAACAATGCTCCGGCACTCACCGCGCTCATTGATCACTGGAGGCCGGAGACACACAGTTTCCATCTGCGGACCGGGGAGATGACCGTGACGCTTCAGGATATAGCAATGATCACCGGTCTTCCTGTCGATGGCAATCCTTTATGTATGAGCACTGATTCAGATGGGTGGCGCGAGCAGATGCATGCCCTTATCGGTATGGTTCCTCCGGAGCCTCAGGAACCAGAAGTTGAAGGCAAGAAGAAGGAAAGAGTCGTAGCCGGTGCCCCTTACACCTGGATTACTACGCACTTTGGTACTTGCCCTTTGGAGGCTGATGAGGACACGGTGAAGACACATGCTCCTGTCTACATGTGGTATGTGATATCCAGGACTATGTTTGCTGATGGCACAGGAAAGAATGCTCCATGGATGTGGCTGAAGGCGTTGACCGTCTTCGATAGCAAATGGAGTTGGGGTTCGGCGACACTGGCTTACTTGTATAGACAAGTATGAAGTTGTTTATATTTCACTTCATTGCTACACGATGAATGCGATCTTGCTGTTAATTCAATCATGTTCCTTTTTATGTGCAGTTGGACGAAGCCAGTTGTAGGCTATCTGGAGGTATCAGTGGTTGTTTGCTCACACTTTCCATATGGAGCTGGGAGCGTTTGCCGGTTGGACGATCGAAGACCGTGAAGTACGAGCCTTGGGACGAGAAAAACGACCCACTACGGCTCCCCACTTGGGCTTACAAGTGGGATGTGTTAAATGAGATGACGGATGATCCATCGATCATGTACAAGCTCTACAGGAGCGAGATGGACGCGATCACGGCTGAGCAGGTGATTCGATATTGCATAAGTTATTATCATGCTTATATCGTAACTCGATATCAATTTTGCATTTTATCCCCTTTTGCAGGTTGAATGGGAACCGTATGGAAGTGCAGAGAGTTTTGGGAACCCTATGGAGTTCGCGCTGAATCCGATGTGCACTAGGGATAGGGAACTCTGGCATATGCGGTGTCCACTCATATGCAACTGGGCGGTCGAGGTTCACCTGCCACATCGGGTGTACCGCCAGTTTGGTTTGTTCCAGACACACCCGCCGGAGTGGGAGGACACGGACCAAATGCTACACACGTAAGATATAATTAACCTTGAGCACCTAGCTGCTTCTCGGGCTCATCGATGGTTCTAATATTATGTTTCTAACTTACAGGTTGGATAGGAAAAAGCAGCATAAGATCAAGGACTGGGCCAAGCATCACAGGAAGTATGTTGTGCAGTGGCAATTTAGTTTTGATCAAGCTAGGCGCAACAAAGGATCCCCGCTTCGTGAGCACTGCCCGATCGCGTTCAACAACTATCTCACATGGTTCCTTGCAAGAACCCGTGTGGAGGTATGCAAGCCGGCGTATGCTGAGGAGTTTTTGGAAGATCCCACCATATTTGATGATATAGCCCAGCACGAGTACAACGCATTAGTCCGGAAAGGCAACTCAGTGATCCCTGCAGGCCCAATGATGAACTTTGTGGTATTTGCCCTTTATTATTTTGGGACAATTACATTTGAGCCCCTAGTTGTGTCACACCCATGTGTTTTGCCCCTAAATTCGAAAAACCCTCATTTCTGTCCAAGCTCGTTTGCTCCTCTTATGCTTTTGCCCTTTGACCATTTGACCGCAACTTTGAAAACTTCATAACGAATTCATACTAAGTCAGAAAAATACAAATAAGATATCAAAATGTTCGAAATAACATCATCCATAAGTGCATGTCATTTGCATTCATGACAACAGTGCTAAAAATTCTATACCTCAGTTTGAAATCATATGATTTTTTGGGATTTTCAACACTTTTGTCATGAATGCAAATGATGTGCACATATAGGTGATGTTTTTCCGAACATTTTGATATCTTATATGCATTTTTCCGAGTTAGTATGAATTTGTTATGATGTTTTCAAAGTTACGGTCAAATGGTCAAAGGGAAAAAGCATAAGAAGAGCAAACGAACTTGGACAGAAACGAGGGTTTTTTGAATTTAGGGGCAAAACACACGGGTGTGACACAACTAGGGGCTCAAATGTAATTGTCCATATTCTTTTCCATTCGCACTATTTACATCTTCGCTTGCCTAACACGTTAATACCATTTGTGTTCATAGCGTGCCCAGATCAAGAAAGCAACCGATGAGACCGACACTATTTTGGAAACAACCCCGGCTGGCAAAGGCAATGGGGAAGGTGCCCTTCGAGCATTCCTTAAGGTTCACATCTCCTTCAAACTAGCACTTAACATGTGTTGGTACGTTCGATGTCTCATTCACTTGTTCATGTTGCAGCGCCAGGGCCAAAAGTTAAGGCGGCTATGTAATCTTTTCGGTTGTCGTGACCCCGAGTATGTATCACCAGAACGTTCTAGGTCGGCGACACCATCAGATCCCATTTCTGGCGATGCTAATCCTTTGGATGATGAGGATGTGGGTGTGGTCACCCAAGAGGTATGGCATTAGCATATATATCCAATTGTTGATGCATTGCTAACTACATGCTCACACACGATCATTCCATAACTTTTGTTGATGCATAGGCTCCTGATGATATGGTCTTGGGGAAGTACAAGGCTCGTTCTGCAATCAAGTTAAAGCCTAGGAGGGAATTCAAGAAATACACACCTGAGGACTTTACCCAAAAAGGCAAAAGGATGGTCGAAACCTCGCGGATGGTGGCTTTGGATGACTATTTGGATGACGATGAGGATGACGAGGCGGAGCCGGAGCCGGAGCTGGAGCGGGTTCCTCTTCCTAGGAAGGTGAAGAAGATTAGTGTCAAGAGGGGGGGAGGAGCCACCAAGCGCGGAAGGAACTAGTCGTCTTACTCGTTTTGTAATGTCGAACGCTATGTTGGTAGTAATGTCGAACTTGTCGTGCTGAAGATACTATATGTGTTGAACTCTATGTTGGTGCTAATGTTAAACTGTATGCTGGTGCTAGTGTTGAACTCTATGTTGGTTGTAGTGTTGAAGTATTCATATTTCTATATGTGTTGTAGTATTCATATTTCTAATATTCATCTTTCTATGTTGGTGCTAGTGTTGAAGTATTAATCTTTCATCAGACATGTGTGGCGCCTACCACCCAGGCGTCACACTGTACTGTGCAACGCCTACACGCCAGGCGTTGCACTACACAGTGTGGCGCCTGAGAGCTAGGCGCTGCAAAGGTCTGTACGTTTTCAGAGCTTTCTGTTGCTCTATGGACAGGTGCAGACCTGTGCAGCGCCTAGCAGCCAGGCGTCACACTGTATAGTGCAACGCCTGGTTCCCAGGCACCACACTGTATAGTGCAACGCCTGTGTGCTAGGCGCTGCACAGGTCTGTATGTGTCCAGAGAGCAACAAAAGTTTCTGTTGCTCTCTGGACACATACAGACCTGTGCA
>LR738711.1:264852922-265004181 GCA_902687465.1 Secale cereale | reverse complement strand
GACCTGTGCAGCGCCTAGCACAAAGGCGTTGCACTATACAGTGCAACGCCTGAGGGCTAGGCGCTGCACAGGTCTGTATGTGTCCAGAGAGCAACAGAACAGATACAGACCCGTGCAATGCCTACCTCCCAGGTGCCACACTGTATAGTGCAACGCCTGAGAGCTAGGCGCTGCACAGTACTTAGTGTTTTTTTGCATTTGCAAACTTAGTGCGACGATGTCAAGTACGATTGATACATTGCAAGCAAAGAACTGTGGATAGAACATATGCATAAAGTACTTCACGAAACATAGTTGTCCATAACACATAGTACTTCACGACACATAGTTGTTTATACTACATAGTACTTCATGATACAACCAAATAGAGAAGGAGACATAGTAGTTCACGACAAATACTAGTTCACAACCAAATCGAGGAGGGCACATAAGGTGTTCATAACCACATAGTAGTTCACGACATAGCTCTATTGCGTAGAGCAAGGCCCCTTTCCCTTCTTCTTCTTCCTCTTCCTCCTCCCTTTTCCTTATGAGACGAGCCTCCTTAACCACCCTCTCCATGAACATTTGATTCTCCCTCTCTTTTTTTGCAGCTGCAAATGCCCAAAGCTTCGCGGTTTTTTTCTTCAAAATCCTTCTGACGCTTCTTCGCTGCCTCCTCACATCTCCACACCAACGCTTGCTCCCTAGCTCGCATCGCCTCTCTCGCTCTCTCTTTTTCCTCCCTCTTCTTCTCAAGCTCCTCTTCCTTCTTCTTCTTTAGCTTGGCCGCATTCTCCTCTCTAAGCTTCTTCACAGCCTTCTCCCACCATCCCGCCATATCATCTTCTGTGACGCCCGAGACAGACGTCCCAGAAGATCCCAGAAGATTCCAGAAGATTCCAGATGTTCCGGGTCTCCCGTGTGTTCTTTGTGCTTGTGTTATTTTATTTTGCATTGCATCATGTCATCATGCCATCATGTCATATTTATTTTTTGCATCTCAACCTAAATAAATTGTGTGGACCTTCGGTCCATTTAAATCGAGGGAAGAATGTCTTCTCTTTATAACATATAAAAGTCTCTCAATATTTAGGGAGCTATATTTAAAAATATTCCATTCCTTGGAATCACCTATAACACAATTGCACCTTTCTTCATTTTTCTTTCATCCAACTCTACTTCCTCTTCGGAAACGTGAACAACTACTTCCTCTACGACCGCGAGTACCACTACTTCCACTACGATCTCGAACCACCCCGAAACACACGCTTCAAAGGTATAACGAGACGACCCCGAGACGATGACCCGTGGATGCTTGTTGTGGTTGTATGAAATGTTTCCCGTGTGTGCTCCATGCCCGTTCCGACCTTTTGTCATGTTCCTCGGTTGCCTCGTCACCAACTCGTAGGAACCCGGCAACGGGATCACCCCACCTTTCATCTCGTTTGACTCGCTCACGCCATCTTTCCTTTTGCACCGGACTCTCAACGAGTTTCCGGCACCGATATGTTGCCGTGGCATCATCTTCGGAATCGTTGCCGTGGTACCCTTTTTCTTTCCACCACGGGAACAACACTTCATATCTTCTTCATGTCAACCTTTTAATAAAACTTGCATAAACTTGTTCATGTCATCCGCATCATGTTAACAACATTATATATGTGTGAATTGTTATTGCTTTAATAATTTATTAAACATGCTCATGGGGATTTTCCGGATATGTTGTTGTTATTTCCGGCCTCATTTAAACTGCCTAGTTAGTATAGTTTTATTAAGCTTCACCTCTTGCCATGTTAAAAAAACATTAATCTTGTCTTGTAAATAACGAGAGTCAATTTAATAATTAAAATGTGGTGTTTCGTCAATATGCAACTCGTTGCATATTGAGCTCCACTTAACTTGTAGTTTTGTTTGTGCACCTTTGCCATGCCATGCATATTTAAGCCGGACATGCATCATGCTTGCTTGTGCATCGTATGCCATGTTTATGCTTGTGTGTTTACCGTGTTGTTTGCTTCTTTCCGGTTGCTTCTCTTGCTAGCTTCGGTTCCGTTCCGGAGTTGTGAGGATTCGCTCGACTGTGTTGCTTCGTCTACTTCGTGGATCCGTTCTTCTCCCTTGTGGAATTCCAGGCAAGATGACCGAACCCCGATAACATCACTATCTTTGCCTATTGCTAGAGTATCGCTCTTTAGTATATTGCCTCGATGCCCATGTTTTCCTGTTAGCCTCCTATTGTAACCATGATCCTGTCTAACCACCCTACCCATGCAAACCATTGATTGGCTATACGTAGGCTTGCTTAGCCCCTCTTATAGCATTGTTAGTTGCAGGTGAAGATTAAAGATGCTTGCTTCATGTTGAAGTGGTTGGGTTATATCACACTATATAAATGCTTAAAATGAAATCATCTATATACTGGCAAGGGTGGAAGGCTAAGCCTTTTGCTTGGTGTTTTGTTCCACTCATGCCGTTAGGAACCGTATAAACCGGTGTTATGTTCCTTGATTATGCGTTCCTAACACGGTTGGGGTGTATGGGACCCCCTTGATAAACCGCTAAGTGCTAAGTCTTTTCCAGCAAGTCCCAACATTTGGTACTATCTGCCTCATAATAACAACTTAATTAATTAAATTTGCATAGGGGGTCGCTCCCTCGGGGATTCCTAATTCTACATAGCAGGGGGGGCCAGTGCTGATGGTGTTGGTCCCAAACGGGGGTCCTGCGGGAACCACCACCGGGAAACTCGAGGATTGGGTCCTGTAGCATCACCCATCCGGTCGTGTCCTGAGACTTAGATACGCGCGGCTACTATCAGGGTGTCGACACGCCGGGAGGATTTGCTGGATTAGCCTTACCTTAGTTCGGTTTAACTTGAGCACGGGATTTCGAGAATACTCGGGTCTTCCCACCTATGGAGTTGCGACTCCGCGGATCGTGGGCTTGTAATGGGTCAAGTTGGAACACCCCTGCAGGGTTATGAACTTTCGAAAGCCGTGCCCGCGGTTATGTGGCAGATGGGAGCTTGTTAATATCCGGTTGTAGAAAACTTGACACAATGTTACTAATACACTACCAGCATGTGTTCCATGACCGTCAATTTCCGAATAGGGATTCAGGAGTTGAACACGGTGGGGTTATGTTTGACCGGCTTTAGTTAGGATCACTTCATGATCATCTCTTGACCAAGGCTTTCTCTTCTCGCTCTCTATCACGTAAGCTAGTTGCTAGTTGCTGCTGCAGACACTACTCTCTTCTTCAGCCTTATCCTCTCCCAAGGCTTAAATAGTCTTGTTACCCAGGAACGGGATTGCTGAGTCCTCTGTGGCTCACAGTTACTTCACCACACCAGATGCAGGTTCAGCCGAGTTTGATGCAGGAGCTGGTTCAACTACTTCACTGGGAGCTCGATGAAGAGAGTGGCCGTATGCTTGTTACGTTTCGACGATCAGTAGTGGTTTCTACTAGGATTCGATCCTGACCTGTGGCTTTATGTTGTTTTGGTATCTTTCTTTTGGATCTTCGCCCGTAGTCGGGTTGTGATGTTTTGAATGATGTCGTGCTTATGTAATGTATTGTGTGAAGTGGCAAGTGTAAGCCAACTATCTTCTTTTGCAATTTAATCCCTCTTTTACATGAGTCGTGCAAAGATACCAAACTTGAGATCATTCTAGGATGGGCTTATACCTTTAAGTCGTGCCTCGACACGTAGGAGGTATAGTCCCATCCTGGGCATTACAAGTTGGTATTCAGAGCCTTCTCCGACCTAGAAGCCCCCACTGATTGATCGAATCGTTGACGGTTGAGTCTAGGCACACACTGAAAAACATTTTGAGTCCTATATATTATATCAGAGAGTAGGATTTCTTTTGCTTCTCATCTCTTTTCACTCTGGTGAGGACTCCTGACGATTACTCTTTTCTCTTCTACTTTCAAAAATTGCACAAATTTTTTTTAGGATCTCGCGAGTATTGTTTGGATTGTTTCGATGTCTTTGTGACGAGAACATTGTTCTCGATGCCTCCTGTCATTAGGGGTTGTGGCAGTGTCCCGGGGAGTTGAGCTCCAAGGTGTTGTCGTCACAAATCCATCGCGGCAGTACTAGAATACTTAAGACGGCCGACATCGAAAACTCTCCTATGCGGTTAGTGGCAAGATAACCCCGACATCACCCAGTACTGGAGAGGTAGTTCGGGAGTATTGCCATAGCTTGTTATAGTGGATGCTTTTTGAAGGTCCGAGGTAAACAGTTTCCGAGAAAGACTGGTTATGTGTTGAAGGATGGATACACCTGGATGTAGGTTTAGAGTTGATTGCGCGGTGCTTCCCGTGTATCCCCAACACCTGATTGCATAACTGGAAACTTTCGGAAATCTATAGGTGGGTTCATCTAGTAGTTCTAGGCATTCTTCCAACGAGTGCATGATATGAAGTTTGGGGTTCTACATTGAGTGAAGTGGTTTTATGGACTTGTTCTGATCGGGAGTTGCATCTTAAAGGGTCCTTGGCTATGCTGATCCGGGGATTGCAAAACCCTTTTGTAACACGTTCCATGAGCTTTCAACACGAAGATGTCGAATGAAACTTCTATCTTGTATTTGTTCTATCTGTTCCTTGTTCCTTTTTATTTACCTTTTGTTCTCCAAGTGGCTTCTCGTCTAGTTGATGTACCTGCGGAATTCATTCGTTCAATTCTCTGTTCGGATGATATTGTGAAGAGCATGTTGCATATCTACCCTTTGTTCTTGTTTTGATTCTGGTATTCGAGTTGCTTTGATGTCAAATGTTGATTCCATACCTTTCTTAATCGGTGTTCTCATATTTTTATGAGAGTGCAAATTCTTTTTGACCATCAAGATGGTCATGTTAATCCTTTTCAATCGGTGTGCCTTCTCTTCAAGTTATTCCATACATACGTCGTTGAGAAATCTGACGATTTGTCTGTTTCATTCATCCCAAGTTGTCTTTGTTTTCCCCACCCTCCCACCCTTTTATTTTGGAGTCAGGAATTCTCAAATGAAATATCCATTTTATTCATGTGATATTTCTTCATTCATTTCCTTCAATGTTCTTATCCGGTGATTTATCGTGAAGATGCTCAAGAGCTTCAAGTCATCATTCTTTTGTTCTCAATTCTGCCGGTGGATGTAATTTAAGATTTCAGTGTTGATCTTATCCTTTTCCTCATTTCACAATGCTTTCTTATTCCGGTGCACTAATTAATCATTCTCCTCTTGTTATTCATATCCGGAGTGCTGAAGATTCATAATTCCATTCTTAATCCGTTCAAATTATTTTGAGCATTGTCTTCTTATTCAAGCCATTTAATTCAACCGGTGCAATATATCTCTTAAGCAATCTTTTTCAACGGCGATTTCTTTGAGTGGGCCCTAACCCACAGGTCTTTTTCCAGGATCTCACCTGACTCTTCTAATTTTTTCTTGAGTTATACTCCATTCTATCATTCCGGAGGCATTGTGATGTTGCTCTCTCCAAACCATCATCTCGTTTTATCGAGATCATGTTCTTTTCTTTTCTAGTCCATTTAACCGGAGTGTTGTATTCTTCATTCAAGTTCCGTCATTTATCTAGTTTTGCCTATCTTTTTAACCGGAGTGCTGTCTGAATCTTTCTTACCCCTTGTGCCATTCTTTCATTGTTCCGGATGCTGTGTGTTGTTGTTTTCATCTAGCATCATCTCAACTTGGCAAGTTCTTGTTAATTCCTTTGATTTTCAGACGGAGTGCTGCCCAAATTTTGTCATTCGTATTCCTTGGCTAAACCCTTGCAGTTTCATATTCTTTTGGTCCGTGAGCTCTTGGTTCATGTTTTTCAACCTACAAGGTTCTCTTAATGCTCCTTGTTTCTCTTTTCTAAAGGAGTGTTTTCATATTCGTTCATCTCCGTTGTACTATTCTTTCCTTCAAGATTGTTCAACCTCTCAAGGTTCCTTAGTTTCACTCGTCTGTCAAAGAAGCAACTTTGTTTTACCTCTTCTTTTTCGTTTTTACCCGGTGCTATCTCTAGGATCTCGGGTCGAGATCCTCTGTTAGTGTGGGAGAGTTGTGACGCCCGAGACCGACGTCCCAGAAGATCCCAAAAGATTCCAGAAGATTCCAGATGTTCTGGGTCTCCCATGTGTTCTTTGTGCTTGTGTTATTTTATTTTGCATTGCATCATGTCATCATGCCATCATGTCATATTTATTTTTTGCATCTCAACCTAAATAAATTGTGTGGACCTTCGGTCCATTTAAATCGAGGGAAGAATGTCTTCTCTTTATAACATATAAAAGTCTCTCAATATTTAGGGAGCTATATTTAAAAATATTCCATTCCTTGGAATCACCTATAACACAATTGCACCTTTCTTCAATTTTCTTTCATCCAACTCTACTTCCTTTTCGGAAACGTGAACAACTACTTCCTCTACGACCGCGAGTACCACTACTTCCTCTACGATCTCGAACCGCCCCGAAACGCACGCTTCAAAGGTATAACGAGACGACCCCGAGACGATGACCCGTGGATGCTTGTTGTGGTTGTATGAAATGTTTCCCGTGTGTGCTCCGTGCCCGTTCTGACCTTTTGTCATGTTCGTCGGTTGCCTCGTCACCGACTCGTGGGAACCCGGCAACGGGATCGCCCCACCTTTCATCTCGTTTGACTCGCTCACGCCATCTTTCCTTTTGCACCGGACTCTCAACGAGTTTCCGGCACCGATATGTTGCCGTGGCATCATCTTCGGAATCGTTGCCGTGGTACCCTTTTTCTTTCCACCACGGGAACAACACTTCATATCTTCTTCATGTCAACCTTTTAATAAAACTTGCATAA
Source organism: Secale cereale (assembly GCA_902687465.1). Classification (NCBI taxonomy): domain Eukaryota; kingdom Viridiplantae; phylum Streptophyta; class Magnoliopsida; order Poales; family Poaceae; genus Secale; species Secale cereale. The sequence continues at coordinate 264,997,363 of LR738711.1, read as the reverse complement.
ACTTGTTCATGTCATCCGCATCATGTTAACAACATTATATATGTGTGAATTGTTATTGCTTTAATAATTTATTAAACATGCTCATGGGGATTTTCCGGATATGTTGTTGTTATTTCCGGCCTCATTTAAATTGCCTAGTTAGTATAGTTTTATTAAGCTTCACCTCTTGCCATGTTAAAAAAACATTAATCTTGTCTTGTAAATAACGAGAGTCAATTTAATAATTAAAATGTGGTGTTTCGTCAATATGCAACTCGTTGCATATTGAGCTCCACTTAACTTGTAGTTTTGTTTGTGCACCTTTGCCATGCCATGCATATTTAAACCGGACATGCATCATGCTTGCTTGTGCATCGTATGCCATGTTTATGCTTGTGTGTTTACCGTGTTGTTTGCTTCTTTCCGGTTGCTTCTCTTGCTAGCTTCGGTTCCGTTCCGGAGTTGTGAGGATTCGCTCGACTGTGTTGCTTCGTCTACTTCGTGGATCCGTTCTTCTCCCTTGTGGAATTCCAGGCAAGATGACCGAACCCCGATAACATCACTATCTTTGCCTATTGCTAGAGTATCGCTCTTTAGTATATTGCCTTGATGCCCATGTTTTCCTGTTAGCCTCCTATTGTAACCATGATCCTGTCTAACCACCCTACCCATGCAAACCATTGATTGGCTATACGTAGGCTTGCTTAGCCCCTCTTATAGCATTGTTAGTTGCAGGTGAAGATTGAAGATGCTTGCTTCATGTTGAAGTGGTTGGGTTATATCACACTATATAAATGCTTAAAATGAAATCATCTATATATTGGCAAGGGTGGAAGGCTAAGCCTTTTGCTTGGTGTTTTGTTCCACTCATGCCGTTAGGAACCGTATAAACCGGTGTTATGTTCCCTGATTATGCGTTCCTAACACGGTTGGGGTGTATGGGACCCCCTTGATAAACCGCTAAGTGCTAAGTCTTTTCCAGCAAGTCCCAACATTTGGTACTATCTGCCTCATAATAACAACTTAATTAATTAAATTTGCATAGGGGGTCGCTCCCTCGGGGATTCCTAATTCTACATAGCAGGGGGGCCAGTGCTGATGGTGTTGGTCCCAAACGGGGGTCCTGCGGGAACCACCACGGGGAAACTCGAGGATTGGGTCCTGTAGCATCACCCATCTGGTCGTGTCCTGAGACTTAGATATGCGCGGCTACTATCAGGGTGTCGACACGCCGGGAGGATTTGCTGGATTAGCCTTACCTTAGTTCGGTTTAACTTGAGCACGGGATTCCGAGAATACTCGGGTCTTCCCACCTATGGAGTTGCGACTCCGCGGATCGTGGGCTTGTAATGGGTCAAGTTGGAACACCCCTGCAGGGTTATGAACTTTCGAAAGCCGTGCCCGCGGTTATGTGGCAGATGGGAGCTTATTAATATCCGGTTGTAGAAAACTTGACACAATGTTACTAATACACTACCAGCGTGTGTTCCGTGACCGTCAATTTCCGAATAGGGATTCGGGAGTTGAACACGGTGGGGTTATGTTTGACCGGCTTTAGTTAGGATCACTTCGTGATCATCTCTCGACCGAGGCTTTCTCTTCTCGCTCTCTATCACGTAAGCTAGTTGCTAGTTGCTGCTGCGGACACTACTCTCTTCTTCAGCCTTATCTTCTCCCAAGGCTTAAATAGTCTTGTTACCCGGGAACGGGATTGCTGAGTCCTCTGTGGCTCACAGTTACTTCACCACACCAGATGCAGGTTCAGCCGAGTTTGATGCAGGAGCTGGTTCAACTACTTCACTGGGAGCTCGATGAAGAGAGTGGCCGTATGCTTGTTACGTTTCGACGATCAGTAGTGGTTTCTACTAGGATTCGATCCTGACCTGTGGCTTTATGTTGTTTTGGTATCTTTCTTTTGGATCTTCGCCCGTAGTCGGGTTGTGATGTTTTGAATGATGTCGTGCTTATGTAATGTATTGTGTGAAGTGGCGAGTGTAAGCCAACTATCTTATTTTGCAATTTAATCCCTCTTTTACATGAGTCGTGCAAAGATACCAAACTTGAGATCATTCTAGGATGGGCTTATACCTTTAAGTCGTGCCTCGACACGTAGGAGGTATAGTCCCATCCTGGGCATTACATCTTCGCCATCCTCCTTCATTGTTGGTTTGTTGGGTTGGGAAGCCGCCATACCTACAATGAGTGAAACATAATGGTTAGTAAGGACAAATGGAAGCACATGTAAAACAAGAACATATGAAAAAGAAAACATATGAAAAAGAAAACATATGAAAAAGAAGACATACGGAAATGGTCCATCGAGGTATCCAACCATTCCTCTATAACGAACTTGCCATTGTCCATCACCACGACCACGAGCTCTACCACCACCATGGCCTCTTGTAAGTCCAAGTTGCTGACCTCTTTGTTGTCTAGATCCGCTTTGGCTACCACTTGGTTGACTTGGCACTTGTTGGCTACCGCTAGGGTGGCTACCACTTGGTTGGCTTGGCACTTGTTGGCTACCACTTGGTTGCATTGGCACTTGTTGGCTACCACTTGGTTGCCTTGGCACTTGTTGGCTACCGCTAGGTTGGCTAGCACGTGGTTGCCTTCGCACTTGTTGGCTAGATCTTGGTTGGCTTGGCACTTGTTGGCTACCACTTGGTTGGGTCCCTTGTGTAGCTCCTTGTTGGCTTGTGCTTGCATCATTTTTCTTGGACATTTTCCTTGGTTTGGGACATTTTCTTTGGTTGTGGCCTTGACCTTTGCACCGCCCACAACGGGAGCTATCACGAGGCTCTTGGAATTAGTCGTTGCTTGCTTTGCGCCGGCCACCATGGCCCCATCCGTCCATGTCGCCTCTAAGACGCTTTGTCTTACGTCTACCCCGTTTAACAACCTTCAACTCCGGATCCGGCCATAGTTGAACTCCATGGTACTCCGGCCATTGTGATTGGTCCAAGTAAGGGTGAAAGCGGGGAGCCCATGTTTTCTTGACCGTCATGATTGAGAACTCCGACTCCCGCACGGTGCGTGGGTGGTTGATGTCCACATTCCGAACGCGACCGGCGATATACAAGTGTGAGCAAGGGAGATGAAGCAACAATGGCCTCCCGCAAGTGCAATCACATTGTGTTAACGACACCTTGAAAGCCCGACCTCCGTGTTGCCGGCCATCGTTTGTGGTTTCTCCTGGCTCTTTCACTTCGTACTTCCACTCTTCATTGTCATATAATATAGCTTCTTCTGAGTCCGCCTTCCGTGATTGAAATACCAACCATTCATCAACCTTGGGTGGGAACTTGTACTTGTACTTGCGCGGGTTCTCACCCGCTATCTGTGCATCAGTTTCCATCGAGTACTTTACAAAGTACGCATTCATCTTGTCAAATGTGTATTGAACTATTGCCGTCACGGGTAATCCACGTGCACCTTTGAGCACCCTATTGAAGCATTCGGCCATATTGCTTGTCATTTGACCGTATCTCCGGCCATCTTCATCAAAAGCACGTGCCCACTTGTTCCGGTATTGAATGTGCCTATTGAGAAAGTCTTGACCCCTGGGATCAAGTTTTTTGTGTGCGAGCAATTTGTTGTACAAATAGGCGAAGCGCTTATCGGAGAAAGCGAGACAACCATCTTGAAGATCATTGGCCAACTCCTTAAGGCCACATGCCCTATAGAAGTTCGAACAAAAGTGCCTCATGCACCATCGATGGTGCAATGGTGCATGACCGGGAATGTCAATCTCCACCACGTTAAGAATTCCTTGATTCCGATCCGATATGACACATATTTCCCTTTGAACGGGTAACACCTTTGTCCTCAGAAGACGCAAAAACCACTCCCAGTTGTCATTGTTCTCCACCTCAACCAAAGCAAATGCCAATGGCAACACCGGTTGTTGGCATCACTTGCTATCACAACCAACAAGGTGCCCTTGTATTGTCCGGTCAAGAACGTGCCATCAATGGCGATGACCGGCCTACAGTGTTCGAAAGCCCTCAAGCATTGCTCGAACGCCCAAAATGCACGGCCAAATACTCGGACTTTCCTTCCTTCATGAACGGTTGTTTGGTGCCCATGAGGCTCGACAACATGAACCATGCCCGGGTTTGTTGTGGCCATGGCTAACAACAACCTAGGGATTCGGTTGTATGCTTCCTCCCAAGTACCATACAACATCTTAAATGCGGCTTGCTTCGTCTTCCATGCCTTGCCGTACTTCACCTTGTAATGAAATATGGCTTTCACAAGATCAATGACATGTTGGACGCTCATTGTTGGAAGTGTGGATATTGAGTTGGACAACCTGTAAGCAATGAACTCGGACGTGAGTTGTTTGTGGTCTTGGGACACGATCTTGCCATCCACCCTTTTGCCTTGGCACATGTGAGTTGGCACACAACTCACTACATGCCAAGTTGGACCTCCTTTCCATGGTCTTGCACGCACAATCCATGGACATATTTCATCTTCACTTGCACATGCAACCGTGTAGCGCACATTGATGTCTGAGTGCACCACCTTGTGTGGACGATAATGTGTAACCGAGTAGTTGTCCAGCCACATCTTCAATTCCAACAAGGTTTCGAACTTAGACCCTTTAGCCATCCGGTTCTTGTCGTCTCCCATATCACGGTGAGAGCTTGGCCTAACACCAAGAGATACACATTAGCCACCATCTACCACGGCTTCATCCGCGAGACTAACATTCTTGAACAATGTAGTCCGATGATCCCGACGGAATACCTTCTCGAAAGCTTCGGCCTCCTTCACCGTGAACCCCTCCGCGTCAAATTCTTCATCGGGACCATCGTCATCCGAGTCCGATGCATATGCACGGGAAAAAGGGATGGAATGGTCCATTGTCTCTTGCAAATGATATTTGTCGAGATCACCCACATTGTTGTCATGGAGATCAACTTCACTGTCATCGTCCGCATAATCATAATTGTCCTCTTCCTCTTGCAAAGCTTCATCTTGGTTGTTTGTAAACCGACTCAATGTTTGCCCCACTTCTTGGGTCAAAAGAGGTTCATCAATTTCATCTCGCTTCAAGGGTGGTGGGCTACTATAAACCAAAGGGGAAGGTTTCCGGTTCAACTCCAAATGCAAACTTGAATCAACCTTCTTCGTTGCAAATAACTCAAGAGCCTTGTCAAGTGATTCGGCCACCGTTTCCTTGTATGCAACCCAACGTTCCTCCGAGTTGACACGCATTGTCTTCCAACGGACGTGCATTCCAAAGCCTACATTATGCCTTCCCTCCAACTCAACGATATCACTAAGGTCCATCCAATTCAATTCTTTCCTAACTTGTTGCAAGAGCTCCGCATAGCTAGGACTACTATCAAACACAATTTCAAGCTCATCCGGGTCCAGTTCAATATTGCCTTTCAAAAAGGCGTCTTTGTCCCCATGATGAACAAACACACATGTTCTTCCCATCCCTATAAGCATTCCAAGAACACAAGGTAACATTGCTTTCATGAGTACTAAATGCAAAGATTAACAAAGAATAGAAACCCTAATATATATCAAACAACAACCCTAACCATAACCCTAACCATAACCCTAACCATAACCCTAACCTAACCCTAACAACAACATAACAACACCCATAGGAACACCCATAAGAACACCCATAGGAACAGCCATAAACATACATCTCACTTCTCCATGCAAATCACTAGGTCTAAACAAAACTAGGGTTTCCCCAAACTAGCAACATTTGAGCAATTTGATAACATTACTTGGACCAAAATAAGGGGATCGGAGGTGATTACCTTTAGGGAGGGCTTGACTTCGAAATCCACGGACAAATTCTTCAAATAAGCAAGATTTGAGAGAGGATTTGAGGGGGGAAGAGAGTGGGAGAGGGGCCTAAGGTCGGGGTGAGAGTGGGAGAGAGTGTGAGTGGGGGAGTGGGGGTCCAGCGCGGCTGCTGGATAAGTCATAGTGCAACGCCTAGCTCGGAGACGCTGCACATTACATTGTGTGGCGCCTAGCTCGGAGGCGCTGCACGGCCGGGTGCGGGCCCGGGGGCTGCCACGGTGGACAGGCGTGCAACGCCCCTGAGCCAGGCGCCGCACAGTAGGTCGCAGCGCCGTCGTGGCAGGCGCTACACAAAAAGGTCATGGCTGTGAAATAGTTTCACGGGCAGTTCATTACGTGAATTGATTACACCAATAGGTCAAAATTGTCAAATTTGCCTCCACGTCCACGCACCGGCGCTGCAACCCTTCTCCATGCCGTGAGCTTCGAGGAGGTCAGGGCTGAAGCTGGATTCATCCTCCCCTTCCTTTCTTGGACATGGCTGGGTGGGATCCTGCCGGGCATCATCATTCTCCTCCTCTTCCTCTCAAGTCGATGAGTCTACTGCCACAAGGTCGTCATCGCGGTCATCATCCTCCCCTTCCGCCCCTGTACATGGCTGAGGTTCTCCCCGACGCCAGCGAGGTGGCGACGGGAGAGGTTTGCGCCAGATGCTTTGCTGTCGTGGTGGAGCGGCTGCCGGTGAGCATGGACTCCAACGACGACGGGGTTCCTCCCCGAGCATGGCCAACACGACCCCTGGCCAATGGACACGGTCGGGCCTCCTGTCCCTCACCGAACCGCTATTAGGACCGGACCGAGGCAACTAGCGGTCTTATCTTCCTGCACCGGACCGCAAAAACTCGGTCACACATGGGGTGGTTGGGGTCGACGCCGTGGTCGACATGTGCAGCATGCGTGCGTGTGCCCTACATGGTGTGGTCAGGGTAGCCGTGTACAGCATGCATGCGTGTGCGCCGCCGCGTGCCGACTACATCCCGTCAGTCCCTACTCAAATTCGCGCGAGATCTGTCAGCCCCAAGTCAAACTCAAGCGAGGTATAAGCTGTTGGTTGTCAATATCAAATCGTCCAGAAGCTGCATCATGGACGTGCAAAGCTATCCCCAAGCACACATGTTAATTGATGAGCAGTGCCTTAGCACATGCACACCGAAGGCCGAACTGACGAAACTGAATTTTAACAATTCGTCCGACGAAACTAAACTTCTAAGAAAGTTTGGCAGGAGCTGTTGCATTGCCGGGTCATCCACAGGGCTTTGTCCTCGGTGTCGGCGGTGATAACAAGCGCGAGGGCGAAGTTTGAGAGTTTGGTGCGGAAGCATGCATTGAGGAGGATGTTGCTGGTCTTGAGATTCTTGTGCACGCAGGGAGGGTCAGTGTAGTTGTGTAGGAGTTAAGCCTGCCTTCCACGTCCAGCGTGACCTGCATGCATTGGCTCCACCCGAGCACCTCGCCACCGTAGACGTGCAGCTACTCGCTGAGCGCACCGTTCTCGGGAACGAGAACACCAGGGTTCACCTCGACGGCAGCGCCCAACTCAATCCAGTTCATGCCGCCTACGTAGCACCGATACTTCAAAATCTGCGGTATCGGCGTACAAAACGCGGCCGATACGCCGATACGCCCGATACGCTGCCCGTATCCTTGAAGTATCCTGTTTTGTGATTTAAAATAAAATAAAATAATGTCTCGACACGCCACGGGTACGCCCTCGACGCGTCGGGGAGATACGGGAGCGCATCCAGCCCATTAGAAGCCCACCTCCTAACCTAGCGCGCTCCCCCTCTCCCTCAGCTGGGTGCTGGCTTACCGCTTTAGGTCTTGGCTGTTTTGCTTTGCTGCATAATGTTGTTGATTACTGCCGGTGACGTACTAATGTTGCTATTGTTCAGACTAGGGATTGACAGATTAACATAAATATGTGGGCACATACCACATGGGCTTGAAAAAAGGCACGAAGGCAACAAAAACGAAGCAACATTTTGATCCAAGCAATAGTTTTTGTTTTTATTGCATAATATTTTATTAATTATTTATGTATACTCGCCGTATCGTCGTATTGCTGTTTTTAGAAATTGGTGTATCCCGTATCCCAGTATCCGTATCGCCGTATCCCCATCCCATATCGGTGCTTCATAGCATGTCGCGGTCGATGGTAAGTACATGGGTTGTCCAAGTACAGTGCCATGGACATGGACAACGACCCGAAGGTGTCGTGCTTCCCGCGCGTCACAGTGGGTCTCTGCGTTGATAAGGAGCATCACCCCCAAGCTCGTGCCGTGGGGCGCCTCTCCATGGCCGGAGGGGGAGGAAACAGACGACGGCCTCGGTGGCAGTTCTTGGTCCACTCAGTCGGACCGCAAAATCCAGAGCAGACGGTGGTGTTTTTAGGCCGAATTATACAGACCGGACCGGCCAAATATGCCAGTGGGCTGGGACCGTTTGGTCCGGTCCTTAGTGGGCCACGAGCTGGCTGAAAAGCCTGCTAGGTACGTCCACCCTGAGCTGGGTGTTCAGATTCATGTCAGGTGAATGAAGTGTGGTATATTGGTATTATTGTCCACCAGAGTTCCATTTTTTTTTGTCTGTTTGAGATTGCTTTTACCACGTTTACCACGTGGTCCATCAGAGTCCCATTGTTATTCACCGGATAAATATGAGCTTAAAACAGGCAAGTTTGCTTTTTTTGCAAGTCTATCTAAGTGTGTTGAAGCTATTGCCCTAACTTTATTTTGTTTGGATTGGTGTCAGAATTATCTGACTGTTCTTGTTTCATGGATTTGCTTCTGATTTTATAATGCATTTTGTATATTTAAAATAAGACAATTTATTATTGTATGGGATCTCTTATTGTATAGTTAGGAGTACTTTATTTGTAGTATGAGGAGAGAAACTGGTGTTTATGAATGGTCGCTGTTGATTTTTAATAGCAGCAACAAGTCATAGGCTGTACGTGTACATGTGTCCTTACCGTATGGGAAGGGAAAAAAACTAGTGATTATGAATACCGTTAGTGACTTGAATTATACAAACAAAATACGGATCATGCAAATGCAATGTCCTAATAGTTTGAACAACAGAGTTAATGAGTTATAATTCTTGAAAGTTTAAATCATCTTGCTCCTGCAGCCAAGTATTCAAGTGAAATTTATTTTATTTCTAGTCAAATTCCCTCTATTATTGTATTGAACTTCTTAGGGAAGGCGACCAAGGAGCTCATGGCAGCCGTGCCATGCCTGCTCCAGCGCTCCCTCCACTTCGCCACCAACATCGCCGGTGGTGCCGGAGCTGTGCAAGATTGTTGTGGGTCCAGTGCACTGACGCAGGGGATGGTTGATTGCTAGGCTGAAGGTGGAGGTGCTAGAGCTTGGTGTCTACATGTGATGTTTTTTCTCTCCCGTTGCAACGCACAAACATGTTTGCTAGTTTATAAAAAAGGCACGCGGCCATAGATCATGCCAGCGGCCATGTCTCATGTCGGCACCATGCCGGCTTCAAAATAACATCACATAGTTCACGATGGCGCACTCGCCAGCGGCTGGTACACATGCCAGCACACAAAAAGGGGTAGTCATGCCAGCACACATGCCGTCATAAAAAAAAAGTATGGCGCTCGCCGCCATAGATCACTCGTCGCCGAACTTGAGCATGTCGACCTGCATCTTCTCGAACCACAACCTCTTCCTTGGCGACACAATGTTGAGATCCACCTTCATGATCTCCACCCCGATCATCATGCGCGCAAGAGCCACTTCTTTCGCCTTGGTCTTGGAGTTGGCGGCCTCGATCTCTAGCATCCCGTCTTGCTTCTCCGCCTCCATCTCAAGCGTCTTGGCTTGCTTCTCCGCATCCATCTCAAGCCTCCTCCTTTGGATCTCCATGAAGGCGTTCATTTCCTATTCTTTGTAACCTCGGCGCTCCTCCTCCCTTGAGTCCTTTTTGCTCATCATGCCCTCCACGCTTGTGATCAAGGCATTCGACGACGCATCCCGCTTGTCCTCCTTCTCGGAGTTGGTCTTCCCCCATGGCCGTGCCTTCTCGCCGTCCCCAACCTCCTAAACGGCTTGCTTCCCCCACGTGACTTGAGGGCGGCATATTGCACCTTGAACTTCTCCTCGTCTTTGATGAACCTAAAGCAATGGGAGAGGTTGAAGCACTTGCCATTGTGCTGGACCTTGAATGCCTCCAAAGCTTGAAATGCCTACAAATGTATTTCATGCAAGCATATTGGCAAATGGTATGCAAATGAACACGCAAGCATAAACGGAATGACATAAAAGAGGGCGGCTTGCTAGCATACCATGTCTTGCATGCCGATGCCGCTCACGGGGCGGGCCTTGACGCTCTCAAGAGTGGCACAAAACTGGTTGCACTCTTGTTGGATCACCCTCGATCGCTTCGAAATGGACACCCACCTGCGCGTGCTTACTATTTGGTACAACGGATACTTCTTGCGCTCATGGAACTCACAGTGGACACGAAACCAAAAAGTTGAATGCTTTTGTTCGGCGTCTGTCTTGGGGTCTTGCCCAATGTCTCTCCAACACTCACAAATAAGCTTGTCCTCGGCCGCCGTGTATGCATTTGTTCGCTTGCTCTTCTGCTTCGGCTTCACCCCGACGGCTTGGTTGGCGAGCTCGTCCTCTAACAAAGGCTCCCCTTCGATGTTGCACTCGTTCTCTTCCTCTTGCCCGTAGTCCTCCGGAATCTCGTGGTCGAGTGTGAAGCCATCCAGGTCTAGACCGACCTGATCATGCATGAAGGCCACCTGATCTTGATCAAAGGTTGACGGTGTGAACGCCCCTCGGCCGTCCTGGCTTTGTGTCTCATCGGGATCGTAGCCAGCCCCGGCGGCACCGCTAGCGGCCGCTGCACCACCCTCGAAGATCATGTTCTGCATGTATTCGTCGTCGCCGGAGGCCGGCATTCCTTCGAATAGGCTGCATGCGACCAACAACACATTGGCTGGCATCTGCCAGGCGTTTCCTCGTGCCTCCAGATAACGAGCCACCGGCCATCGGTGTGGCGTTAAGGTCGATGGGCGCGGGCGCGAGCGTGGAAGGTGCCACCACGCTCACCTCGGGCGAGAACTCCCCGAAGAGGCGGGAGGCCTGAGGGTAGACGTGGAAGCCGAACATCGGGGTGCAAGCCAACGCGCGGGGCGAGTCGGGTAGCACCATCCGAGGCGCTGATGAGCCGGTGCTGGTCGCGGCCGCGGTGGCATTGACGAGGTCGTGCTGGCTAGGGTTTAACCCTAGCATATAGAGCGCCTCCCTCATTGCCGCCGCGATGTGGGCGTTGGTGACCTCCTGCTACGCGACGGCAGCCGCCGTGATGACTTCATCCCTCACGTGCGCTGCGTGCCTCCGGCTCTTCCTCTTGGCCGACTCCCTTGCCCGCTGTTCGGGCGTCAGCGTCTTCTTCGGCTTAGGCGTGACGACGGTCTTGCGGGAGGCGTGAGGTTTGCCTTTTCCGAAGGGGGCAGTCATCATGCAGGACGAGGCGAGGGAGGCGAGGCCGGCGGCGGTGTCAAGGTCGTCGTCTATAGCGGGAGGGGGGGAAGTGATACGTCTCCAACGTATCTATATTTTTGATTGTTCCATGCTATTATTTATGATGTTTTGGATGTTTAATGGGCTTTGTTATACACTTTTATATTATTTTTGGGACTAACCTATGTTGGGGAACGTAGTATTTTAAAATTTTCCTACGATCACGCAAGATCTATCTACCAGATGCATAGCAACGAGAGGGAAGAGTGTGTCTACGTACCCTCGTAGACCGGGAGCGGAAGCGTCAAGTGACGCGGTTGATGTTGTCGAACTTCTTCGCGATCCAACCGATCAAGCACCGAACGTACGACACCTCCGCGTTCAGCACACGTTCAGCTTGATGACGTCCCACGAGCTCTTGATCCAGTTGAGCTTCACGGGAGAGTTTCATCAACACGACGGCGTGGTGACGGATATGATGTGTTCACCGGCGCAGGGCTTCGCCTAAGCTCCGCGACGGTACGACCGAGGTGTGTTTCTGTGGAGGGGGGCACCGCACACGGCTAAAACAATTCAACTTGTGTGTCTTTGGGTGTCCCCCTGCCCCCGTATATAAAGGAGCAAGGGAGGAGGGCCGGCCAACCTCCTATGGTGCGGCTAGGGAAGGAATCCTACTAGGAATAGGATTGCAATCCTATTCCTAGTAGGAATCACCAAAGAAGGAAGAGATGGAGTAGGAAAAGGAAGAGGTGGCGCCTCCCACCAATCCTAGTCCAACTAGGAACTAGGTGGGGCGCCGGACAGCCCTATGGGCTGCCTCTCTCCTTTCCACAAGGCCCACTATGGACCATCCCCCTTCGTAGGAGGTTCCGGTAACCCCCTTCGGCAATCCCGATAAATCCGAAACTTTTCCGGTATACTTCCGGTGTCCGAATATAGCCGTCCAATATATCAATCTTTATGTCTCGGACATTCCGAGACTCCTCGTCATGTCCGTGATCTCATCCGGGAGTCCGAACTACCTTCGGTACATCAATACTCATAAACTCATAATACCGATCGTCATCAAACGTTAAGCGTGCGGACCCTACGGGTTCGAGAACTATGTAGACATGACCGAGCCTCATCTCCGGTCAATAACCAATAGCGGAACCTGGATGTTCTTATTGGCTCCTACATATTCTACGAAGATCTTTTATCGGTCAAACCGCATAACAACATACGTTGTTCCTTTTGTCAAACGGTATGTTACTTGCCCGAGATTCGATCGTCGGTATCTCTATACCTAGTTCAATCTCGTTACCGGCAAGTCTCTTTACTCGTTCCACAACACATCATCTCGTGACTAACTCATTAGTCTTTTGCTTGCAAGGCTTATTGTGATGTGTGTTACCGAGAGGGCCCAGAGATACCTCTCCGACACTCGGAGTGACAAATCCTAATCTTGATCTATGCCAACACCACGAATACTTTCGGAGACACCTGTAGAGCATCTTTATGATCACCCAGTTACGTTGTGACGTTTGATAGCACACAAGGTGTTCCTACGGTATTCGGGAGTTGCATAATCTCATAGTCATAGGAACATGTATAAGTCATGAAGAAAGCAATAGCAGTTAAACTAAACGATCATAGTGCTATGCTAACGGATGGGTCTTGTCCATCACATCATTCTCCTAATGATGTGATCCCGTTGATCAAATGACAACTCATGTCTATGGCTAGGAAACATAACCATCTTTGATCAATGAGCTAGTCTAGTAGAGGCATACTAGGGACATACTGTTTTGTCTATGTACTCACACATGTATTATGTTTCCGGTTAATACAATTCTAGCATGAATAATAAACATTTATCATGATATAAGGAAATAAATAATAACTTTATTATTGCCTCTAGGGCATATTTCCTTCAGTCTCCCACTTGCACTAGAGTCAATAATCTAGCTCACATCGCCATGTGATTTAATACCGATAGTTCACATCGTTATGTGACCAACACCCAAAGGGTTTACTAGAGTCAATAATCTAGTTCACATCGCTATGTGATTAATACCCAAGAGTAATAAGGTGTGATCATGTTTTGCTTGTGAGAGAAGTTTAGTCAACGGGTCTGTCATATACAGATCCCTATGTATTTCGCAAATTTCTATGTCTACAATGCTCTGCATGGAGCTACTCTAGCTAATTGCTCCCACTTTCAATACGCATCCAGATTGATACTTAGAGTTATCTGGATTTAGTGTCAAAGCTTGCATCGGCGTAACCCTTTACGACGAACTCTTTATCACCTCCATAATCGAGAAATATTTCCTTAGTCATCCAATTACTAAGGATAATTTTGACCGCTGTACAGTGATCTACTCCTGGATCACTATTGTACCTCCCTGTCAAACTCTTGGCAAGGTACACAACGTGTTTTGTACACAGCATGGCATACTTTATAGAACCTATGGCTGAGGCATAGGGAATGACTTTCATTCTCTCTATATTTTTCTACCGTGGTCTGGCTTTGAGTCTTACTCAACTTCACACCTTACAAGTCAGGCAAGAACTTCTTCTTTGACTGATCCATTTTGAACTACTTCAAAATCTTATCAAGGTATGTACTCATCGAAAGTCTTATCAAGCGTCTTGATCTATCTATATAGATCTTGATGCTCAATATGTAAGCAGCTTCACCGAGGTCTTTCTTTGAAAAATTCCTTTCAAACACTCCTTTATGCTTTCCAGAAAATTCTACATCATTTCCGATCGATAATATGTCATTCACATATACTTATCAGAAAGGTTGTAGTGCTCCCACTCACTTCTTGTAAATACAGGCTTCTCCAAAAGTCTGTATAAAACCATACGCTTTGATCACCTCATCAAAGCGTATATTCCAACTCCGAGATGCTTGCACCAGTCCATAGATGGATCGCTGGAGCTTGCATACTTTGTTAGCACCTTTTGGATCGACAAAACCTTCTGGTTGCATCATATACAACTCTTCTTTGAGATATTCATTCAGGAATGCAGTTTTGACATCCATTTGCCAGATTTCATAAAATGCGGCAATTGCTAACATGATTCGGACAGACTTAAGCATCGCTACAGGTGAGAAAGTCTCATCATAGTCAACTCCTTGAACTTGTCGAAAACCTTTCGCAACAAGTCGAGCTTTGTAAACAGTAATATTACCGTCTGCGTCGGTCTTCCTCTTGAAGATCCATTTATTTTCGATGGCTTGCCGACCATTGGGCAAGTCAACCAAAGTCCATACTTTGTTTTCATATATGGATCCCATCTCAGATTTCATGGCTTCAAGCCATTTTGCGGAATCTGGGCTCATCATCGCTTCCTCATAGTTCGTAGGTTCATCATGGTCTAGTAACATGATTTCCAGAACTGGGTTGCCGTACCACTCTGGTGCAGAACGTACTCTGGTTGATCTACGACGTTCAGCAGAAACTTGATCTGAAGTTTCATGATCATTATCATTAACTTCCTCACTAATTGGTGTAGGAATCACTGGAACAATTTCCTGTGATGTACTACTTTCCAATCCGGGAGAAGGTACAATTACCTTATCAAGTTCTACTTTCCTCCCACTCACTTCTTTCGTGAGAAACTCTTTTTCCAGAAAGGATCCGTTCTTAGCAACGAATATTTTGCCTTCGGATCTGTGATAGAAGGTGTACCCAACAGTCTCTTTTGTGTATCCTATGAAGACACATTTTTCCGACTTGGGTTCGAGCTTATCAGGTTGAAGTGTTTTCACATAAGCATCGCAACCCCAAATTTTAAGAAACGACAACTTTGGTTTCTTGCTAAACCAAAGTTCATAAGGTGTCGTATCAACGGATTTAGATGGTGCCCTATTTAACGTGAATGCAGCTGTCTCTAATGCATGACCCAAAACGATAGTGGTAAATCGGTAAGAGACATCATAGATCGCACCATATCCAATAAAGTACGGTTACGACGTTCGGATACACCATTATGCTGTGGTGTTCCGGGTGGCGTGAGTTGTGAAACTATTCCACATTGTTTCAAATGAAGACCAAACTCGTAACTCAAATATTCTCCTCCACGATCAGATCGTAGAAACTTTATTTTCTTGTTACGATGATTCTCTACTTCACTCTGAAATTCTTTGAACTTTTCAAAAGTTTCAGACTTGTGTTTCATTAAGTAGATATACCCATATCTGCTCAAATCATCAGTGAAGGTCAGAAAATAACGATACCCGCCGCGAGCTTCAACACTCATTGGTCCACATACATCAGTATGTATGATTTCCAACAAATCTGTTGCTCGCTCCATAGTTCCGGAGAACGGAGTTTTAGTCATCTTGCCCATGAGGCATGGTTCGCAAGCACCAAGTGATTCATAATCAAGTGATTCCAAAAGTCCATCATTATGGAGTTTCTTCATGCGTTTTACACCAATATGACCTAAACGGCAGTGCCACAAATAAGTTGCACTATCATTATTAACCTTGCATCTTTTGGCTTCAATATTATGAATATGTGTATCACACGATCGAGATCCAACAAACTATTTTCATTGGGTGTATGACCATAGAATGTTTTTATTCATGTAAACAGAACAACAATTATTCTCTAACTTACATGAATAACCGTATTGCAATAAACATGATCAAATCACATTCATGCTCAACACAAACACCAAATAACAGTTATTTAGGTTCAACACTAATCCCGAAAGTATAGGGAGTGTGCGATGATGATCATATCATTCTTGGAACTGCTTCTAATATACATCGTCACTTCATCCTTTAACTAGTTTCTGTTCATTATGCAACTCCCATTTCGAGTTACTACTCTTTAGCAACTGAACCAATATCAAATACCGAGGGGTTGCTATGAACACTAGTAAAATACACATTAATAATCTGTATATCAAATATACCTTTGTTCACTTTGCCATCCTCCTTATCCGCCAAGTATCTAGGGCAGTTCCACTTTTAGTGACCATTTCCTTTGCAGTATAAGCACTTGTTTCAGGCTTGAGTTTAGCTTTGGGTTTCTTCACGGGAGTGACAACTTGCTTATCATTCTTCTTGAAGTTCCCCTTCTATCCCTTTGCCCTTTACTTGAAACAAGTGGTCTTGTTAACCATCAACACTTGATGCTTTTTCATGATTTCTACCTTCGCCGATTTCAGCATCGTGAAGAGCTCGGGAATTACATTCGTCATCCCTTGCATATTATAGTTCATCACGAAGTTCTACTAACTTGGTGACAGTGTCTAGAGAACTTTGTCAATTACTATCTCATCTGGAAGATTAACTCCCACTTGATTAAAGCAATTGTACTACCCAGACAATCTGAGCACATGCTCATTGGTTGAGCTATTCTCCTCCATCTTGTAGGCAAAGTACTGTCAGAGGTCTCATACCTCTTGACACGGGCATGAGTATGAAATACTAATTTCAACTCTTGGAACATCTCATATGCTCCGTGGCGTTTCAAAACGTTTTTGAAGTCCCGGTTATAAGCCGTAAAGCATGGTGCACTAAACTATCAAGTAGTCATCATATCGAGCTTTTGTCAAAACGTTCATAACGTCTACATCTGCTCCTGCAATAGGTCTGTCACCTAGCGGTGCATCAAGGACATAATTCTTCTGTGCAGCAATGAGGATAATCCTCAGATCACGGAACAATTCCGCATCATTGCTACTAACATCTTTCAACTTGGTTTTCTCTAGGAACATATGAAAAATAAACAGGGAGCAACATTGCGAGCTATTGATCTACAACATAGATATGCTAATACTACCAGGACTAACTACATGATAAATTAAAGTTCAATTTAATCATATTACTTAAGAACTCCCACTTAGATAGACATCCCTCCGGTCATCTAAATGATCACGTGATCCAAATCAACTAAACCATGTCCGATCATCACGTGAGATGGAGTAGTTTCAATGGTGAACATCTTATGTTGATCATATCTACTATATGATTCACGCTCGACCTTTCGGTCTCCAGTGTTCCGAGGCCATATCTGTATATGCTAGGCTCGTCAAGTTTAACCCGAGTATTCTGCGTGTGCAAAACTGGCTTACACCCGTTGTATTTGAATGTAGAGCTTATCACACCCGATCATCACGTGGTGTCTCGGCACGACGAACTTTCACAACGGTGCATACTCAGGGAGAACACTTATACCTTGAAATTTAGTAAGGGATCATCTTATAATGCTACCGTCGTTCTAAGCAAAATAAGAAGCATAATAAGATAAACATCACATGCAATCAAAATATGTGACATGATATGGCCATCATCATCTTGTGCTTTTGATCTCCATCTTCAAAGCACCGTCATGATCACCCTCGCAAAACATGATCATCTCATACAAAAACCGTATAACTCATCATGTCTTGACCATATCACATCACAACATGCCCTACAAAAACAAGTTAGACGTCCTCTACTTTGTTGTTGCAAGTTTTACGTGGCTGCTATGGGCTTTAGCAAGAACCGTTCTTACCTACGCATACAAAACCACAACGATGTTTCGTCAAGTATGTGTTGTTTTAACCTTCACAAGGACCGGGCGTAGCCACACTTGATTCAGCTAAAGTGAGAGAGACAGACACCCGCCAGTCACCTTTAAGCAACGAGTGCTCGTAACGGTGAAACCAGTCTCGCGTAAGCGTACGCGTAATGTCGATCCGGGCCGCTTCATCTCACAATACCGCCGAAGCAAAGTATGACATGCTGGTAAGCAGTATGACTAGTATCGTCCACAATCTCATTGTGTTCTACTCGTGCATATCATCTACGCATAGACCTGGCTCTGATGCCACTGTTGGGGAACGTAGTATTTTAAAATTTTCCTACGATCACGCAAGATCTATCTACCAGATGCATAGCAACGAGAGGGAAGAGTGTGTCTACGTACCCTCGTAGACCGGGAGCGGAAGCGTCAAGTGACGCGGTTGATGTTGTCGAACTTCTTCGCGATCCAACCGATCAAGCACCGAACGTACGACACCTCCGCGTTCAGCACACGTTCAGCTTGATGACGTCCCACGAGCTCTTGATCCAGTTGAGCTTCACGGGAGAGTTTCGTCAACACGACGGCGTGGTGACGGATATGATGTGTTCACCGGCGCAGGGCTTCGCCTAAGCTCCGCGACGATACGACCGAGGTGTGTTTCTGTGGAGGGGGGCACCGCACACGGCTAAAACAATTCAACTTGTGTGTCTTTGGGTGTCCCCCTGCCCCCGTATATAAAGGAGCAAGGGAGGAGGGCCGGCCAACCTCCTATGGTGCGGCTAGGGAAGGAATCCTACTAGGAATAGGATTGCAATCCTATTCCTAGTAGGAATCACCAAAGAAGGAAGAGATGGAGTAGGAAAAGGAAGAGGTGGCGCCTCCCACCAATCCTAGTCCAACTAGGAACTAGGTGGGGCGCCGGACATCCCTATGGGCTGCCTCTCTCCTTTCCACAAGGCCCACTATGGACCATCCCCCTTCGTAGGAGGTTCCGGTAACCCCCTTCGGCAATCCCGATAAATCCGAAACTTTTCAGGTATACTTCCGGTGTCCGAATATAGCTGTCCAATATATCAATCTTTATGTCTCGGACATTCCGAGACTCCTCGTCATGTCCGTGATCTCATCCGGGAGTCCGAACTACCTTCGGTACATCAATACTCATAAACTCATAATACCGATCGTCATCAAACGTTAAGCGTGCGGACCCTACGGGTTCGAGAACTATGTAGACATGACCGAGACTCATCTCCGGTCAATAACCAATAGCGGAACCTGGATGTTCATATTGGCTCCTACATATTCTACGAAGATCTTTTATCGGTCAAACCGCATAACAACATACGTTGTTCCTTTTGTCAAACGGTATGTTACTTGCCCGAGATTCGATCGTCGGTATCTCTATACCTAGTTCAATCTCGTTACCGGCAAGTCTCTTTACTCGTTCCGCAACACATCATCTCGTGACTAACTCATTAGTCTTTTGCTTGCAAGGCTTATTGTGATGTGTGTTACCGAGAGGGCCCAGAGATACCTCTCCGACACTCGGAGTGACAAATCCTAATCTTGATCTATGCCAACATCACGAATACTTTCGGAGACACCTGTAGAGCATCTTTATGATCACCCAGTTACGTTGTGACGTTTGATAGCACACAAGGTGTTCCTACGGTATTCGGGAGTTGCATAATCTCATAGTCATAGGAACATGTATAAGTCATGAAGAAAGCAATAGCAGTTAAACTAAACGATCATAGTGCTATGCTAACGGATGGGTCTTGTCCATCACATCATTCTCCTAATGATGTGATCCCGTTGATCAAATGACAACTCATGTCTATGGCTAGGAAACATAACCATCTTTGATCAATGAGCTAGTCTAGTAGAGGCATACTAGGGACATACTGTTTTGTCTATGTACTCACACATGTATTAAGTTTCCGGTTAATACAATTCTAGCATGAATAATAAACATTTATCATGATATAAGGAAATAAATAATAACTTTATTATTGCCTCTAGGGCATATTTCCTTCAACCTATTAACCCAGAGCCCAGTGCCAGTTTCTGGTTTTCTCCTGTTTTAGGGTTTCACAGAAAGGAATATCAAACGGAGCCCAATTGACCTAAAATTCAACGGAGATTGTTTTTGGACCAGAAGAAGCCCACAGAGTACCGGTGAGGACTAGGACATGCACATGCTGCTCACGAGGGTGGGGGCGCCCCCCCTACTGGGCGCGCCCCCTGCCTCGTGGACAGCCCGTAGACCCCCTTTGCTTGGCCCCGACTCCAACACCTCATATATATACTGAAACCTCCGGGAAATAACCTAGATCCGGAGTTCCACCGCCGAAAGCATCTGTAGCCACCGACACCCTGTCGGAGGGGGGAACCCTCTCCGGTGGCTATCTTCATCATCCCGGCGCTCTCCATGATGAGGAGGGAGTAGTCCACCCTCGGGGCTGAGGGTATGTACAAGTAGCTATGTGTTTGATCTCTCTCTCTCTCTCTCTCTCTCTCTCTCTCTCTCGTGTTCTTGAGATGGCACGATCTTTATGTATCGCGAGCTTTGCCATTATAGTTGGATCTTATGATGCTTCTCCCCCTCTACTCTCTTGTGATGAATTGAGTTTTCCCTTTGAAGTTATCTTATCGGATTGAGTCTTTAAGGATTTGAGAACACTTGATGCATGTCTTGCATGTGCTTATCTGTGATGACAATGGGATATCACGTGGTCTACTTGATGTTTGTTTTGGTGATCAACTTGCGGGTTCCGTGACCTTGGGAATCTATGCATAGGGGTTGGCACACGTTTTCGTCTTGACTCTCCGGTAGAAACTTTGGGGCACTCTTTGAAGTTCTTTGTGTTGGTTGAATAGATGAATCTGAGATTGTGTGATGCATATCGTATAATCACGCCCACGGATACTTGAGGTGACAATGGAGTATCTTGGTGACATTAGCGTTTTGGTTGATTTATGTCTTAAGGTGTTATTCTAGTATGAACTCTACGATAGATTGAACGTTACTACGGACTCTTGAATAGATCGATCAGAAAGAATAACTTTGAGGTGGTTTCGCACCCTACCATAATCTCTTCGTTTGTTCTCCGCTATTAGTTACTTTGGAGTGACACCTTTTTTCATGTTGAGGGCTAGTAATATTATCCAATTATGTTATCCTTGTTGAGAGAACTTCCACTAGTGAAAGTATGAACCCTAGGCCTTGTCTCCTATCATTGCAACATTGTTTATGCTCACGTTTACCACTTGCTAACTTGCTGTTTTTATATTTTCAGTTTACGAAAACCTATATCTACCATCCATATTGCACTTTTATCACCATCTCTTCGCCGAACTAGTGCACCTATACAATTTTCCATTGTATTGGGTGTGTTGGGGACACAAGAGACTCTTTGTTATTTGGTTGCAGGGTTGTTTGAGAGAGACCATCTTCATTCTATGCCTCCCACGGATTGATAAACCTTAGGTCATCCACTTGAGGGAAATTTGCTACCGTCCTACAAACCTCTGCACTTGGAGGCCCAACAACGTCTACAAGAAGAAGGTTGTGTAGTAGACATCAAGCTCTTTTCTGACGCCGTTGCCGGGGACGTTAGTGCTTGAAGGTATATCTTTAGATCTTGCAATCGAATCTTTTAGTTTCTTGTTTTATCACTAGTTTAGTTTATAAAAGAAAACTACAAAAAAATGGTATTAAGGTTACCTCATATGCTTCATCTTTTTAATACCTTTCGTGAAAATGATGGGAATGAAAATTGTGCTCAAGTACTAGAAGAAGAATTACATAGAATGCTTGGCATAAAATATGTGAATGATGAGCATGATTGCAATGTTGTTAGTATGAATTGTTTGAATACCCATGATGCTAATGATATGCAAAGCCACAAGCTTGGGGATGCTATGTTTGATGAAGATGATATTTTTTGTCCCCCAAGTTTTGATGAGCAAATTTATTATGATGAAAGCATGCCTCCTATTTATGATGATTATTGTGATGACTTGTATGCTATTAAGAATAATGATAACCATGAAACTTGTCATCATGATTTTAGTTTTCAATTGGATTATGCTTCACATGATAGTTGTTTTGTTGAATTTGCTCCTCCCACTACTATGAATGAGAAGAATTTTGCTTATGATGGGAGTAGTAAAATTCTATGCAAGTAGATTATGAAAAGAATGCTTTATGTGATGGTTATATGGTTGAATTCATTCATGATGCTACTGGAATTTATTATGAGGGAGGAACATATGCTTGTAGGAATTGCAATAATATCAAGTTTCCTCTCTATGTGCTTAAAGTTTTGAAGCTATGCTTGTTTTGCTTTCCTATGCTAGTTGATTTTTGTTCCCATAAGTTGTTTGCTCACAAAATCCCTATGCATAGGAAGTGGGTTAGACTTAAATGTGCTAGTCATATTCTTCATGGTGTTCTCTTTATGTTTCAATTCTTATCTTTTATGCGAGCATCATTGAAATCATCATGCCTAGCTAGAGGCGTTAAACAATAGCGCTTGTTGGGAGGCAACCCAACTTTATTTTTGTTCTATGCTTTTTGCTTCTGTTTAGGAATAAATATTGCATCTAGCTTCTGTTTAGATGTGGTTTTGTGTTTTAATTAGTGTTTTTGCCAAGTAGAACCTTTGGGAAGACTTGTGTGAAGTTTTTATGATCTTGCTGTAAAAAACAGAAACGTTAGTGCTCGCTAGAATAGTCACCAGATTTTACTGGAGAGTGCTATTTAGTTGATTCTTTTTTCAGATGATTAATAGACAAATTCCTCAAGTTTACCAATTTATTTCAATTTTTGGGGTTACAGAAGTATGCGAAAGTTAAAAGTTACTACAGACTGTTCTGTTTTTGACAGATTCTGTTTTTCGTGTGTTGTTTGCTTATTTTGATGAATATATGAGTAGTATTGGAGGATATGAATCATAGAGAAGGTGGAATACAGTAGGTTTAACACCAATATAAACAAAGAATTAGTTCATTACAATACCTTTGAGTGGTGGTTTGTTTTCTTATACTAACGGAGCTCACGAGATTTTTGTCTAAGTTTTGTGTTGTGAAGTTTTTAAGTTTTGAGTATTGCTTTAATGGACTATGGAACAAAGAGTGGCAAGAGCCTAAGCTTGGGGATGCCCAAGGCACCCCAAGGTAAAATTCAAGGACAACCAAAAGCCTAAGCTTGGGGATGCCCCGAGAAGGCATCCCCTCTTTCGTCTTCATCTATTGGTAACTATACTCGGGACTATATTTTTATTCACCACATGATATGTGTTTTGCTTGGAGCGTCATTCTATTTTAGTTTGTTTTGCTTGCTGTTTGAATAATATACCAAGATCTGAAATTATTAAATGTTAGAGAGTCTTCACATAGTTAAATAATTATTCAACTACTCATTGATCTTCACTTATATCTTTTGGAGTAGTTTGTTGTTTGCTCTAGTGCTTCACTTATATCTTTTAGAGCACGGCGGTGGTTTTATTTTGAAGAAATAGAGGAACTCTCATGCTTTACTTATATCCTTTTGAGAGTCTATTAGAACAACATGGTAATGTGCTTTGGCTATAAAACTAGCCTTCACATGATAGACATCCAAGATGAATGTTGTAAAAACTTTCATACTAAGTGCATTGAATATGATGAGAAGTTGGATGCTTGATAATTGTTTTGAGATATGAGGATAGTGATATTAGAGTCATGCTAGTGGAGTTATTATGAAATTGAAAAATACTTGTGTTAAAGTTTGTGATTCCCGTAGCATGCACGTATGGTGAACCGTTATGTGACGAAGTTAGAGCATTAGGTATTTGTAGAGTGTCATCCTTTGTGTGGAGGTTGGGGGCGCGCGATGGTTGAATCCTACCAACCTCCCCCCTAGGAGCATGCGTTGATTGCTTTGTTTTGATGACTCGTAAATTTTTTGCAATAAGTATATGAGTTCTTTATGACTAATGATGAGTCCATGGATTATACGCACTCTCACCCTTCCACCATTGCTAGCCTCTCCTATACCGCGCAACTTTCACCGGTACCATACACCCACTTTATACCTTCCTCGAAACAGCCACCATATCTACCTATCATGACATTTCCAGAGCCATTCCGAGATATATTGCCATGCAACTTTCCACCGTTCCGTTCATATGACATGCTTCATATTGTCATATTGCCATGCATGATCATGTAGTTGACATCGTATTTGTGGAAAAGCCACCATGCATAATTTTTCATACATGTCACTCTTGATTCATTGCACATCCTGGTACACCACTGGAGGCATTCATATAGAGTCATACTTTGTTCTAGTATCGAGTTGTAATATCGAGTTGTAATTCAATATAAGTGTGATGATCATCATTATTAGAGCATTGTCCCATGTGAGGAAAGGCTAAATAAAGAAAGCCCCTCCAAAAAAGAGAAAAGCCAAAGAGAAAAAAGAAAAGGCCAAAAAAAGAAAAGAAAAGAAAAGGGACAATTGCTACTATCTTTTTCCACACTTGTGCTTCAAAGTAGCACCATGTTTTTCATGATAGAGAGTCTCATGTTTAGTCACTTTCATATACTAGTGTGAATTTTCATTATAGAACTTGGCTTGTATATTCCAACGATGGGCTTCCTCAAACGCCATAGGTCTTCATGAGCAAGCAAGTTGGATGCACACCCACTTAGTTTCTTTTGTTGAG
Source organism: Secale cereale (assembly GCA_902687465.1). Lineage (NCBI taxonomy): Eukaryota > Viridiplantae > Streptophyta > Magnoliopsida > Poales > Poaceae > Secale > Secale cereale. The sequence goes on along the minus strand of LR738711.1, from coordinate 264,972,820 downwards.
CTTTCATACATTTTTTAGCTCTAGTGCATCCGTTGCATGGCAATCCCTACTCACTCACATTGATATCTATTGATGGGCATCTCTATAGCCCATTGATACGCCTAGTCGATGTGAGACTATCTCCCTCCTTTTTGTCTTCTCCACAACCACCACTCTATTCCACCCATAGTGCTATATCCATGGCTCACACTCATGTATTGCGTGAAAGTTGAAAGGTTTGAAAGAATTGAGTATGAAAACAAGTGCTTGGCTGAAACCGGGGTTGTGCATGATATGAATATTTTGTGTGTTGAAGAGGGAGCATAGCCAAACTATATGATTTTGTAGGGATAACTTCCTTTAGCCATAGTATTTTGAGAAGACATGATTGCTTTGTTAGTATGCTTGAAGTATTATTATTTCTTATGTCAATATAGACTTTTGCCTTGAATCTTTCTGATCTGAACATTCATGCCACAATAAAGAGAACTACATTGAAAATTATGTTGGTTAGCATTCCACATCAAAAATTCTGTTTTTATCATTTACCTACTCGAGGACGAGCAGGAATTAAGCTTCGGGATGCTGATACATCTCCAACGTATCTATAATTTTTGATTGTTCCATGCTATTATTTATGATGTTTTGGATGTTTAATGGGCTTTGTTATACACTTTATATTATTTTTGGGACTAACCTATTAACCCAGAGCCCAGTGCCAGTTTCTGGTTTTCTCCTGTTTTAGGCTTTCACATAAAAGGAATATCAAAAGGAGCCCAATTGACCTAAAATTCAACGGAGATTGTTTTTGGACCAGAAGAAGCCCACAGAGTACCGGGGGAGGACCAGGAGATGCACAGGCTGCCCACGAGGGTGGGGGGCGCGCCCCCCTACTGGGCGCGCCCCCTGCCTCGTGGACATCCCGTAGACCCCCTTTGCTTGGCCCCGACTCCAACACCTCCTATATATACTGAAACCTCCGGAAAATAACCTAGATAGGGAGTTCCGCCGCCGAAAGCCTCTGTAGACACCGAAAACCAATCTAGACCCTGTTCGGGCACCCTGCCGAAGGGGGGAACCCTCTCTGGTGGCTATCGTCATCATCCCGGCGCTGTCCATGACGAGGAGGGAGTAGTCCACCCTCGGGGCTGAGGGTATGTACCAGTAGCTATGTGTTTGATCTCTCTCTCTCTCTCTCTCTCTCTCTCTCGTGTTCTTGAGATGGCACGATCTTTATGTATCGCGAGCTTTGCCATTATAGTTGGATCTTATGATGCTTCTCCCCCTCTACTCTCTTGTGATGAATTGAGTTTTCCCTTTGAAGTTATCTTATCGAATTGAGTCTTTAAGGATTTGAGAACACTTGATGCATGTCTTGCATGTGCTTATCTGTGATGACAATGGGATATCACGTGGTCTACTTGATGTATGTTTTGGTGATCAACTTGCGGGTTCCGTGACCTTGGGAATCTATGCATAGGGGTTGGCACACGTTTTCGTCTTGACTCTCCGGTAGAAACTTTGGGGAACTCTTTGAAGTTCTTTGTGTTGGTTGAATAGAAGAATCTGAGATTGTGTGATGCATATCGTATAATCATGCCCACGGATACTTAAGGTGACAATGGAGTATCTAGGTGACATTAGGGTTTTGGTTGATTTGTGTCTTAAGGTGTTATTCTAGTATGAACTCTATGATAGATTGAACGTTACTACGGACTCTTGAATAGATCGATCAGAAAGAATAACTTTGAGGTGGTTTCGTACCCTACCATAATCTCTTCGTTTGTTCTCTGCTATTAGTTACTTTGGAGTGACTCTTTGTTGCATGTTGAGGGCTAGTAACATGATCCAATTATGTTATCCTTGTTGAGAGAACTTCCATTAGTGAAAGTATGAACCCTAGGCCTTGTCTCCTATCATTGCAACACTGTTTATGCTCACGTTTACCACTTTCTACCTTGTTGTTTTTATATTTTTAGTTTACAAAAACATATATCTACCATCCATGTTGCACTTGTATCACCATCTCTTCGCCGAACTAGTGCACCTATACAATTTTCCATTGTATTGGGTGTGTTGGGGTAATAAGAATGTGCACGGTCTAGTTCGGTATGGAATGAACTTATAATCTGATGATCGAGTTGATTCCATGATTATAAGTTCATAACCCTAGCGCCCATTCCCATTTTGGGCAGAACAGATCTACCAGTAAGTAAGAGGGATCTTGAACTAAGAAATAGACCTAGCAGCTAAAAGAGGGTATCCTGAGCAATTGCAAGAATGGGGTTCATTGATATTCCTGGTATAGTAGATGCTATCACACATACAATCATACTCAATTTGATGGAATTGTTTGATCTTAAAGGGGATCTTCTATAATTTTGCACATAAGGGGTTATTTCTTAGTTTCGTCCAGTCATTAATAACTTGATTATTTTTAGATAATAGTAGATAGAAAGAACGCTCGTAAGGAGTCCTATTGAAACCAAGAAATATAGGCCTGCTTGCCATCCACACCAAAATAGATAGAGTTTTCCGAAGAAACCTGCTAGTGGAGGAAGGCCTCCTAGGGATAAGAGACATAGGGCTAAAGAGAGAGCCAAAAAAGGATCTTTCGTGTAGAATCCTGCATAATCTGTTAGTTGCAGGGTTGTTTGAGAGAGACCATCTTCATCGTACGCCTCCCACGGATTGATAAACCTTAGGTCATCCACTTGAGGGAAATTTGCTACTGTCCTACAAACCTCTGCACTTGGAGGCCCAACAACGTCTACAAGAAGAAGGTTGTGTAGTAGACATCAGGAAGCGCGCGGGCGGGAGTTTTTTTTTTGGGGGGGGGGAATGGAGGGAAATGGTGGAGGCTGCCATTGACTAGCGGGCCCGTGGGAGGAGAAGGCGCGCACGCGTCCGTCTCGTGTGCGCGCCAATGCAAATCCGGCTAAAAAATGGGCCGAGCATGCGTCGGTAGGCAGACGAAAAGTGGACGCGCGTCCGTTTGGGTCGGCGCGTTGGGCCAACTTTTGTGTCCGCGCCGACCCAAATGGACGCTAGCAGATGAAATGGGTCTCCCCGTTGGAGTTGCTCTAATCTTCTTTTTAGGAAAGACCGCCAAAGGGCATCTTAAATCTACTCCCTCCGTCCGCAAATACTTGTGAAAATGGATACAAATGGATGTATCTAAAACTAAATACATCTAGATACATCCATATATGTTTCCATTTCTCAGACAAGTATTTTTGAATGGAGGGAGTACTTAATAGTTATCCAGGAAAGTGCGATGGAACGATGAGTGACTGGGTGGAGAACGACCAATATAGAAACTACTACTCCCTCTCCCTCTGTACCGAATTACTTGTAGTCGGGGGAAACTAGTACATTCCTCAACTACAAGTAGTATTTCGGTACAGAGGGAGTAGTATATTTCTGAGCTGGTGGTGCGACTCTCTAATGGCCGCCACGGAGCATTTTTCTTTGAAGTACGGGCATTTATCTCCTACCAGATTTGGCAGGTGATCATCATCAACATTGTCTTAATATGTTTTGACGAATAGGGTTCCTTCCGCTTTGTATTACAAAGCAAACATCACTGATACTATCAGATAGGTGCTGGGGCGGAAGTAGCACATGCACGCCCAAAAGAAATGAAAGAGAAAAAGAAAAGAAACAAATGCCGACACGGGCAGATCAACAAAAACGAAGAAGCTTCGCGGTCGCCATGCCCACCGGGGATCCTTCACTAAGCTCCTATACTCCGAAGCGCCAGTACCAATCAACACCTCCAAGAAGGGACGCGACGATGACAAACGCTGCTGCCAAGGCTTTCCCCTGATACGCAACGAGGAGAGAGGAAGGGTACCCCCGATGCCCTACAGGAAGGTCCGTCGGCACCCTCAGGCACCACCGTGTCGGTGTCGGCTCGGCCGGCAGGGATTTCTCCCGATCCTAACCTTCACCTCGGGCGCTCTGGATCACGCCACCAAACAAACCACCACTCTGCGCCAAAACAGTCTTGAAGCTTCCACGCCGTCTCACCACGGCACTGCTACTTCTCGAGCTTGCGTTGTATTACCTCGAAGAGGAAAGGGTGATGCAACACAATAACGTAATTATTTCCATCAGTTTTTGAAAACCAAGGTATCAATCCAGTAGGAGACCATGCGCGAGTCCCTCGCACCCGCACAAACAAATAAGAACCTCACAACCAGCGCGATAAGGGGTTGTCAATCCCTTCACGATCACTTATGAGAGTGAGATCTGATAGATAGGATAGGATAATATTCTTGGTATTTTTGGTATAAGAACAGAAAGTAAAGAAAACAAATAAGCAAGAACAACAGTAATTAGCTATTTGAAAGGAAAGTAATATGATAAAGATTGACCCGGGGGCCACAGGTTTCACTAGTGGCTTCTCTCATGATAGAAGAATTCTACGGTGAGTGAAAAAATTACTGTCGAGCAATTGATAGAAAAGCGCATAGTTAAGAGAATATCTAGGCATGATCATTGTATATAGGCATCATGTTCGTGACAAGTAGACCGAAACGATTCTGCATCTACTACTATTACTCCACACATCGACCGCTATCCAGCATGCATCTAGAGTATTAAGTTCATAAGAACAGAGTAACGCCTTAAGCAAGATGACATGATGTAGAGGGATAAACTCAAGAAATATGATATAAACCCCATTTTTTTATCCTCGATGGCAACAATACTATACGTGCCTTGCTGCCCCTACTGTTACTGGGAAAGGTCACCGCAAGATTGAACCGAAAGCCAAGCACTTCTCCCATTGAAAGAACTATAGATCTAGTAGGCCAAACTAAACCAATAATTCGAAGAGACTTGCAAGGATATTATAATCATACATAAAAGATTTCAGAAAAGAATCCAATATTGTTCATAGATAATCTTGATCATAAACCCGCAATTCATCGGATCTCAACAAACACACCGCAAAAAGATTACATCGAATAGATCTCCTCGAAGATCGAGGAGAACTTTGTATTGAGATCCAAAGAGAGAGAAGAAGCCACTAGCTAATAACTATGGACCCAAAGGTCTGTGGTAAACTACTCACAACTCATCGGCGAGGCTATGGTGTTGATGTAGAAGCCCTCCGTGATCGCTGCCCCCTCCGGCGGAGCTCCGGAATAGGCCCCAAGATGGGATCTGATGGGAAGAGAAGGTTACGACGGTGGAATTAGGGTTTCTTCGTGAGGAAAAAGTACGTCGATGGAGCAACATGGGGCCCACGAGGGTGGGGGGCGCGCCTACCCCCCTGGGCGCACCCTGCCCCCTCATGGGCACCTCGTTTCTTTTCTGACTTGTACTCCAAGTTTCTTGTGAAGGTATCGTTCCAAAAATAACTCTCCCGAAGGTTTCATTCCGTTTGGACTCCGTTTGATATTCCTTTTCTGGGAAACACTGAAATAGGAAAAAAGACAACAATTTGCACCGGGCCTTGGGTTAGTAGGTTAGTCCCAAAAATAATATAAAAGTGTATAATAAAGCCTATTAAACATCCAAAACAGAATATATAATAGCATGGAACAATAAAAAATTATAGATACATTGGAGATGTATCAAGCATCCCCAATCTTAATTCCTGCTCGTCCTCGAGTAGGTAAATGATAAAAACAGAAATTTTGATGTGGAATGCTAACCAACATAATTCTTAATGTAATTCTCTTTATTGTGGCATGAATGTTCAGATCTGAAAGATTCAAGACAGAAGTCTATATCGACATAAGAATAATAATACTTCAAGCATACTAACAAAGCATTCATGTCTTCTCAAAATAACATGGCCAAAGAAAGTTATCCCTACAAATTCATATAGTCTGGCTATGCTCTATCTTCATCACACAAAATATTTAAATCATACACAACCCCGGTTTCAGCCAAGCAATTCTTTCACACTTTAATTCTTTCAAACCTTTCAAATATCACGCAATACATGAGCGTGAGCCATGGATATAGCACTATGTGGAATAGAGTGGTGGTTGTGGAGAAGACAAAAGAAGAAGATAGTCTCACATCAACTAGGCGTATCAATGGGCTATGGAGATGCCCATCAATAGATATAAATGTGAGTGAGTAGGGATTGCCATGCAACAGATGCACTAGAGCTATAAGTGTATGAAAGCTCAAAATAAACTAAGTGGGTGTGCATCCAACTTGCTAGCTCATGAAGACCTAGGGCATTTGAGGAAGCCCATCGTTGGAATATACAAGCCAAGTTCTATAAAAAAATTCCCACTAATATATGAAAGTGACAAAGCAAGAGACTCTCTATCATGAAGATTATGGTGCTACTTTGAAGCACAAGTGTGGAAAAGGATAGTAGCATTGTCCTTTCTCTATTTTTTGGAGGGGCTTTTCTTTTTCTTTTCTTTTTAGCCCCTCTCTCTTTTTTTGGGTCATCTTTTTTTGGCATTTCTTTTTTTTCCTCACATGGGACAATGCTCTACTAATTAAGATCATCACACTTTTATTTACTTACAACTCAAAGATTACAACTCGAAGCTAGAACAAAATATGACTCTATGTGAATGATAATGATGAAGCATGTCATATGAACGGAACGGTGGAAAGTTTCATGGCAATATATCTCGGAATGGCTATGGAAATGCCATGATAGGTAAGTATGGTGGCTTTTTTGAGGAAGGTATATGGTGGGTGTATGGTACCGGCGAAAGTTGTGCGGTACAAGAGAGGCTAGCAACGGTGGAAGGGTGAGAGTGCGTATAATCCATGGACTCAACATTAGTCATAAAGAACTCATATACTTATTGCAAAAATCTACGAGTTATCAAAACAAAGTATTCAACGCATGCTCCTAGGGGAAGGGTTGGTAGGAGTTAACCATCGCGTGATCCCGACCTCCACACAATGGATGAAACTCAATAAATAAATCATGCTCCAACTTCATCACATAACGGTTCACCATACGTGCATGCTACGAGAATCACAAACTTTAACACAAGTGTTTCTCAAATTCAAAATTACTCCACTAGCATGACTCTAATATCACCATCCTCATATCTCAAAACGATCCTCAAGTATCAAACTTCTCATTGTATTCAATGCACTTGTATGAAAGTTTTTACTATACTCATCTTGGACGCCTATCATATTAGGACTAGTTTTATAACCAATGCACATTACCATGCTGTTCTAAGAGACTCTCAAAAATATATAAGTGAAGCATGAGAGATCAATAATTTCTACGAAATAAAACCACCACCGTGGATATAAGCGAAGCACTAGAGCAAAACTATCTAGCTCAAAAGATATAAGTGAAGCACATAGAGTATTCTAACAAATTCTAAATCATATTTATCTCTCTCAAATGGTGTGTCCTGCAAGGATGATTATGGAAAACTAAAAAGCAAAGACTCAAATCATACATGACGCTCCAAGCAAAACACATATCATGTGGTGAATAAAAATATAGTCTCAAGTAAAGTTACCGATAGACGAAGACGAAAGAGGGGATGCCTTCCCGGGGCATCCCCAATCTTAGGCTTTTGGTTGTCCTTGATTTTTACCTTGGGTTGCCTTGGGCATTCCCAAGCTTAGGCTTTTGCCACTCTTTGTTCCATTGTCCATCAAATCCATACTCAAAACTTGAAAACTTCACAACACCAAACTTAGCCAAAATTCTCGTGAGTTTCGTTAGTATAAGAAAACAAACCACCACTCAAAGGTACTATAATGAACTCATTATTTGTTTATATTGGTGTCAAACCTACTGTATTCCAACTTCTCTATGATTCATACCCCTCGATACTACTCATAGATTCATCAAAATAAGCAAACAACACACGAAAAACAGAATCTGTCAAAAACAGAACAGTCTGCAGTAATCTTTAACTTTCGAATACTTCTGTAACTCTATTTTTTTTGAAATAAATTGGTGGACGTGAGGAATTTGTCTATTAATAATCTTCAAAAAGAATCAACTAAAAATCACTCTCCAGTAAAAATTGACAACCAAACTCGTGAGCGCTAAAGTTTCTACTTTTACAGCATGATCACATAAACTTCACACAAGTCTTCCCAAAGGTTCTACTTGGCACAAACACTAATTAAAAAATAAAACCACATCTAAACAGAAGCATGATGCAATATTTATTCCTAAATAGAAGCAAAACAAAGAAAATAAAATTGGGTTGCCTCCCAACAAGCGCTATCGTTTAATGCCCCTAGCTAGGCACGATACAAGAATAGATCTAGGTATTGCCATCTGTGGTAGGCAATTCTTCGATTAAGCACTTATAATTCTTAGGAACTTCTTCATTCCTATTAATAATCAAACTTCTAGGAAAGAAATCAAGAAATTCATTTGTAGCAAATGGTTCCCTTACGAAAGTGAGAAAGTTGGGATGAACACTTATGGATTTGAGATCCACAGTTTCCTTACTAGATGATTCACCCTTATTTTTAGGAACATACATAAACTTGGCCAATTTAGTGATAGAGGGATTCGAAGTATTTTTCACAGTAGAAAAAGCGGACCCTACATTAGTAATAATATCCTCAAGTTTATCAATTCTAGTGGAATCTTGATCTATCCTCTCTTTAACTATAGGTTCTTTTTCTTTAAAGTTTTTCAGAATGACTCCTACTTCAGATCCATATTGAGTGTTTTGGTTATGGATCTTTTTATCCAAACTCTCAACCAACTCTACCGTGGCAAGTTTTTTTTCAATAATTTCAAGCCTTTGCATAACATGTTCTATAGTCAAAACAGTTCCATTAACCAGAAGATGCGATGGGCCAAACAATTATGTCATAGCATTATAAGAATCAAAAGTATGGCTTCCCAAGAAATTGCCTCCGGTAATGGTATCAAGAATATATCTATTCCGCGGAGTGATGCCAACATAAAAATTGCGAAGAAGCATGGAAGTGGAAAGCTTCCTAGTAGATCTATTTTGAGCGTTGCAAATTCTATACCAAGCATATTTTAGATTTTCTTCCTCCCTTTGTTTAAAATTAAGGACCTCACTCTCGGGAGTATTGATAATGATAGGCGTGCTAGCCATGGTGGCAAGGCAAAGCGAACGGTAAAACACACGGAAGAAGAAGGGCGAATAAAACAGCAATGGTGAAGTGGGGGAGAGGAAAACGAGAGGCAAATAATGTAGTGAGAGGGATAAGGGTTTGTGATAGGTACTTGGTATATGACTTTTGCGTAGATCTCCCCGGCAACGGCGCCATAAATTCTTCTTGCTACTTCGCGAGCTTGCGTTGTATTCCCTCGAAGAGGAAAGGGTGGTGCAACTAAGTAGCGTAAGTATTTCCCTCAGTTTTTTAGAACCAAGGTATCAATCCAGTAGGATACCACGCGCGAGTCCCTCGCACCTGCACAAACAAACAAGAACCTCGCAGCCAATGCGATAAGGGGTTGTCAATCCCTTCACGGTCACTTACGAGAGTGAGATCTGATAGATAGGATAGGATAATATTTTTGGTATTTTTGGTATAAGAACAGAAAGTAAAGAAAGAAAATAAGCAACGACAACAGTAATTAGCTAGTTGAAAGGAAAGTAATATGATAAAGATAGACCCGGGGGCCATAGGTTTCACTAGTGGCTTCTATCATGATAGCAGAATTCTACGATGGGTGAACAAATTACTGTCGAGCAATTGATAGAAAAGCGCATAGTTATGAGAATATCTAGGCATGATCATTGTATATAGGCATCACGTCCGTGACAAGTGGACCGAAATGATTCTGCATCTACTACTATTACTCCACACATCGACCACTATCCAGCATGCATCTAGAGTATTAAGTTCATAAGAATAGAGTAGCGCCTTAAGCAAGATGACATGATGTAGAGGGATAAACAAGCAATATGATATAAACCCCATCTTTTTATCCTCGATGGCAACAATACTATACGTGCCTTGCTGCTCCTACTATCACTGGGAAAGGACACCACAAGATTGAACCCAAAGCCAAGCACTTCTCCCATTGCAAGAACTATAGATCTAGTAGGCCAAACCAAACCAATAATTCGAAGAGACTTGCAAGGATATTATAATCATACATAAAAGATTTCCGAAAAGAATCCAATATTGTTCATAGATAATCTTGATCATAAACCCACAATTCATTGGATCTCGAAAAACACACCGCAAAAAAGATTACATCAAATAGATCTCCTCGAAGATCGAGGAGGACTTTGTATTGAGATCCAAAGAGAGAGAAGAAGCCATCTAGCTAATAACTATGGACCCGAAGGTCTGTGGTAAACTACTCACAACTCATCGGAGAGGCTATGGTATTGATGTAGAAGCCCTTCGTGATCGATGCCCCCTCCGGCGGAGCTCCAAAACTGGCCCCAAGATGGGATCTCACGGGAACAGAAGGTTACGGCGGTGGAATTAGGGTTTCTTCGTGCTCCTCGATGTTTTCAGGGTATATGTGTATATATAGGAGGAAAAAGTACGTCGGTGGAGCAACATGGGGCCCACGAGGGTGGGGGGCGCGCCTACCCCCTGGACGCCCCCTGCCGCCTCGTGGGCATCTCGTTTCTTTTCTGACTTGTGCTCCAAGTCTCTCGTGAAGGTATCGTTCCAAATAACTCTCCCGAAGGTTTCATTCTGTTTGGACTCCGTTTGATATTCTTCTTGTGCGAAACACTGAAATAGGCAAAAAAACAACAATTTGCACTGGGCATTGGGTTAGTAGGTTAGTCCCAAAAATAATATAAAAGTGTATAATAAATCCAATTAAACATCCAAAATAGAATATATAATAGCATGGAACAATAAAAAATTATAGATACATTGGAGACGTATCAGGCACCGCGAAAGGGGCCTGCTCAATGAAGAAGAGGAGCCGGGCCTCGGGACAACAACATCATCGGCACGCGGGAGAGCCCAACCTCCACCGTCAATGACGGTAACCGACCAGACGCGAAAGCAGGAGCATACCAGGCCCGGTCGGGTTCGCAAATGCCCGTAAAGCTCCCGCTGTCACGCTGCAGAAGGCACTCCATCGGCGCCACCACCACGAGTCGGAGCTGCCGTCCTCCACGCCACGCAGAGGACGTCGAAGCCACGCCAATGGCCGTCCCTCTAGGACCCAGATGGGGGCGGGAGGGCCAGATCTGTGTCGGGGGCACGCTGCCGGCCACTACACGTGACCACGCCGCCCCGCCGCTAAGGGGCAGCACCTCCACCTCGCCCGCCGCCGGGCCGTCGGGCCGACGCCCAGCAGAGTAGCACCGCCGCCGTCCCCTGCCCCGGAAAGGGTAGCCGCGCGCCCAGGGACAGGAGGTCCCACCACCGTCGACACCACCCGAGCCAGCGCCGGGGCGCCCGCCGGCGGCGGCGGGGAGGAGCTGGAGGACGAGGATTGCCGACAGGAAGAGCAGGGGGTGCGCCGCCCCGGCCACCTCCCGGGGAGGCGGCACAAGGGCGGGACCGGGAGGGGGGAGTGGGGGTGCGACAGAGTCCGGGAGGCATGCGCCTGGCGGCGACGAAGGGAAACTCTAGCGGAGAGCCGCGAGCGCTGGAGCTGCGGGGCGGAGTCGTGAGTTCACTCCAAATGCATCGTCTTAATATGTTTTCACCATACTTTCCTTGCAACATGGCAGTTCTAGAATAGGCGAACAGAGGATTCGAGCCGGCCCATGCACATGAGCATAAGTATCCATTTTACCAGCCACTTCGCTATAATCTACTGTTGCACCACAAACGGTCCTTCCATGAGTAGCCAAGTGAACATTTTCGCTTTTCCCGATGCCCAGGTCGACCAAAACTGTTGCTTGAAATTCAATGACGTCGAACCATGGAATTGCATGAGATAGGCTGATATTGCAATATATTCACCCGATGCATATGACTTCTGACTGATGGAATTCGACACGTTTGGTGAAAGGTTAATGTTTACTGTACAAATAGCTCTCCAGAGGACGATGCATTCATCAACCAAAACCTCATTTGCATGACGACACATGTCATCAGTCCAGGTGTCGTTGAGTAGTGCAGACACAGTCGTTCTGTTCTTTCGTTGAGTGCTTTTGTACAACTTGGGGAAGAGCTTCACAAGGATCATCGAGCCCATCTAATGCCAGTGCCAGAAGGAACCGGTGTTGCCGTTGCCCAAAGTGACCAAAGTTGCAAAGGTGAACAATGCTTGATCGACAGTGTCAGAAGGTAGCTCTGGTCCATACCATGTCCGCTCGAAGTTTTTCAATGTGAAACACTTCTACTTCTTGAGCTTGCGTTGGTTTTTCCCTTGAAGAGGAAAGGGTGATGCAGCAAAGTAGAGATAAGTATTTCCCTCAATTTGTGAACCAAGGTATCAATCCAGTAGGAGACAATGCACAAATCACCAATACCTGCACAAACATTCAAACAACTTGCACCCAACGCGATAAATGGGTTATCAATCCCTTCACATTTACTTGCAAAAGCGAGATCTGATAGAGATAGATAAACAAAATGGTAAACTATTTTTGGGTTTCTTGGTTTATAGATTGGAAAGTAAAGATTACAAAATAGTAGATTGGAAACTAATATGATGGAAAATAGACCCGGGGCCATAGGTTTCACTAGAGGCTTCTCTCTTGATAGCAAATAATACGGTGGGTGAACAAGTTACTGTCAAGCAATTGATAGAAAAGTGCAAAGTTATGATGATATCTAAGGCAATGATTATGTAATATAGGAATCATGTCCGTGTCAAGTAGACTGACTCATGCATGCATCTACTACTATTACTCCACACATCGACCGAAATGATTCTGCATCTAGAGTATTAGGTTCATGAAGAACAGAGTAACGCCTTAAGTAAGATGACATGATGTAGCGGAATTAACTCAAGCAATATGATGAAAACCCCATCTTGTTATGCTTGATGACAACAATATAATACATGCCTCGCTACCCCTTGTGTCACTGGGTGATATCACCGCAAGATTGAACCCAAAGCAAAGCGCTTCTCCCATTTCAGAAAAACCAATCTAGTTGGCCAAACTAAACCTATAATTCGAAGAGAATTACTAAGATAGCAAGTCATGCATATAAGAATTCAGAGAAGATTCAAATAATATCCATAGATAAGCTGATCATAAATCCACAATTTATCGGATCTCGACAAACACACCGCAAAAGAAGATTACATCGGATAGATCTCCAAGAACATCGAGGAGAACATGTTATTGAGAATCAAAGAGAGATAAGAAGCCATCTAGCTACTATCTATGGACCCGTAGGTCTGTGGTAAACAACTCACGCTTCATCAGAAAGACAATGGTGTTGATGTATATGCCCTCCGTGGTTGAATCCCCCTCCAGCAGAGTACCGGAAAAGGCCTCCAAATGGGATCTCACGGATAAAGAAGGTTACGACAGTGGAAAAGTGGTTTCGGTGCCCCCTCTAGGGTTTCTGGAATATATGTGAATTTATAGGCGAAAGAGGTCGGTGGGAGAGCTGCGAGGGGCCCACAAGGATGGGGGGGTGCGCCCCCCATTTTCACTGCCTCGTGGCTCCTCTGACTTGGTTCTCAAGTCTACGAGGTGTCTTCGGGTCCAAGAATAATCATCGCGAAGGTTTCATTCCGTTTGGACTCCGTTCGATATTCCTTTTCGGTGAAACTAAAAAACAAGGAGAAAACAGAAACTGGCACTGTGATCTGTGTTAATAAGTTAGTCCCAAAAATAATATAAAATAACATATTAATGCATATAAAACATCCAAAACAGATAATATAATATCATGGAACAATAACTAATTATTGATACGTTGGAGACGTATCAAGCATCCCCAAGCTTAATTCATGCTCGTCCTCGAGTAGGTAAATGATAAAAACAGAATTTTTGATGTGGAATGCTACCTAACATATTTATCAATGTAATTCTTCTTTTTTGTGGCATGAATGTTCAGACCCATAAGACTCAAAATAAAAGTTTATCAATATCAAAACATTAATACTTCAAGCATACCAAAAGCAATCTACGAAGCTTCAAAAAATAACATGGCTAAAGAAAGTTATCCCTACAAAATCATATAGTCTTTTATGCTCCCTCTTCTTAACACAAAGTAACCATCATGCCCATCCCGGTGTCAGCCAAGCAATTGTTTTCATACTTTACTTTTTCAAACTTTTTCAACTCTTCACGCAATATATGAGCGTGAGCCATGGACATAGCACTATGGATGGAATAGAAGGTGGTGATAGATAAAAGGAGGGAGAAAGTCTCACATCAACTAGGACAATCAATGGACTATGGAGATGTCCATCAATTGATATCAATGTGAGTGAGCAGGGATTGCCATGTAACAGATGCACTAGAGCTATAAGTGTATGAAAGCTCAAAAGAAACCAAGTGGGTGTGCATCTAACTTGCTTGCTCATGAAGACCTAGGGCATTTGAGGAAGCCCATCGTTGGAATATACAAGCCAAGTTCTATAATGAAAATATCCCACTAGTATATGAAAGTTATAACATAGGAGACTCTCTGTCATGAAGATCAAGGTGCTATTCCGAAGCATAAGTGTGGAAAAAGATAGTAACATTGTCCGTTCTATCTTTTTTCTCTCATTTTTTCTTTTCTTTTTCTTTTTTGGGCTCTTTGGCCTCTTTTTTTGTGGGCTTGTTTGGCCTCTTTTATTTATCTGGGCTTCTTTGGCCTATTTTATTTATAATCTCACATGGGACAATGCTCTAATAATGATGATCATCACACTTTTATTTACTTACAACTCGATATTACAACTTGATTCTAGAACCAAATATGACTCTATATGAATGCCTCCGACGGTGTACCGGGATGTGCAATGATCAAGAGTGACATGTATAAAAATTATGAACGGTGGCTTTGCGACAAATACTATGCCTACTACATGATCATGCAAAGCAATATGACAATGATGGTGCGTGTCATAACAAACGGAACGGTTGAGTTACATTGCAATATACCTCAGAATGGCTATGGAAATGCCATAATAGGTATGGTGGATGTTTTGAGTAAGGGTATAAGATGGTTTGACGGCGAAAGTTGCGCGACACTAGAGTGGCTAGCAAGGTGGAAGGGTGAGAGTGCGTATAATCCATGGACTCAACATTAGTCATAAAGAACTCACATAATTATTGCAAAAAATCTATTAGCCCTCGAAGAAAAATACTATGACGCATGCTCCTAGGGGGGATGTTGGTAGGAGTTAACCATCACGCTCCCCCGACCTTCACACAAAGATAAAGAATCAAGATACAATGCGCGCCAATTTGGTTACATAGTTAGGAGACCATACGTGCATGCTACGGGAATTACAAACCTTAACACAATTATTTCTTTAACATCACAAACTACCACTAGCATGACTTTGATACTACCATCTTAACATCTCAAAACGATTAAAGGAAACAAAATTTTCATAGTATTCAATGCTCTATATATGAAAGTTTTTATTATATCTCCTTTGGATGCCTATCATATTAGGACTAGATTCATAACCCAAGCAAATTACCATGTTGTTTTTAAAGACTCTCAAAATAATATATGTGAAGCAAGAGAGTTCAACAATTTCTATAAAATAAAACCACCGCCGTAGTCTTAAAAGATACAAGTGAAGCACTAGAGCGAAATTGCCTAGCTCAAAAGATATAAGTGAAGCACATAGAGTATTCTAATAAATCATGATTCAAGCGTGTCCCTATCAAAAGGTGTGTACAACAAGGATGATTATGGAAAACTAAAAAGAAAAGACTCATATCATAAAATACGCTCCAAGCAAAACACATATCATGTGGTGAATAAAAATATAGCCTCAAGTAAAGTTACCGATAGACGAAGACGAAAGAGGGGATGCCTTCCCAGGGCATCCCCAAGCTTAGGCTCTTGGTTGTCCTTGAATATTACCTTTGGGTGCCTTGGACATTCCCAAGCTTAGTCTCTTGCCACTCCTTATTCCATAGTCCATCAAATCCTTACCCAAAACTTGAAAACTTCACAACACAAAACTCAACAGAAAACTCATGAGATCCGTGAGTGAAACAAAGCAAATAACCACTCAAGGTACTGTTGTGATCTCATTCTTATTTTATATTGGTGTAATATCTACTGTATTCCAACTTTTCCATGGTCCATAGCCCCCGATACTAGCCATAGATTCATCAAAATAAGCAAAAAAACACATAGAAAATAGAATGAGTCAAAAAACAGAACAATATGTAGCAATTTGAAAACTTCGCAAACTTATGGAACTCTAAAATTCTGAAAAATTAGGAAGATGCGGGGATTTTGTATATAAGTTTCATAAGGTTTTCACGTTCCAGAGAATTATTGAATTTTCTACACTGGGCGCAAAAGTTTCTGTTTTTCAGCAAAATCAAATCAAAGATCACCGTAAGCCATCCCAAAGGTCTTACTTGGCTAAAACACTAATTAAAACACCAAAAAACAATTACTACAGAAGTAATAATGTGTATTTATTAAAAACAGAACCAATAAACAAAAATAAAATAAAATTGGGTTGCCTCCCAACAAGGGCTATTGTTTAACACCCCTAGCTAGGCATAAAACATAGATATAAGTATTTTCATCTTTGGTAGGCAATCCATAAGTAGCTCTCATAATAGATTCATATGGAAACTTTATTTTCTTTCAAGGAAAGTGTTCCATTCCCCTTAAAGGAAATTGAAATCTATTGTTTCCTTCTTTCATATCAATAATTGCACCAATCGTTCTAAGGAAGGTTCTACCGAGAATAATAGGACATGTAGGATTGCAATCTATATCAAGAACAATGAAATCTACGGGCACATAATTAATATTTACAATAATAAGAACAACATTAATCCTCCCATAGGTTTCTCAATAGTGGAACCCACAAGACGCAAATTTAAAAATCACTCATCAATTTCACGGAAACCTAACACATCACATAAAGTTTTTGGAATTATGGAAACGCTAGCACACAAATCACACAAACAATAGCACTCATAATATTTAATCTTAATAGTTGGTTCCCACTCATCATAAAGTTTTATAGGGATTGAAACTTCCAATTCAAGCTTTTCTTCAAAATATTTAATCATAGCATCGACAATATGTTTAGTAGAAGCTTTACTTTGATTATAAGCATGAGGAGAATTCAACATGGATTGCAACAAGGAAATACAATCTATTAAAGAACAATTATCATAATTAAATTCCTTGAAATCCAAAAGAGTGGGTTCATTGCTACTTAAAGTTTTGACCTCACCAATCCCACTTTTATCAATTTTTGCACCAAGATCTAAAAACTCCGAGTCATTGGGACGCCTTTTAACTAAAGTTGACTCATCTCCAGTCCCATCCTTATCAAGATTAATATTGGAAAACAAAGATTCAATAGGATTCACATCAATCACTTTAAGATCTTCATCATTATTCTCACGAAAACTGGTAGATCATGTTTTTATAAACCGATCTCGTTTAGCACGCATCTTAGCGGTTCTTTCTTTACATTCATCTATAGAAATCCTCATAGATTTTAGGGATTTATTAATATCATTCTTGGGTGGAATAGACCTAACTTTAAAATAATCAATCTCAAGAGAAATTGTATCCACGTTCCTAGCAAAATCATCAATCTTATGCAATTTTTCTTCAATCAAAGGATTGAAACCTTTTTGAGAAATCATAAATTCTTTAACACTATTCTCAAAATCGGAGGACATCTTATTATAATTTCCATAAGAGTTGTTGTAGGAACTACCATAATTATTAGTGGAATTACTAGGGAACGGCCTAGGATTAAAATTACCTCTATACACATTATTACCAAAATTGTTCCAACCAACAAAATTCACATCCATAGATTCATTATTATTATCAATCAAAGTAGACAAGGGCATATCATTAGGATCAATAGGAGAACCCTTGGTAGCAAATACTTTCACAAGTTCATTCATCTTTCCACTCAAAACATTGATTTCTTCAATCGCATGCACTTTTTTACTAGTGGAAGATCTTTCGGTGTGCCATTGAGAATAATTTACCATAATATTATCTAAGAGTTTAGTAGCTTCTCCTAAAGAAATTTCCATAAAAGTACCTCCCACGCCCGAATCTAAAAGATTTCTAGAAGAAAAGTTTAATATGGCATAAATTTTTTGTATGATCATCCAAAGATTCAAACCATGTGTAGGGAAATTTCTTATCATAAGTTTCATCCTCTCCCAAGATTGCGCAACATGTTCATGATCAAGTTGCTTAAAATTCATAACATTGTTCCTAAGGGAGATGATCTCAGCGGGAGGAAAATGCTTGGAAATAAAAGCATATTTGCACTTATTCCATGAATCAATACTATTTTTAGGGAAAGATGAAAACCAAGTTTTGGCACGATCTCGTAGTGAGAACAGAAATAGCTTCAATTTAACAATATCATTATGCACATCTCTTTTCTTTTGCATATCACACAAATCAACAAAAAAAAAATTAGATGGTGTTGGAGATATAACTATTTGAAGGAAACATGCCCTAGAGGCAATAATAAAGTTGTTATTTATATTTCCTTATATCATGATAAATGTTTATTATTCATGCTAGAATTGTATTAACCGGAAACTTAGTACATGTGTGAATACATAGACAAAACAGAGTGTCCCTAGTATGCCTCTACTTGACTAGCTCGTTGATCAAAGATGGTTATGTTTCCTGACCATAGACATGTGTTGTCATTTGATTAACGTGATCATATCATTAGGAGAATGATGTGATGGACAAGACCCATCCGTTAGCTTAGCACTATGATCGTTTAGTTTTATTGCTATTGCTTTCTTCATGACTTATACATGTTCCTATGACTATGAGATTATGCAACTCCCGAATACCGGAGGAACACCTTGTGTGCTATCAAACATCACAACGTAACTGGGTGAGTATAAAGATGCTCTACAGGTGTTTCCGAAGGTGTTCGTGGTGTTGGCATACATCAAGAATAGGATTTGTCACTCCGAGTGTCGGAGAGGTATCTCTGGGCCCTCTCGGTAATGCACATCATAATAAGCCTTGCAAGCAAATGAATAATGAGTTAGTCACGAGATGATGTATTACGGAACGAGTAAATAGACTTGCCAGTAACGAGATTGAACTAGGTATTGAGATACCGATGATCGAATCTCGGCCAAGTAACATACCGATGACAAAGTGATGTAGGGTGGAACCCTAGATGGCCGATCTTTCACGAAATGGAGAGGACCCACGAAGAACATGAAGAACACGAGAGGAAACACGAGGGGAAACACGAGAGAATCACTTAAACCAACAAGAACAAGTCACACATATGCTAGATCCTCAAAACACAAAGAGATACAAGATCCATGATCAACAAGGGACGATACAAAGGGTAACATGTTCTTCTCTGTGAGGAGCTCTTCGGGTATCCCGCGGGATCTTCTTCACGAAGGAGGTCTTGAATCCGTGTGGATCTTCTCTGTGGAGGGGCCACAGTCACTCACAAGGAGATGAACCACTAGTGGATGAGCAAAGCTCTTTCTCAAATGAGCTAAACCTAAGCTAACCCTCAAATGGAGGAGGGGGAGGAGTATATATAGTCTACGAACACGAAGGGGTAAGTGGGAGAGGGATACATGGGCCTCAGGCCCGTCTCTGCGCGCAGGCAGGCGCCGGACGTCCGGGCCGGGGGACGGATGTCCGGCGGCTCACAAGGAGACGGATGTCCGGGCCTCTGGCCGGATGTTCGGGCTGAGCGTGGCCGGCTTCTGTTGCCTTCTGTGATGAGGGGCCGGATTTCCGGCGAAGGGGCCGGATGCCCGGGGCTTTGGGAGGAGCCGGATGTCCGGGGCATGGGGCCGGATGCCCGGGCTAGCGGGGCTCGCTTCTGTGAAGGGGCGCCGGATGTCCGGGCCGGGGGGCCGGATGTTCGGGGCCTGTAGGTGCTGGCCCTTCTTCCTTCTCTTCCGCGCACACTTGGCCTTGGTCCTTGGACTCTCCATGGTCTCCTTGGGTGTTCCTGAGCATGCACAATGTCCGCGCTTAAAGTAGCATCCATGTCTCGCGAGAAAAGAAAGAGGAAGCATCGAGGAACGGGATCACCTTGCGTCCAAGTGGTGTACATGGGGATGAACGAAGGATGCTCCGCATCATCTCCCCTCCCTTGGGAAAGATCCGACCTCGGATCAAAAACCTCATCACCATGGAAACGGTAGTCGTGAACGAACTTGTAGTTGGATGAAGTAGAGGGCATGTCGCAATCCAAGTACTCCAAGGTGTCTCAATGCTCGATGTCGTGGCATGAGGGAAGGTCCAAAGGTGCATCCAATAAGGTCGAGCGCTCCTCCTCTTGAAGGTCCAACTCCAATGTCGGTCCTCTCTCCAATAGATGTATCATGTAGACAATAAGAAGAAGACAGCCATGAAAGAATGACCCATCCAATATGCATATGTGAGGATGGCTCAATGGGAAGGAGTTCACCTTTAGGAGATTCTCGCGAATGTTGGTGTTGCACATCATGTATGCCTTCGCATGACCAAGTTGTCGCATGATGGCACCGCCTTGTGAATCCTTCAAAATGAAAGAACATGTCAAACACTCGGAAAAACAAATGAGGTTAGCGTGAATGCAAAACCTAGCATTCGTGAGGGAAAATACCCAACAAGTGCTTGCATCATTCTTATCATAAGAAATGACAAGGTAATGTGGCATGGCATGTAATCATATGATGCGATAACAACCAAAGGCATTAGGCTCAAACAAGCAAGTATGCATCACAAGAAGGGTGTCAAAGTCTCCGAGATCAACAAGCATAGCACGGTTGCACTCATTATAAGTGAAAATGAGAGATGCAACTATAGGAGACAAGTGACAATGATCAAGATATATCATGTGAAATGCATGAACATATATGTCATCAACCCAAGAAAGCAAGTAAGAGTGGAACATGGGTGATGCAATATAGCAAGCAATCATAGCGATCAAGTCAAACAAGCTAGTAGTGCAACGATTCAACGTACTAGAGGTAATCATGACAAGCATGTCATGTGTGCAAATTGTAGGCATGAATAATGCACATGGCATAGCACAAGCATGAAAGCAAGATATGAGCAAAATAGGATCAATGTATTGGCGAGAGGCCATATGTAAATAGCAATAGGGCATCATGACTCTCCCAACACAACAAGCATCAATAGCGTGGGGCACAAAGAAATCATGCTAGTAGCTACAAGTATCTCCACCAAGCATGCAAATACACATATAGGTAGCATAATGGTGAATCATGTGTAACGGCAAGCAAGGGTCACAATTGCATGCCAAAGTCATATTAAGAGGTATAGCATGCAAAGTGAACACGATAATATGGGCATAAGATGACAAATGGTAAATAACCCATAGTCGTGTGAGAGCCAAGTAAAAGAGATGCGCGTAGTGGTTGCGCGAAGAGAACGGTGGTAGGGACAATCCACAGGATCCCAAATCGTCATTGCTCTCAAGAGCTCTTTTCATCAACTCATGGGATTGTGAGGTTGACGAGTTTGCAAAAGTACCTACACAAGACAAAGGCAAAGGAAAAATTGTATGTGCGTGGTATATGTACACATCATCCATCATGATGCGCACGTGCGTGTGGTGGTTAGCACAAAATATCCAATTCTCAAACAAATGAGATGCGTGATATAGAAACATGTCATCCATCATGAGAGGTTTTTTGTTATGTATGGCATAATGGAGACTCAAAATGTGTAATGCATCATTACAAGAAATATGTAGAGCATTGTTATTCATGGAATGCATATGGTGCACACAATCATGGTAATCATGCAAGGTATGGAATGCATCAAGATCTCCTAGTATGTATGAGGACACTATGGGGGTCTCCTCATGAGCATTACTGGAAAGTTCACATGGAGAATATTGACAACATCCAAAGCAAAGCATATTTGGAACAATGTGTTCATGGCATGGCATAGTTGATGAATGGCGCAAATCATGTAAAGGAAGCATGGCAATATCATCGCAAGAGAAACACAAGCCAATGACCATCATCTTGTCATCTATGCCACAAGTGCAAATAGGATTTACTTTAATGGGGCATGCATAGCTACTATGTTGAGATTGAAATGATACAATATGGGAGATCTCACTCATAGCATATGACAAGTGTAGAGGGTTGTCGAACATGATGTGACCAAAAGAATTTTCACATGATATCCTATGGAGCATAGCATCACAACTAGGCAACTCAACATGCTCATCATCATATTCATCATAAATAGGTAAGTCAAGACATGAGGAAGTTGCACTAGCATGAAGGATGGTCATAGGTGAATAAATATCATGCAAGCAATCATTGGTAAGATAGTCCACTAGTGGGAAAAGAGCATCACCTTCACCTATTTTACCTTTGGAGCGTCGCTCATGTGTTGTAGGTGAGGTGTTCATGATCCAATTGTACTCATCTTCATCGTGATGGAACAATGTGGGTGGTGTATCTTCTTGCACCATGGCCATCGGGTTGTCCACTGGAGGGACGGACTCGTCGAGGGTAGGCATGTTCTCTTGTAGGAGACCTAGCACCAAAGAAAACACACTCGGAGTAGAGGTTAAGTCGTTAGAAATCATAGTGGCCTCACATGCCCTCTCAACTACCTCACTCACTAAGTATTGTGGCTCACTCACTCCTTCTTGGATGCTCTCACTCGTATGGTTGGTGGAGTCACTCAAATGGCTCTCAACCTCATATAGGAGAAGTGGCATGCTCTCATGTGTGGGGCTAGTGGTGGGCACACTCATCCTCTCAAGGGAAATGCTCTCAAGGACACATATGGTGGAGTCACTCGTATCACTCATGTGGTGGTGGCTCTCCTCACATGGGAATTGGGGGCATCTCGTCATATGTGGATGTCGAAGAGGTGTAGGTGCAATAGTCTCCATGCTTAACTTCCTCATCCGTAATGTCTCCAAAGATGAATGCCGTGGGATGTGGAAAATCATCACGCTCCTCCGAGGTCAAAGAGAAGGTCTCATGCTCGCTCGCGTAGCTTGACCCGGAGTAGGAGTCCAATATGGGCTCCATCTTCATGGTGTCGAAGAGGTTCATGCTCGTCGCCTTGGTCCAAGGGGATGGCCCATGCTCGACCATCTTGTCACCGTCGCTCGTAGATGATCGCCTTGATGATGAAGACGTTGATGTAGGCGAACTCATGGGAAGTAGGCGAAGATGCAGTATGTCCAAAGGCGAAGATGCCTTGATAGCACTTGGCGAAGATGCCGAAGTGGTGGTTGTAGCCGTAGCTCCGTCTTGGGTGTGCTTGTCTCGCGGTCTTCTTATGTTCTCTTGAAGCTTGGGCTTGGCGTGAAGTAGAGCGTCTTCGGACTTGTATGTTTGCGCGTGTCGAGCATCTTCATCTTGATGGTATCGTTTTAGTGCTTGAGCTCTTGGTAGATGTCGTTCGTCGTCATCGTGCACATGATGCTTGGAGGTGAGTTGCCCTTCATGACGATGTCGATGGTCGCCATGGCGGTGTGGACGTGGAAGACTTGCTCTTGCATCATGTTTGTGCTCCAAAGACTTGTGACTTGAACGTCGCCGCCGAGAGGATGACGAAGGGGAAAAAGACTTGTAATCGACTACCAAGTGTTGGAGCTCCGCCATTTGTTTGTTCAAGGAGTCGCACATGTCGTCGAAGGAAGCCATTGTCCTTGTCTCGGAGTGTCGTAGTTCGATGGCGATGTTGCCCAAGCGCTCTTACATTGCTCGTTGTAGTCCGATGATTTTCGCATGGATGTCATTGTTCGCGCCGTCAATGTCGAAGACCGAAGATGAAATGTCTTGCCTATCCATCACAAGACGCTAGCAAGTATGAGTGGGAGAAAGAGAAGAACTATACAAAATGTACCTTGACCGATGTTGAAGATGGATCAATGATCACTCAAATGTGGAACAAGGAAATAGCACAATTGGTACCAATTCTTGTCGGTTTCTCACACCTACACAAGTAAAGCTTATGGTGGAGCTCGGTGAGGATAGAGGCACAACAATTTGTTGGGAAATGTTAGCAAGAGTCAATAATATTGAAAAAGATTCACAAATTTGCAAGTGAAACAAGTAGACCAATAGCAATATTGGTGGCACACGGAAACACACACACACAGATAGATAGATGGGGTCGTGCAACCAAGGAATGAGCCCAAAATGTGGAATCCACGAAAATGCTCTTGTTGCACAACACTAGAGAGACGCTAGCGCGATTGCACAATAGGCGGATACGAACTTGTGCACAACCTACTAAGCAAAATGCAACGACTTCTATCCCAAGTATGCTATATGTATGGTATTCCGGTAGTATGATCCAAAATGATCGAGTATGACAACCTTAATGTAGTATGATGCTATGGTTCTTGCTTAAACGCTCTTTGCTTATCTTTTTCTTTGTGCTTAAAAGCTTTTTGGCTCTTTCTCTTTTGAGCTCTTTTCTCATGCAAAACTTCACGAACCAAGATAGTAATTGAGTATATGCTATGACAACCTTGTGTCACAAGAGATGATACCAAGATATGCACCATGGTGATATGGTATGTATGCTATGGGAAGTATGATCGCTAATGTGCACAAGTCACGTTGCCGGCAATACTCAAATGGCTAGTCTCGATAGGTAAGTGACGCAAAAATGGGCTAGGGGTTAACAATGCAATTGCAAGGGAATATACAATGATGTCATCGAAGTTACTGTCTGTGTCGATGATGAGAGGTGGTGCTCTTGATGTAGACCCGTTCCTAATTAGCCGAAACACCTTAGGAAACGGAAAAACCACAACTCAAAATCTCAAGGACAAATGTCAAATGGCAGTAGTGGACAAGCGATGGTGGTTGCGGAAGTGGAATGATGAGCTATACACGTTGTCGGAGTTGGAGTCACAGTCTCTAAGTACCCGAAACACCTTAGGAGACACGAGCCACAACTCAAACAAGCTCACACAAAATTGGGTTAAGTGTCGCTGGTAATGTATAGTGGGATAGGCTATGCAGAAGTGATGGTGGTGGTTGATGAAGAAGCAATTGTCCCTAAGTAGCCTAAACACCTTAGGAGACTCAAATCACTACTCAAGCAACCACAAATGCTATGGGGATCCAAAAGGATTAGGTTACGAAAGTCAGTGGTGGTATAGCGGATGATGTGGTGGAAGCCCTAGGCAAAGAAGCCAAAATTCACAAAGTATGATGGAGTGAAATGATGATGGTAGTATTTTTGTGTTATGGGGGATGTCAAGAGCTTCAAAACGAGCTAAAGAACGTCAAAATCGGACTCCGGATGAATTAGTTATGGACAAAAGGGTGAAACACGGGTGGCTGAATTCCCACGGGCCGGACATCCGGGGCCGGGTCCGGGACCTGATGTCCAGAAACTTGCGTGATTTTGCCCTCCAGGAGCCGGATGTCCGGCCGGGGACCCGGATGTCCGGCCCAACGATTTCGGATCGGGATTGGGACTTCCAAACTCGTTTGGGTGCGGAATTTGATGATTTTGGGGGCAAAATTTGACGGATTTTGTAGAGGAAAGATGGAGAAACTTGGGGAAATGCTAGATCCACTTGAAACCAAGCTAATCCACGGATCAAAATCAACAAAATATCATCAAACCAACAGATCAAAAAAAAAATTGGGGCTATTTTTGGTGGGAATTTTTGAAATTGGGGACAAAATCACACAAAACAAGGGTAGAAAACGGTGGGGAGGCTCCAAATTCATGAGAAACCGTGGCTCATGATACCATATGATGTAGGGTGGAACCCTAGATGGCCGATCTTTCACGAAATGGAGGGGATCCCACGAAGAATATGAAGAACACGAGAGGAAACACGAGGGGAAACATGAGAGAATCACTTAAACCAACAAGAACAAGTCACACATATGCTAGATCCTAGAAACACAAAGAGATACAAGATCCATGATCAACAAAGGACGATACAAAGGGTAACCGGCTCTTCTCCGTGAGGAGGTCTTGGGGTATCCCGCGGGATCTTCTCCGCGAAGGAGGTCTTGAATCTGTGTGGATCTTCTCCGTGGAGGGGCCGCAGTCACTCACAAGGAGATGAACCACTAGTGGACGAGCAAAGCTCTGTCTCAAATGAGATAAACCTAAGCTAATCCTCAAATGGAGGAGGGGGAGGAGTATATATAGTCTAGGTCCACGAAGGGGTAAGTGGGAGAGGGATACATGGGCCTCAGGCTCGTCTCTGCGCGCAGGCAGGCGCCGGATGTCCGGGCTGGGGGCCGCATGTCCGGCGGCTCGCAAGGAGCCGGATGTCCGGGCCTCTGGCCGGATGTCCGGGCTGAGTGTGGCCGGCTTCTGTTGCCTTCTGTGATGAGGGGCCGGATTTTCGGCGAAGGGGCCAGATGTCCGGGGCTTCGGGAGGAGCCGGATGTCCGGGACATGGGGCCGGATGTCCGGGCTAGCGGGGCTCGCTTCTGTGAAGGGACGCCGGATGTCCGGGCCTGGGGGCCGGATGTTCGGGGCCTATAGGTGCTGGCCCTTCTTCCTTCTCTTCCGCGCACACTTGGCCTTGGTCCTTGGACTCTCCATGGTCTCCTTGGGTGTTCCTGAGCATGCACAAGGTCCGCGCTTAAAGTAGCATCCATGTCTCGCGAGAAAAGAAAGGGGAAGCATCGAGGAACGGGATCACCTTGCGTCCAAGTGGTGTACATGGGGATGAACGAAGGATGCTCCGCATCATCTCCCCTCCCTTGGGAAAGATCCGACCTCGGATCAAAAACCTCATCACCATGGAAACGGTAGTCGTGAACGGACTTGTAGTTGGATGAAGTAGAGGGCATGTCGCAATCCAAGTACTCCAAGGTGTCTCAATGCTCGATGTCGTGGCATGAGGGAAGGTCCAAAGGTGCATCCAATAAGGCCGAGCGCTCCTCCTCTTGATGGTCCATCTCCAATGTCGATCCTCTCTCCAATAGATGTATCATGTAGACAATAAGAAGAAGACAGCCATGAAAGAATGACCCATCCAATATGCATATGTGAGGATGGCTCAAAGATAAGGAGTTCACCTTTAGGAGATTCTCGCGAATGTTGGTGTTGCACATCATGTATGCCTTCGCATGACCAAGTTGTCGCATGACGGCACCGCCTTGTGAATCCTTCAAAACGAAAGAACATGTCAAACACTCGGAAAAACAAATGAGGTTAGCGTGAATGCAAAACCTAGCATTCGTGAGGGAAAATACCCAACAAGTGCTTGCATCATTCTTATCATAAGAAATGACAAGGTAATGTGGCATGGCATGTAAGCATATGATGCGATAACAACCAAAGGCATTAGGCTCAAACAAACAATTATGCATCACAAGAAGGGTGTCAAAGTCTCCGAGATCAACAAGCATAGCACGGTTGCACTCATTATAAGTGAAAATGAGAGATGCAACTATAGGAGACAAGTGACAATGATCAAGATATATCATGTGAAATGCATGAACATATATGTCATCAACCCAAGAAAGCAAGTAAGAGTGGAACATGGGTGATGCAATATAGCAAGCAATCATAGCGATCAAGTCAAACAAGCTAGTAGTGCAAAGATGCAACGTACTATAGGTAATCATGGCAAGCATGTCATGTGTGCAAATTGTAGGCATGAATAATGCACATGGCATAGCACAATCATGAAAGCAAGATATGAGCAAAATAGGATCAATGTATTGGCGAGAGGTCATATTTAAATAGCAATAGGGCATCATGACTCTCTCAACACAACAAGCATCAATAGCGTGGGGCACAAAGAAATCATGGTAGTAGCTACAAGTATCTCCACCAAGCATGCAAATACACATATAGGTAGCATAATGGTGAATCATGTGTAACGGCAAGCAAGGGTCACAATTTTATGGCAAATTCATATTAAGAGGTATAGCATGCAAAGTGAACACGATAATATGGGCATAAGATGACAAATGGTAAATAACCCATAGTCGTGTGAGAGCCAAGTAAAAGAGATGCGCGTAGTGGTTGCGCGAAGAGAACGGTGGTAGGGACAATCCACAGGATCCCAAATCGTCATTGCTCTCAAGAGCTCTTTTCATCAACTCATGGGATTGTGAGGTTGACGAGTTTGCAAAAGTACCTACACAAGACAAAGGCAAAGGAAAAATTGTATGTGCGTGGTATATGTACACATCATCCATCATGATGCGCACGTGCGTGTGGTGGTTAGCACAAAATATCCAATTCTCAAACAAATGAGATGCGTGATATAGAAACATGTCATCCATCATGAGAGGTTTGTTGTTATGTATGGCATAATGGAGACTCAAAATGTGTAATGCATCATGACAAGAAATATGTAGAGCATTGTTATTCATGGAATGCATATGGTGCACACAATCATGGTAATCATGCAAGGTATGGAATGCATCAAGATCTCCTAGTATGTATGAGGAAACTATGGGGGTCTCCTCATGAGCATTACTGGAAAGTTCACATGGAGAATATTGACAACATCCAAAGCAAAGCATATTTGGAACAATGTGTTCATGGCATGGCATAGTTGATGAATGGCGCAAATCATGTAAAGGAAGCATGGCAATATCATCGCAAGAGAAACACAAGCCAATGACCATCATCTTGTCATCTATGCCACAAGTGCAAATAGGATTTACTTTAATGGGGCATGCATAGCTACTATGTTGAGATTGAAATGATACAATATGGGAGATCTCACTCATAGCATATGACAAGTGTAGAGGGTTGTCGAACATGATGTGACCAAAAGACTTTTCACATGATATCCTATGGAGCATAGCATCACAACTAGGCAACTCAACATGCTCATCATCATATTCATCATAAATAGGTAAGTCAAGACATGAGGAAGTTGCACTAGCATGAAGGATGGTCATAGGTGAATAAACATCATGCAAGCAATCATTGGTAAGATAGTCCACTAGTGGGAAAAGAGCATCACCTTCACCTATTTTACCTTTGGAGCGTCGCTCATGCGTTATAGGTGAGGTGTTCATGATCCAATTGTACTCATCTTCATCGTGATGGAACAATGTGGGTGGTGCATCTTCTTGCACCATGGCCATCGGGTTGTCCATTGGAGGGACGGACTCGTCGAGGGTAGGCATGTTCTCTTGTAGGAGACCTAGCACCAAAGAAAACACACTCGGAGTAGAGGTTAAGTCGTTAGAAATCATAGTGGCCTCACATGCCCTCTCAACTACCTCACTCACTAAGTATTGTGGCTCACTCACTCCCTCTTGGATGCTCTCACTCGTATGTTGTTATGCGGTTCGACCGATAAAGATCTTCGTAGAATATGTAGGAGCCAATATGGGCATCCAGGTTCCGCTATTGGTTATTGACCGGAGAGATGTCTCGGTCATGTCTACACAGTTCTCAAACCCGTAGGTTCCGCACGCTTAAACGTTCGTTGACGATATAATATTTAATGAGTTATGTATGTTGGTGACCGAATGTTATTCGGAGTCCTGGATGTGATCATGGACATGACGAGGAACTCCGGAATGGTCCGAAGATATAGATTAATATATGGGATCATAGTGTTTGACCTCCGAAAGGGTTCCGAAATTCACCGGAAGGGGTTCCGGATGTTTCCCGAAATGTTTGGGTACGAGAACACTTTATTTGGGCCAAAAGGGAAAGCGCACAAGGTTTTTGGAAAGCGCAAAAGGAAGTTTTGTGGAGTCGAGGGGCCAGATGCCAGGGTCCCTGGCGTCTGGGTCTTGACGCCGGGAACCCTGGCGTCTGTCCCTGGAGTCCGAGAAGGACTCTTGCCTTTCGGGTGAAACCGACTTTGTGAAGGCTTTTACTTCAAGTTTCGACCCCAAGGCTCAACATATAAATAGAGGGGTAGGGCTAGCACCCAAGACACATCAAGATACACCAAGCCGTGTGCCGGCAACCCCGACCCTCTAGTTTATCCTCCGTCTAGTTTCTGTAGTGCTTGGCGAAGCCCTGCAGAGATTGTTCTTCATCAACAACTGTCACCACGCCGTCGTGCTGCCGGAACTCATCTACTACTTTGCCCGTCTTGCTGGATCAAGAAGGCGAGGACGTCATCGAGCTGAACGTGTGCTGAACGCGGAGGTGCCGTACGTTCGGTACTAGATCGGGACGGAACGTGAATGTGCACGACTACATCAACCGCGTTGATAAACGCTTCCGCTTTCGGTCTACGAGGGTACGTAAACACACTCTCCCCTCTCGTTGCTATGCATCTAGTAGATAGATCTTGCATGTTCGTAGGAAATTTTTGAAACACTACGTTCCCAACACTATTGGGCATGACCCACCCAGGTGGGGATGGGTCATGCCACTGGCAGCTTAAGATGAAGAGGCCTGTTAAGGCCCCAGAAGATACGAAGATGGCGGTGCATAGAGCAAGCCAATTGAAGGCCCAAGACCCGGCTGACGACTTGAAGCCCGTGGGTGTGAACCGCCATGTGATGAACTTGTTCTGTGAGGCAAGGTTTGTAAGAAACCGAGCCGATCACGTTTGTGTGAGCCGTCCAGGACTTTGTAAACCACCGGGCACCATCCTGTATATAAAGGGGTGATCCAGTGGCGGTTTAACTCAAGAAACAATCGCTCGAGAACTAGGTCAAGCATATTCGCTTCCTGGTTGTTGAGACTTGAGCAATACAACCCAAGCTGGATTAGGCTTTTACCTCATTGAGAGGGGCCGAACCAGGATAAAAAACTCTCTGTGTCCCTTGTCCCGTTTAACCCCTTTAAGTTAACCTAGTTGTGATGGCTCCACACCTAAGTCCTTTTTCTAGGGCATCTGCCGTGACAAATCCACGACAGTTGGCGCCCACCCTGGGGCTAGAGCACGGTGGTTTCGAGTTCTTGAAGGGCAACTTCTCAGGGATCAAGGGATATGCCGTGGGCCGGATGACCAAGAGTCTCCGCGACAAGATCTACATCGACGACGCAGGCTGGGGCCCCAAGTCCGATTCAATCGAATACGGGTACCGGGTCCCCTTCGGCAGAATTCACGTCTTCATCGACAAGATCGGCGAATCGGAGCCTGAGCCGGATACCTGCACTGAGATCATTTAGTAGGCTCGGCATGCGCGACCCACTAAGGTTCAAACCGCCGTGAAGCGTGCTTCTGTCAGTTTTATTCATGGAGCGAATCTTGGTGAAGGCTCTGAGTCCGGTGGAGAGACAACCATCTACTCCGATGATGCCTCCTCAGCCGGAGAAACTAGATCAATGTATCAATTGAAAGATGGTGGGCTTGGGGGTTGTTACGATGGTGATAGTATTCTAGACCCATGCGAGCCGCCGAGCAGAGTTGCAATCTTCATGGCCAGCGCACAATCGATGCTGAATTCATCAACTGTGGCGGCTATGACTTCCGATTCAATGGATGCGGCGATAGCTGGGGCAAGCGGCCCTGTGCGCTCGTTGGCTCAGGTATTATCTGAGCTCTTGATGTGATGAGAACATTGTTGGCTGCAGAAGTCACCCCGACGACTCAAGCGCATCATAATTTGGACGTCGCAAAACTTTGAGATGAGATAACTCAAGACAAGGAGGAACTTAATGATGAGAATGTTTGGATGGCAACAGAACGAGCCGCCTTGGATGTGGAATCACAACGGATTCAAGCAGAGGCTTTCCGGTTAAGCTTGGATC
The DNA here is from genome assembly GCA_902687465.1 of Secale cereale. Classification (NCBI taxonomy): domain Eukaryota; kingdom Viridiplantae; phylum Streptophyta; class Magnoliopsida; order Poales; family Poaceae; genus Secale; species Secale cereale. The sequence continues at coordinate 264,941,188 of LR738711.1, read as the reverse complement.
AGAATGCATCAAATGCCGTTCTTCGCAGGAGGCACCAGAGTCGTCTACCTTTGGGGTATGATGCAAGAAATATTTTCAACACCCGTGGGGCAGGAACGAGTAACCCGTCTGAGGTGACCCAGGCTGATGATGCACCTGCGGCCGGGGTGACGGTTCAACCACATGTTACAGATCTGCCTCATCTAAACTTAACTCCGCCTCAGCAGGTGTCTACACCGCCCGGTCATTTTTCTAACCCTCTGGATAACATGATTGATGCGGCACCGCGTCTGGTGGCTCTTCTGGTGCAGGACGAGTCACCTGCGGCTATTGAAGCCCAAAAGGCTGTTGAGCTTCTTCAGACAGCAGTAGCCTAGCAGGCGGCTTATTCGTACAGCCGTGAGCGGATTCATTCAACCCCACGCCCCAGTCAGAGTTATAGCCGGCACATTGAGTCGCTAGCGGTGTCAAGCAGTGAGCAACACTGTAACCAGCCCCATGGGCGTAACCCGCTGCACGCTGATAACCATGCTCAAGCTGTGGTGGATGAGGCCAGGGCACATCGGGAGGCAAAGTTCGCGGCTCGGCTGGCGGCTCAGCAACTTCAACATAATCCGTCGACGTCTGTAGGAGCTGGGATGACTTCTAGGACTGTGGGGGTACCATGCCTGGTGCCGGCTCTGCGTAATGAGCCCCTGCCTAAGGATTTTGAGGGCCCTCGCAAGGTGCCCAATTATATAGTTGACCAGCCTCCAGAGGCTTGGATTGAGAGCTACGAGCTGGCCATGGAGATGTTAGATGCTAATGCTGCTGTCTATGCTAAGTATTTCACCATGATGTTGGATTGGCAGGCTCGTACCTGATTGAAGGGACTACCACCTAATTTGGTCAGGTCATGGGTGGAATTGAGGACGTGTTTTATTCAGAATTTCAAAGACACATGCAAGCAACCTTTATCAATTCTTGATCTGGATAGTTGTGTTCAGTGGGAGGATGAGTCAACCGCCCATTGGGTGCGCTAGATCTTAGCCATTATACACTCATCGGACATCATCAATGCTGGATCAGCTGTCCTGATTTTGGAGAAAAATTGCTGGTTTATCCCTCTTAAGCAGAAATTGGGGTGGCTCACGTGCAACTGTGATAGCATGGGAGAGCTCCTGGTGGCTCTCATTAAGTATGCCAATTCTGATAGCACTCAGGACCCTGAATCTGATGAGGAGAAAGCCGACAAGGGGAAGAAAAATGGTAATGGGAAAGGTCAGCAACACAATGCGGCGGGTCAGAGCCAAGGTAATAATGGTAAGCGCAAGCAAGCCGATGCTGGTTCGAATTTTGTGGGCAATGCCAATACACACACTAATAATCAACGCCGTAAGGGGAAATCCTCAATGCCCCGGTTTGGCGGGCCAAAGTTTGACCTTGAGGCGATGATGAATCGGCCTTGCCTGGAGCATGGTGCTGACTAAAAGTCGGCTACTCATTTGTGGAAGGATTGCTTCATCATGAAGGAGTATAGAAATTCCAACTTTTTTCAAAACAATCATGGCCTGCATGGTGGGTCAGCATCCGCCTCTCAAGGGCCTGGTTTTGGCGGTGGCGGTTATGGTGTCCAAGATCAAGGCAATCAAGGTGGTTTTAATCAGCAAAATCAGCAGCATAATCAGGGTAATCAGCAACAACAATCTGGATACCAGAGTAATCTAAAGCAGCTGAATGGTGGGCAATATCATGTTTTTACAACAAATTTGTGCAAACGAGATTAGAAGCTTCATAAACGGGCAGTGAGTGAGGTTGAGCCGACAATCCCTCAACTCTTGCGATGGTCTGAGCAGCCCATTATATGGAGCCGGGAGGATCACCCGCCCAGGTTGACAACCTGGGTTAGCTAGCTTTGGTAGTTGCTCCTCAGGTGGGAGGTTACATTTTCATGAAAGTACTTATGGATGGAGGCATCAATATCAATATCCTTTATTATGATACTTTTCGTCGTATGAGTTTGACTGATAAGGATCCTAAGCCGTCCAATACGGTATTACATGGGGTAGTGCCTAGTGAGCCGACATATCCGGTGGGTAAGATAGCTTTGGAAGTGGCTTTTGGCGATGAGCATGACTATAGGTCTGAAACATTGACTTTTGAAGTGGTCAAGATCAAGAGTCCTTATCACACTTTGTTTGGACGGCCGACTTGTGCTAGATTTATGGCGCGACTTTGTTATGTTTATCTGCAGCTTAAAATGTCAGGTCACTAGGGCACCATCACAGTGCATGGTAATACAAAGATAGCTTTGGAATGTGAGGAAGGCGATGCTGCTTATGCTGAGACTGTTTGTGCAACAGAGGAATTGAAGTTCTTTAAAAATAATGTTGACCCGACGAACATGACCTCCTTGAAAAATCCGACCACAGAGCATGACCCCTGTTGAAGTTTAAGTAGGCAGATGATACCAAGCAAGTCAATTTTGTCCCTGTCGATTCATTTCAGCAGTTCACTATCAGTGCCAACATGGATCCAAAATAGGAAAGCAGGCTCATCGAGTTCATCTGTGAGAACCGGGACATGTTTGCATGTAAACCTTCAGACATGCCAAGTGTACCGAGGGAACTCACTGAGCACACTCTCAATATTGATCCCAACTTTAAACCGACCGGTCAATTCCTGCGTTGTTTTAATGAAGAGAGATGCGAGGCTATTGGAGAAGAGGTGGCCTGGCTCTTGGCGGCTGGGTTCATTGTTGAAGTTTTCCATCCAGAGTGGCTGGCTAACCCGGTGCTGGTGCTTATGAAAAATGGCACTTGGCGTATGTGTGTGGACTATACAGATCTTAGTAAGGCTTGTCCAGCTGATCCTTTTGCTCTCCCTCGTATTGATCAAATCATGCTACGGCGGATTGTGAACGTTTGAGTTTTCTTGATGCTTATTCTGGTTATCATCAGATCAAGATGGAAGTTAAGGACCAGGAGAGGACATATTTTATCACTCCCTTTGGAGCCTTCTGCTATGTACCTATGCCCTTTGGGCTTAAGAGTGCCCAGGCAACTTATCAGCGCTGTGTTCAGAATTGCCTTCACGGTCAGATTGGACGAAATGTTCGTGCTTATGTGGATGATATCGTTGTGAAATCCCGGAAGAAGGAGACTCTGCTAAGCAATTTTAAGGAGACCTTTGACTACCTCCGGGTCTACAAGATGATGCTTAACTTGGCCGAATGTGTATTTGATGTGCCAGCAGGCAATCTCTTGAGTTTTCTGGTTTCTGAAAGGGGTATTGAAGCTAACCCGGAGAAAATCAAGGCTATCACTTCTTTGGCTAAACCGACGTGTATTAATGATCTCCAGCGTTTGGCACATCGTATTGCGGGCTTAAGCCGGTTTATAAGCTGTCTAGGAGAGAAAACTATTCCTTTATATCAGATGATGAAAAAAGCTGACCACTTTGTCTGGAGCGATGCTGCTAATCAGGCATTTGAGGCGCTTAAAAAACAGTTGGCTGAGCCACCGGTCCTTGCAGCTCCTGTTGATAAGCAGCCCCTACTCTTGTATCTGGCTGCTAATAGCAGAGCCATCAGCGTAGTCGTTGTGGTTGAGAGAAAGGAGGCAGGCAAGGAATATCCGATTCAAAGGGCAGCTTACTATGTCAGTGAGGTGTTGATTGAATCTAAACAAAGGTACCCACATTGGCATAAGCTAGTTTATGGAGTGTTCATGGTGAGTCGCAAACTCGCAAGTTGAAGCATTACTTCCTTGGTCATCCTATTACAGTGGTCAGTTCTGCTCCCTTAGGGGATATTATTCAAAACAGAGAAGCCACGGGCCGGGTGGCCAAGTGGGCCATTGAACTTGGCCCTCATGGTTTGAAGTATATGCCTAGGACGGCTATCAAGTCTCAGGCTCTTGTGGATTTCATCAATGATTGGACAAAGCTGCAGATGCCGGAGGAGAAGCCTGATAATACATACTGGACTATTCATTTTGATGGATCCAGACAATTGGAGGGCTTAGGGGCTGGAGTTATCTTGACTTCCCCACAAGGTGATACGTTCTGTTATGTGTTACGGTTAATGTTCCCTTGTACTAATAATGCAGCTGAGTATGATGATCTACTCCATGGCCTTTGGGTGGCTAAGGAAATGAACTTAAGCCGGGTAAGATGCTTCGGTGACTCAGATTTGGTGGCTCAGCAGGTCTCATGAACTTGGGATTCCAAAGACCCACTCATGGAGGCTTATCGCCGGGCGGTTGATACTATTGCTGGCCATTTCAAAGGTTATCAGGTGGAGCATGTTGATTGTAGAAAGAATGAGGCGGCTGATGCCTTAAGTCGACTGGGCTCTCAGCGTAAACCGGTGCCACCCAATGTCTTCCTGGATGTGCTAACTAACCCTTCGGTTAAGCTGCCGTTAGAAGAGGATCTTGCTATCCCTGACCCGGAGGCACAATTGGTGGCGGCTCTTCATGCGATTCCTGACTGGATAGTTCCATATTTGGATTATTTGACCCGGGGTGAGTTACCCGAGGATGAAACTTTGGCCAGGAAAATAACCCGGCGGTCCAAGTCAATGACCATTGTCAATGATGAGTTACACCGATGCAGTGTTACAGGGGTGTTCCAGCGCTGTACTTCTCCTGAGGAGGGCCGTGGCATCCTCATGGAGATTCATGAAGGAGATTGCGGTCATCATGCTGGCTCTAAGTCTCTCGTGGCCAAGGCTTTTCATCATGGGTTTTATTGGTTGACGGCTCATGCTGATGCAGAAGATCTAGTTAGCAAGTGTGACGACTGTCAGAAGTTTTCCGGACGAATTCATGTGGCGGCTCAAGAGTTGAGAAAGATTCCAATTACTTGTCTGTTTGTGGTCTGGGGGCTGGACATGGTTGGGCCTTTCAAGAGATCCAAGGACAAAAAGACCCACCTCTTGGTGGCAGTTGATAAATTTACAAAGTGGATTGAGGCTGAGCCGGTCAGCAAGTATGATGCGGCCACGGCGGTTCAATTCATTAAAAAAAGTTATTTTCCGTTTTGGCTACCCTCATAGTATCATCACTTATAATGGTACCAATTTGTCCAAGGGTGCTATGAAAGGATTTTGCGAACGAGAGCATATTCGTCTTGACGTCTCATCGGTGGCTCACTGATAACCGACAAGTGTAGGGGATCACAACAGTTTTCGAAGGTAGAGTATTCAACCCAAATTTATTGATTCAACACAAGGGGAGCCAAAGAATACTCTCAAGTATTAGCAGTTGAGTTGTCAATTCAACCACACCTAGAAGACTTGATATCTGCAGCAAAGTATTTAGTAGCAAAGTAATATGGAAGTAACGGCAATAGTGGCGAAAGTAACAGTAGCAGTTTTGTAGTGATTGTAACAGTAGCAGTGGAAAAGTAGCTAAGCAAGGAGCAATATGTGAAAACCTCGTAGGCATTGGATCAGTGATGGATAATTATGTTGGATGAGATTCCTCATGTAATAGTTATAACCTAGGGTGACACAGAACTAGCTCCAGTTCATCAATGTAATGTAGGCATGTATTCTGAATATAGTCATACGTGCTCAAGGAAAAGAACTTGCATGACATCTTTTGTCCTACCCTCCCATGGCAGCGGGGTCCTATTGGAAACTAGGGGATATTAAGACCTCCTTTTAATAGAGTACCAGACCAAAGCATTAACACTTAGTGAATACATGAACTCCTCAAACTACGGTCATCACCGGGAGTGGTCCCGATTATTGTCACTTCCGGGTTGCCGGACCATAACACATAGTAGGTGACTATTGACTTGCAAGATAGGATCAAGAAGTCACATATATTCATGAAAACATAATAGGTTCAGATCTGAAATCATGGCACTCGGGCCCTAGTGACAAGCATTAAGCATGGAAAAGTCACAGCGACATCAATCTTAGAACATAGTGGATACTAGGGATCAAACCCTAACAAAATTAACTCGATTACATGGTAAATCTCATCCAACCCATCACCGTCCAACAAGCCTATGATGGAATTACTCATGCACGACGGTGAGCATCATGAAATTGGTGATGGAGGAAGGTTGATGATGACAATGGCAACGATCTCCACTCTACGGAGCCCCGAATGGACTCTAGATGAGCCCCCCCGAGAGAGATTAGGGCTTGGCGGCGGCTCCGTATCGTAAAACGCGATGAATCCTTCTCTCTGATTTTTTTCTCCCCAAACGTGAATATATGGAGTCGGAGCTGAGGTCGGTGGAGCATCAGGGGGCCCACAAGACAGGTGGCGCTCCCAGGGGGGCGCCCCCACCCTCGTGGACAGTGTGTGGGCCCTCTGATCTTGATTCTTTCGCCAGTATTTTATATATATTACAAAATAATTCTACGTTGATTTTCAGGTCATTCCGAGAACTTTTATTTCTGCACAAAAATAGCACCATGGCAGTTCTGCTGAAAACAACGTCAGTCTGGGTTAGTTCCATTCAAATCATGCAAGTTAGAGTCCAAAACAGGGGCAAAAGTGTTTGGAAAAGTAGATACGTTGGAGACGTATTAACTCCCGCAAGCTTAAACCTTTGCTTGTCCTCAAGCAATTCAGTTGACAAACTGAAAGTGATAAAGAAAAACTTTTATAAACTCAGTTTGCTCTTGTAGTTGCAAATATGTAAAGCCAGCATTCAAGTTTTCAGCAAATATTATGAACTAACCACATTCACAATAACTTTCACGTCTCATGTTTACTCATATCAATGACATAATCAACTAGCGAGTAATAATAATAAACCTCGGATGACAACACTTTCTCAAAACAACCATAATATGATATAACAAGATGGTATCTCGCTAGCCCTTTCTGAGACCGCAAAACATAAATGCAGAGCACCTATGAAGATCAAGGACTGACTAGACATTGTAGTTCATGGTAAAAGAGATCCAGTCACAGTCGTACTCAATGTAAATTAATAGCAATACATGCAAATGACAGCGGTGCTCTCCAACTAGTGCTTTTTAATAAGAGGATGATGACTCAACATAAAAGTAAATAGATAGGCCCTTCACAAAGGGAAGCAGGGATTTGCAGAGGTGCCAGAGCTCGAGTTTTGAAATAGAGATGAATAATATTTTGAGTGGTATACATTCATTGTCAACATAACAACCAAGAGTTCCCGATATCTTCCATGCTACACACATTATAGGCGGTTTCCAAACAGAATGGTAAAGTTTATACTCCCCCAACACCAACAAGCGCACTCCATGGCTGGCCCAAAACAACGGGCACCGTCCATACCAACAACAGTCTTGGGGGTGTTTTGTTTAATTATTTTGATTTGAGCATGGGACTGGGCATCCCGGTTACCAGCCATTTTCTCATGAATGATGAGCGGAGTCCACTCATCGTGAGAATAACCCACCTAGCATGGAAGATATAGACAACCCTAGTTGATACATGAGCTGTTCAAGCATACAAAACAGAATTTCATTTGAAGGTTCAGAGTTTGGCACATACAAATTTAGTTGGAATGGCAGGTAGATACAACATATAGGAAGGTATGGTGGTCTCACATGGAATAACTTTGGGGTTTATGGAAGTGGATGCACAAGCAATATTCCCGCTTAGTACAAGTGAATGCTAGAAAGAGACTGGGAAGCGACTAGCTAGAGAGCGACAACAGTAATGAACATGCATTAAAATTAATCAATAATGAATGCGAGCAGGAGTAGGATATAAATCACCGTGAACATAAATATCGTGGAGGCTATGTTGATTTTTTTTCAACTACATGCGTGAACATGTGCCAAGTCAAACCACTTGAATCGTTCAAAGGAGTATACCACCCTATCATACCACATCACAATCATTTTAATAGCATGTTGGCACGCAAGGTAGACCATTATACACTCCTAGCTAATTAAGCATGGCATGAGCAGCTATGATCTCTAATTGTCATTGCAAGCATGTTTCATTCATAATAGGCCGAATCAGGAATGATGAACTATCATATTTACAAAAACAAGATAGATCAAGTTCATACCAGCTTCTCTCATCTTAATCAGTTCATCATATATCGTCATTATTGCCTTTCACTCGCACGACCAAACGGTGTGGATACTAATAATAGTGCACGTGCATTGGACTAAGCTGGAATCTGCAAGCATTTAATACAAGGGGGAAGACAAAGTAATATGGCTCATGGTTAAATCAACAGTAATGCATATGAGAGCCACTAAACATTTTCATCATGGTCTTCTCCTCTTGACCCCCAAAAAAAAGAAAAGAAAAGAAACTATTTACACGGGAAAGCTCCCAACAAGCAAACGAAGAACGAAAAATCTTTTTGGGTTTTCTTTTAATTACCACTAATACATGCATGTAAAGTAAACTAGCTAAAAAGCTACAACTAATTTTTTTGTTTTTCTTAAGGTTTTTCTAACACACAAGAAAAAGACTTAGAAAATAAAATATACTAGCATGGATAGTACAATGAAAAAGTGTGAGCATCGACTACTGGAATGAGTGTGTGAACATGAATGTAATGTCGGTGAGAAATACATACTCCCCCAAGCTTAGGCTTTTGGCCTAAGTTGGTCTATTGCCACGGATCAAAGCTACTCTCTCCGGTGCACGGAGGAGTGTCCTCTGGGTGCCACTGGTTGGCAATCTCCTCCGGATCCCACTGATAAACCGACTACCGATAAGGGTCAAGTGATGGCTCCGGCTCAGGCTCTAAGGCCTGTGCTTGGCTCCAGTACGCATAAACGGCATCCGACAAAACGAGGTACGTGCCTGAAAGTAAATCAAACAAAGAAGGTGTAGGCAGGGTAATAATCTCACAATACTTTTCATCAAATATCAATTTATACTTAAGCAACTTCTTCTTATCTTTAACAATAAAATAATGTGCTATCATACTCTTATAATTTAGAAAAGTAGGGGACAGTAACTTCTCCTCCTTCTCATAATGCCTAATAGGTATTCTAAAGTGTTCAACAAGGCGTGAATCAAAGATGCCTCTGAAGATGGGGCCCTTTGTATGGTTTAGACTTAATCCTTTAGCAACAACAGCGCCTAAGCTAAAAGTTGTATCTCGGAACAAAGCATGGCGCAAAATAACAATATCAGGGGCACTAAGGTTTCCACTGTTCCCGCGACCAATTAAGCATCTACTAGAAAATATCGCAAAGTAGCGTAGAACAGGAAAATGTACACTAGTAATTCTTGCCCCTGAAATTTTCCTTGTTTCCCCTACAACGATCATATCAATAAATCACTCCACATCCTTACGCCGTGGTTCCTCTAGGCTACCAGCAAATGGTAACTTACATACTTGGCAAAATTCATAAGACGACATCTCCTTAACCTCATCATATAAATGAAACTCTACTGAAGGTGGAGATTTCTTAGCATGGAAATGAAAAGTTTGCATGAAAATATTAGTGAGTAAGAGATACTGTTCACTCTGGTCGTGGAGGAAGTCGGTGAGGCCTGCGTTCTCAGCCAAGTAATAAAAATCTTTATAAATCCCGACAGCTTCCAAGAACTCATTGCAAGGCCATTCACACGGCTGAACTTCCGAAGTGCGAGGAAGATTGTATTTGGGCTTTTTATTCTCCTCCTTCTGCTTATCCTTTGAGCTTTAGCTAGAAGAGCCTCTCATCAAACTCCTCTTCATTTTCTTCCTCTGAAAAATTTCTGAAACTTTTAGTGACTCAAAATAAAAGTGAACCAAACTCAACAAGATTGATAGAAACTACTCCCACAAGTGCCTGGAGACTATATTATGCATTAGAACTACTTTTGACCACATAAATTTGACACGCAAGCTCAAGAACAGGGTCACCTAAGCAGCAAAAATTTGCAATAAATAAAGCACTAGAAGAAAAACTAATTGGACCAATGGAGGAGTCACATACCGAAGAAAAATCTCCCCAAACAGTTTCGTGAATGGAGCTTTGAGCAAAGAGATTGAAAATGGCAGCAAGATGAGCTAGAACATGAGTTTGAGCTATGGGAGGATTTTTTTTTCTGGAGGAAGATGAAGTGTGTGTGTGCTGGAGTAAGTGGAGGGGGGCCACGTGGGGCCCACGAGGCAGGGGGCACACCCAGGGGGGTGGGCGTGCCCTGTACCCTCGTGGCCAGGTGGTAGCTCCCCCTGATGTGTTCTCAGTGCCAAATATTCTAGAGAAAAAAAATCATATTTCATTTTCGGGACAGTTGGAGAAATTTTATTTATGGGGTATTTTTTATTGCAACGATAACTCAGAATACAGACAAAAAATAATACTATTTTTGCTTTATTTAATCTAAAAAACAGAAAGTAAAAGGAGGGTACCAAGAGTTGTGCTTTCTAACTTCTCCCATCTCATGCTCATCAAAAGGAATCCATTAACAAGGTTGATCAAGTCTTGTTAATAAACTCTTTCTGAATAACATGAAACCGGAGAATTTTCGAATAACACTAGGTTACCTCAATGGGGATATGTATGTCCCCAATAATAAGAATATCATATTTCTTCTTGACGGTAGGAAGAGGAAATTCAAAACCTCCATAGTAATCATTGGAATTTTTCCAATAGAATTGATACTGTGGACTTGATGTTGTTTCCTCGGAAAGTGTATCGTATGCTCATTACCATTAACATGAAAAGTGACATTGCCTTTGTTGCAATCAATAATAGCGCCCGAAGTATTCAAAAAGGGTCTCCCAAGGATAATCGACATACTATCGTCCTCGGCAATATCAAGAATAACAAAGTCCGTTAAAATAGTAACATTTGCAACCACAACAGGGACATCCTCACAAATACCGACATGTATAGCAGTTGATTTATCGACCATTTGCAATGATATTTCAGTAGGTATCAACTTATTCAGATCAAGTCTACGATATAAAGAGAGAGGCATAACACTAACACCGGCTCCAAGATCACATGAAGCAGTTTTAAAATAGTTTCTTTTAATGGAGCAAGGTATAGTGGGTACTCCTGGATCTCCTAGTTTCTTTGGTATTCCACCTTTAAAAGTATAACAAGCATGGTGGAAATCTCAACTTCCGGTATTTTTCTTTTATTTGTAATAATATCTTTCATATACTTGGCATACGGATTTGTTTTAAGCATATCAGTCAAACACATACGCAAGAAGATAGGTCTAATCATTTCAGCAAAGCACTCAAAATCCTCATCATCCTTTTTCTTGGATGGTTTAGGAGGAAATGGAATGGGTTTCTGAACCCATGGTTCTCTTTCCTTACCGTGCTTCCTAGCAAAAAAGTCTCTCTTATCATAACATTGATTCTTTGATTGTGGGTTATCAAGATCAACGACAGGTTGAATCTCTACATCATTGTTATTGCTAGGTTGAGCATCAACATGAACATCATCATTAACATTATCACTAGGTTCATGTTCATCACCAGATTGTGTTTCAGCATCAGAAATAGAGATATCATTGGGATTCTTAGGTGTGTCAACAATGGGTTCACTAGAAGCATGCAAAGTCCTATCATTTTTCTTTTTCTTCTTCTTAGAAGGACTAGGTGCATCTACATTAGTTCTTTGAGAATCTTTCTCAATTCTCTTAGGGTGGCCTTCAGGATATAGAGGTTCCTGAGTCATTCTGCCCCCTCTAGTCACAACCCTAACAACATTATCATTTTTCTTACTATTTAATTCATTGAGCAAATCATTTTGTGCTTTAAGTACTTGTTCTACTTGAGTGGTAACCATAGAAGCATGTTTACTAATGAGTTTAAGTTCACCTTTAACTCTAGACATATAATCACTCAATTGTTCAATCATATAAGCATTACATTTAAATTGTCTACCAACATAAGCATTGAAGTTTTCTTGTTTAACAATAAAATTGTCAAACTCATATAAACATTGGCTAGCAGACTTATAACGAGGAATATCACCTTCATCAAATCTATAGAAAGAATTTACCTTTACTACGTGTGTCAGGTTATCAAGACCATGTATTTCTTCATTAGGTGGTAAATTCTTAACATCTTCAGCTCTAATACCCTTTTCTTTCATAGATTTCTTTGCCTCTTGCATATCTTCAGGACTGAGAAATAGAACACCCCTTTTCTTCGGAGTTGGCTTAGGAGTTGGTTCAGGAAGTGCCCAATTATTTTCATTACTCAACATATTATTCAATAGCAATTCAGCTTGATCAACAGTTCTTTCCCTGAAAACACAACCATCACAACTATCCAGGTGGTCTTTGGAAGCATCGGTTAGTCCATTATAAAAGATATCAAGTATTTCATTTTTCTTAAGAGGTTGATCAGGCAAAGCATTAAGCAATCGGAGAAGCCTCCCCCAAGCTTGTGGGAGACTCTCTTCTTCCATTTGCACAAAATTATATATTTCCCGTAAGGCAGCTTGTTTCTTATGAGCGGGAAAATATTTAGCAGAGAAGTAAAAAATCATATCCTGGGGACTACACACCTAACCAGGATCAGGAGAATTAAACCATGTTTTAGCATCACCCTTTAACGAGCACATAAATAACTGAAGGATATAGTAGTAACGAATTTTTTCTCATTGGTGAATAGGGTGGCTATATCATTCAGTTTAGTAAGATGTGCCACAATAGTTTCAGATTCATAGCCATGGAAAGGATTAGATTCAAGCAAAGTAATTAACTCAGGATCGATAGAGAAATCATAATCCTTATTAGGAACACAGATAGGTGAAGTAGCAAAAGGAGGGTCATATTTCATTCTAGCATTCAAAGACTTTTCTTTTAGCTTAGCTAATAATTTCTTAAGATCATATCTATCATTGCAAGCAAGAAAGTCTCTAGCAGTTTCTTCATCATAACACAACCCTCATGCACAATAGGAATTTCATATCTAGGGGGAGAATCTTCATCATAACTTTCATCAATATTATCAGTTTCAATAATTTCATTCTCTCTAACCCTAGACATTTGTTCATCAAGAAATTAACCTAGTGGCACGGTATTATCAAGCATGGAAGTAGTTTCATCATAAGTATCATGCATAGCAGAAGTGGCATCATCAAGAACATGCGACATATCAGATTCAATAGCAGGAGTAGGTGTCGCAAATTTACTCATAATAGAGGGTGAATCAAGTGCAGAGCTAGATGGCAGTTCCTTACCTCCCCTCGTAGTTGAGGGATAAATCTTGGTTTTTTTGTCTTTCAAGTTCTTCATAGTGATTAACAGATATAAATCCCATGTGACTCAAAGAATATAGCTATGCTTCCCGGTAACGGCGCCAGAAAATAGTCTTGATAACCCACAAGTGTAGGGGATCGCAACAGTTTTCGAGGGTAGAGTATTCAACCCAAATTTATTGATTCAACACATGGGGAGCCAAATAATACTCTCAAGTATTAGCAACCGAGTTGTCAATTCAACCACACCTGGAAGAATTAATATCTGCAGCAAAGTATTTAGTAGCAAAGTAATATGGAAGTAACGGTAATAGTGGCAAAAGTAACAGTAGTAGTTTTGTAGTGATTGTAACAGTAGCAGTGGAAAAGTAACTAAGCAAGGAGCAATATGTGAAAACCTCGTAGGCATTGGATCAATGATGGGTAATTATGTCGGATGCAATTCCTCATGTAATAGTTATAACCTAGGGTGACGCAGAACTAGCTCTAGTTCATCAATGTAATGTAGGCATGTATTCCGAATATAGTCATACATGCTTATGGAAAAGAACTTGCATGACATCTTTTGTCCTACCCTCCCGTGGCAGCGGGGTCCTATTGGAAACTAAGGGATATTAATGCCTCCTTTTAATAGAGTACCGGACCAAAGCATTAACACTAAGTGAATACATGAACTCCTCAGACTACGGTCATCACCGGGAGTGGTCCCGATTATTGTCACTTCGGGGTTGCCAGATCATAACACATAGTAGATGACTATTGACTTGCAAGATAGGATCAAGAACTCACATATATTCATGAAAACATAATAGGTTCAGATCTTAAATCATGGCACTCAGGCCCTAGTGACAGGCATTAAGCATGGCAAAGTCATAGCAACATCAATCTTAGAACATAGTGGATACTAGGGATCAAACCCTAACAAAACTAACTCGATTACATGGTAAATCTCATCCAACCCATCACTGTCCAGCAAGCCTACGATGGAATTACTCACGCACGTCGGTGAGCATCATGAAATTGGTGATGGAGGAAGGTTGATGATGAGGACGACGATCTCCACTCTCTGGAGCCCCGAACGAACTCCAGATCAGCCCTCCCGAGAGAGATTAGGACTTGGCGGCGACTCCGTACCGTAAAACGTGATGAATCCTTCTCTCTGATTTTTTCTCCCCGAACGTGAATATATGGAGTCGGAGCTGAGGTCGGTGGAGCGTCAGGGGGCCCACGAGACAAGGGGCGCGCCCCTCACCCTCGTGGACAGGGTGTGGGCCCCTGGTCTTGATTCTTTCACCAGTATTTTTTTATATATTCCAAAATAATTCTCCGTTGATTTTCAGGTCATTCCGAGAACTTTTATTTCTGCACAAAAATAACACCATGGTAGTTCTGCTGAAAACAACGTCAGTCCGGGTTAGTTCCATTCAAATCATGCAAGTTAGAGTTCAAAACAAGGGCAAAAGTGTTTGGAAAAGTAGATACGTTGGAGACGTATCACTCACCCCCAATCCAATGGTCAAGCTGAAAGAGCCAATCAAGAAATATTGAGAGGGATAAAACCTCGGCTTATGGTGCCTTTGCAGGGGACGCCGGGTTGTTGGGTTGAGGAGTTACCTTCAGTGATTTGGAGTATCAATACGACCCCCAACAGGTTCACGGGTTATACCCCTTTCTTTATGGTTTACGGAGCAGAGGTAGTTCTCCCCAGTGACATCCACCATGATTCGCCCCATGTGGCGGCTTATGTTGAAGCTGATAATGAGATGGAATGTCAGAATGATCTTGACCTCTTGGATGAGGAGCGTGACCATGTGGTGGCTCGATCAACTATTTATCAGCAAGATCTGCATCGTTATCATAGCCGCCGAGTTAAAACCCGAACCTTTCAAGAAGGTGACCTGGTGCTCCGGCTCATTCAAGATCAAATAGATATGCACACGCTATCCCCACCTTGGGAAAGACCTTTTGTGGTCAACAAAAACCTGCACAATGGGTCATATTACCTCATCGATGTTTGAGACCACAAGGACTCACGCATGTCGGAGGAGGAGACCCACCAGCCCTGGAACATTGCTCATCTTTGGCCCTATTACGCTTGAGCCACTGGCTCTGGAGTTGTATATATTTTTGTCAATGTACATATTATGATCAGTATAATAAAGCCGACATCCTTGATAATTCAGGGCTCTGTTTTCGCTTCTGAGAATCTGAGTCTTTATTGTCAATTCATAAAAGATCACTTGGGGGCTTCCTGCTCACTAAGCATAGCTGTGGCTACCCTCCTGATCCGGCTTGCACGCCCTGTTGAAAATTACTTGGGGGCTTCCTGCTCACTGAGAATAGCTATGACTACCCGCTTTGATTCGGTTTGTATTCCTTATTACAGATACTTGGGGGCTTGTTTCTCAAGTTGAAGGTTACCAAAGAGAACTTGCGGCAATATGCAGTTCAAACATAGGTATCCTGCCTTAAGGGCTTGTTATAGGTCACTTGGGGGCTTCTTGTTCAATGAACATAGCTATGTTTTCCCTTTTGACCAGGCTTGGAAGGCCAGGTGTGTTCACCAATATTCTGGGTTATCCTTCCTATATGTCTTTGTCACTCCACCCAGGTAATCCTGGAATGACCCGCCGTACTCTCAACAGTCAATCTTGCAAAAGACCCTGAACTTATTGAGGTTAAAACGACGGTTGGTCATGTGAGGGCCGGCTTATAGGTTTGAATGAAGTATTAGCTCAGTGGCTGTGCGGCCCTTGAAAGCACTTGAAATTTTGGCTTGGCAGCCTATGAAAAGCCTTGTTTTTTCTGATTTGTTATTTTATCTGAACATTTGTTGGATTCATAATCCTTGTTCCATATTTACGTATGGATTTTATTAATGAAGGCCATGTAGTCTTGATCTTTATGACTCATATTTGATTATATGCGAGGTTTGATCACCCGCTCTGGGTTTGGACGTTAAGTCACTAGTACACTTGGAATTGCCATTCGAATTATGTGGTTGAGCATATTTGAGTTGTTATTTTTCTCTACAGGTGTTGTAAGCCAGCAGTCTTAATGTTACATGTATGACTATACTTGTTTTATGAATGTACGAGGTTTTGATAACCCGCCCTGGTTATAGACATTGAGTCGCCAGAATAGGTTATACGGGGCACTGTAACCCGCCCTGGTGTAAACCGCCAGGGCACATGCTGTTTGTTTGTGTGCAGGGAATATGATAACACGACCCGCATAATTGATGCTATTATGAGTACGACCAGTGGATTTTTAAACATCAGACTGGCGATTTAAAGGTATTCAGTAAATAAACATGCACGATGGCATGTGTGATCATTGTTTTTGCTACACCTATTACATGGCTATCCAAGCTCGAATGATTAAGACTTTTTTTTCAACAAAAAGAACCACGATGCTGCAATTGGAGAGCCGCCCTTAGGATCAGTTGTTCTGCTCCTGTTGAGTTGAAGCTTCTGGTTCTCCTTCACCCGTTGTCTGGAAGTTAGGTGATGACCAGTTGATGCCGGTTAAGGCTTGGAATTCAGCTTCGTCATCTGTAAGTTCAGATGGATCAACTTCAGGAGCACAAGTGTGCTTACATATTGGAGGGGTAAGCTCAACAACGTCATAAACCGACGCCTTCACTCTTGAATTTTCTTTTGTATAAGTTGCCTGATACCTGGAAAGGTCGGTTTCTTCAGCCAGTTGACTTTCCAGTGGGCGCATCACCTTCACGCAAGCGGCAAAGTCATCCTGATCAAAAGGAGGCCCGTCTTCCTTCTTACTGGGACAACCTGTGGCCAACTCCTCCGGCTCTAACTCGGCCTGCCATGCCTTCGCTCGGCTCAAGGCAGTAATTGCGCCGGCTGTGGCGGATGCTAGTTTTATCTCTTCAATCCTTTGCAGTATGACAGAGAGTTTGTTCAAGACCTCCCTGAGAAGTGAAGGTGCCTGTTTGGTGTGCAAAATGGCAGCTATGGTACACTAAGCACCTGTGTATAGTTGCTCCACCAAAGTATAGACAACCTTTAGCTTATCTTGACCAAGATTGGCACTCCAGGGGCCTGTGAGTAAAATGAGCAGTTAAGCTGGTCAGCCGGGTTACAAATGAATATTATGACAAAGTTCAAGGCATATTGCATTACTTACCAAATACAACAGCAGTCATGCAAGAAATTTGGCGCTTTAAGCCGGTTAATTCGGCAGTGATCTCTGTCAAAGATGACTCGTCCTTTTCTGCTCTTTATGTTGAAGTGGCCTTTTCTTCAGTCCAAGTGGATCTTTCTGAAGCAAAATCCTTCTTGAGTTTTTCATTTTTGTCCAGGCTAAAGGTGAACTTGGATTCAGCCTTCTGAGTCTCAACTTCTTGATGTTCAAGCCTGGTTCTTAAGTCACTCAGCTGAGCCTGCAAGATAAGATTATATTATCAGTATCAAGTTTTTTCAGAATGGATTATACATACAAGTCCCAAGCCCTTTGCAAGCAAAGTACTTGCACTTGGGGGCTAATGTATGCAGAAGTTCTTTATTACATGTTAAGCCGGCCCATGAGGGCTATGGTGTGAAGTTTTCTTCAGTATGTTGAACCGGCTCATCTTTATCAAGTTAAGCCGGCCCATGAGGGCTATGGTGTGAAGTTTTCTTCAGTATGTTGAACCGGCTCATCTTTGCCAAGATAAGCCGGCCCATGAGGGCTATGGTGTGAAGTTTTCTTCAGTATGTTGAACCAGCTCATCTTTGTCAAGATAAGACGGCCCATGAGGGCTACATTGTGAAGTTATTTTCTTCAAGAAAATTGAACCGAATTATCTTTGTTAAGCCGGCCCATGAGGGCTATGGCTTCAAATTTGCAGGTGATATTTAGGCGCAAGTCTTAACCCTACTCAATGGTGTCTGTTCCTACGATTAAGACATGGGGGATGGATAACTAAATAGGCAGAGGAAGCTAATGTTTATACCTCATATTTTTGCGGCATTGTCTTGATTATGTCAGCCTCCTGATCACGACCAGTGTGAAGGTGACTCAGATAGCCGGAATATAGCTCATTGACATCCAAATTTTGATAGCTGGGGATATCAAACCGGGGCTTGCTCTTTTCAACAAGTTCTTCCTTGGTCGTGTGTTTGGCTAGAACTGCGGGATTCCCTGGAGCTGAATAGCCAGTGCCTGTAATGAGAACATCTTTCGTGTTCTCCCCAGCTGGCTTGGCAGAGCTTGGCTGCTTAGTGTTTAATGGGTTGATGTTCATTGGACTCACATGAGTATCAACGGTTTCCGGTGGTGGGTCATCAACAATATCCTCAGTGCTTTGGGTTGAGGTTTGCGATATTGGTGCTTGCTTCACCGGTTCATCGACTTTGGGGTCTTTGGCCGTTTATTCAACTTCAATTTTTTGCTCGGTCTTGCTATACCACTGAAGAATAAAATAAAAGGTGATGGTGATATAAGTGTATCAACTTACAATGATTAGCATGACCAAACTAAAATATCATTACCCTGGGGCAATTTTGAAGGCATGCAGCTGGGTCTGCGATGAATCACCAGAAGAAGAATGAGATGCTCCCTAATAATTGGAGTCAGAAGAGTTTAGTGGTTGACGAATAAGACTCGCCTTCAGGTACAAAGAATTTGAGTTTTGTGGCACCTCTTTCCGGCGTTTCCGACAAATCGGTGTGTTAGGTAAACCGGAAGAAAGATTCTCACAGCCACTAGTCCTGGTTCTGCGCCGGGCTTCATGCTGTTGTTTCTTCAAAATAAAATTGGGATCCAAGTAAGCTAAAGGGTGAGAAAATCTTACTTTCTGGCTCACTTGTTGAGTTTTCTGTCTTGGCACAGGTTCGGAGCCGGAGGAAAGGGCAATTACATCTTCACCATATGCATGGCTGGCTTCCGCTTCCTCTTGATATTGATTAGTGTCAATAAGATGTATGAAAAAAGAGCCGAGGGAATCGAGTTCTACCTCCGACTCATCTTCCAGAGAAGATGGATCAGTGTTAGAGCCCCTGACCGGCAGACCCCACCTACCAGCCCGACAGGAGGGACCCGGCGCGCGGCCCAGGCGCGTACCCAAGGCCAACCCACACTACATCAGCCCAGAGTGGAGGAACCAGCAGCCCAAGAGCCAAGAGGTACTCCAACGACCCGGGGGGGGGGGGGTATCCAGTGGATCAGGCGAACGGCACCCTACGGCTACCAACTCTTGATCCCCTTTCTTCCTCCTCACCAAACCTAGCTATCTTCCCGATTCATGTAACCGCTACTGGAATATGTATCCGTGAGTGAGATCGCCACTTCATCCTTGAGTTACTAGTTCATCCCTAACATCTAGTATCAGTCGCCACCACCATCCTTCCCGTCGTGCGGTCTAGCGCAGTTCATCGAGACGCGGAGTCTGTGTCAAGCATGGCTGCAATTGGAACACATGGATCACGCGGTCAAGACCTACCTGCGACAAGCTCTCCTTAACAATGGAGGCCAACACCACAGCGCTCACGATGGTCACCACCCGCCTAGACGATCTGGCAGCGTGGCAGCCCGATCTGGAGTGGCATGTGGCCGATCTGGGAGACGCGGTCGCCGCACTCCAGCAAGAGCGGCCCGAAAATAGCAACACCAATGGCGGGGGCACACAAGCGCCAGCGCCCACAACGCCACTACCAACGACTCATAACACCCTTCTCCGTGCTGCGGAGGGCGCATCGGATGCTCCTCGCGGGTCCGATGACCACGACGCTTTCCATCTGCAACAGGGGACGTTGACTGTGTCATTCCAGATGTCGCCGCCGCTCCCGACCAATGGTCAGATCAAACTCCCATCTCCTAATGCCTTACCATCACCTTTCGTTCATGCTAGCCAGATGCTGGCCAGGCTGGGTCAGGATGTAATGCCCAGGATGGGACTATACCTCCTACGTGTCGAGGCACGACTTAAAGGTATAAGCCCATTCTGGAATGATCTCAAGTTTGGTATCTTTGCATGACTCATGTAAAAAATAGGGATGAAATTGCAAAAGGGGATAGTTGGCTTACACTCGCCACTTCACACAATACATTACATAAGCAAAAAATCATTCAAAACATCACAACCCGACTACGGGTGAAGATCCAAAAGAAAGATACCAAAAAACAACATAAAGCCATAGGTCCGAATCGCCCCTAGTAGAAACCACTACTGATCGTCGAAACACGTCACAAGCATACAGCCAAACTCTTCATCGAGCTCCCAGTGGAGTTCTGATCCTTCTCCTGCATCATTCTCGGCTGAACCTGCATCTGGTGTTGTAGTATCTGTGAGCCACGAGGACTCAGCAATCCCATAACCATGGGTATCAAGACTAGCAAAGCTTTATGGGTAGGAAGAGGTAAAGTGGTGAGGTTGCAGCAGCGGCTAAGCATAATATGGTGGCTAGCTTACGAGTACAAGAATGAGATGAGCATCTACGCAAACGGTCGCAACTAGTAGTGATTGCTAAAGATCCTGAACTACATACGAGTCAAACATAACCCCACCGTGTTCTCTTCTCAAAGTGAAAAGAGACAGTCACGGTTACTCACACAGTTGTGTGTTTTACTTCGGATCCTTTGTCAAGTTATCTACAACCGGACATTAACAAATTCCAATCTGCCACATAACCGCGGGCACGGCTTTCGAAAGATTATAACCCTGCAGGGGTGTCCCAACTTAGCCCATCACAAGCTCTCACGATTAGCTGAAGTGATAAATATAATATCACCACCCCTTATCTTAGGGAAATCCGATCAGGCTCGGCATCCCGTTGCACAAGACATTTCGACAATGGTAAAACAAGTACAGCAAGACCTCCCGGCGTGCCGACACCCTGATAGTAGCCGCGCGTATCTCGTCTCAGGCCACGTCCGGATGGGTGATGCTACAGGTTATACCAGATACCTCGGGTTTCCCCAAGTCGGCCCTGGAGGACCCCCGTTTGGGACCAACACCATCAGCACTGGCCCCCCTGCTATGTAGAAAGAATCCCCGGGGACGCGACCCCCTATGCAATTTTAATTAATTAATTAAGTTGTTATTATGAGGCAAATTAAAACCAATGTTGGGCCTTGCTGGAGGAGTTTTATTCAAAGTCGAACTGTCAAGGGGTCCCCATATACCCATCGTGTAAGGAACGCAAAATCAAGGAACATAATGCCGGTTTATCGGCGCCTAATGTGGCATGAGTGGAACAAAACACCGAGCAAAAGGCCAAGCCTTCCACCCATGCCCAGTATATAGGTGTGTTAAAATAATAATAATAGATATTGTGATATTCCAACAACAAGTTCCCTCCTGGAACGAACTTCATCTTCACCTGCAACTAACAACGCTATAAGAGGGGCTGAGCAAGCGGGTAACATAGCCAAACAATGGTTTTGCTAGGAAGGTTTCAAGGTTAGAGGTTTCATGGCAACAAGGAGAGGCTGACATAAAAGATGGGTAGCGCGACATGTAACGATAGCATCGAGACAACTAAGCATGGCAATGGTAGTAAAGGTATCCAAGGGTATGATCATCTTGCCTGGGATTCCGCAAGGGAGAAGAACGGGTCCACGAAGTAGACGGAGCAACATAGTCGAGCGAATCCTCACAACTCCGGAACGAAACCGAAGCTAATATGAGAAGCAACCGGAAAGAAGCAAGCAACACGGTAAACACACAAGCATAAACATGGCATACGATGCACATCCAAGTATGATGCATGTCCGGTTTAATTATGCATGGCATGGCAATGTGCACAAACAAAACTACAAGTTAAGTGGAGCTCAATATGCAACGAGTTGCATATTGGCGAGACACCACATTTTAATTATTTAATTGACTCTCGTTTATTTACAAGACAAGGTTAAATGTTTGTTAACATGGCAAGAGGTGAAGCAAAAACAAACTACCTATTTAGTCATTTTAAATGAGGCCGGAAAATAACAACAACAATTCTGGAAAATCCCCATGTGCATGTTTAGCAATTATAAGCAAACAACAATTCACACATTTAAATGTTGTTAACATGATGCGGATCACATGATCAAGTTTTATGCAATTTATTAATTAAAGGTTAACATGAAGAGATAAGAAGATGATAAGGAGTATTTGTCACCGTGGTGGAAGGAAAGGGTGCCACGGCAACGATCCGAAAATGATGCAACGCAACATCTCGGTTCCGGTAACCCGTTGAGAGACCGGAGCAAAAGAAAAGGTGGCGTGAGCGAATCGAACAAGATGAAAGGTGGGGTGATCCCGTCACCGGGTTCCCACGGGACGACGATGAGGCAACCGAGGAGCATGACAAAAGTCGAAACGGGAACGGTGCACACAAGGGGAACATCTCATACAACACATGCATTCCACGGGACATCGTCACGGGGTTATACCTTCGGAACATTCGTTCTCGGAGGGGTTTGAGTTCGTAGTGGAAGTAGTGGTACACGGGTCGTGGAGGAAGTAGTTGTTCACGAGGTCGTAGGGGAAGTAGTCGTTCTCGCGATTCGTAGTGGAAGTAGGCGTTCACGTTCGGAGAGGTACACGTTATGTAGTCGTTCACGCTTCCATAGAGGTACTCGTTCCGTTCGTAGGTGTTCGCACGGCGGTAGTTGGACTCGTCGTGGAAGTAGTGGTACAACTCCGTAGATGTTCGGGGTCGGTGTCGTGGTACTTGGGGGTTCTCGTTCTTGCGACGGTAGTGGAACTTGGCGTATCTCCATGTGTAGTCATACTTGGTCCTCGGGGCACCGGAGAGGAACTTGACGCGTCGGGTAGTCGTTCGGTCGTAGCGGTCTTGCCGGCGGGGTACTTGTCGCGTCATAGTTGACGTAGGGGTACACGTTCGTCGTGGTACTTGTCAAAAACAACATCGGATGTAGTCGTACATGAAGAGGAACTTGGCGGATCCAGTCGTCACGGTACTTGACCTCCGAGGTCCTGGGATAAACAACAACAGCAACAAAACATGGCAACATCTCGGAGCAGCGAGGAGGAGAGGCCGGGGCATCGGGCTTGGGGCGGCTGTTGCCGGCGCTGGAGGGGACGACGGCGGGCAGAGGAGACAGGGCCGGGCGACTTCAGGCGGCGAGGAGACGAGGCAGGGGCCTGGGCGCACAGCTCCTGGCCGGCGCTGGAGCTCCTGGCGCGGAGGAGAGAGGCGCGCGGCACCAGGCGACAGAGGAGACCGGAGGGAGGCGCGCAGGGAGCCGGCGCGAGGCTGGCTGGAGGCCGGAGGGGAAGGGCGCAGGGCGCTGCGGCCTGTGCGATGCGGGGCGACTCACGGGGAAGATCGAGGGAATCGGACGAAGGGGGCGGCACTGTGAGGGAGAGCGAGGGGATCGGGGGATGAGGGAGATGGGGACGAGGGGGCTGGAGTGCGGCGGCTGAGGGAGGAGAGCGAGGGAAGAGGCTGCTACGGTCGGGCTAGGGTTAGGGGAGCGGTCGGGCTGCCAAGGGAGGCCTGGGC
This sequence comes from Secale cereale, assembly GCA_902687465.1. Classification (NCBI taxonomy): domain Eukaryota; kingdom Viridiplantae; phylum Streptophyta; class Magnoliopsida; order Poales; family Poaceae; genus Secale; species Secale cereale. The sequence goes on along the minus strand of LR738711.1, from coordinate 264,917,626 downwards.
CTAGGAGGAGAGGGAGGCTGGGCCTCGGTTGGACAGGCCCAAGAGGCCGGCTGGGCTGGTTCTCTCTTAATAAAAAGAGAGAAAAGAAGAAGAAAAGGAAAATAGAGACAAGATAAAGGAAAAGAAAGAGGGGGTTAGGAGTAGAGTTTGGGCAAGAGGTTATTTTTCCTGGACTCGCAAAAATGTCCACGGTCCACGAAAAATAGGAGAGGTAAGAATAGAGAAAGAGAAGGCATGGGGAAAATATGCAAGTGTGTTGGTTAATTCCAAACAAATGGAATATTTATTTATAATAGCTCCATAATACCAGGAGGATATGTTATAAAGAGAAGTCATCCTTCCCTCGATTTAAATGGACCAAAGGTCCACACGATTTATTTAAGTTGAGATGCAAAAGATTAAAGACATGATGGCATGATGACATGATGCAATGCAAAAATAAATAACACAAGCACAAAAGAAACACACGGGAGAACCCGGAACATCTGGAATCTCTGGAATCTTCTGGGACGTCGGTCTTCGGGCGTCACACAGGCGCATCCGTCGATCGCCTTTCCGCAGTTCCCGGGGGAAAATCCTAATCTACGGAAAACTATGTGTGAACAATACTTTAACATGTTCAGAATCCATGATTCTTTTTGGGTTCCCATGGCCACTCTGAATTTTTTGGGGTCGGCCTTTGTATGGCTTCAATCCATCCAGAAGAAACTAGGATCATTTACTTGAGAATCTTTTGCTGCTTTGTTATGCACTATATTTGGGCGGGATAGACACCAAATGCTCATCCGTCAATTCTACACCATTAAGCAAACTTCCTCAGTAGCTGATTTTATTGAGAAGTTTGAGTTTATTACAAATCACTTGAGTTCATATCCAGATTCAATTCATCCTTTCTATTTCCTTACTCGTTTTGTGGAAGGACTGAGGCTGGACATACGCGCGGTGGTCATGGTGCAGCGACAACAGACCTGGATACGACTTGCGCTCTGGCTCTTATCCAGGAGGAGGTGGCGAATGGAGCCGGCGTGGAGTCATCGCGGCCGTCACACCTTCAGCCGCGGCCTCCAGATGTGAACGCGCGCCCAACAGCAGCGCTGCCACTTCCACCACCACCGGTTCGGCCACCAACACAAGCGGGGGCGACCGATCGGCTTGGAACTAATGCGGCTCAACTGAAGCTGCAAAGATGAAGACTCTACGCGATTATAGAAGAGCTTGGGGCTATGTTTCAAATGCGGCGAGCGCTGGGGCCATGAGCACACCTGCCCCACATCAGTCCAACTCCACGTGGTCGAGGAGCTCCTTGAGCTGTTCGGCATCGACGCAACCACGGACCAGCAGAACATGCCAGCAGACGAGCAACAACAAGACGCAGTCATTGCAATCTCTCGATCAGCCGTGACAGGAGGGGTGTCATCCAAGGCTTTTCAACTTCGTGCTTGGATTCAAGGCCGTGAGATGCTGATGCTCGTCGACTCCAGAAGCACCACCTCATTCATCAACAAACATTTTGCCGAGGGGATGGCAGTCATTCAACCATTGCCCAAGACTTACAAGGTGCGTGTAGCTGATGGAGGGGAGCTCGTCTGCTCTGCCAATGTATCAAACTACACGTGGTGCTCACAAGGGCACCGGTTCAACACCGACCTAAAGGTGCTCGACCTCGGCGTCTACAACATCATTTTGGGCATGGACTGGTTCGAAGAGCACAGTCCAATGACGGTCGATTGGCGTCCCAAGCTTATTGAGATTCCAGCACCAGGAGGCGTCATCAGTCTCCACGACCACGACAACTCTTCGTCCACCTACGTCGTCATCAACATGCTGCAACTTCAAAGTGTGTGCAGCAAGGGGGGCATCACTCATATGGCCCTGGTGCATGCGATCGAGCCGGAAGATGACACCAACTCTCCTCCACCAGCCTGCATACAACAAGACCTGGATGATTTTGAAGATGTTTTCAAGGAACTGGTGGGTTTGCCACCACGACACGAGTACGATCATTGCATCCCTCTCATCCCGGGAGCTCAGCCATTTGACATCACACCCTATCATCACAAGCCGGACCACAAAGACGAGATTGAAGCAGAAGTTGCTAAAGTCCTCCGCACGGGTGTCATCCAGCACAACAATAGCCCATTCTAATCTCCAGCCATTCTCGTCAAGAAGAAGGATGGAACCTGGCGTCTTTGCATTGACTACAGATAGCTCAATGCAATCACATGTGTTAGCAAGTACCCAGTGCCGATGATTGAAGAGCTACTGGACGAGCTGCACGGTGCGGCTTGGGTTTCCAAGCTCGACCTACATGCTGGCTACCATCAGATCCGTCTAGCTGAAGGGGAGGAATTCAAGACAACATTTCAGACACACTCGGGGCACTACAAGTTCAGAGTGGTGTCTTTCGGCCTGACAGGTGGCCCACCCTCGTTTCTAGGAGCCATGAACACCACGTTCCACCCTCTCCTACGCGTGTGTGTTTTGATTTTTTTTCGATGACATACTGGTCTTCAACAAAACCCTCAAGGACCACACACGTGACCCGAGGCAGGTGCTAGCGCTGTTCAATGGAAAGCCAAGTTGTCTAAGTGCGCTTTCGAGCAGCAGAAACTCTCCTACCTGGGGCATGTCATCAGTGAGCAAGGTTTTGCCACCGAGGCAACTGAAATCAGAGCTGTGGCACAGTGGACAACACCAAGGAGGTACCCAGTTTTCTGGGGCTGGCGGGTTACTACTGTCGCTTTGTCAAGAACTTCGGAATCATAGCTCGGCCAATTTGCAATCTCCTCAATAAGGGTGTGCCATTTTTCCGGACCACAGCAACTGGGAAAACATTCCAAGTTCACAAGCAATAGTTGATCGAAGCACTTGTGCTCGCCCTGCCAGACTTCTCCAAGACCTTCGTTGTCGAGACGGATGCCAGCGACAAAGGGATCGGAGCAGTCCTCCAGCAAAACGGGCATCCAATTGCATATATGAGCAAAGCCTTGAGCCCGTGGTACCAGAGCCTCTCTACCTATGAAGAGGAATACCTGGCAGTGATCATGGTAGTGGAGCAATGGCGACCGTACCTCCAGCATGATGAATTCGTTATCTCAACAGATCAACACAGCCTGACTCATCTCAACGAGCAGCGCCTAACTACCCCATGGCAGCAGAAGGCTTTTACAAAACTGTTAGGGCCGCGGTACTCGATTCGTTACAAGAAAGGGAGCGATAACATCGCAGTTGATGCACTGTCGAGGGCTAGCACCTCGGAGATCCTGGTCGTGGTTAGTTCATGTCAACCTGCTTGGCTTGAGGACGTCATCACTAGCTATAACAGCCACCCTCAAGCACAGTGTCTCCTCGAGCAGCTCGCCATCCACGAGGACCCCAAGGGCCGGTTCACTCTAAAACAAGGGCTCCTGCATTTTCGGGACATAATATGGCTGGGGGGATCGACAGAGATGCAGCAACGCATCATATCAGCTTTCCACGATAGTACCATGAGGGGACACTCAGGTTTTCCGGTGACCTACAGCCGCATCAGATGTCTGTTTGCTTGGCCAAAGATGAAAGCTCAAGTATTGCAATATGTGCACTGTTGCCAGGTTTGTCGGCAAGCAAAACCTGACCGTAGTGCATCTCCAGGTCTGCTTATGCCACTGCCTATTCCTCATGAGTCATGGGACTTGATCACTATGGACTTTGTGGATGGCTTACCTCTGTCAGGAAAATTCAATTGCCTTCTGGTAGTGGTGGAAAAGCGCACCAAGTTCGCTCACTTTCTACCCCTAGCGTATCCTTACACGGCAGCCACGGTGGCCTTGCTCTACATGCAACAGGTCTACAAACTGCACGGGTTCCCTGGTGCCATAGTTTCTAACCGTGATCCAGTTTTCACAAGCCATTTTTGGCAAGAGTGGTTCAAGTATGCAGACACGAAGCTGCGCTTGAGCATAGCCAATCATCCGCAGATGGACGGCCAGACGGAGAGGGTGAATCAATGCATAGAGACTTAATTGCGGTGTTTCGTCCAGGCGCGCCCCAAGCGCTGGAGCTTCTGGATACCACTGGCGCAGTTCTCGTACAACACCTCGCACCACTCGGTGATCAGGATGACTCCTTTCAAGGCCATGTTTGTGCACGAACCAAGACACTGGGGGATTACAGCGGCAACATCCTGCACGGTACGAGCACTACAAGCTTGGCTCGAGGAGTGAGCCGTCATGCAAGGTGTCATACAACAACAACTACATCGAGTGCGACAACTGATGAACGACCAAGCCAACAAGAAATGCTCGTTCCGATAGTTCCAAGTGGGCGATCAAGTCTTCCTCAAGCTACAGTCGTACATCCAAACATCAATTGCTCCAAGGGCAAATCACAAGCTGTCGTACAAGTTCTACAGGCCATTCCCGATCATCGTCAAGATCAACGATGTCGCCTACGAGCTCAAGTTACCTCCGCAAGCTATGGTGCACCCAGTCTTCCACGTCTCCCAACTACGACAAGCTCTCCTACTAGGCACAACGGCATCCTCTACTCTTCCCTCACAAGAAGAAGACCTCACAGTGCAGTCAAGATGGCACTAGAAGAGCGGCGCCATGAAGGAGCAGGTATAAGTCCGGTGGTCAGTTCCAGCGGTCGGCACCACCTGGGAAGACAAAGAAGCACTCCAACATCAGTTCCCGCACACAGAGGCTTGGGGACAAGCCTCTTCTGAAGGAGAAGGGGGTGTTAGAGCCCCTAACCGAAAGAATCCACCTACCAGCCCGACAGGAGGGCCCCGTGCGCGGCCCAGGCGCGTACCCAAGCCCAACCCATGCTACGTCGGCCCAGAGTGGAGGAACCATCAGCCCAAGAGCCAAGAGGCACTTAAGCCAGCGACCAGGGGAGGCTAGGGTATCTAGTGGATCAAGCGAACAACACCCGGTGGCTACCAACTCTCGATCCCCTTTCTTCCTCCTCACCAAACCTGGCTATCTTCTTGATTCATGTAACCGCCATTGGAATTTGTATCTGTGAGTAAGATCGCCACTTCATCCTTGAGTTACTAGTTTGTGCCTAACAATCAGTGGCATTTTTTTTGGCAGGCTTCTTAGTATCCTTAGTTTTGGTCCGGAGCTTTTTTGTTGGCTTATCCTGAAGTTTCTTGGTCCAGAAGGAGGAGTTAGCCTGCAAGAACCAAGTGATAATGAGAAAACTTGATGGAATTAATGATTAAACCATAAATTGTTCAAAGTACTTACCGCTGGAGGTTGGTGAAGAGTGCAAAATGGAGCCAATCCCATTTGACTACAAGTTTCTATACTCTTGTGGAGCAGAGTTTTTGTCATTTTGTTGACATCATCATCAATTAGCTCTGTTGCGCAGTGTCATTGAGGGTCTTTGAGTTTGTCGGTATACTTGCACATTAAGCCGGACCGGCGGCTTAAAGGTAAAATACGCCATGCGACCCAGCAGCGAACTAGATCAAATCTAGTTAAACCATTGGCCATCAAGGCTCCGATCTCTGAAAAATGGGCATATATTTGGCCCGTTCTTCTATGCCGACCCGGTCTGGGAGAGGGTGTCTGTTGCTGAGCCGGGTTTTGCAGAAACCCGGCAGAGGATTTTCGTCCTCCAGAGATTTATCTTTGCAATAGAACCACGTCTGGTTCCACTCCTTGGGATGACTAGGAAGGGTGGCTGCAGGGAAAGTAGCTTGTTTCCGTCGCTGAATTAAAATACCACCGAGTTCCAAGCTGGGCCCGTCGGTGAACTCGGTTTGATGGTTCAGATAGTAGAACTCCCTGAATAGTTCTACAGTGGGCTCCTATTGGAGATATACTTCGCAAAAGACTTGAAAGTTGCACATATTTGAAATAGAATTGGGTCTGATGTCTTGCGGGTGAAGTTGAAAAAAATGCAATACATCACAGAAGAATTTTGAACCTGGCGGGGCAAACCTCCGGAGCATGTGGTCACTGAAAACTTCGACTTCACCCTCCTTACGGTCAGGGGTAGTCTCGGGTCTTGGGACTCTCCAATGGATGTCATTCGTTGCAACTAAAATTCCCACCTGAACATGTTCATTCAGTATCTCCTTGGTAATCCGGGAGGCGACCCAGTTGTAGGATGTGACAGTCTTGGACATTTTTGTTGTTGATGAAAGCCTAAAAAGGAAAATATTGTTGATTTAAGGTTTTGCTATTAAGCCAGCCAATGATCAAGAAGTGAGTATATTATGCAAGATCAGCATGGTTAACCCAGAAAAGTGATGTCGGTTTACACAGACCGTGAGCATACACTGGCGGCTTAAAGAAGGGGACAAATGATATATAGCGGGTTCCGGTTTGTCGTATAAGCCACCCGCGCGATTATAGGGTGATGGATATATGAATTTTTGCTAAGTAATGAACAAACATGTTTTGCAGATAAATTCTATGATTTTGGATCTACACAGTTATGAAAATAAAATAAATTTCACGCATAAGATCGCAGCAGTGGAAGAGCTCATGTGCCTGGATGGGATCTTATATAGAAAAATATCCCGAGTAATTAGGGAAGAGATGCTAAACTAGTTCCGCTCGACTTCTGTATCATATTCAGATCAAGCCATGCGATCTAAGAGAGGAAAGTGAAGAACGGTGAAGAACACCGATGAACGGCGGAAACCCTAATGCAGATCTATTACATGGGAAGAAGGGTACTCACGGACGCTGTTGAGCACGAACGTGCGTCGTAGTTTTCTGGTCCGTTCAGGTTGATGCAGTGGCCAGAGTTGGTGCAGTTGACGAAGGTCGACGGCGGAGGAACTCGGGTTTGCAGAGGCGTCACGAGGAGGAAGATGATGATGACGGGGCAGGGTAAAAAATGAAAGAAGGACCCCCCGTCCCTATTTATAAGGAAGTGGATAGATGGCATGCATGTGAATCGAGGAGGCCGGAAAATGATTATGTGGCTATGCGGACGCCTCGATTTTCAAGAAGTCCATTAAAATAAAGATTCGTTGGGATATCTCTGGCTTCGTGTGAAGTTATGCGCAATGATGTAATGGCGGGTTAATATGATTCTGAGATGTGACGTCATGGCGGGTTATAATGAATTGGTAAGGAATTGATAATTGAAGATTCTGTTAAGTCAAGTGATTAAGATTGATGTGAACCAGTTCAAATCAACCTAGGGCCTAATGTTGGAGATATAACTATTAGGTATGACCCACCCAGGTGGGCCCGGGTCATGCCACTGGCGGCTTAAGATGAAGAGGCCTGTTAAGACCCAAGAAGATACAAAGATGGCGGTTCATAGAGCAAGCCAATTGAGGGCCCAAGACCCGGCTGACAACTTGAAGCCCGCGGGTGTGAACTGCCATGTGATGAACTTGTTCTGTAAGGCAATGTTTGTAAGAAACTGGGCCGGTCACATTTGTGTGAGCCGGGTGGGACTTTGTAAACCGTAGGGCACCATCCTGTATATAAAGGGGTGATCCGGCGGCGGGTTAACTCAAGAAACAATCACTTGAGAAGTAGGTCAAGCATATTCGCTTCCTGGTTGTTGAGACTCGAGCAATACAACCCAAGCTGGATTAGGCTTTTACCTCATTGAGAGGGGCCGAACCAAGATAAAAAACTCTCCGTGTTCCTTGTCCCGTTTAACCCCTTTAGGCTAACCTAGTAGCGATGGCTCCACACCTAAGTCCTTTCGCTAGGGCATCTGCCGTGACAAATTCACTACAGATGGGATGCGACATCTTCACTAGGAAGACCCGAAAATTGATCGTTCATGACAAGATTCAATAAAGCGGCATTAATTTCGCAAGACTCCGCACTAGTGGCGGGAGCAATCGGAGTGCTAACAAAATCATCATTATTAGTATTAGAGAAGTCACACAATTTGGTATTCTAGAGAGCCATCGTGAGAAAGCAAGCAATCTAACACACGAACAAGCAAGCAAAAAGGCAAAAGGAAAAAGGACGAATAAAAAGGGCGAAGGAAAAAGGCAAATCTTTTTATGTTTTTTTGAAAACATTTTAGAAGTGGGGGAGAGGAAAACGAGAGGCGAATGTCAAATAATGTAAATGCAAGAGATGAGAGTTTTATGATGGGTACTTGGTGTGTCTTGATTTGGCGTAGATCTCCTCCGCAACAGCGCCAAAATTTTTCCCTACTACTTCTTGAGCTTGCATTGTTTTTTCCCTTGAAGAGGAAAGGGTGATGCAGCAAAGCAGAGGTGAGTATTTCCCTAGTTTGAGAACCAAGGTAAAAGGTTTTTGGGTTTTTTTTGGTTTATATATTGGAAAGTAAAAGATTGCAAAATAGTAGATTGGAAACTAATATGATGGAAAATAGACCCAGGGGCCATAGGTTTCACTAGAGGCTTCTCTCTTGATAGCAAATAATACGGTGGGTGAACAAATTACCGTCGAGCAATTGATAGAAAAGAGCAAAGTTATGACGATATGTAAGGCAATGATTATGTATTATAGGCATCACGTTCATGTCAAGTAGACCGACTACTGCATGCATCTACTACTATTACTCCACACAGCGACCGAAACGATTCTGCATCTAGAGTATTAAGTTCATGAAGAACAGAGTAACGCCTTAAGTAAGATGACATGATATAGCGGAATTAACTCAAGCAATATGATGAAAACCCCATCTTGTTATCCTCGATGAAAACAATACAATACATGCCTTGCTACCCCTTCTGTCACTGGGTGAGATCACCGCAAGATTGAACCCAAAGCAAAGCACTTCTCCCATTGCAAGGAAAACCAATCTAGTTGGCCAAACTAAACCGATAATTCGAAGAGAATTACTAAGATATCAAATCATGCATATAAGAATTTAGAGAAGATTAAAATAATATTCATAGATAAGCTGATCATAAATTCACAATTCATCGGATCTCGGTGAACACACCACAAAAGAAGATTACATTGGATAGATCTCCAAGAACATCGAGGAGAACATCATATTGAGTATCAAAGACAGAGAAGAATTCATCTACCTACTAGCTATGGACCCGTAGGTCTGTGGTAAACTACTCATGCTTCATCGGAAAGGCAATGGTGTTGATGTAGATGCCCTCCGTTGTTGAATCCCCCTCCGGCAGAGTACCAGAAAAGGCCTCCAAATGGGATCTCGCGGATACAGAAGGTTACGACGGTGGAAAAGTGGTTTCGGTGCCCCCTCTAGGGTTTCTGGAATATATGTGAATTTATAGGCGAAAGAGGTCGGCGGGAGGAGCTCCGAGGGCCCCACAAGGGTGGAGGACGCGCCCAACCCCCTTTTCGCTGCCTCATGGCTCCTCTAACTTGGTTATCAAGTCTACGGGGTGTCTTCGGGTCCAAGAAAAATCATGGCGAAGGTTTCATTCCGTTTGGACTCCGTTTGATATTCCTTTTCTGCGAAACTCAAAAACAAGGAAAAAACAAAAACTTGCACTGGATTCTAGGTTAATAAGTTAGTACCAAAAATAATATAAAATATCATATTAATGCATATAAAACATCCAAAACAGATAATATAATAGCATGGAACAATAAAGAAAATATTGATACGTTGGAGACGTATCAACCACATCTAGCATAGGCGCAGAGCTCTTCTAAATCTTTCGAGCTCGCGCACCGCTAACCTGCCACGATCCACCTGCGTGCACAATTTATGCCTGTTAACTTTGCAGCTGCCCCCAGTAAGCTCTTTTCTTGGGTCAAAGGAAATGGTGCCACACCTTTGCTGGTCTCCTTGAACAACCTCTTTGGGGCATGGAGGGCGGTGAGAGCGAAGGTGGGGATCACACTCAACAGGCACCGCACAAGCACCCTTATGCCAGCAACCAGTGGTGGAGCTAGCATTTGACAACAGGGTGGTCTGCTCCAAATTTTTTGATACACAATATTACATGTGAATGCTTGAACTAACTACCAATATCACAGAGAAACAAATTAATATGATCTTACAAACACACTAAAATTCTCAATTAAATGTCAGTTTTGCATAAAGAAGCCTACATAGTAAATACTACATGGACCATAGTAGATAGTACATAACTTGAGAAATTCAAAAAGACTATATTTATAGCCTACACTTTTGCATTAAAGTGAAGGTTTCAAATATATCATCTTGATTCACCTCGGAGAAAGCATTGCTCTCAATGTATGTGACTAGGCAAATCATCCAAAAGACTATCGCCCATCTTATTTCTTAACTTGTTCTTGACTAAACTCATGGCGAAAATGATGTACACAAAATATATGGACACATTTGGTTGGTCGCATTAGGCCGGGCCAGGCCCGTGTGGGAAGAATATGGTCCGTTTGGTTGCTTGGGTCGCACCCAATTCGTTGCCCGCACAAACCTCAGAGTAGGCCTAGGCCTGGATCTTGAGGAACGACCGAATTAACCATTATTTGCCAGCCAGTCTCGCTCGAGCCACGTGTGGCGAGCACCTGCACCCATTGGGACGCGTGGGAGACGACGCGCCTGCTCATAAGTCCCCACGCCCCCTCCCGTCACCTCCCTCGCCAGTTCACACCCACTGCCTCTCTCACACCCCACCGCTCGTTCGGTTTCTCCAATGGCCATGTTGCTGTCTCACCACGCCCCACCCACTCCGGTCATCGCCGGAAGTAATCCCATCCAAGAGAGGTGGGTTGCCGGCCTCTCCGAAGCCGGAGTAGATTTGGCGGTGGCACTGCGAGCTCCCTCCCCTTTCTGCACCATGCCACCGCCCCGGGCGAATGCAGTGCCGGCGCCGATCGCTCCTGCTCCACCATCGGCTCAAACATCGTGGGGATCCAATACCCACTAGCACTGTCCTTTGCAGTCCCCTCTTATGGGGGTATTTTTAACCCTGAAGGTTTTCTCCTCTATGTCCGTTGCAAGGGGAGGGGAGCTTTAGGACACTGGCGTCATCTTCGAGCTAGTGCATGCCGAGGTGCATGGCCGCGACCCTGGGAATGGTCAGGTCCTCTTCATCGGCGACGACAACACCCCTCTTCCCGCCGGGGTTTTCACCACGGCTGGTGTACACTACATCGTTGACCCCACTGTAAGCTCTCAAATCCCCCTCTGCTTCTTATTTAGGGTTCTTAGGGTAGTTCATAGTGTGTTAGATTAGATTGTGGCCCGTACATTTGACCTGATTTGATCTGATTTGACTGGATTCTACTGGATTCGACCGGATTCGATGAGAATCTACCGTTTTGGGGATGAAAAAGAGTGCATGCTTAGTTTGTTCATCCCACATGCCTAGATTGTTACTTTATACAACCAAATTGTTAGCTTGGAGTGGCACATTGTTGTTGTTGCTGTTGCTGCTGCTGTTGCTGTTGCTGTTGCTGCTGCTGTTGCTGCTGTTGCTGCTGCTGTTGCTGCTGCTGTTGCTGTTGCTGTTGTTGTTGTTGTTGTTGTTGTTGTTGCTGCTGCTGCTGTTGCTGTTGCTGTTGCTGTTGCTGTTGTTGTTGTTGTTGTTGTTGTTGTTGTTGTTGTTGTTGTTCTTGTTCTTGTTGTTGTTGTGTTGATCCTATTGCTAGGGTACGTGAGTGCATGTGGCATGCAAGTAGGACATACTTGCATGCCAAAAATAGTAGGTGCAAGTAGGACATGTGAGTGGTGGCTTCTTCTGATCAGTATTAGCACTGATAACTGTAAGCACTGATAACTAAAGCACTGATCTGAGTAGCACTGATAATGTGTTAGTACTTAGTAGTGATCATTGTAAGCTTTGTTCTGTGAGCATACATGATGGCCTACTTGTTAGCTTTCATCATGTGTCATATGTGTTGCTAAAGTGGTGTCCATATTGCTGGCAAGATAATGAAGACAAAGTGGGACACATTCGGCGATGGTGCGCAGGTCATCGTCGGTGCAGAGAATGCGGAGGACCAGATCCCCACAAACAGCTGGCTGAAGAGAGTTGTGCTCCCAGGCAGGGTGGAGTACATGAGGATGCCCCGGGGAGCTGGCAGCAGGCCGAGGACCGGCCATAAGGAGGGTGCATGGGAACCTATGAGGTTCTACGTGCAGATCGCTGACCAGGTGGACATCACCATGCTCATCATCCCGCGTAAAATCAGGCCGGTGATGAAGTAATGGCTGGTCAGCGGCCCTTTCTGCGTCGTCAGCCTCTCCGCCAACAAGTGGTGCGAGTTTTGGGTCCAGGTGTAGATGTTCAAGGGGCACATGGTGCTGGGGCACGGCTGGGAGTACTTCTGCAATCGGCACAAGATCGTCCCCGACGACCTTGTAGTCTTCAAGCTCCCTGGCCCGGGGCTCCACGTGCAGATCTACAATGGCAACAACTCCAACATCTGCACAGTTTGCTGCAAGAAGCACAGCTGCATCGGCAATATCTCTCATGCCCTCTAGTTCGCATGTCTAGTCTGAAACTCTGAACCATGCGTAGTATTTTGAACTAAAGTAGTGTAGGTTTGAACTAAAGCCCGATCATCTCTTTTGCTGTCACCATGTCCATATTTTGCCTAGGGAGTAGCACCATGGGGTCCAGCAGGGGCATGGCATGCCCTGTTGTTTTAAACTTATGCCTAGTAGCTTATGATTTGCATGTTCTTTGCTTGTTCTTGCTGTTTTTGTGTTGTTGTTGTCAGGCCCAAGATGCGATTCTATCCCGATCACGTGACACTTACGTGATTGGGGGCACAACCGCATTTCGGGCGCTTAGCAAGATGGATATCATTACATCGTACCATTACATATATACATGGGGGATACAACAATACATACAATTCACATGAATACAACAATCATCAATACAAGGCATCCGACTACGGATGCAAACATGAAAAGCACAACGACATCCATCTGCTATCCCAGGCTGCCGACCCGGAACCTAACCCAAGACTGAAGAAGAAGAAGAAGAAAGAACTCCAACACAACGATCAACGCTCTCACGTCAAGTCATTGAAAACCTGCACCTGCACCTGTTGTTGTAGTATCTGTGAGCCACGAGGACTCAGCAATCCCATAACCATGGGTAACAAGACTAGCAAAGCTTAATGGGTAGGAAGAGGTAAAGTGGTGAGGTTGCAGCAGCGGCTAAGCAAAATATGGTGGCTAACTTACGAGTACAAGAATAAGATGAGCATCTACGCAAACGGTCGCAACTAGTAGTGATCGCTAAAGATCCTGAACTACCTACGAGTCAAACATAACCCCACCGTGTTCTCTTCTCAAAGTGAAAAGAGACAGTCACGGTTACTGACACAGTTGTGTGTTTTACTTCGGATCCTCTGTCAAGTTTTCTACAACCGGACATTAACAAATTCCAATCTGCCACATAACCGCGGCGGCTTTCGAAAGATCATAACCCTGCAGGGGTGTCCCAACTTAGCCCATCACAAGCTCTCACGATCAGCTGAAGTAATAATAATTATTACCCCTTATCTTAGGGAAATCCGATCAGGCTCGGCATCCCGGTGCACAAGACATTCCGACAATGGTAAAACAAGTCCAGCAAGACCTCCCGGCATGCCGACACCCTGATAGTAGCCGCACGTATCTCGTCTCAGGCCACGACCGGATGGGACATCCTACAGGAGGCAGATACCTCGAGTTTCCCCGAGGCGGTCCCGCAGTCCGCCCGTTTGGGAGCAACACCATCAACACTGCCCCCTTGCTATGTAGAAGAATCCACGGGTAGCGCTAACTCCCTATGCAATTTAATTAATTAATTAAGTTGGTATTATCAGCAAATTAAAACCAATGTTGGGCCTTGCTGGAGGAGTTTTATTCAAAGACGAAGTGTCAATGGGTCCCCATATACCCAACCGTGTAAGGAACGCAAAATCAAGGAACATAATGCCGGTTTAACTACGCCTAAGGTGGCATGAGTGGAACAAAACACCGAGCAAAAGGCCAAGCCTTCCACCCATGCCCAGTATATAGGTGTGTTAATATAATAATAGATATTGTGATATTCCAACAACAAGTTCCAACATGGAACGATCTTCATCTTCACCTACAACTAACAATGCTATAAGAGGGGCTGAGCAAGCGGGTAACATAGCCAAAGAATGTTTTGCTGGGAAGGTTTCAACGGTTAGAGGTTTCATGACAACAAGGAGAGGGGATGACAATAACGATGGGTAGCACGACATATAACGATAGCATCGAGACAACTAAGCAAAGGCAATGATAGTAAAGGTATCCAAGGTGATGGTCATCTTGCCTAAGATCCCGCAAGGAAGAAGAACGGATCCGTGAAGAAGACGAACCACGTGTAGACGAACGAATCCTCACGAACGCAACGGAACAAGCACTAACGAGAAGAAGCAAGCAATACGTAAACACACAACACAAGAACATGACAATATGCTCAACCAAGTATGATGCAAAACAAGTCTACATATGATGCACAACAAGTCCGTATATGATGCAATACATGGCAAGGTAGGAAGCACACAAGAACAACACAAGTCTATATATGATGCAATACATGACAATGTATGATGCAAGACAAGTCTATATAGGAAGCAATACATGGCAAGGTAGGAAGCACAGAAAAAAACAACACAAGAACTTGACAATATGCTCAAGCAAGTATGATGCAAGACAAGTTTATATACGATGCAATGCACGGCAAGGTAGGAAGCACAGAAAAATAACACAAGTCAACAAGTTTAAATGTGGTCGGAAACTACATACAATAAATCCGGTAAGTCCTCATATGCATAGTTTGAAATTAGTCCAGATCTGAACAAACCTTAAGTTAAAGTTGTTAAACAGCAATTTAACATGCACCATGATGATCTACATGAAATTCTAGTCAAGTTTCATATAAAGTTTGTTTAATTCGGAGCTACGGCCTAGAAGATATGAGCAAAATAAGACAAACATGGCAACGGTGCAAGATGCACCCAAACATCAAGCAAACTCACTCCAAACATGAAAACAATATGATATTATGATTCTACATGCAAAATCACACAAGTTTCATATAAAGCACACCCAAAACGGAGCAACGGGCTAAAAGATACACGTGAAACAAGATATAACAACAAGCTGAAGTTAACAGCCACATAGCAACTTTGGAGCAAGATATATATAAGCTACAGCACCCAAACATGATAACAAGAAGCATGGATCTGAAGTAGACATGATACTTAACAATTATGAACTTAGAACACACCCAAAATCTTGCTGGAACACATTTAGATAAGCATGGAAAGTTGCAATAAAATATTCCAGACTTAGCCAAAATCTGGGAAGGCAAAAACATCATCATGATGCTGCCTTCGGAGGCACAAAACAACATGCATATCAACTCTAACAAGTATATAAATAGCATGGACATGTAGTAGACATATCCTACAGCAAACAACTCCATTGGAGCAACTCCATAGGAGGCATGGATCAATAGCAACAAGCTACACCAAATTGAACAAGGTGACAAAATCCTGACAGGTATAATTTATAGCAACTTGAGAGCAAGAAATAAATAAGCTAAAGCAGGTCATATGAGCAAGTAAGGGCATGAATTTATAGACAATAACATGGACAACAAGACATGATCATTGGCCACTCCAAAACAAGCATGGATGTGACTAGGGCATCAAGCAAACATAGCATCAGGATATGACAGATTCCAGACTTAGTAGAAATTTCACTAAGTATAAAACAGTTATGTTGGCATGGCATGTTTGCAAGCATGTTTAATTCACCTCAAGACATAGCATGGAAAGTTAAATGCACCACAACAAAGATCATATAATGGTGCTTCTAAAACATCTAGACATGTGGCATGGAGACAAACACATCAATAGTAAAGAGCAATTGAAATCAACATCTCATAAAAATTTCAGCACTTAACAGCCAAATGCACTTTTGCAACAGAGATTAACATGGCAATATGGACTCAAACAAGCATGCTACAACAACCATCATGTAGTACACTTCACAACGAACATTTTGACATATCATATGCATCATTTGGATAAACATGCACCAAGTTATCATATCTCAAACATGGCAACAAAATAGCAAGTAGCAGCCGTTTATAACAAGTAGCACTCTTGCAACAGAGATTAGAGCATCTAGATGAATTCAAACAAGCATGGCACAATGGAACAAAGTGTAGAGCATATCACCACGATCATTTTGACATATTATTTGCACAATTTGGATAAGCACACAATTAATTACAGCCACATGAACATAGCAACAAAATATGCATTTTCTAGGACTTAGAGGAAAAAAGGCAACCTCGGGATGGACATGTCCGGGCAGATTCGGACACGTCCGGGGTTGGGGTCCACATGGCACTGAGAGGGGCGGACAACGGAGAGAACGGGCGAACTCAGGCGGATGCAAGTTTTGAAAACATGTTGATGCAACACACATGATGACATGGCAAAATGCAACACGCAAGCAAGATGACATGGTAATGACAACGAATAACTGGCTGACACCTAGCGCACTGGTCTCGGGGTGTCACAACACTCCCCTACTAACAAGAGATCTTGTCCCGAGATCTTAGGAACGAGACGGAAGGGAAAAGGAAGAACAAAATTCTTCGAGGACAAAGAGTGAAACCAAAGAATGTTGAGAGGTTGAGCCACTCGACAAGAAGAATGCAACGAAGAAGAATGAAGTTGCAAACACTTCGTTAGACAAGAAGAACAGGGTAAACGACGAGGGCCAAGAGCTTAAGTGACAAAAGAGGCAATGAAGCCACTCTGGTTAAAAGAGATAGAAAATGAATCTCCACGAAGGAATTCGGGTAGCACTCCGGCTGAAATGGAATGAAATAGCACACTGGTTGATCATGAATGGAATGGAACAAGAACTTGAGAAGATGGAATTAAAACATGACGAACTGAACAAGGCAATGCCTCTGGAATAATTGAAATAATGGAAAGAAAAGAACGAAGCAGAAGATGACAGCTTGAGCACGAGTGATATGAATGAGAATTTATAAGAGAAATAATTGAATGGAGTTGTTGAGAAAATCAACAACAAAAGAATAAGCTTGTGGTGGACTTATGTAAACATCTCACCACCTGAGGTGAATTACTGCCGCAACGAAAAGAAGGACTAGCTGAGAATGAAGAATTGCAAAACTCCACATCATAAGAATACAGAAAATTATTTGCACTCGAGAGGCAAAAGAATAATGTTCGATCTGCTCCAGAAGAATTAGATGAACGTTTGAAGAATGAATTATCTCCTGAAGAATCGCCATGAGGAACTCCGGTACCAAGATAAAAGGTTGATGAAATAGAAATGACGGACAAAAAGAATAAGATTAAAGCCTTCCGATGATTTAGATGGAGGTACCGACGAGATAGCCAAGAAAAACTTTGAACTCCGGAAAGAAAAGATTAAGCACTTGGAACTAGAATTTATTCATCAAGAATAAACTCCGAAGGAAGGAATTAAATGAACTTGATGAAAAGAATAAGATTTATGTTATGCTTATCCTTCATCAATTAAATTGATGAAAAGCAATGGATTCGCATACTACTTATTCCCGTTGAAATGATTAAAGAGGGATATATCGCGAACTTATGAAAATCTTCATGAACCACCGGTAGGATTGGAATAAAATGAATTGATTGATATGATAGCACCGGAAAAGAATTCTTGAGCGAACCACCGTAAGAATTGAAGTCGAGTGAAGAAAATGGAACGAACCACCGTAAGGAATGAAATTGAGTGAATACAAGAGAATGAATCTCCGGGAAGAATAAAGCACTCGAGGAAAATTGGATGACGAGCTCGAAGAGATCGCGAACTGATTAAAGAATACTTGAACGAAGCACCGGAAGAATGAGAGACGAACGAAGAGGCATCAATGAAGAATATTTGAAGGACGAAGTTGAAAACTGAGAACGAATAAATCTTCTGAAAAGATGGCCTTCAGAGGAACACAATGAAAAAGAATTCCTGAAATACTCCGGAAGAATGAAAGAAGAAAGGTTGAGCCAATGGTGAAAAGAATTAAAAGCGATCTTGGAGAAGGCATATGACTGATGGGATCCATACTTATGTCACACATTGAAAAGAATTTCAGAACACTCCGGGAAATAAGACGAGTCAGGTAAGATCATGGGAAAAACCTGTGGGTTATGAGCCCACCGAAGAGAAACACCGTTGAAAATGATTGAGAAGTAGATGATGCATCGGGACAACTAAAAGACTCGAATGAGGTGACAACCTCGAATTAATCGGAAGACAGACGAATATCCTGAGATTTCTTCGGAACTCCTGAATAATTAAATGGCGAGAGGCGAACGAGCAAGAGGAAAGCATCTGAGCCGAGGATAAATAATATGATGAACACGGAATACTAGAATTGAATCCACCAGAAAAGAAAAGAGATGAAGAATATCAAACGAGAGGAGAATTCTTCGGAGAAGAAAATAGAAGAATGATGATGAGCTAGACGAGAATTCACCCGTTGAAATAACTGAGGAAAAATGCAGAGGATTCAACCGAGTAGGATGGATACTCTATTAAAGACTCCGGTCCGAGAAGCAAAAGGGTGGTGGGTGGGAAAAAGAAAAGACCACATCGGACGGAGAAAACACCATCGGTTGAAAAGAATTGAGGGTTGAACTTGCAAAGAAGAAGAGGGTCGAATCCACTTGACGAGAGATGCACCAGATGAAAGAACTGACAACGCAACGACCGAAAACTAACCACGTGATCCAAAAAATTTTTGAAGAGGAAGAGGAGTAATTCAAAACACCTACGTCAAGATTCCTCACCAGAGCGACGAAGGGGCTGAGGAGTAAAAAGAAATCCTACTCTCCGATATAACTAGACTCCAAAAAAGTTTTTGCTAGACTCAACAACGGCCAAGCTACGATCAATCAAGGGGGCTCCTATGGTCGGTCGAGGCTCTGATACCAACTTGTCATGCCCAAGATGCGATTCTATCCCAATCACGTGACACTTACGTGATTGGGGCACAACCGCATTTCGGGCGCTTAGCAAGATGGATATCATTACGTCGTACCATTACATACATACATGGGGGATACAACAATACATACAATTCACATGAATACAACAATCATCAATACAAGGCATCCGACTACGGATGCAAACATGAAAAGAAAAATGGCATCCATCTGCTATCCCAGGCTGCCGACCCAGAACCTAACCCAAGACTGAAGAAGAAGAAGAAGAAAGAACTCCAACACAACGATCAACGCTCTCACGTCAAGTCATCGAAAACCTGCACCTGCAACTGTTGTTGTAGTATCTGTGAGCCACAAGGACTCAGCAATCCCATAACTATGGGTAACAAGACTAGCAAAGCTTAATGGGTAGGAAGAGGTAAAGTGGTGAGGTTGCAGTAGCGGCTAAGCAAAATATGGTGGCTAACTTACGAGTACAAGAATAAGATGAGCATCTACGCAAACGGTCGCAACTAGTAGTGATCGCTAAAGATCCTGAACTACCTACGAGTCAAACATAACCCCACCGTGTTCTCTTCTCAAAGTGAAAAGAGACAGTCACGGTTACTCACACAGTTGTGTGTTTTACTTCGGATCCTCTGTCAAGTTTTCTACAACCGGACATTAACAAATTCCAATCTGCCACATAACCACGGGCACGGCTTTCGAAAGATCATAACCCTGCAGGGGTGTCCCAACTTAGCCCATCACAAGCTCTCACGATCAGCTGAAGTAATAATAATTGTTACCCCTTATCTTAGGGAAATCCGATCAGGCTTGGCATTCCAGTGCACAAGACATTTCGACAATGGTAAAACAAGTCCAGCAAGACCTCCCGGCGTGCCGACACCCTGATAGTAGCCGCGCGTATCTCGTCTCAGGCCACGACCGGATGGGACATCCTACAGGAGCCAGATACCTCGAGTTTCCCCGAGGCGGTCCCGCAGTCTGCCCGTTTGGGACCAACACCATCAGCACTGGCCCCCCTGCTATGTAGAAGAATCCACGGGTAGCGCTAACTCCCTATGCAATTTAATTAATTAATTAAGTTGTTATTTGAGCAAATTAAAACCAATGTTGGGCCTTGCTGGAGGAGTTTTATTCAAAGACGAAGTGTCAAGGGGTCCACATATACCCAACCGTGTAACGAACACAAAATCAAGGAACATAATGCTGGTTTAACGACGCCTAAGGTGGCATGAGTGGAACAAAACACCGAGCTAAAGGCCAAGCCTTCCACCCGTGCCCAGCATATAGGTGTGTTAATATAATAATAGATATTGTGATATTCCAACAACAAGTTCCAACATGGAATGATCTTCATCTTCACCTGCAACTAACAACGCTATAAGAGGGGCTGAGCAAGCGGGTAACATAGCCAAACAATGTTTTGCTGGGAAGGTTTCAACGATTAGAGGTTTCATGGCAACAAGGAGAAGGGTTGACAATAATGATGGGTAGCGCGACATATAACGATAGCATCGAGACAACTAAGCAAAGGCAATGATAGTAAAGGTATCCAAGGTGATGGTCATCTTGCCTGAGATCCCGCAAGGAAGAAGAACGGATCCGTGAAGAAGACTAAGAAGAAGCCTTGAAGACGAACCACGTGTAGACGAACGAATCCTCACGAACGCAACGGAACAAGCACTAACGAGAAGAAGCAAGCAATACGTAAACACACAACACAAGAACATGACAATATGCTCAACCAAGTATGATGCAAAACAAGTCTACATATGATGCACAACAAGTCTGTATATGATGCAATACATGGCAAGGTAGGAAGCACACAAGAACAACACAAGTCTATATATGATGCAATACATGGCAAGGTATGATGCAAGACAAGTCTATTTAGGAAGCAATACATGGCAAGGTAGGAAGCACATAAAAAACAACACAAGAACATGACAATATGCTCAAGCCAGTATGATGCAAGACATGTCTATATATGATGCAATACATGGCAAGGTAGGAAGCACAGAAAAACAACACAAGTCAACAAGTTTCAATGAGGCCGGAAACTACATACAATAAATCCGGCAAGTCCTCATATGCATAGTTTGAAATTAGTCCAGATCTGAATAAACCTTAAGTTAAAGTTGTTAAACAGCAATTTAACATGCACCATGATTATCTACACGAAATTCTAGTCAAGTTTCATATAAAGTTTGTTTAATTCGGAGCTACGGCCTAGAAGATATGAGCAAAACAAGACAAACATGGCAACGGTGCAAGATGCACCCAAACATCAAGCAAACTCACTCCAAACATGAAAAATATATGATATTATGATTCTAACTGCAAAATCACACAAGTTTCATATAAAGCACACCCAAAACGGAGCAACGGGCTAAGAGATACACATGAAACAAGATATAACAACAAGCTGAAGTTAACAGCCACATAACAACTTTGGAGCAAGATATATATAAGCTACATCACCCAAACATGATAACAAGAAGCATGGATCTGAAGTAGACATGATACTTAACAAGTATGAACTTAGAACACACCCAAAAGCTTGCTGGAACACATTTAGATAAGCATGGCAAGTTGCAATAAACTATTCCAGACTTAGCCAAAATCTGGGAAGGCAAAAACATCATCACGATGCTGCCTTCGGAGGCACAAAACAACATGCATATCAACTCTAACAAGTATATAAAGAGCATGGACATATAGTAGACATATCCTACAGCAAACAACTCCATTGGAGCAACTCCATAGGAGGCATGGATCAATAGCAACAAGCTACACCAAATTGAACAAGCTGACAAAATCCTGACAGGTATAATTTATAGCAACTTGAGAGCAAGAAAAATAAGCTACAGCAGGTCATATGAGCAAGTAAGGGCATAAATGGATAGAAAATAACATGGACAACAAGACATGATCATTGGCCACTCCAAAACAAGCATGGATGTGACTAGGGCATCAAGCAAACATAGCATCAGGATATGACAGATTCCAGACTTAGTAGAAATTTCACTAAGTATAAAACAGTTATGTTGGCATGACATGTTTGCAAGCATGTTTAAGTCACCTCAGGGCATATCATGGAAAGTTAAATGCACCACAACAAAGATCATATGATGGTGCTTCTAAAACATCTAGACATGTGGCATGGAGACAAACACATCAATAGCAAAGAGCAATTGAAATCAGCATCTCATAACAAGTTTCAGCACTTAACAGCCAAATGCACTTTTGCAACAGAGATTAACATGGAAATATGGACTCAAACAAGCATGCTACAACAACCATCATGTAGTACACTTCACAATGAACATTTTGACATATCATATGCATCATTTGGATAAACATGCACCAAGTTATCATATCTCAAACATGGCAACAAAATAACAAGTAGCAGCCATTTATAACAAGTAGCACTCTTGCAACAAATATTAGAGCATCTAGATGAATTCAAACAAGCATTTCACAATGGAACAAAGTGTAGAGCATATCACCACGATCATTTTGACATATTATTTGCATAATTTGGATAAGCACACAATTAATTACAGCCACATGAACATAGCAACAAAATATGCATTTTCTAGGACTTAAAGTAAAAAAGGCAACCTCGGGATGGACATGTCTGGGCAGATTCGGACACGTCCGGGGCTGGGGTCCACATGGCAGTGAGAGGTGCGGACAACGGAGAGAACGGGCGAACTCGGGCGGATGCAAGTTTTGAAAACATGCTGATGCAACACACATGATGACATGGCAAAATGCAACACACAAGCAAGATGACATGGTAACGACAACGAATAACTGGCTGACACCTGGCGCACCGGTCTCGGGGTGTCACAGTTGTTGATCTTAGTGTGTTGTGTGCTGTCAAATGGGTGGTAACTCCACCACATTTGAAAGGGGTGAGCAGATCAAGTAGTTGCACACAACCAAACAACTTTTCTTTGCATCTTCTCACACCTAAAGCACAAACACATGCAACCACACAAGTTGCAGCCATCTGGGCCTTGATGCAATGCAGGAAACCAATCAACATGCACATGTTGGTTTTTAGCTTGCATATGCTCAGCCAGGTCCAGTTGGAACAAGTATGCAAAGTGCCCAAAAACAATGTAGGTAACCAAACGCGTCCTATACATGTTGATGTATTGGATAGCATAGTGAAAAAAGAAAACCCTGGATCAGAAATTGGGGCAATTTGTTACCCTAAATCGGTTTGCACTTGCAGCCTTGCTCAACGCCAACTTGTTGTTGTCGGGGACTACTATCGTTGTTGCCGGCTTTGCATGCGGCCGGGGGAGGGGCGCAGCCGTGTCCCCGTAGGGCATAAGGCAGGGGCGCACGTAGGGGATGGCCAGCGACTCCGGCTAGCGATCGGTGAGGCAGTGAGGTCGGCGAGGACCGAGGAACGGCGAGGCGGATGGGTGTCGGGCAGCGACACGGTGATGTGTATGTACTCCTGTGCTAGGGCGTCGACAAAGGCGCATGGCTCAGTGTGTTACAGGGCATGTGGGAAGTGTTGTTGGGCCTTATCTTTTTCTTTCTGGCCACCCTGTAGCTCCGCCCCTGCCAGCAACGGACATGAGCCGCCCTTTCAATCTGCCAGTCTTGCCCTAATGTCATCAAGGATGAACTATAACTGCAACAGGCACAACCTAGAAATTGAAATTCCCAGCCCCATGTATTTGACTAGGAATGTGACAAGTTGATTTCCTCGCATCTACTTGGGGCCACTGAAGATTTTTCCGGGTTGATGCATAGGCTTGAGGCCTGGCTGAAGAGATGCGAGATTTCTAAGAGGGAGTTGATCTGTTCATAGACTAGGTTGGCAAATATTTCGACGTTATCTGTTTACAGACTGACGCACAACTTGACATATCTTCCTAGAAGGGGTGCCATGATGCCTGAGTTCGTGTCCTTAGAGATGAGGCCATGCAACAGATCAATGGCAAGAATGAACAGGACGGACAGTTGTGGGTCACCCTGCCTCAGCCCGCGGTAGTGTCGATCCGTGTGCTAGGAGACCCATGAAGAGGGAAAGCGGATGAGGAGGATGACTACATCATGGCGATCCGGTCCTACAAGTAGGTACTAAATCCTAGCTTTTGCAACAACTCAAGGATGTACTCCGAGGAGAACAAATCGAAAACCCTCTCAATATACAGCTTGATTAGGAGTAGCAACTTCTTCTTGTAGTGTAACGAGCGCACACAATTTTGGATGTAGATATAATTATCATGGATGCATTTGTACTTGATGAAGGTGCCCCGGGCCGGCGATATGAGCTCCCAATGATGCCAGTAAGTCTAGTGGATAGAACTGTTGCAATGAGCTTGACGATATAGTGGACAAGGTTGATTGGCCTGAAATCTGTCAGGGAAGCAATCCCACCCTTCTTGGGTAATAGCTGAAGGAAATATGCCCTAGAGGCAATAATAAAGTTGTTATTATTATATTTCCTTACTCATGATAAATATTTATGATTCATGCTAGAATTGTATTGACCAGAAACTTAAATACATGTGTGGATACATAAACAAATACTGTGTCCCTAGTGAGCCTCTACTAGACTAGCTCGTTGATCAAAGATGGTTAAGATTTCCTAACCATAGACATGAGTTGTCATTTGATAACGAGATCACATCATTAGGAGAATAATGTGATGGACAAGACCCAATCATTAGCATAGCATATGATAGTTCAGTTTATTGCTACTGCTTTCTTAATGTCAAATACATGTTTCTTTGGCAATGAGATCATGCAACTCCCGGACTCCAGAGGAATGCGTTGTGTTCTACACAACATAACTGGGTGATCATAAAGGTGCTCTAGAGGTATCTCCAAAGGTGTCTGTTGGGTTAGCATCAATCGATACTGGGATTTGTCACTCCGTATGACAGAGAGGTATCTCTGGGCCCTCTCGCTAATACAACATCACAAGAAGCTTGCAAGCAAAGTGACTAAGGAGTTAGTTACGAGATGATGTATTACGGAATGAGTAAAGAGACTTGCTAGTAACGAGATTGAACTAGGTATGCAGATATCGACGATCGAATCTCGGGCAAGTAACATACCGACGGACAAAAGGAACTACGTATGTTGTCATAAAGGTTTGACCGATAAAGATCTTCATAGAGTATGTAGGAACCAATATGGGCATCAAGGTCCCACTATTGGTGATTGACCGGAGAAGCATCTCGGTCATCTCTACATCATTCTCAAACCCATAGGGTCTGCACGCTTAATGTTCGTTGACGATATATTATTATATGAGTTATGTATTTTGGTGACCTAATGTTGTTCGCAGTCCCGGATGAGATCACGTACATGACGAGGAGCTCCGGAGGTAAAGATTGATATATATGATGATATGGTTAGGCCAAGGGGTAAGGCCACCAGGGCTTTAGGTCGGTGCAAAAGGATGTTTTGCAGAAGCCAGGTACCAAACGCCGGAGACCCTGGCGTCTGGCCATGGGTCAGACGCCGAAGCCCATGGCGCCTGGTCCAGACACGAGGATTGTGGCGTCTGGTCCTAGAAGTCCGATAAGGACTCTTCTTTGCAGGAAAAATCGACTTTGAGGAGGCTCTTTCTCCAAGTTTCGACCCCAGGGCTCAACATATAAATAGAGGGGCAGGGCTAGCACCGGGAACACATGAAGATACACCAAGCTGTGTGCCGGCAACCCCGTCCCTCTAGTTTATCCTCCGTCATAGTTTCCATTGTGCTTGGAGAAGCCCTGTAGAGTTTGTTCTTCACCACCACCGTCACCATGCCGCCGTGCTGCCGGAGCTCATCTACTACTTTGCCTCTCAAGCTGGATCATGAAGGCAAGGAAGTCATCAAGCTGAACGTGTGCTGAACGCAGAGGTGCCGTACGTTTGGTACTTATACTTCAACTAAGTTTTCTCTAGGACCATATCAAAAACATGGGAGCTACATCGCAAGCTATTGATCTACAACATAGATATGCAAAAACTACAAGACTAACTTCATGATAAATTAAGTTCAATTAATCAAATTACTAATGAACTCCCATTTAAATTAACATCTCTCAAGTTATCTAAGTGATACATGATCCAAATCAACTAACCCATGAACGATCATCACGTGAGATGGGGTTGTCATCAATGGTGAACATCTTATGTTGATCAGATCTACTATATGACTCGTGTTCGACCTTTCAGTCTCCAGTGTTTCAAGGCCATGTCTGTACATGCTAGGCTCGTCAAGTTTAAATCTGGCTTACACCCGTTGTATGTGAACGTAGAGTCTATCACACCCGATCATCACGTGGTGTCTCGAAACGATGAAATGTAGCAACAGTGCATACTCAGGGAGAACATTTTTATCTTAAAATTAAGAGAAAGGGATCATCTTATAATGCTACTTTCGATCTAAGCAAAATAAGATGCATAAAGGATAAACATCACATGCAATCAAAATATGTGACATGATATCGCCAACATCATCTTGTGCTTTTGATCTCCATCTCCAAAGCATCGTCATGATCTCCATCATCACCAGCTCGACACCTTGATCACCATCATTGCATCATGGTCATCTCACCAACTATTGCTTCTACGACTATTCCTAAATCATAGCAATAAAGTAAAGCTATTACATGGCGATTGCATTTCATACAATAATTAAGAGACAACCATAAGGCTCCTGCCGGTTGTCAATATTACAAAACATGATCATCTCATAGAATAACGTATAACTCATCACATCTTGACCATATCACATCACAACATGCCCTGCAAAAACAAGTTAGATGTCCTCTACTTTGTTGTTGCAAGTTTTACGTGGCTGCTACGGGCTTCTAGCAAGAACCGTTCTTACCTACGGCACAAAACCACAACGGTGATTTATTAAGTTTGTTGTTTAACATTCAACAAGGACCGAACGTAGTCAAATTTGATTCAACTAAAGTAAGTGAAACAGACACCCACCAGCCATCTTTATGCAAAATAAGTTGCATGTCTGTCGGTCGAACCCATCTCATGTACGTGCACATGTAAGGTTGGTCCGGGCCGCTTCATCTTTCAATACCGCCGAATCCAAATAATACATTGGTGGTAAGCAGTATGACAATCACTGTCCACAACTCTTTGTGTTCTACTCGTGCATATCATCTATGCATAGACCTGGCTCATGATGCTACTGTTGTGGAACGTTGCATGGAAAACAAAAAAATTCTACGCACACGCAAGATCTATCCCAGGAGATGCATAGCAACGAGAGGGGAGAGTGTGTCTACGTACCCTCGAAGACCATAAGCGGAAGCGTTCAATAACGAAGTTGATGTAGTCGAACTTCTTCATGATCCAACCGATCAAGTACAAACGTACGACACCTCCGCATTCAACACACATTCAGCTCGGTGATGTCCTCGCCTTCTTGATCCATTAAGACAGGCGAAGTAGTAGACGAGTTTCGGCAGGACGACGTTGTGGTGACGGTGATGGTGAAGCTATCTCCGCAGGGCTTCGCCTAAGCACTACAAAAATATGACCGAGGGATGAAACTGTGGAGAGGGGCACCGCACACGGCTAAGACAATGTTCTGGGCTGTTGTGTCATACGTCTCTAATGTATCTATAATTTTTTATTGTTCCATGCTACTATATTATCTATCTTGGATGCTTTATATACATTTATATGCTATTTTATATGATTTTTGGGACTAACCTATTAACCCCGAGCCCAGTGCCAGGTTATGTTTTTCCTTGTTTTTGAGTTTCACAGAAAAGGAATATCAAACGGAATCCAAACGGAACAAAACTTTTTGGAGATTTTTCTTGGACTAGAAGACATCAGATGGACTTGGAGTACACACCAGGGGATCTGTGGGAGACCACAAGGGTGGAGGGCGTGCCTAGGGGGGTAGGGCACGCCCCCTACCTTGTGGGCCCCTCGTGCCTCCCCTACCCTACTTCTTCCGCCTATATATTCTCATATATTCCAGAAACATCAGAACATCCATCAAAACCACTTCTCCGCCGCCGTAACCTTCTATTCTAGTGAGATCCCATCTGGAGTTTTTTTTCGGTACTCTGCCGGAGGGGGAATCAACCACGGAGGACATCTACATCAACCCTATTGCCCTTCCGATGAAGTGTGAGTAGTTTACCACAGACCTACAGGTCCATAGCTAGTAGCTAGATGGCTTCTTCTCTCTTTTTGATCTTCAATACCATGTCCTCCTTGTTGTTCTTGGAGATCTATCCGATGTAATCTTATTTTGCGGTGTGTTTGTCAAGATCCGATGAATTGTGGGTTTATGATCAGATTATCTATGAATAATATTTGAGTTTCTTCTGAATTCTTTTATGCATGATCTTATATCTTAGTAATTCTCTTCGAACTATCGATTTTGTTTGTCCAACTAGATTGATATTTCTTGCAATGGGAGAAGTGCTTTGCTTTGGGTTCAATCTTGCGGTGCTCAATACCAGTGACAGAAGGGGACATGACACATATTGTATTGTTGCCATCAAGGATAATAAGATGGGGCTTTCATCATATTGCTTGATTTAATTCCTCTACATCATATCGTCTTGCTTAAGGCGTCACTCTGTTCTTATGAACTTAATACTCTAGATGCATGCTGGATAGCGGTCCATGTGTGGAATAATAGTAGTAGATGCAGGCAGGAGTCGGTCTACTTGTCTCGGACGTGATGCCTATATTCATGATCATTGCCATAGATGTCGTTATAATTATTCGCTTTTCTATCAATTGCTTGATAGTAATTTGTTCACCCACCGTAATATTTGCTATCATGAGAGGATCCTCTAGTGAAACCTATGGACCCTGGGTCTATTTTACATCTTATAAGTTTCAGATCTACTATTTTGCAATCCTTTATTTTTCAATCTGTAAACCAAAAACCGAAAAATATTTACTTTATTTGTTTATCGATCTCTATCGGATCTCACTTTTGCAAATAACCTAGAAGGGACTGACAACCCCTTTATAGCGTTGGGTGCAAGTTGTTTGATTGTTTGTGCAGGTATTTGGCGACTTGTGTGTAATCTCCTACTGGATTGATACCTTGGTTCTAAAAATTGAGTGAAATACTTACTTCACTTTGCTGCATCTCCCTTTCCTCTTCAAGGGAAATCCCAACACAACCTTGGCAAAGTAGCGAGGAAGTCACTGTGGCGCCCCCTCCCTCATATATATATATATAGGTGGGGGGGGGAGAGGCATCCCCTAGGGCGCCCCAAGTAGGCGGCGGCTGCCCTAGGGCACCTGCCTAGCCGCACCCCCTTTCCTTATTTGAACATGAGGGGGAAAGGAAAGAGATGACTGCCTTAGGGCGCATCCCCTTTCCTTCCTAATCTCTAGTACGCAAGCTTCTTATTGTAGACTCGTGTTGGGCCTCCAAGCGTAGAGTTTTGTAGGACGACAACAATTATCCCTCAAGTGAATGACCTAAGGTTTATAAATCTATGGGAGGTGTAGGATGAAGATGGTGTCTCTCAAACAACCCTGCAACCAAATACAAGAAATCTCTTGTGTCCCCAACACACCCAATGCAATGGTAAATTGTATAGGTGCACTAGTTCGGCGAAGAGATGGTGATACAAGTGTAATATGGATAGTAGGTTTTGTAATCTGAAAATAATAAATAGCAAGGTTGAAAGTAGGAAATGTGAGTAAAAACGGTATTGCAATGCTTGAAAATAAGGCCTAGGGTTCATACTTTCACTAGCGTAAAATCTCTCAACAATGATAACATAATTGCATCATATAACAATCCCTCGACGTGCAACAAAGAATCATTCCAAAGTTCCTATCGCGGAGAAAAAAGACGAAATTGATTGTAGGGTACGAAACCACCTCAAAGTTATTCTTTTTGGTCAATCTATTGGGCTATTCCTATAAGTGTCGCAAACAACCCTAGAGTTCGTACTAAAATAACACCTCATGACACACATCAATCAACCCTAATGTCACCTAGATACTCCAATGTCACCACAAGTATCCGTGGGTCAATTATATGATATACATCACACAATTTTAGATTCATAATATTCAATCCAACACAAAGAACTTCAAGAGAATCCCGAGATTTCTATCGGAGAAAGGAATATGAAAACATGTACCAACCCATATGCATAGGTTACCCCAATGTCACCATGGGAATCCGCAAGTTGATAACCAAAACATACATCAAGTGGATCAATAGAACATCCCATTGCCAGCACGGATATTCCATCGGAAGACATACATAAGGTGCTCTCACGTCCAAAGATTCAATCCGACATAACAAAACCTCAAAGTAAAAGATTCAAGTCATCACAAGGTAGAGAGGGAAGAACACCATAGTATCCAACTACAATAGCAAAGCTCGCAATACATTAAGCTAAATCAAGAACACGCGAGAGAGAGAGAGAGAGATAAAACACATAGCTACTGGTACAAACCCTCAGCCCTGAGGGCGGACTACTCCCTCCTCGTCATGGAGGCCGTCGGGATGATGAAAATGGCCTCCGGTGATGATTTCCCCCTCTCGCAGGGTGCTAGAATGGGGCCCTGAGAGGTTTTCGTGGCTACATAGGCTTGCGGCAGCGGAACATTTGATCTAGGTTTCTTTTCAGAGGTTTCTATATTTATAAGAATTTTTGGCGTCATAAACAAGTCAAGGGAGTGCCTGAGGGGCCCACAATCCGAGGGCTAGCACCCTAGGAGTAGGGTGCGCCTCCCTGGCTTGTGGCCACCTTGTCCACTTCCTGGCCCAGCTCCGGTGTTTCGGGGATTTCTTTTGGTCCATAAAAAATCACCGTAAATTTTCAGCCCATTTTGAGAACTTTTATTGCTGCACTAAAAATGACACCGCAGTAATTCTGCTGAAAACAACGTTAGTCCGGGTTAGTTCTAATCAAATCATACCAAAACCATATTTTTTTTGTAAACATGGCATGAATACTTCATAAATTATAAATACGTTGGAGACATATCAGCATCCCAAAGCTTAATTCATGGTCGTCCTCAAGCAGGTAAATGATAAAAGAAATAATTTATGAAGTGTGAATGCTAGCATAGTGTATAAGTTTGATCAATGATAATTTTAGTCACTTTTCCTAGCATCATAATAGCAACTCTTTATCATAAAAATCATCTTGATAAAGTGGCAATCAATTCACATGTAATGGTTCAAACAATGCATTTCCTTGACACTATGATGTAATCTTTCTTATAATGGCATGAATGTTCAGATCCATATGATTCAAAACAAAACTGTAATTAACATTGACACAAAAACGATAATGCTTCAAGCTTACTAGAAAGCAAAATCATGAAACTTCAAAAATAACATGGCTAAAGAAAGCTATCCCTACAAAATCATATAGTCTTGTTATGCACCCTCTTCTCAGCACAAAGTATAAATCATGCACTACCCCGATGTCAGCCAAGCAATTGTATTCATACTTTTACATTCTCAAACGTTTTCAACTCTTCACGCAATACATGAGCGTGAGCCATGGACATAGCACTATGGGTGGAATAGAAGGTCGTAGTAGACAAAAGAAGGGAGAAAGTCTCACATCAACTAGGAAAATCAATGGACTACGGAGATGTCGATCAATGGATATCAATGTGAGTGAGTAGGGATTCCCATGTAACGGATGCACAAGAGCTATAAGTGTATGAAAGCTCAAAATAAACTAAGTGGGTGTGCATCTAACTTGCTTGTTCATGAAGACCTAGGGCATTTGAGGAAGCCCGTCGTTGGAATATACAAGCCAAGTTCTATAATGAAAAATTCCCACTAGTAATATATGAAAGTGACAACATAGGAGACTCTCTATCATTAAGAACATGGTGCTACTTTGAAGCAGAAGTGTGGAAAAAGATAGTAACATTGTCCCTTCTCTCTTTTTCTCTCATTTTTTTGAAGACTCCTCTTTTTTTAGAGACTCTTTTTCTCTTTTTTTGGAGACTCTTTTGGTCTCTCTCTCTTTTATAACCTCACATGGGACAATGTTCTAATAATGATGATCATCACACATTTATTTACTTACAACTCGATATTACAACTCGATACTGGAACAAAGATATGACTCTATATGAATGCCTCCGGCTGTGTACCAGGATGTGCAATGATCAATAGTGACATGTATAAAAAAATATGAACGGTGGTCAAGCCACAAATACTATGCCAACTACATGATCATGCAACGCAATATGACGATGATGGTATGTGTCATAATAAATGAAGCTGTGGAAGTTGCATGGCAATATATCTCGGAATGGCTATGGAAATGCCATAATGGGTACGTATGGTGGCTGTTTTGAGGAAGGGTATAAAGGTGGTTTAATGCACCGGCAAAAGTTGCACGGTACTAGAGAGGCTAGCAAAGGTGGAAGGGTGAGAGTGCGTATAATCCATGGACTCAACATTAGTGATAAAGAACTCACATACTTATTGCAAAAAAATTATTTGCCCTCGAAGCAAAGTACTACTACGCATGCTCCTAGGGGGAGGTTGCTAGGAGTTAACCATCGCGCGCCCCCGACTTTCACGCAAAGATAGACAATCAAGGATAATTGCGCTCCAACTTCTTCACATAACTAGAAGACCATACGTGCATGCTACGGGAATCACAAACCTTAACACAAGTATTTATTTTATTCCACAATTTACTACTAGCATGACTCTAATATTACCATCCTCATATCTTGAAACAAATGTAAGGAATCAAAGTTCTCATATATTCAATGCTCTTTATGAAAGTTTTTATTACATCTCCCTTGGATGCCTATCATATTGGGACCAATTTCATAACAAGTGCATGTTACAATTACTATTTATGAGACTCTCAAAAATATATAAGTGAAGCACGAGAGTAAAAGACAAAGTACTCCAAAAGATATAAGTGAAGATCAATGAGTAGTTGCATAATTATGTAGCTATGTGAAGACTCTCTCTCATTTAAAAATTTCAGATCTTAATATTTTATTCAAACAACAAGCAAAGCAAAATAAAATGACATTTCAAGGATAGCACACATCATGTGAACAAAAAACTTAGGCTCAACCAATACTAACCGATATTTGTTGATGAAGAAAGGTGAGATGCCTACCGGGGCATCCCCAAGCTTAGATGCTTGAGACTTCTTGAAATATTATCTTGGTATGCCTTGGGCATCCCCAAGCTTGAGCTCTTGTGTCACTTTAATTCCTATTATGTCACGGTTTCCCTAAATCTCAAAATTTTCATTCACACAAAACTCAACAAGAACTCGTGAGATAAGTTAGTATAAATCAACTCAAAACCTTATCATTCTCTACTATAGAAAATCAATAAAATTATGATTTAACATTGCATACTAAATGCCTCTTCATATTAAATACTCCTATCCTCAAATAGAATCATTATACACGGAAAAATACGCAAATAATGCAAACATAACAACAATCTGTCTAAACAGGACATTATGTAAAGAGTGCAATTTTACTCATACTTCCCTAGCTCAAATAATTCTAAAAAATTACCATGTTATAGAGAACTTATTCATTCTAACTGTGTAAAAATTTCAAGATTTTATCACATTCTGACTTTTCCAGAAGAATTCATACAATGATAGAAAACTTTCTGTTTTCAAACAACAACATATAGACTTGCAAAATAAGCATGTTAAAGGATATACTTGTCCTTTTTATTGAACTAAAAGATGCAAAACACTATTCTAAATAAAAGAAAACAAATAAAAACAAAAGGAAATGATGCTCCAAGCAAAACTCATATCATGTGACGAATAAAAATATAGCTCCAAGTGAGGTTACCGATAATTGTTGAAGACGAAAGAGGGGACGCCTTCCGGGGCATCCCCAAGCTTAGTTGCTTGGATCATACTTGAATATTAACTTGGGGTGCCTTGGACATCCCCAAGCTTAGTGTCTTGCTACTCCTTATTCTCCTCATAACGATATCTCACCCAAAACATGAAAACTTCGATCACACAAAACTTAACGGAACTTCGTGAGATGCGTTAGTATAATAAAGAAAATCATTCACTTGGGTACTGTCAAAGACAAGATTCATAATTTTTCTCACACAATGCCTACTTTACCTTATCATTTCCACAATTTATATCAATTAATATAAGCTATGGAAACACGAAAACAAGCAAACTAAGCATTGAAAACAGAATCTGTCGTAAACAGAATAGTTTGTATTGATCTGGACAAGCACGATACTTACACAACTCTAAAAATTATGAAAAATTAGAAAAACCTAGGAAATCTGTATACAAATCATTTGTGAAAACTTCATATAATTATCTTGTTCTAGTGATTTATTAAATCCTGTATTGGACGCAAAACTTTTTGTTTTTGCACAGAATCAAATCAACTGTCATCCACACCACCCCAAAGGCTTTACTTGTCACTTTATTGAAACGCAAGCTATAAAACATGGTTACAGTAGCTTATTATGTGGAAACACAAAATGAATAGGTAAAAGTATTGGGTTGTCTCCCAACAAGTGCTTTTCTTTAACACCTTTTTAGCTAGGCATGATGATTTCAATGATGCTCACATAGAAGTAAAGAATTGAAATGCATAAATAGCATCATGAATCACATGGCCAGCACATTTAAATCTAGCCCACTTCCTATGCGTCAGGATCTTGTGAGCAAACAATTCATGGGAACAAGAATCAACTAGCATAGGGAGGCAAAACAATCACAACTTCAAGATTTTTAACACATAGAGAGGAAACTTGATATTATTGCAATTCCTACAAGCATTTGTTCCTCTCTCATAATAAATTTCAGTAGCATCATGAATTAATTCAACAATATAACTATCACATACAACACTTTTTTCATGATGCATAAGCATATAGTTTTTATTACTCTCCACATAGGCAAATTTAATCTCATTCATAATAGTGGGAGCAAACTCAACAAAATAACTATCATGGGATACTTGATTGACATCATGATGACATGTTTCATGGTTATTAGTATTCTTTATAACATAGGTGTCATCACGATAATCATTATAAATAGGAGGCATGCTTTCATCATAATAAATTTGCTCATCAAAACTCGGGGGACTAAAAATATCATCTTCATCAAACATAGCATCCCCAAGCTTATGGCTTTGCATATCATTAGCATCATGGGTATTCAAAGAATTCATACTAACAACATTGCAATCATGATTATCATTCAAATATTCAGTGCCAAACATTTTATTGACTTCTTCTTCTAACAACCGAGCACAATTTTCCTTCCCATCATTTTCATAACAGACATTATAAAGATAAATAATATGAGGCAACCACAATTCCATTTTTTTAGTTTTCTTTTATAAACCAAACTAGTGATAAAACAAGATAAAAGATTAAATTGCAAGATCTAAAGATATACCTTCAAGCACTCACCTCCTCGGCAACGGTGCCAGAAAAGAGCTTGATGTCTACTACGCAACCTTCTTCTTGTAGACTCATGTTGGGCCTCCAAGCACAGAGTTTTGTAGGACGGTAGCAATTTTCCCTCAAGTGGATGACCTAAGGTTTATCAATCTGTGGGAGGCGTAGGATGAAGATGGTCTCTCTCAAACAACCCTGCAACCAAATACAAGAAATTTCTTGTGTCCCCAACACACCCAATACAATGGTAAATTGTATAGGTGCAGTAGTTCGGCGAAGAGATGGTGATACAAGTGTAATATGGATAGTAGACATAGGTTTTTATAATCTGAAAATATAAAAATAACAAGGTAGCAAGTAGGAACCATGAGTAAAAACAACATTTCAATGCTTGAATATAAGGCCTAGGGTTCATACTTTCACTAGCGCAAAATCTCTCAACAATGATAACATAATTGGATCATATAACAATCCCTCAACGTGCAACAAAGAATCACTCCAAAGTTCCTATCGTGGAGAACATAAGATGAAATTTCTTGTAGGGTACCAAACCACCTCAAAGTTATTCTTTCTATTCAATCTATTGGGCTATTCCTATAAGTGTCACAAACAACCCTAGAGTTCATACTAAGATAACACCACATGACACACATCAATCAACCCTAATGTCACCTAGATACTCCAATGTCACCACAAGTATCCGTGGGTCAATTATATGATATGCATCACACAATTTCAGATTCATAATATTCAATCCAACACAAAGAACTTCAAGAGCATCCCATGATTTCTATCGGAGAAAGGAATATTAAAGCACGTGCCCAACCCCTATGCATAGATTACCAATGTTACCACGGGAATCCGCAAGTTGATAACCAAAACATACATCAAGTGGATCAATAGAAAATCCCATTAGCACCATCGATATACCATTGCAAGACATACATCAAGTGCTCTCACGTCCACAGATTCAATCCGACATAGCAAAACCTCATTGTGTCCCTAAGAAAGGAGGTATAATTGTAGTTCCTAATGATAAGAATGAACTTATTCCACAAAGAATTGTTACAGGCTATAAAATGGTAATTGACTTCAGAAAATTAAATAAATCTACTAGAAAAGATCATTACCCTTTGCCTTTTATTGATCAAATACTTGAAAGATTATCTAAACACACACACACTTTTGCTTCCTTGATGGATATTCTGGATTTTCACAAATACCTGTTTCTCAACCTGATCAAGAAAAGACCACTTTTACTTGTCCGTTTGGAACTTATGCTTATAGACGTATGCCTTTTGGTTTATGTAATGCACATGCTGCCTTCCAAAGATGCATGATGGCTATATTCTCTGACTTTTGTGAAAAGATTGTTGAGGTTTTCATGGATGACTTTTCTGTTTATGGGAAGTCTTTTGATGATTGTTTAAGCAATCTTGAGCGAGTTTTGCAGAGAAGTGAACAAACAAATCTCGTCTTGAATTGGGAGAAGTGCCACTTTATGGTTAATGAAGGCATTATTTTGGGTCAATTGAGAAAATGCCATGTCCTAAGGACATAAAATGTATTTGTAGTTTCCTAGGCCATGCTGGTTTCTATAGGAGGTTTATTAAAGACTTCTCTAAAATTGCTAGGCCCCTCACCAGTCTCTTGCAAAAGGATATTCCTTTTGTTTTTGATGATGATTGTCTCGAAGCCTTTGAAACACTTAAGAAAGCCTTAATATCTCCACCTATTGTTCAACAACCCGATTGTAACTTGCCTTTTGAAATTATGTGTGATGCTAGTGATTATGATGTTAGTGTTGTTCTAGGACAAAGAGTTGATAAGAAATGGAATGTTATTCATTATGCTAGTAAAACTCTAGACATTGCTCAAATAAATTATGCTACTACTGAAAAGGAATTCTTAGCAGTGGTGTTTGCTTGTGATAAATTTAGACCCTATATTGTTGACTCTAAAGTAACTATTCACACAAACCATGCTTCTATTAAATATCTTATGGAAAAGAAAGATGCTGAGCCTAGACTTATTCGTTGGGTTCTCTTGATGCAAGAATTTGATCTACATATTATTGATAAAAAAGGAGCTGAGAACCCCGTAGCCGATAACTTGTCTAGGCTTGAAAATTTGCTTGATGACCCACTACCTATTGATGATAGTTTTCCTGATGAGCAGTTAGCTACAATAAATGTTTCTCATAGTACACCTTGGTATGTTGATTATGCTAATTACATTGTTGCTAAATATTTGCCACCTAGCTTTACATACCAACCAAAGAAAAAAAATTCTTCTATGATTTAAGACACTACTTTTGGGATGACACGCATCTTTACAAAGGAGTAGATGGTATTATTAGATGTTGTGTACCTGAGCATGAACAGTGACAAATCCTACGGAAATGTCACTCCGAGGCTTATGGAGCGCATCATGCTGGAGATAGAACTGCTCACAAGGTATTGCAATCTGGATTTTATTGGCCTACTCTCTTCAAGATGCTCGTAAGTTTGTCTCATCTTGTGATGAATGCCAAAGAATAGGTAATATCGGTAAGTGTCAAGAATTGCCTATGAATTATTCACTTGCTGTTGAACCATTTGATGTTTGGGGATTTGATTACATGGGACCTTTTCCTTCCTCTAATGGATATAAACCTATTTTGGTTGCTGTTGATTATGTTACTAAATGGGTAGAAGCTATTCCAACTAGTAGTGCTGATCACAACACCTCTATTAAAATGCTTAAGGAAGTTATTTTCCCAAGGTTTGGAGTCCCTAGATATTTAATGACTGATGGTGGTTCGCAATTTATTCATGGTGCTTTCCGTAAAATGCTTGCTAACTATGATGTTAACCATAGAATTGCATCACCCTATCATCCTCAGTCTAGTGGTCAAGTTGAACTTAGTAATAGAAAAATAAAATTAATTTTGCAAAAGACTGTCAATAGGTTGAGGAATAATTGGTCTAAGAAATTAGATGATGCACTATGGGCTTATATAACAACATATAAAAATCATATGAGTATGTCTCCTTATAAAATGGTCTATGGAAAAGCTTGTCATTTGCCTCTTGAGTTAGAACATAAAGCATACTGGGTAGTTAAAGAACTCAACTATGATTTCAAACTTGCTGGTGAAAAGAGGTTATTTGATATTAGCTCATTAGATGAATGGATAACCTAAGCTTATGAAAATGCAGAGTTATTCAAAGAAAAAGTTAAAAGATGGCATGACAAAAGAATTCAAAAACGTGAGTTTAAAGTCGGAGAATATGTTCTTTTGTACAACTCTCATTTCAGATTTTTACAGGGAAGCTCCTCTCTAAATGGGAAGGCCCATATGTCATCGAGGAGGTTTACCGGTCTGGCGCCATCAAAATAAATAATTCCGAAGGCACTAACCCGAAGGTTGTAAATGGGCAACGAATAAAGCATTATATCTCAGGTATGCCCATTAATGTTGAAAGTAATATTATCCAAACTTTGACACCGGAAGAGTACATAAAAGAGTCCTTCCGGAACACTCCAGAATCGTGAAAATAAGGAGGTACGTGATAGGGTAAGTAAACGGACTTCGGAAAATCCACAATTTTTTTCCGTCAGTTTTGGAGTATTTTAAAATTTTGGAAATAAAGAAACTTCCAGGAAGCATCCCCTGGTGAGCACAATACACGAGGGCGCGCGCCTGGCGCGCCCAGATGGGTTGTGCCCACCCCAGGCATCTTTCAAACTTCGTTTTTATTCTGTATACTTGTCCTGCAAGATAAAAAAAATTATATGTACTCCCCGAACCTGTTGACCACCGTATCAGGGAGAAATCTTCTGTTTTCAGTCAGAACTATCAAGCCCGACACCATGTCTTCCTCTTCCTCAAATCCAATGGTAGAGGGTGCTTGGCTTGTGAAGATCGGGCTGAAGAAGGAAGAACTCAAAGAGGTTGCGAATGGTGACAAAGACAAGAAGGTTGTCAGCGAGCAAGCATCGCCAATAGAGGAGGAAGAAGAAGATATCCTTAAACCCTGTTATGCTCTTCTTACCCCTACTGAAATTTCAGCCTTTCGGATTATCGAAATGGTTTGTGGACAGAATAAATATCTCACTCGCGAAAATATTCTACATCAAGAGCATATCACTTGTCTCCAGAGCGTCATCCGTCAGTTGGAGAATCTCTTGATCCTTATGGATAGGATCGTTACTTCATCACCTTCATCTTCTTCATCACCAAAAGAGAATTGAGTATCGGGTATGGGCATTCCCCTTGGCTTCCGCCAAGCTTGGGGGAGGTGCCCCGATATCGTATCATCCCACTATCTTTTTGCTTTTACTTATTTTAGTTCAATCTTTTTGTTTTAGATGAAATAAGTTTAGTTCGATCCTTTCTTTTCGAGAGTTTGCTTAGTGATCTATCCTTATCACCATGTGCAAGTTATATAATAAAGTTTAGATTGAATTTTTGCTTTGTTTACTTTCATGCTGCAAATAAAGAAAAGAAATAAAGGAAAGAAATAAATCAATATGATCATATACTAATCCTATGGTAGGTGATAGCACCACATAAGGAAAAGTATAAGTAGAAAATTTTGTTAGAGATTTAAAAACATAGCATTGGTCAATGATGCAACTCATGAAAGAATTAATAAGGGAAGAGAAGATTCACATATAAATATACTATCCTAGAAATCTTTTGTGATTGTGAGCCCCCATCAAAATATTATATGCCAATATTGTTGACATTGGACAAGGAAGATAACTTAATGATTTATGTTTGTTCATATTCACACAAAAGTCATATTGTCATAGATCCTTTAACATGTGGTGCTTGACCGATATATTTTCTAGCCAAAAATTCCGTGCTAAGTAGAGATACTACTTGTGCATCCAAAA
Organism: Secale cereale; assembly: GCA_902687465.1. NCBI lineage: Eukaryota > Viridiplantae > Streptophyta > Magnoliopsida > Poales > Poaceae > Secale > Secale cereale. The sequence continues at coordinate 264,877,468 of LR738711.1, read as the reverse complement.
ACCCTTAAACCCAAACCTTTTTAGAGAGTCTACCATACCTACCTATAGATTGAGGAAGATCCTTCAAGTAAGTTGTCATCGGTGCAAAAAGGCTATAAAAATTACTTCTAAATATGTGATATCATTTAGTGTAAGAGAAAATTGAGTGTTGTACGAACTTGGATGACAAAGAATAAAAGTGATAGACTGCATAATAAAGGTTGTCATCTTAAGGGGCAATACAATGTGACGTTCTCTTGCACTAAGGGATTGAGCATGCAAACAAATAAGCACATGGCAACCTCTGCTTCCCTCTGCGAAGGGCCTATATTTTACTTTTATGCAAAGAGTCAAAGTTTTCCCTCCTTCCTCTTTTATTTTTATCCTTTGGCAAGCATCATGTGGCGAGGAAAGATCTAGGCACATATGTCCAGTTGAATATGGGTGACATGAGTTATTATTGTTGACATCACCCTTGAGGTGAGTATGTTGGGAGGCGAAACTATAAGCCCCTATCTTTTTATGTGTCCAGTTGAAATGTTCTGCTCATGTGTCTGCGGTGAGTGTTAGCAATCATAGAAGTCTATATGATGGTTGAGTATGTGGACTTGCCTAAAGGCTCCGATACGTGACCCTTCACGAAAAGATGATGAATTGTAGTTGCAAAAGTTGACTGAAAACATAGTTTATTGGTTTGTAATAGAGTTTATGCTTCATACTTTGATTAGGTGATGAACTGTTACTTATTCATGTGAAGTATATGTTGCAATTTCAATGATAAGAGTCCTATGTTTAATTTTATTGCTGTCATTAATAATCAATACGATGCTTCTATGTCCGTATTTTGTTTTTATCGACACCTCTCTCTCAAAGCATGTGGACATATTTTTCGATTTTGGTTTTCGCTTGAGGACAACCGAGGTCTAAGCTTGGGGGACTTGATACGTCCATTTTGCATCATGTTTTCTTACTGTTATTTACAATGTTTTTATCCATAATAACGATTTTTGGAGTAATTCTAATGCCTTTTCTCTCATAATTTGCAAGGTACACACCAAGAGGGAGAATTCTGGCAGCTGGAATTCTGGACCTGAAAAGATACGTCATGCCACCTATTCTGCACAACTCCAAATGAGATGAAACTATCAGTGTTCTGGGAACGGGGGTACCCAGACTTGCCTGCCTGCGGCCTGGAGCGTGGCTCATCCAGTGGCCTAACCACTCAAGACCCTCGCGAGGGGCCGAGCCTCGCGAGGCGGGCGACGCAAGACCTCCCCTGGGGCGGCCTCACTAGGATAGCTCGTGACGTGAGCCATGACGACCAAGGCCAGGCGGGCACAGGATGCCAGTTTCCTCTTTGGTGCTAAAGGGGTAGGCGCATGCGAGGGGTCCCGAGGCATCATGCAAAGGTTTCCGTATTGGTGCAACAAGACCAAGACCAGCAGGACGGCAGAGCGGAGGTCATCGCGGAGCCCACGACGGCGTCACCACCAGAACCTTTGGCAGGCGAAGACCACATTTTGTTAGGATAGCTTGTACTAGCCGTGCCCCTTCAAACTTGGTCGTTGTGGGATCCCTTCCCGCTAAATATTTGGGAGGAGGACCCGAGCCACCATAAATAGGACTAGCCACCACCATGGAGGAAAAAGAGGAGAAGAGAAGACCCGACACACACCAGCAAGCTCATCCGAGCGTAAGAAAAATTCTCCTCAGGAGGCTGTTCACCCCATGTACTAGTTCTTCCCGAGCCTACAAGGCAATCCACCACACCACACTGGATTAGGGTATTACACCACAATAGTGGCCCGAACCAGTATCAACCTTTGTGCCCCTTGTTCTTTGAGTTCGACGAGCTAGGCTTAGGAATGAGCGAGTAGGCGGGCTAGGGCGAAAGGAGAGATCTTCGTGCGCATCCCAGTGTTCGAACCTCAAGGGTTTTTCCGAAACCCAAGATTCGACATTTGGCGTGCCAGGTAGGGGTGCGTCGAAGTTCTTCCTCTCCGCCGACCCCGCTCTCCACCCACCAGGCTCTCATGGCGGGCGCCTCTTCTTCGAACAGCTCGGTGGCCCGCCACGCCACCACGCATGCTCACCGAGCCTTCACCACTGCCTTGCGACAGGTGCAGTGGCCACCCAGGTTCAGGCCAGATCTACCACCCCGTTATGACGGGGTGGCAGATCCGGCCATCTTCCTCCTTGCCTACGAGGAGGCCGTTTCGGCAGCCGGCGGCGACAACAAGGTCATGGCCAGCTGGCTCCCCATGGCGCTCACTAGAGTTCCGCGTGCCTGGTTTCTCAGCTTGCTAATCATCCATGGCATCCTGGGAGGATCTGCGCAGCCTCTTCACCATGTGCTTCGGGGCGCCAGCGCCCCACGTCGTCGCGACCCTCCTTAGCGGCTCTCAAGCGCCGCCCTCGGACCGCCACGTCAAGCAGTTCTTCTGCCAGATCGGCGCCACCTCCGTACGCCGGGAGGCCCCTCCTGGATGGGCGGCGCCCAAGACTAACCTCACCTTCGACTCAGGTGACCATCCCGCTTCCGCTGCGGGCTCAGGCGCTCTCCCAATGCTCTGCACACCCACCATCTGCAATGTAGCGGTCACCAAGACCCTCATCGACGGAGGGGCTGGCCTCAACGTGCTCTCAGTAGAAGCTTTTAGCCTTCTCCACGTGCCGCTCGAGCAGCTATGTCCCACCAAGCCCTTCTCTGGAGTCGGCGGCGGTTCCGCCAGCCCTCTAGGGCAGATCTGCCTCCCGGTCACCTTCGGAACCTGCAACAACTACCGCACCGAGCTGATCGACTTCGACATCGCCCGAATCATCCTCTCGTACAAGCCATCCTCGGATATCCGGCCTTGGCTCAGTTCATGGCCGCGACCCATCCGGCCTACAACCTCATGAAGATGCTGAGGAGCAGCGGCATGCTCACCGTGGCGGGAGACACCAAGGAAGCTCTGGTGGCCCTCAAGCTCGCCTTCCGGGCCGCTGCCACGGCACATTCGGCTGACGGGGCTGCCCCAGGAGCCGAGGGGGCTGCACCGGCGAAGAAGAAGCAACTTTTCTCCCAAGACAGAGCCGAGACGAAGCAGATACTGGTGGATGAAGACGGGACATCAGGCGCCACCTTCACCATAGGCGCTGGCCTTCCCCCAGCTCAAGAAAAGGCGCTGATCGGATTCTTGCATGCTAACAAGGAGGTGTTCGCGTGGGAACCCAAGGACCTGGCGGTAGTCCCGAGGGGGGTGATTGAACATCACCTGAACGTATGCCCCAACGTGCGGCCCGTGAAGTAGAAGGCCCAACGCCAATCTACAGAGAAGCAATCCTTCATCATACAAGAGACACACAAGCTAGAAGCGGCGTGTATCATCTGTGAGGTCCGGTACCTGGAGTGGCTGGCAAACCCCGTCGTTGTACCCAAGAAAGGCGAAAAAGAGCGCATGTGCGTCGACTTCACCAACCTCAACAAGACCTGCCCACAAGACCCGTTTCCTCTGCCCCGCATTGACCAGATTGTCGACTCCACCGCCGAGTGTGACCTATTGTGCTTCCTGGATGCCTTCTCAGGCTACCACCAAATCAAGATGGCAGTGCAAAACGTCGAGAAGACTGCCTTTCTCACCCCGTGCGGAGTATACCGCTACATTTGTATGTCGTTCGGGTTGCGGAACGCGAGAGCAACCTTCCAGCGGTTGATGCATATCGCTCTAGGAGAGCAGCTCGGGAGAAACGCCGAGGCCTACGTTGATGACATCATGGTGAAGTCTCAGGAGGCCGAGACCCTCATCGATGATTTGGAAGAAACCTTCGCCAGTCTGCGCAAGGTACACGTGCGGCTCATTCCAGAAAAGTGCGTGTTCGGTGTCCCGTCAGGTAAACTTTTGGGCTTCCTAGTGTCGCACAGAGATATCGAGGCCAACCCCGAGAAGGTCAAAGCCATAGAAAAGATGAGTCCGCCGAGGACCTTCAAAGAGATGCAGAAGCTGGCCGGTTGTGTAACATCACTCGGGCGTTTCATCTCCAAGCAGGGGGAGCGAGCCCTCCCCTTCTTCAAATTGATGAAAAGGAAGGGCACGTTCGAGTGGAACCCTAAGGCTGATGCAGCATTCGAAGACATCAAGAAATACCTCACCAGGCCACTGGTTATGGTGGCACCCAAACCTCGAGAGCCCATGGTGCTCTACCTGGCCGCTACACCACATTCTGCCAGCGTGAGTGGCTGTCCGGGAGGAGCGCCAAGACAAGACGCCGCAGCCTTGGAGCGATACTCCCGAGGCTCCTGCAGGACCGGCTAGCGATCACGCTCTGCCAGATGACATTTATGAAGCAATAGCTATCCCTTCTGGCGACCAAACTCCCGAAGCTCCTTTACACAATCAGGCGCCACAGCCCCAGGCGAGCCCGGGCTCCGCCCCCGTCGAGCACCCAGTGTACTTCGTCAGCACGGTGCTCCGTGATGCTCGAGCAAGATATCCCAAGCCGCAGGAGCTCCTGCTTGCACTCCTCATCACCTCTCGCAACCCACGCCACTACTTCCAAGGCCATCCCATCAAGGTGGTCTCGGCCTATCCACTAGAGAGGGTACTCCAGAGCACCAATGCGGTGGGAAGAGTCGCTGAATGGAATATCGAGGTTCAGGCGTTCCAGTTGGAATTCAAGACGACCAGTGTCATCAAAGGAGCTGCGCTTGCTGACTTTGTGGCAGAATGGACTGACGCCCCGGAGCTCAAAGCGGCCGAGGACCGATCCCTCTCGCCAGGAAGTGAAGCCCCGGACGGTTGGGTCATGTACTTCGACGGCGCGTTCGCGCGCCAAGGCGCGGGGGCCGGAGCAGTGTGCTACTTCTCGAGCTTGCATTGTATTCCCTCAAAGAGGAAAGGGAGATGCAACACAGTAGCGTAAGTATTTCCCTCAGTTTTTGAGAACCAAGGTATCAATCCAGTAGGAGACCACGCGCGAGTCCCTCGCACCTGCACAAACAAATAAGAACTTCGCAGCCAACGCGATAAGGGGTTGTCAATCCCTTTACAGTCACTTACGAAAGTGAGATCTGATAGAGATGATAGTTTGATATTTTTGGTATTTTTGATTATAAGAACAGAAAGTAAAAGCAGAAAAAGTAAAGTAAGTGTAGATTGATATGTTGAGAATAGACCCTGGGGCCATAGTGTTCTCTAGTGGCTTCTCTCATGATAGCGATATTCTACGGCGGGTAAACAAATTACTGTCGAGCAATTGATAGAAAAGCGAATAATTATGAGACTATCAGGCATGATCATTATATATAGGCATCACGTCCGAGACAAGTAGACCGAAACGATTCTGCATCTACTACTGTTAGTCCACACATCGACCGCTATCGAGCATGCATCTAGTGTATTGAGTTCATAAGAACAGAGCAACGCCTTAAGCAAGATGACATGATGTAGAGGGATAAAGTCAAGCAATATGATATAAACCCCATCTTTTTATCCTCGATGGCAACAATACAATACGTGCCTTGCTGCCCCTACTGTCACTGGGAAAGGACACCACAAGATTGAACCCAAAGCCAAGCACTTCTCCCATTGCAAGAACTATAGATCTCATAGGCCAAACCAAAACCAATAATTCGAAGAGACTTGCAAGGATATTATAATCATACATAAAGAGTTCAGAGAAGAACCAAATATTTCTCATAGATAATCTTGATCATAAACCCACAATTCATCGGATCTCGACAAACACACCGCAAAAAGAGATTACATCGAATAGATCTCCTCGAAGACCGAGGAGAACTTTGTATTGAGATCTAAAGAGAGAGAAGAAGCCATCTAGATACTAGCTATGGACGCGAAGGTCTGTGGTAAACTACTCACAACTCATGGTGAGGTGATGATGATGATGTAGAAGCACTGCGTGGAAGATCCCCCCCCCCGGCGGAGCTCCGGAACAGGCCCCAAGATGGGATCTCACGGGAACAGAAGGTTACGACGGTGGAACTAGGGTTTTTTCTGTTCGTCTGATGGTTTCGGGGTACGTAGGCTTATATAGGAGGAAGGAGGGCACCGGGGGCCGTACGTGGGACCCACGAGGCAGGGGGGTGCACCCTAGGGGGGGGAGCGCCCCCACCCTCGTGGGCACCACGTAAGCCCTACTCCGTGGTTCTTAAGTCTTTCGTGCGTGATTTTCTCCAAAAATATCTCTCCCAAAGGTTTGATTCCATTTGGACTCCGTTTGATATCCCTTTTCTGTAAAACCCTGAAATAGGCAAAAAACAGCAATCTGGACTGGGCCTTTGGGTTAGTAGGTTAGTCCCAAAAATAATATAAAAGTGTATGACAAAGCCCATTAAACATCCGAAACATCATAAATAATAGCATGGAACAATAAAAAATTATAGATACGTTGGAGACGTATCAAGCATCCCAAGCTTAATTCCTGCTCGTCCTCGAGTAGGTAAATGATAAAAACATAATTTTTGATGTGGAATGCTAACAAACATAGCTTTTCAATGTAATTCTCTTAATTGTGGCATGGATGTTTAGATCTGAAGATTTAAGACAAAAGTCTATATTGACAAAAGAAATAGTAATACTTCAAGCATACTAACAAAGAAATCATGTCTTCTCAAAATACTATGGCTAAAGAAAGTTATCCCTACAAAATCATATAGTCTGGCCATGCTCCCTCTTCATCACACAAAATATTCATATCATGCACAACCCCGATTTTAGCCAAGCACTTGTTTTCATACTCTATTCTTTCAAACCTTTCAACCTTCACGCAATACATGAGCGTGAGCCATGGACATAGCACTATGGGTGGAATAGAGAGGTGGTTGTGGAGAAGACAAAAAGTAGGGAGATAGTCTCACATCGACTAGGCGTATCAACGGGCTATTCAGATGCCCATCAATAGATATCAATGTGAGTGAGTAGGGATTTCCATGCAACGGATGCACTAGAGCTAAATATGTATGAAGGCTCAACAAAAGAAACTAGTGGGTGTGCATCCAACTTGCTTGCTCACGAAGACCTAGGGCATTTGAGGAAGCCCATCGTTGGAATATACAAGTCAAGTTCTATAATGAAAATTCCCACTAGTATATGAAAGTGACTAAACATGAGACTCTCTATCATGAAGAACATGGTGCTACTTTGAGGCACAAGTGTGGAAAAAGATAGTAGCAATTGTCCATTTTTCTTTTATTTTCTCCTTTTATTGGGCCTTTCTTTTTTTCTTTTTTTTTTTGTGGTGGGGCTTTATTGATTTAGCCTCTCCTCACATGGGACAATGCTCTAATGATGATCATCACACTTTCATTGATTTACAACTCGGTATTACAACTCGATACTAGAACAAGTATGACTCTATATGAATGCCTCCGGCGGTGTACCGGGATGTGCAATGAATCAAGACTGACATGTATGAAAAATTATGCATGGTGGCTTTGCCACAAATACGATGTCTACTACATGATCATGCCTGGCAATATGACAATATGAAGCGTGTCATATGAACGGAACGGTGGAAAGTTGCATGGCAATATATCTCGGAATGACTATGGAAATGCCATGATAGGTAGGTATGGTGGCTGTTTTGAGGAATATATATGGTGGCTGTTTTGAGGAAGGATATATAGTGGATGTATGGTACCGGCAAAAGTTGCGCGGTATAAGAGAGGCTAGCAATGGTGGAAGGGTTGAGAGTGCGTATGATCCATGGAGTCAACATTAGTCATAAGAACTCATATGCTTATTGCAAAAATCTACGAGTCATCAATACAAAGCAATCAACGCATGATCCTAGGGGGGAGGTTGGTAGGAGTTAACCATTGCGTGCCCCCGACCTCCACACAAAGGTTGATACTTTACAAATACCTCATGATCTAACTTCATCACATAGCGGTTCACCATATGTGCATGCTACGGGAATCACTAACCTTAACACACACATTTCTCAATTTCATAATAACTCCACTAGCATGGCTGTAATATCACTATCCTCATATCTCAAAACATTTATCAAGCATCCAACTTCTCATCATATTCAATGCACTTAGTGTGAAAGTTTTTACTACATTGATACTGGATGTCCATCATGTAAAGACTATTTTTATAGCCTAAACACATTACCATGCTATTTTAATAGACTCTCAAATGGATATAGGTGAAGCTTGAGAGTTCAAAAATTTCTTCAAACTATTATCACCACCGTGCTCTAAAAGATATAAGTGAAGCACTAGAGCAAAAATTATTCAACTCAAAAGATATAAGTGAAGCACAAAGAGTGTTCTAACAATTCCTAGGCCATATTTAAATCTCTCAAATAGGTGTGTCCAGCAAGGATAATTGTGGCAAACTAACAAGCAAAGAATCAAATTATACAAGATGCTCCAAGTAAAACACATATCATGTGGTGAATAAAAATATAGCTCCGAGTATAGTTACCGATGGATGAAGACGAAAGAGGGGATGCCTTCCCGGGGCATCCCCAAGCTTAGGCTTTTGGTTGTCCTTGAATTTTACTTGGGATGCCTTGGGCATCCCCAAGCTTAGGCCCTTGCTACTCTTTGTTCCATAGTCCATCAAAGCAATAGTCAAAACTTGAAAACTTCACAACACAAAACTTAGACAAAAATCTCGTGAGCTCCGTTAGTATAAGAAAGCAAACCACTACTCAAAGGTACTGCAATGAATTCATTCTTTGTTTATATTGGTGTTAAACCTACTATATTCCAACTTCTCTATGGTTCGTACTTCCCAATACTACTCATAGATGCATTGAAATAAGCAAACAACACACGAAAAACAGAATCTGTCAAAAACAGAACAATCTATAGTAATCTGCAGGTTTCGCATACTTCTGTAACTCCAAAAAAATTCAAACTAAATTGGTAAACGTGAGAATTTTTATATTAATAATCTGCAAAAAGAATCAACTAAATATCACGCTCCAGTAAAATCGACCATTCTGGCGAGCGCTAACGATTCTGTTTTTCACAGCAAGATCACATAAACTTCACACAAGTCTTCCCAAAGGTTCTACTTGGCACAAACACTAAACAAAACACAAGACCATATCTAAACAGAACCTAGATGCAATATTTATTCCTAAACAGAAGCAAAAACAAAAAATATATAATTGGGTTGCCTCCCAACAAGCGCTATCGTTTTACGCCCCTAGCTAGGCACGATACATGATAGATCTAGGTATTGCCATCTTTGGAAGGCAATTCTTTAATTAAGCACTTGTGATTCTTAGGAACTTCTTTATCCCTATTGATAATCAAACTCTTGGGCAAGAAATCAAGAAATTCTAAAGTGTCAAAAGGGTCTCTTGCAAAAGTAAGAAAATTAGGGTGAACACTTACGGATTTAAGATCCGCAATTCCTTTACTAGATGTTTCACCTTTGTCTTTAGGGACATACATGAACTTAGATAATTTAGTGGTGGAAGTATTTGGAGTAGTTTTTATAGCAGAAAGAGCAGAACCCACATTAGTAGTAATATCCTCAAGCTTATTGATTCTAGTAGAATCCTGATCTAGCTTTTCTTTAACTATGGGTTCCTTTTCCTTAAGATTTTTCAGAACAACTCCTACCTTGGATCCATATTGGGTAATTTCATTATGGATTTTTCTATCCAAGTTTTCTACCAGTTCTACCGTAGCAACTTTGTTTTCAATGATTTCTAACCTTTGCATGACATGCTCGAAAGTTAAAACAGTCCCATTAACCATAAGAGGTGGTGAGCCAAATAATTCAGTGATTGCATTTTAAGAATCAAAAGTATGGCTACCCAAGAAATTTCCTCCGGTAATGGTATCTAAGATAAATCTATTCCACGAAGTTATGCCAACATAAAAATTGCGAAGAAGCACGGAAGTGGATAGCTTCCTAGTAGATCTATTTTGAGGATTGCAAATTCTATACCAGGCATCCTTTAAGTTTTCTTCCTCCCTTTGTTTAAAGTTGAGGACCTCACTCTCGGGAGTGTTGATAATGATAGGTGTGCTAGACATGATGACAAGTAGAGCAAGCAACACACAAGCAAACAAGAAGCAAGCGAACGATAAACACACAACAGAAGAAGGGCAAATAAAACAGCAGGGGTGAATTGGGGGGGGAGGAAAACGAGAGGCAAAAAATGTAATGCGAAGGATAAGGGTTTGTGATAGGTACTTGGTATATGACTTTTGCGTAAGCCTCCCCGGCAACGGCGACAGAAATTCTTCTTGCTACTTCTCGAGCTTGCGTTGTATTCCCTCGAAGAGGAAAAGGAGATGCAACACAGTAGCGTAAGTATTTCCCTCAGTTTTTGAGAACCAAGGTTTCAATCCAGTAGGAGACCACGCGCGAGTCCCTCGCACCTGCACAAACAAATAAGAACTTCGCAGCCAATGCGATAAGGGGTTGTCAATCCCTTTACGGTCACTTACGAAAGTGAGATCTGATAGAGATGATAGTTTGATATTTTTGGTATTTTTGATTATAAGAACAGAAAGTGAAAGCGGAGAAAGTAAAGTAAGTGTAGATTGATATGTTGAGAATAGACCCTGGGGCCATAGTGTTCTCTAGTGGCTTCTCTCATGATAACAATATTCTACGGCGGGTAAACAAAATACTGTCGAGCAATTGATAGAAAAGTAAATAATTATGAGACTATCTAGGCATGATCATTATATATAGGCATCACGTCCGAGACAAGTAGACCAAAACGATTCTGCATCTACTACTATTAGTCCACACATCGACCGCCATCCAGCATGCATCTAGTGTATTGAGTTCATAAGAACAGAGTAACGCCTTAAGCAAGATGACATGATGTAGAGGGATAAAGTCAAGCAATATGATATATACCCCATCTTTTTATCCTCGATGGCAACAATACAATACATGCCTTGCTGCCCCTACTGTCACTGGGAAAGGACACCGCGAGATTGAACCCAAAGCCAAGCACTTCTTCCATTGCAAGAACTATAGATCTAGTAGGCCAAACCAAACGAATAATTTGAAGAGACTTGCAAGGATATAATCATACATAAAGAGTTCAGAGAAGAACCAAATATTTCTCATAGATAATCTTGATCATAAACCCACAATTCATCGGATCTCGACAAACAAACCGCAAAAAGAGATTACATCGAATAGATCTCCTCGAAGACCGAGGAGAACTTTGTATTGGGATCCAAAGAGAGAGAAGAAGCCATCTAGATACTAGCTATGGACCCAAAGGTCTGTGGTAAACTACTCACAACTCATGGTGAGGCGATGATGATGATGTAGAAGCACTCCGTGGAAGATCCCCTTCCGGCGGAGCTCCGGAACAGGCCCGAAGATGGGATCTCACGGGAACATAAGTTTGCGGCGGTGGAACTAGGGTTTTTTTCTGTTCATCTGATGGTTTCGGGGTACGTAGGCATATATAGGAGGAAGGAGGGCACCTGGGGCCGTACATGGGACCCACGAGGCAGGGGGGCGCACAATGGGAGGGGGCGCCCCCTACCCTCGTGGGCACCACGTAAGCCCTACTCCGTGGTTCTCAAGTCTCCCGTGCGTGATTTTCTCCAAAAATATCTCTCCCGAAGGTTTCATTCCGTTTGGACTCCGTTTGATATCCCTTTTCTGTAAAACCCTGAAACAGGCAAAAAACATCAATCTGGACTGGGCGTTTGGGTTAGTAGGTTAGGCCCAAAAATAATATGAAAGTGTATGACAAAGCCCATTAAACATCCAAAACATCATAAATAATAGCATGGAACAATCATAAATTATATATACGTTGGAGACGTATCACGGTGCTCATCTCGCTCACTCAAGACAAACTCTACTACGTTGTGCAGCTCTGCTTTCAGCCGAGTGATAAGGTCTCCAACAACATCGTGGAGTACGAGGGCCTCATTGCTGGTCTCAAGGCCGCGGTGGCCCTGGGAGTGAAACGCCTCGTCATCAAGGGCGACTCACAGCTCCTTATCAACTTCTCCAACAAAGTGTACGAGCCAAAGGACGAGCATATGGAGGCGTACCTCGTGGAGGTACGCAAAATGGAGAAGCAGTTCTTAGGCCTGGAGCTGCAGCACGTGCCCTGTGGCACCAATAAGGAAGCCGACGACATCGCCAAAAGAGCATCCAAGCACCTGCACCAGGAGCCAGGCATCTTCGAGGAGCGGCTCCTCAAGCCTTCGGCATCACCCTCACAAGAGGGGCCGGTGAGGTCTCAGGATGAACTCCCCCAACCGCCGACCTCGGGAGCCCCCGCCAGCGGCCCGACCTGAGGAGCCTGCCTGCTCCTGGCGCTCAAGCCTCAGGAGGGATGCTGGACCGAGGACCTCAAGGCGTAACTGGTGCGAGGAGTGCTGCTAGGAAAGGAGGAGGATGCCGAACGCGTGGCCTGATAGGCTACGACATATTGCATTCAAGACGAGGAGCTTTACAGGAAACGACCAAATGATGTTTCTTTACGATGCATCTCCAGGAAGCAAGGGGGCGAGCTACTCGCTGACATCTATGCCGGGGACTGCGGGCATCACTCATCGTCACGCACCCTGGTCGGCAAGCCGTTCCGCAGCGGTTTCTAATAGCCCATGACGCTCAACAATGCTGCCGAGCTGGTGAAGTCCTGCGAGGCTTGTCAATTCCATGCCAAGCAGATCCACCAACCAGCGCAGGGCCTCCAAACCATCCCGCTCTCCTGGCCGTTTGCGTTCTGGGGGCTGGACATCCTGGGCCCCTTCCCTCGAGCACCGGGGGGCTGCCGCTACCTCTACGTCGCCGTCGACAAGTTCACCAAATGGGCGGAGGTGGAAGACGTCTGAAGCATTCCGGCCGGGTCCACAGTCAAGTTCATTAAGGGTCTCGTAAACCGGTTCGGGGTCCCCAACCGCATCATTATCGACAATAGCTCATAGTTCACTAGCAACCTTTTCAAGACATATTGTGCTAACCTTGGAACGCAGATTTGCTACGCTTCGGTAGCGCACCCCAGGAGCAATGGCCAGGCCGAGCGTGCCAACGCAAAGGTTTTAAGAGACCTCAAGACTAGAACCTTACAGAAGAAGCTCGAAGCTTGTGGAAGGGGTTGGCACGACGAGCTCCTGTTCGTGTGGTGGTCAATCCGCACCACCGCCACCAAGCCTACATGCGAGACTCCGTTCTTCCTCGTCTACGGAGCCGAAGCGGTTCTCCCTCACAAGGTCAGGCTCCACTCCGCGCGGGTCCTAGCGTTCGACGAAATGCAGCAGGACGCCATGCGGGGGACGGACCTCGTGCTGGGAGAGGAATGTCGACGGGATGCTTCGCTCCGAGCAGCAAAGTACCACCAGGCATTGCGCCGGTACCATTGTAGCAACATCTGCCCCAGGACACTCGAGGTAGGCGACCTCATCCTAAGGCGAGTCCTCTCCAGGAAAGGGCTGCACAAGCTTTCTCCCATGTGGGAGGGCCCGTTCAAGATCACCCACGTCTCTAGGCCTGGCACCATGCACCTGGAAACGGGGGACAACGTCCCAGTCCAAAACGCGTGGAACATCCAACACGTCTGGAAGTTCTACCCGTAAAGCAAGGCCATGTGCCCGTGAAGACAAGGCCAAGTGCCTATGAAGCAAGGCCCCGTGCCTGTGAAGACAAGGCCCTGTGCCTATGAGGCAAGGCCCTGTGGCTCTGAAGACAAGGCCCCGTGCCTGTGAAGACAAGGCCCTGTGCTTGAGAAGCCAAGGCCCAGTGCCTGTGAAGGTCTCCGCTCATGACACTCTCATGTAATACACTACAAAAGAAAGACACATCCGTGACATTTTGGTCTGAACGAAACTTTTTTCTGTCATACTTATGACACTTCTATGATAATAATTGTGACAAAACACGGTATCATCATAGATGTGGTGTGGCCCTACTTCTATGACAAAAAATAATGACAGAAAATGGGCTTTTTGTCCTGGGCGGGCTGGAGATGCAGCTGCATGACATTCTTTGGGCCGTCCATGACGGAAAAAACCATGGTAGAAGCGAGGGCGAGGAAAATATCGGGGTGTTCCCGATTACGGTGGGTGGTCGGGGCCGAGCGATGCGCGTTTCTCTCGTACACGCACACGCGTGGGTGCGAGGCGTTGGGATCTAACTGAACCCGAGCGAGGCGTTGGGCTCTAACTGAACCCGAGCGATTGCACTGCAGGCTACGCGTTACTGAACCCGAGCGACCGGTCGATGGCTGTTAACTGAACCCGATCGAGCGATTCCTTCGCTGCTGCTGCTAACTGAAGCCGATCGATGTTGCCTCTGCATGAACAGTGAGCGTTGCTGGGGGGTTTGGATGAATAGTTCCCGGTGGGGGTGGCTGAACAGGACCCTGTGGTGTTGCCTCTGCATGAACATGACCCCATTCGATCGAGCCGGTTGGGGCTGCATGAACAAGACCCCGTGGAGGGCTGCATGAACAGGACCACCCCGTGGAGGGCTGCATGAACTGTAGACGGTGGAGGGCTGGATGAACAGTAGCCCGTGGAGGGGTGGTTGAACAGGAGCCCGTGGAGAGGGCTGGTTGAACAGTAGTCGGTGGAGTAGCGCGCGGTGGAGGCTGAACAGTCGCAGGTGGAGGCTGGAGGAGGTCGATGGTGGATGAACAGTAGCTCGTGGAGGCTAGAGGGGGTCAACGGTGGTGATGAACAGTATCCCATGGAGTCCCGTTTTGCGGTACGCCACATCCCTCCCGATGAACAGGGCCCCCGTTTCGATCGTACGCTCCAACACAAGCCCGTTTCCTTCGTTTTGCGGTACGCCACACCCCTCCCGATGAACAGGACCCCCGTTTCGATCGTAGCACTCCAACACAAGTCCGTTTCCTCTGTTTTGCGGTACGCCACACCACTCCCAATCAACAGGACCCCCATTTCGACCGTAGGAGGTCCGTTTCCTCCGTTTTGCGGTACGCCAAACCCCTCCCGATGAACATGACCCCATTTCGAACGTGGCCGTTCGAACACAAGGCCGTTTCCTCCGTTCTGTGGTACGCCAGGCCTTATTTCCAGCGGCTGTTCCGTCCAAGACCTCCCGATGAACACGACGATGCATTCCGTTCCGACCTAGCCAGTTGGCTCCCCATTAACACGACGACCATGTTGTTTCTCCGTTCCGACCCAGCAATGTACACGAGCCCTGGCTGTACGTTCGCGTGAGTAGGCATTCGAGACCCCGCCCGTATGTACGTACGTGGCCGTATTTACTTTCTTGCACCCTGGCCGCTGTACATACGTGTACATGCTACGTGCACGCCTCTGCTACAACCCGTCCGCGCCTCTACATCGACCAGTATGTACATACACGTTCGCGACCAGAATGACAACACTACGTACGCTTCGACCAGGTGGGTCCTGACTGTCAGGCACTTCCTTGCCTGCGAATATGTAGCTGGTGGGTCCCAGTAGTCAAGGGGGCGAATCGTTTTTTTGGCCCGGACGCACTTCCTTGCGTGCGAAGATGTAGCTGGTGGGTCCCAGCAGTCAGGGGGGCAAATCATTGTTTTTTTGCCCGGACGCACTTGCTTGTGTGCGAAGATGTAGCTGGTGGGTCCCAGCAGTCAGGGGGGCGAATCATTTTTTTTTCGGAAGCACTTCCTTGCGTGCGAAGATGTAGCTCGCGGGTCCCAGCAGTCAGGGGGAAATGTTTGTTTTGCGAAATACGGTGGCCCGTCCGATGGGTCCCCGCTGTCAGGTGGAGGAATAATTATTTTGCGCGTAATAAGGATGCACTTCCTTGCTGCGGTCGTGGACCCAGCTGTCAGCCTCTCCACGTACAGTCCACGTCCGATGAAGTCGTTCCTTGACCACGTTGACCACGCCGCGTCGAGAGCACCAGGGTGGTGGACGAGGTGAGGCCTAGGAAGGGTACGACGCGAAGACGGAGAAGACGCGACAGTGGATGCCCACGCGTAGAGGAGTACGAGGGTTCACTGGTTCGCTCCGGTCTGAGGCTGCCGTCGCCGCAGAATAATAGGGGGTGTGGGTGAGTAGAGGGATGGCCTGGCATCACATGGCAGCACAGCCGGCCACGGGAGGCAGGAGCATGCGGCACGACCGACGTTGCTTTGGGCGGCTGGAGCAACAAGACCAGAGGTTGAAGAAGCACTTTGGCTATTGGATGGCACCGTACGGTCACTGGAGCTAGAATCGTTCATATTGACTAAGTTGACAAAGCACACCGTCCCCGTCAACTTAGTAGGCCCACAAGTCAGCCTCCCACCAAGGTGGGTCCCAACCAGCAGGGGGAGTATTCATTTTTTGTGCGTAATAAGGAGGCACTTCCGGTGGGTCCGAGCTGACAGCGGGGAGGGGGGGGGGATACTGTTTTCGCGCAATACGGTGGCCCGTCTGGTGGGTCCCAGCAGTCAGGGGGGAAACGATTTTTTCGCCAAATACAGTGGCCCGTCCGGTGGGTCCCTGCTGTCAGGTAGAGGAATAATTATTTTCCACGTAATAAGGAGGCACTTCCTTGCGACTGCCGTGGACCCAACTGTCAGCCTCTCCACGTACAATACTCTTCCGATGGAAGTCGTTTCTTGACCACACTACGCCGAGAGCACCAGGGCGGTGGACGACGGCGAGGCCTAAGAAGGGGACGACGCAGAGCCGGGGAAGATGCGGCAGTGGAAGACCGCGCGGAGAGGAGTATGAGGGTTCACTGGTTCGGCTGCAGTGTGAGATTGCCGTCGCCGCAGGGCCTGGCCAGCGGTGGGAATAGTAGGGGGCGGCGAGGCCTCCGCGGCATCGCAGCCGACCACGGGAGGCAGGAGCACGAGGCATGACCGGCGCTGGTTTGGGCGGCTGGAGCAAGAAGACCAGAGGTTGAAGAAGCACTACGGCCGTTGGATGGACATCGTATGGTCAATGGAGCTAGAATCGTGCATATTGACTAACTTGACAAAGTCCTCCGTCCCCGTAAACTTAGTAGGCCCACAAGTCAGCCTCCCACTATACTGGGTCCCAGCTAGTAGGGGGAGTATTCATTTTTTTGTGCATAATAAGGAGGCACTTCCGGTGGGTCCGAGCTGACAACGGGGGGAACGTTTTTTTCGCGAAATACGGTGGCCCGTCCGATGGGTCCCAGCAGTCAGGGGGAAAAAGTTTTTTCGCCAAATACGGTGGCCCATCCGGTGGGTCCCTGCTGTCAGGTTGAGGTATAATTATTTTCCGCATAATAAGGAGGCACTTCCTTGAGGCTGCCGAGGACCCAGCTGTCAGCCTCTCCACGTACAGTACTCTTCCGATGGAAGTCGGTCGTTGACCAGATTGACCACGCCGCGCCGAGAGCATCATGGCGATGGACGACGACGAGGCCTAGGAAGGGAACGACACGTAGGCAGGGAAGACTCGGCAGTTGTTTCCCACGCGGAGGGGAGTACAACTATACGAGGGTTTACTGGTTCGTCTCCCGTTGCCGGGGAATAACAGCAGGTGTGGGTGAGTAGAGGGATGGCTAGGCCAGCGATGTGAGTACGATGGGGCGGTGAGGCCTGCGTGGCAGCACAGCCAGCCGCAGGGAGGAGGGAGCAGGCAGTCCCGCCAATGCTTGTTTGAGCGGTTGGAGCAGGAAGAGCAGAGATTGAAGAAGCACGACGGCCGTTGGATGGACATCCAACAGTCACTGCTTGTGCATCAACCTTTTTTTAGGAAGGCCTCAAACCTGTGGAAAACATCATACAGCCCATCTGCCATTATTTCTAATTATTTACAGCCCATTTGCTAATTCTTAAGGTTTTTTTTTGGAGCCCATATTCTTTTTGTGAGCATTACAACCCATATTGTGGCCACGGTTAAAAAATTATACAAAATGTTGCATATTTCGGTGCAGTCCGAACTGTTTTTAATCCCGAAATTTTGAGTCACATTCAAATTGATTTTAAAACTAAATGCATATCAATATAAAATCCAACAAATTTTCCACGCATAAAAATCTATGCAATTTAAACTCTCAAAATGAAAAATATATATTTGAACCTAATTGCAGGTTTGATGTGTTAAAAATGTACAACCCGTTTCTCATTACTGATAGGCCATTTTCTCGGCCAGCCGAATGAAGCTCTCCTTGTCTTGCAAGATTTGCAGCCCAACAGGCCTGGCAAAGCGACTTATTTGGCAAATCACAAAAAAACTGGGCTGTTGCCGTGGACCCAGCCGTCAGCCTCTCCACGTACAGTACTCTTCCGATGGAAGTCGGTTGTTGACCTGATTGACCACGCCGCGCCGAGAGCACCAAGGCGGTGGACGATGGCGAGGCCTATGAAGGGGACGACGCAGAGCCGGGGAAGACGCGACAATGGATGCCCACGCGGAGAGGAGTACGAGGGTTCACTGGTTCGGCTGCGGTGTGAGGCTGCCGTCGCCGCAGAATAACAGGGGGTGTGGGTGAGTAAAGGGATGTCCTGGACAACGGTGGGAGTAGTAGGGGGCGGTGAGGCCGCAGCGGCATCACAGCCGGCCACGGGAGGCAGGAGCACGCGGCACGATCGGCGTTGGTTTGGGCGGCTGCAGCAAGAAGACCAGAGGTTGAAGAAGCACTACTGTCGTTGGATGAACATTGTACGGTAACTAGAGCTAGAATCGTTCATATTGACTAAGTTGACAAAGCCCTTCATCTCCGTCAACTTGGTAGGCCCACAAGTCAGCCTCCCACGATGCTGGATTCCAGCTGGCAGGGGGAGTATTCATTTTTTGTGCATAATAAGGAGGCACTTCCTTGCGGGAGAAGATAGCTGGTGGGTCCGACCTGTCAGCGGGGGGCACGTTTTTTTCGCGAAATACAGAGGCCCTTCCGGTGGGTCCCATATGTCAGGTGGAGGAATCAAAGACTTGAGAAGGTGTACATAACAAGCTAGTGTACAAGTAAAGAGACGTTGCTGAGTTTTAGAAAAAAGAGAGACGTGCTCTTGCAGCTGGTTCGAATCCAAACCTAGCTATGACTATATATGGTGCTATGCTACTCTGGAAGTAATGAAACTGACATATCCAACATTCGCTTCTCCTCTTCTCTACTTACTCTGCCTAGCATCAGAAGCTCTGGCCGCAGCAACCATGTCCGCTGGCTGCTCGTCCACCTGCTCTTCAGCAGGCAACAACCAAATATGCGCCAAGTCGCCACCCGTACCATCACCCGTGGGTCTCATCACACCCCCGCCAGCACGCGCACCACAGCCGGTTGCTCGTCGCAACCCGTTGCCGTTGGTGTGGTGCCACTGCTGCAAATCACGCAAAGTCATACGTCGCGTCTCAACCACAAGCCTCAACCCCGGCCGAGTCTTCTACAAATGCCCGAATCATGGGGTCATAATATGTTTAAGTGTTGTTCTGCTGCTTTCAGTTGCTGATTTTTTTAATAGTTTGGTTGATGATCTTCCAATTTGATTCGTGCAGAAAAGGGAAGATTCATGTGATTTATATTTCTGGGAAGTTGCTGATGTGGGGGAGTGCAACTACGCCGATTATTTGGTTAGCCGAGGAATCCCAATACCAGCAGGTTGGGGTGTTGGACAACTAACTGAAGGAATGACAGAAGAGGAAGATGCAGAGCAGAAGGTTCAAGATGCAGTTCCTCTGATCATGGACAAGCAACAGCTGCTGAACGACCTTGACAGCAATGAGGAGATGAAAGAGCTTGTGAAGATAATGGGCGAAGTCGATGTGCTCTCTAGGATAATTGTCTCTTTATTTGTAGTGTATGTAGCACTCGTGATGTATTCAGTGGCTATGACATGAGCACTTTGCTGAAACTAGTAATGACTGAAACCTGTGTAGCAGGCTGGGCGTAGTGTTGTGAACATCTAATGATTTATATTAACCAAAATCAGGGGGTATCCCCTTTTGCTCATAAATAAATAAATAACAGAGGCCCTTTTGGTAATAAATAAATAAATTAGCAGAGGCCCTATCGGGTCAGCTTTGTTCTCATTCGAAGACGTCGAGCAAATTGCAGTCCAACATCAAACTATGTCTTCAAATTCAAGTTTCACAGCCAAATATGAGTACAACTAAACAACCATGTCATCATGTTTTAGCCATCATACAATCACCAAAAAAAATCAGCATACATAACAAGTGATGTTCTCACAGGAAAATACTAAACAACATGTTTATCAGGTTTCAGTTGTCATAGCAAACACAATTTCACATAGTAGATAAAAAACGTCTTCTGACAGGCAAATACGACAAAAGCAATGTAATCATCATCCGCAGCAGCAGCGTCAACATCTTCGCCATGTGTATCAGTCTGAATCATAATTCCCTACGGTGTCATCTTCTTCATCGTCCTCAACGTCCTCGAACGTTGGCTTCTTCTTGATCAACTCTTGTATGTCCACAGCACGACAGGCAATCTTTTTGCCGGTGTCATTGACGTGATGGTTCTCAAAGATATTCAGAACATATGTGTTATCTTGTACATCAGGAGCAGTGTAAGCATCATCTTGTTGTGCAACTTCATTAAACGAATTCCTCAGCTCAAACCTTTGCAATACTCTCCAGTCATCGCTACGTACAAATGTGTCTTCCAAGAAAATATATGTGTTGCTTGATTTGCCAAAATAATAGGCTCGTTGGTCTGGTATGCCGCCTTGACATTGATGGATTTGAAATAATCATCAGCTCTAGGTTTTGCGATCCTGGAAAAATGGTTATACCAACGACAGCGCAACAGAACCACACACCGATGATCCTCAAAACTGGAGATATACTGCAACTGAACAATGTCTGTTATGTTAGCATACATTTCAGTTGTCTCTTTGATATACGTATTCGTGCTCATGATGGCACTGTTTTGTGTATTCCTGCCTTCGTCTCGTGCAAGGGTGTTGTAGCACACATCTCCAACAACGCAAGATTCATAATGTCTTACCCGAGTATCAGGACCCATTGCTAGTGAGTAAAGGGCATCATCAACTGCCTGCCTATCCTCCCGCATCTTCTTAACCTATGGTTAGAAAATAGACAGGCTGATCATCTTATGTACTCAATATATTAAAAACTGACAGTGCAAATCAAAAGCTTACATGGCTCTTGAACCATTTCGCAAATCCTGCCATAACCAGTTTGTCAATGTTTCTTGGATTTTGCGGCAGTAAATCCTTTTTTTAGATGTTGCACAACATAGTGATCACGTCAAACATATAAATATATAAGAATGTGCTGCAAGTTTAGTAGATTATGATGTATAAGCTGCAGTACTTAGCACTTACTTGATATAAGGTAGTATCTCAGGACAGTTATTCAACACATACCAAACCATTTTGTCCAAAATGTTTAGGTTTGTCCTCTTGTCGACTCTTCCCTGTAACTCGAACAGAATAATCGAAAACATTGAGCCCGTGATTGTCTTCATCCACCTCTTTGCCAAGCTGATCAGCTGTTTCAATGTATTTTGAGCAGAATGTCAACGCTTTTGTAGCAATGTAGGCCTCTGCAATGGAACCCTTGGGTCTAGCTCTGTTCCTAACACAGCCCTTGAAAGTGCCTAGCCGCCTTTCAATAGGGTACATCCAGCCATACTGTACTGGACCTCTAAGTAGTGCCTCATTAGGTAGATGAACAGCCAAATGCACCATCACATCAAAGAAGGCTGGAGGATATATCTTCTCAAGGTCGCATATGATAGTTGGTATCTTGTCTCTAAGACGCTCCAAAGCATCTATCCCGATATTTCTACTGTAGAGTTCCCTAAAGAATTGTCCCAACTCTGCAATTGCTCTGTATAAGTCAGGGCGGCCCAATCCTCTAAGGATAACAGGTAAAACCCTTTGAAGTAGGACGTAGCATTCATGAGTTTTCAACCCTTGTACCTTGTTTCCATCTGGACTGACTCTCCTTTCAAGGTTGGAAGCAAATCCATGTTGGAATCTCACACGTGACAGGACCTCGCAGAATTCTTTTCTTTTTACCTTGTCCAAGACGTACACATCTGGTGCCTTATCACGTGGTTTACCTTCATCTTGCACCTGCAAATCCTCTCTGATACCCAGGTGTGTCAAATCAATCCTAGATTTTAAGGTATCTTTTGTCTTGCCTTCAATATTAAGAAGTGTGCCGATAATGATGTCACATATATTTTTCTCGATGTGCATCACATCAAGATTATGCTGCAGATCCATATCTTTCCAATACTCCAAGTCCCACAAAGTGGACCTGCGGGTAAACAATAATCTCTCTTCTGCCCTGCCACGCTTCCTTTTCCCGCTACCATTATTAGGATGGTTTCCTGGTGTAATATGCCTGACCTTCTCTGATTCCACTTGCAACTCATCGGTGGTGAGCCTCTTCGGCGCATCACGGTTTTCATGCTTTGCATTGAACACATGTCTTCGGTATTTTCTAGGATGCGGCTTGTCCTTGGCAAGGAAACGTCGGTGTCCAATGTAACAGATCTTGCTAAGTATTTCGTATGACATCGGATTCCTGTCACAACGAACACATGCATTGTAACCATGTGTCATTCGCCCTGACATAGTGCCCAAAGCCAGATAATCATGGATGCACCAAATTATAACAGCACGCAGAAAGAAATCAGCTGGTGGGCTGCTATATAGGTCTCGAGTGAGAACACCCCTCCAAAGATGTTGAAGTTCCTCCACAAGAGGCTCCATGAACAAACCAAAATCCTTTCCAGGACTTCTTGTACTTGGGATGAGCAAGGCCATCATGTAGTTTGATTCTTTGGTGCAGACATTTGGAGGCATGTTGTAAGGGATAACAAGCACTGGCCACATGCTCTATGTGGCGCTCTGGTGGCCAAATGGGTTAAATCCATCTGAATCTATGCCAAGTCTAATGTTTCTCGAGTCAGCAGCAAACTTTTCGTGCTTCTGATTGAAGCTTTTCCACTCACTACCATGTGATGGATGGCTCATTACATTCTGATCTTTGTACTCCTGGTTCCTAGAATGCCACAGTACATCCTCTCTTGTTCCAGCATCATGAAACAACCTCTGCAATCTTGGTGTAATTGGAAAATGTCTCAGAACATTATGAGGAATCCTCTTCACAACATCGCCATCTTTCCATGTTGATGATTTGCATTCCGGGCATTCCCTTAAGTTGGCATAATCCTTCCGGAACAGAACACAATTATTCTTACAAACATGGATCATATCATATCCAATTCCAACTGCATGAAGGAAATTATTTATTTTACTGTAGGTGTGGCAGCTCAGACGCATCTGGGAAAGCTTTGCGGAAAGCAGCCAACATCACATCGAATGATTTGTTGGTCATCCGCTTAGATGTCTTCACCTGAAGAAAGGTGACCATAGCTGAGAATACTGACAGCTTATTTCCTAGGGTGACAGCCACGTTGCATTGTTCCAACATGCGGGCCCACCGTTTTTCTTCTGCAGGTGAAAGTTCACGGAATGCACAAGCATTGCGTAGCATTGTTTCAATGTTGGTCAAACTCACTGGCTCCGCCACAACCTCCTTCTCCTCCTCTTCCACCTGAGCATCGGACAGATCAAGATGGTGATCTGCTACTTCCACGTAGTCAATAACATTAACGTTCAAAGCTTCACCATGATGAACCCACCTAGTATATGTGACCGACATCCCATACAAGTGTAGATGATTTTGCACAATTGACTGGGGTCTTGTAACTGAATTCATACAGCTGCTACACGGGCAGAGCACATCTGATTTCGGACCATCGTGCTCAGCTCTGATAAAGTTCATGAAGTTTTCAACCCCCTCGACATATGCAGCGGAGAATCTTCTAGCAGAAGTTATCCAAGTCTTGTCCATCTGTTAGACATACAAATTAGTTCTTATACTAGATATTACAGGAAAAACATATATGTTTTTTTATGAAGTCCAGAAGAAAATACCTAGGTCGATGTCTAAAGCTATGGCAAGATATTTGGACGAGCAGATCTAAGTAACGAAATATATGTAAAGGTAATTCAGAAAACAGATTTGAGTGCTAAATTATGGCAGGCTGTTTCAGCAGTCAATGAGGCCGAGCATGACGGATTATGTATTTCCAACAGAGCACACAGCCATCAAACTATCGAAGGGCATCACAGCAACAAAGATCGAGTATAAAATGGTGTAGGGCTATTTCACCTAACAGATTGGCTACTAGACCATGGCAATCTACGTCACAATAAATATATGGCAGGATAATTTAGCAACTAATCAGCCTTGGCATGCCATCTCAGCTAAGCAGATTGAGTGCAGAACAGGGCAAGGAAGCTTCTTAAGCAGAGCATATTGACTGTAAACTACTTCGACAAATAGTGAGATTAACAGCATCTATCAGCTAACATTCAGCGCTACACCGACATGCACGGGGTCTCAGTCTAGAATGCGCGTACCGTGGGAGAAGCTGGCCGCCGTGCGTCTCCACACGAACGTCGCCAGCGGTGGCGGCGCAGACCGCCGTGCGCCTCCACAAGAACGTCGCCAGCGGTAGCGGCGCGGCTAGAGGACGACAGTCTACGAGAGCGTACTGTGGGAGCGAGAGGATCGCCTTGCGTCCCCTCGACGAACTGCGGTGCCGACGTATCGGCGTGGCGGTGAGGGCGGCTTTGGCGGAGCGAATGGAGTGGAGGGGGACGGGGGGG